>CAMZMU010000113.1:13039663-14244780 GCA_947311845.1 Poa pratensis
AAACATCTTTTTTCTAACACTGCCTTGGAACGAATCTGCATATAAGTCCACGACATCGAGTACGGCCAGAGAGGAAACTTAGGACTTCAATGTTCAATCAAGGGAGAAATAATAAATCGGAGAGTTATCTCCCCATTAGGGTTACCAATTTAAACCTCCCAGCATAAAATAAGGATCATACTAACGTACAAAATGGCACATACAATGATAAATGTTAACTATTTCCTAGCACACTATAATAAACACGTTACCCTAAAATTCTACTCATAATGATATGTAAGAATTATCGCTAACATAAAATAAGAACCGTAGTAACACACAATGATCAAATATCACAGGAAATGATAGGTAATAGCCATCTCATAACATAAATTAGTAATGCATAATCGTGAAATTCAAATTGTAATGATCGGTAATAGTTACCTCATAGCATGCAATAAAGGACCCAAAAAAGTGCAACAACAACCAACACATGAAATTATAATGATAGGTACTTACTATCTCTGAGCAAAAAATAGCATTTGTTAGCTTGATCGTCGCGGTCCACTATGTGTTGCAAGTGGCTAATTGTCAATGAGTCGTGTACAAAGTGCTCCGACAGTTTTAAGCAAGTTCCCACCACCTTTTGTTTTCTCAAACTTGTGGGCCTGTTTTGAGGGTCTATACGACTTTTTAGAATATAGATGAATTTTTTATTTGTTTGTTTTTTAGGTGTAAAAATAGAAAATGTGCCGCTCCCCTAACGATGCTTTGGAAAATCGTCTGTAGTTAACCAAACTAAGTAAGCGCGACTCATAGAGACTGAAAAATGTGTCGCTCCCCTAGCGATGCTTTGGGAAAACCATAGCTTCACCACTAGCAGACACCCCATGCCTCCCCCTTAACGCCACGTCGCGGTGGTGGCAGACGCGTCTCTGAAGGTGTGTGGGTGTGGGGGGGGGGGGGGGGTTGGGTGGGGGAGGGTATCTTGCTTGATGTAGGTGGTGGTCGTCTCGTGGGGATCATAATCTATATATGTCCACATACTCCTTCGAGAATTCCACACAATTGTTGACGATTAGAGATCCACCTTGATCATATCCATTTATATGAGTTTATGCCTTGACGTCTCCCTCTTCGGACGACACTTCTCGTCCATCTCCATCCTTCTCGGCACGATCCACCCCGGTGGGAACACCCCACCTTTTTGGTGGCGAGAGGTTGTACAGGGTGGGAGTCTCCACAACGGGCGATGCATGAGACGGTTATGTCATAATCAGAGAGCGAGACCATGCAGGGTCTCAGGTCTTGGACCGTGCGTCGATCACAACCTTTAGCTCCAGTGGGATCATCATCATTGTCTTGGGAAAGTTCATAAGTGACGCCGTGTAGTTAACTCAGACGGCTCTGGTACACGTACATCTTGTCGTCCGGTCCAAGCAAATACCACGAGCGAATCGGCGATGAAACACATGGCGAAGATGAACGAACGATGGCGCGCGTGGATTCGCTCCGCTATGTACACCAGGCTTGCGGTTGAGAATGTGTTGTATCGGCGGGTGGCTCCGGTCGTGGGATCGCCGATTATATAAAATAAGCGATATACTCCCTCCGTTCATAAAATGATGTCTCAATCAGAGGGAGAGGGAGTACAAATTATTACTCTAGTAGAGGATGATATCCCGTAGATATGAAGATAGTAAAATTTACTACTTCTAGAGATTTTTATTTATTTTTACGGAAAGGAGGGCCATGGCTACGATGAAAACATCGCTGGTTGATGAGGTGCGTCTGGACGGGCGCCCGCCGGCTGTTATGATCCACCGGCCTGCCGGAGGGAAGGATATATTGATGAACCATGCAGGTGGCCAGGCTTGAGATGCATGCATGTAGATGAGTCATGCACGTGTAGCAATACCTAATTAAGCAGTAAATACGGGTGGATTAATGTACTTTTGACCCAAACGAAGCAATGGTTGCTTGCGGTGGTGGCGGACCAATAAAATCACTCACTCTTTGGCTTCTACGCGGAAGAAAAAGCGAAAAGAAACATAGCTATACACGCCTCCAGCTAGTGAGATTACTCCATTGAGCTCCACACGAATCGCCCATCCTCACCATTCACCATCCATCCAGTCCATCCAACGACTCAAAGGAAACCACCAAAACACACGCACGCACGCTCAACCCAAAGAGATGAGAAAACACCAAAACACACGCATGCACGCTCAAGAGTAAATTCTAAGGTGCGAGAATAGATTTACAATTTAAATACCGTGGTTAATGGTCAAATTTAAAATCGGTGAAATACGATCATCTCTGCAAACCAATTAAACCACAAGCTATCCGGCTATTTGCTCCGTCTTGTTTCACTCCTTGCCGTCGTCGTCAAGCACCTAGTCACGTACCGACTCTAGTCTACTCGTATCCCTTGAGCATGACCATTAGAAGACCAAGTGACGTCGCCATGAGGTACTTGGGGTCCACAACGTAGTCCATTAGCCTTGACGTGTCCACCACTATGGTATAGACCGACCCTTATGGCGTCTCAACGACGTCATCGTGGCGAGGGCGCCGCCATATCCACCACACTTGTCGCCCATGGCGAAGTCCGCGATGATGAACCTAGTGTCCCGTGACCAGCATGGCGACGGGGCTCGGGAAGGAGTCGGAGAGGACACCCTTATGGTAGATCAAGCGGCGCATCGCGTCGGTCGACATTCGCGGGCGGTCCACGTAGTCGTAGTAGTGAAGCGATGACCTGGCTAGTACGCGAGGTCTCACCATGCATGTAGGTTAATGAAGTGAGAGAAATGAATACTGTTGACCAATGGTTGCTAGCGGTGGTGGTGGCGGACCAATCCACGCGGATGAAAAGGCCAAATGAAACATACTGCACGGCTGCAGCCAGTGAGATACTCCATTGAGCTCCACACGGATCGCCCATCCCCACCGTTCACCACCCACCCAGGGCATCCAACGACTCAAAGGAAACCAACGAAACCCTGCCTGCAGTCCCGAGAGAGAGAAGAGAACGCATTCAATTCATTCCCTACTCTACTCTTCCCCTTCGCGCCGCCTCGATCCCCTTTCTCCGCCGCTCACCGCAGCACGCCGCCGTCGACCTCCACTGCACGGGCCTCCCCCAGCTCCTGCTCATGGGTCCTGTGGACGAGGAGGAGGAGATCAAGCCAGCCCCTCCCCCACCCCTGCTCCTCACGCCGGCCCAATGATCTGGCCGCCGACGACCGGGAGCCCATGCACGCCACCTCTTTCCTCAAGACCTGGCGGCTCCGGGACGTCAACCCGCTCGCCCCCAAGCCCCACCTTCGCGCCGACCTCGACGTCACCTCCATCCGGACCTCGTCCACGTCCTCACCCACCCAAAGGTCGATTCTTTTCTTCTTTCTTTGGCCGCTGCCGCCTGATGATGCGAGGCGCTGTGTTTTTGGTCTCGCTCTGTTCTGTTCGTCAGCCTTATTATTTATTATTAGGCTTCCATTACGTTATTACAGCCAGCCCTCTGTTAATTTTGGATTTTTATCAAATGCACACACAACACTGTGTTGCGAGCAGCAGCTGCGGCTTAATTATTAGATGAGACGGCAATATGCGTATGCCTGCTTGTTCGGTGTTCTCTCTGTAGTTATTATAGACATAGCAGCGTGAGTGAGATCAATTCATGGAAATTATTTTGATGCGTGGAGGAGTTGATTAAGCAGCTACTGAGCATTTTTTTTCTTTTGTCATGGATGCAGTTGCAGGACATAATATCCAGCTCTAGCTAGCTAGTAGTCTGTACGTATTTGTGTATGCAATGTTTTTTACTTCTTTCTGTAACATAATATGGATGGCCGTGTTGATTTCAAGTGCCAAACTGTGAGCTTTATTCTTATTATTTTGGTGCTGGCATCTATCAGTTCAAATTGGTTTGTTAGCTTCACCTGGTGAAGAATGCTATTTGTACCAATTCGTAGGCTCTAGCTAGCCACAATTTTATTACCGGTATCTAGCTCAAATATATTTGCACTCTGCTATAAATAAATCTTTAATGTCATGCTAAATTTTGTAGATTTTCTCTTGCGATGGGTTGATGGTAGTTTGCTGCTGCTGAGTCTGGTTATGTTACCTCTGACGAGGAGTTTACCTCTCAGGTTGCTCGCTCCTTTCCTGCCGTTCGGGTCTACTTGGCAGTTGCGGGTGACGATGCTGGATGGCCCGGTCTCGTGTATGTTGCCCGCGCCACCAAGAAGGTCAGCTCCCTGCAAGGTATCTTGCTCGCGACCATCAGTTAGCCATTCATTTTATTGCTGCGGTGACTCAAAATTCAATGTGCAGGGAGCTCATCAAGCTCGGTTTCCTAGTCCGAGACGCCATTCGGGCAAGGAGAGGACGCCTTCCATGGCATATAGCTGCTGGAGCTGCTACTGGTCCTAGGCAGGGAAGGTAGTTTTGTCTATCTCCATCCTCTGTCTCTGATTTGGAGTGTTCTTGTCAAGAAAGTCTGCTTTTTGTACAATGCAGCAGGCTTCTAGTGATTGGCAAAATATGTATCATGTTTAGGATCATGAATTCCATGATTTCTTATCTCAAATTAAGCATGATCTGTTTTTAGACATGAATTTCTGTTGTGAATGACACTAGGTAGGCTTATTCCGTCTGCTACTGGTTTTAGTGGTTATGCTTAACTCTTGACTTGATCTTGTTGAGTATATACACTATAGGTGTATGTGATCTGAGGTTGCTAGTTATTGGTCTGATCATATTTCTCTTTGTTCTTGGATAGTACTTCCTCCGTCCATAAATATAAGAAGTTTAGCTATCCAACATGTTGTCTACATGCATACTAATATGAGTGCACATACACACTAAAATATGTCTACATACATCTAGATATATGTGAATGTGGACAAATGCTAAAACATCTTATATTAAAAAACGGAGGGAGTAGTTCATAATATCTATAGTCTTTTCTTGGTTTATTTGATCCCATGGTTTAGCTGCTAATTCTCTTCCATCAACTAAGCTCCTCATTGATGATTAATTCTAGTTATCTGTCAATAATGTTGTGTTCTACTTATATGGCAGTCTGGCTTGAAAATTGCTATGTTATGAAAGTTTACTTATTTTCCTGTAACATAGACGGCGGTGTTAATTTCAAGTGTCGAACTGTGAGCTTTATTTCATTTTGGTGCTATTATCTAGCTCAAATTTGCTTCACCTGGTGAAGAATGCTATTTACTGGAATCATAGGCTCTCTAAAGTGATAACCCAGCCACATTTTTATTACCAGTTTCATCCCTATGGGTGAAAACCGTATTGTCTGGTCAGATTAGCAGCTGACTTGCAATTGTACCCGCAGCCCCATCTCATATGCAAGACATGTTGTTTGGTCTTGCTTTGCTCGTCTGCATTAGGCCTCCGTTATGTTACAGTCCTCTGTCAATTTAGATTATTAGATGCACAATTCATGGAAAATAGATGCGTGGAGAAGTTAAGCAGCTACGTGAGCATTTTTTGTTTGTCATGGATGCAGCAGGGCGTATCCAGTTCTAGCTAGATAGCATCTGTATGTATATGCAACGCCTACTTCTTTTTCTGTAACATGTATGGCCATGTTAAATTCAAGTATCGAGAACTGTGAGCTTTACTTTTTTATTTTGGTGCTGGTATCTAGCTCAATTAGATGGTGGTGTACAATTTCAGAGATGGCTTATAGATTGCATATATTGCACTCTGCTATAAATTAATCTTTAATGTCATGCTAAATTTGGTAGATTTTGTCTTGTACTGGGTTGATGGTGCAGCTTATTGGTTTGCTGTTGCTGAGCCTGATTATGTATTATCTAGTAGCGATTGCTGTTGTGAGTGACATTCGGTAGGCTTATTACACGAGCTAAATGGTTATGATTAACTCATGACTTGATCTTGTTGAGGATATACACAGTTGTATGTGATCTGTGGTTGCAGATTCTTGGTTTGATCATATTTTTACTTTGTTCTTTGATAGTAGTACCGGCTTGGTTTAGATTTTTAGATGCACAACTCTGTTTAGCGAGCAGATGCGTCTTAATAATTAGATAAGGCAGAAATATGCGTATGCCTGTTTGCTTGGTGTCCTGTAATTATAGACATAGCGTGAGTGAGATTCGTGGAAATATATAGATGCGTGGAGAAGTTAATATTCAGCTACGTGAGCCTTTTTTTGTTGTCATGGATGCAGTTGCAGGGCGTATCCAGCTCTAGCAAGCAGTCTGTATATATGCAACGTTTACTTCTTTCTCTGTAACATACATGGCGGTGTCGATTTTAAGTGTCGAACTGTGAGCTTTATTTTTATTTTGGTGCTGGTATGGAGCTCAAATAGGTTCGTTTGCTTCACCTGGTGAAGATTGCTATTTGCAACAATTTGTAGGATCGTTGCTTTGGGCGAAAACCGTTCTGTCTGGTCGATTAATTTGAAGTTTTTATCGACATACTGGTTGTGTAGAAATTCAGAGATGGCTTATAGATCGGATATATTGCACTCTGCTATAAATAAATCTTTAATGTCATGCTAAATTTGCTAGATTTTCTCTTGCACCGTGTTCACGGTCCAATTTATTATTTTGCTGCTGCTGAGCCTGGGTTATCGTACCTGCAGGTGCACATATCTGACGAGGAATTTACCTCTCAGGTTGCTCGCTCCTTTCCTGCTGTTTGGGTCTACGTGGCAGTGGCCATGACGCGTGCTGGAGGCCCCAGTGAAGGGGCAAGACCTTGTCTGTGTCGCCTGCGCCACCAGTAAGGTCGGCTCCCTGCAAGGTATCTTGTTTGCGACAGATTGTTAGCCGTTCCATCTATTGCTGCATTGACCCGGATGAAATGTGTAGGGAGCACATCAAGCTCAGTTTCCTATTCCGCGCCGCCATCCGGTGCAATCAGAGTTTCAGAGGGCCCCTTCCATGGCATGTAGCTGCTGGAGCTGGGCGAAGTGCTGCTGGTCCGAGGCAGGGAAGGTAGTTTTGTCTATATCCATCTTTTGTTCTTGATTTGGAGTGTTCTTGTCAAGCAAGTATGCATTTTCTACAATGCAGCGGGCTACTGGTGATTGGCATAATATATATCATGTTCAGGATCATGGATTCCATGATTTCTTATCTCCGATCAAGCATGATCTATTTTAAGACATGCACTTCTGGTTGTATGATCTTGTAGTGATTTCTGTTGTGAATGACACTAGTTAGGTTTATTAGATGAGCTACTGGATTTAGTGGTTATCGTTAACTCTTGACTTGATCTTGTCAAGTATATACACTAGGTGTATGTGATCTGTCGTTGCTGGTTATTGGTCTGATCATATTTCACTTTTGTTTTTGGAAAGTAGTTCATAATATCTAGTCTTTTCTTGGTTTATTCGATGCTAAGGTTTAGCTGCTAATTCTCAGTAATTGCCTAAGTTCCACATGGATGATTAATTCTAGCTATCTATCTATCATGTTATGTTCTAGGTTATCTGATCTATGGCTGTTTTGAGTTTGAAAATTGCTATGTTATCTAGTTTCGCTACGATTTATCTAATCTAGCATTGTCTTCATTTTCTCTATCTTCTCCTGGTTTTGCTGGACGCGTTCCTCACTGTTGATAATGAAAATATAATTTTGTTCAGTCTTGTCTCCTGGCATCCTAATATTAGTATGTGTATCATGCCATTGTGCTGATCCAAGGATCTTTTTGGCTTGCAGAGAGTAAACCTGACAAAGCTGGGGGCATTTACACCATGGAAATTCTGGAATCACTACATCTTCTCAGCACCTTGTTGACCAGCAAACAATCTGGAATACGTGCCAGATATGAATGCCGTGTGGGGCATCCACATCGTGCATTAGGTCAAGCTGCTCATCCCCAAGGCCCACCGTGGCGACCTTGATGCCGCTGCTATGGATCTCATCGATATGGATATCCAAAGGTACCTCTTAGGTCGTGCTCAAACTGATTGCTGCCATTCTAACTTGCAATAATCGGTTGCTGCCATTCTATCTTACAATAATCGATTTGTTGCCATTTCCTCCTGCTTTGTAGTTACTGAAATGATATCAAATTGACCTATATGGCACCACCGGCAGGAAGGGCTTTCGTGGCTGGTCACCTATGGGGATCTCGCACCATATGTCCAACGTGTTCGGCAGCGGTGCTCTGCTGATGTTGCCGGAGACGACGCCGCCGTCCTTGCGACCTGCTGATCGTCCTTGTCCCGCTGTCCTCCGTGGGTCATGGCCTTCGTGCCCTCCTCCTCGAGCCTCCCCGCCGCCTGGACAAAGAGCCAAGGGCCCCTGCCTAGCTGACGACCAAGGTTGCTGCTACAGCAGCAGCTGCTCCCTGTCTTCATCGACCTGGTTCTGCGCTGAGAGGTATATATCACTCATTTCAAGTGTGTTTTTTATGTGTTTCAAATCTTCTTTTGGCAAAGCACCTAATGGATGATGTCCTGATTGATGGATTACTATAGCAGCCACACACGCTGGTTCACCATGTTTAGTTTGAAGTAGTTCATGCAACCTGGGTATTTGTCTTTTTAATTCACAATCTTTATGTACTAGTACAGCATCTTATTTCACTGTCTACTAGCTAGCTGGAATGCTGGATGATGCTCCTAAACAACCTTCACGTCATCTGCAAAGTTAGCTAGCTCCACCTGGTCCGGATATTGAATCCACTGTGCTGCTATTGCTGCCCATTTTGTCTGCATTGCAGGCATGAGACCAATTTGGTCAAAATATTACATGCATGTTTATATGAATCTAGCGAATCCTTTTTTGAGATTAATTTCTGGTGATGTCTATTTTATTCCGATCGGCTAAGCGTACTAGGCTGTTCACTATTTCATCTTTAGCTACCTTTGATTTCCCTGCACAGCCATCATGATGAATTTTTTTTAGTCTAGGCATGTAGCGAGTCTGACCTTCAATCAATACTAGTAGCAACCATAAAATTGTACAACATGGCCAGCGATTCTGTTCATTGTTTACTCTCCTTTTACACTAGGTTACACGTGAATGCACGTAAGAGGGTTTTTATTTCCCTCTCTATAGGATACAATGTAAGCATTGTATATTGTATCTTTGATAATTTTGTATCAGTTGCTGCTCCCATGCTTGCTGAGCTGATATCAAAGTTTCCGACTCGATTTCGCTCGCAGGGAAGGATTTCGTGTCTGGTTGCACCATCCTGACTGACGAGTTCCACAATGACATGCTGCTGGTGTCCGCTGCCCGCGACACAACAAGGGATGCCTTGAGCACCAGAATGTACCGCGTCGAGGTAATCTCACTCTCCAACCCTGGTCGTTTGCTATGTAGCATGGTTATGCACATGACCCATCATGTTCTTGCTCAATGCCAGGAGTTGTTTTCGTGTGTGTGCGTGTCATGGGTTTCGTGCCACGGCCATCTGTGCATGTTGTGCACTTGTGCTAGCCATTGCTGGCCATGACGTCCTTCTGGACATGCCCCTATGACTTGGGGTTTTGCTATGCTAATGATTTATTTAGGCCATCAACTACTTTAGGAATTGAGAATTCTACCATCTTGTTAATGCTTCGGCCAACTTGCTCTATTTTGTTATTCCTGATATTGGCTTCATGCTTAATATTTTTTTAATAGCTAGTGTAATTAGCTTTAATTTTAGCCATTATTTGCCTACTGGTTATGCCAAAAATCGATCTGGCATTTCTTGTTCACCTTATTTGCCTATTGTTCACGCCCTGTTTATGCACTATTTTGTTGGCTGCCATGAAAATTTAGATAACTTTGAGGCCAATGGAATTAAAAACGGAAGCTTTCTTGTTCACCATATTTCCTTTATATTCAACTTTTACCATGACATACAAATTTGCTTCAGAAAACAGCTATGATATGGAAGACTTTCTTCTTGTCCGAATCTATATTCTCAGTCTGGTCAAATATTCTAATGCTCAAGTGTTCTATTTTTTTTTTTACATACAAGTGGTACTTGTATAGAAGCATGTGTTTTGGACTGCTGGGTAGTTATTTTTCCTCGTATGATCTTCTTGCAAGCTAAACTGGCAGTTTCATGTATTCTTCTTGTGCAGACTAGTGGCCCTGATCTGACCATCCTGGCTTCGACGGTGCTGCTGGGCTGGCAGTCGCCTCTCGTGCCTTGTGCGTGGTGGTAGGCTCGGCTGCCCCCCCCCCCCCCCTCCCCCACAGGTTCGACCACCTCCTCGGCTGGTCACCGTGCGACAACTGCGGTGGCGGTGATGTCTCGGCCTCGGCTACAATTCCCCTCTGGTGAGCTCTGATTGACGCTTCAATCGCCACTACATGCATGCTCTGATTCAGCCATGTTGTTGATAGTCTACACCTGATAAAAAAAGCCATGAGCATAAAAAATATGTAGTGTGACCGTGCTAGTTTTGGCAAAACACCTGATGGAGTGCTAAACAGCCACACATTGTTTTCACCATTTTTTGTTTGGACTATTTGATGCAACCTGGACGTCACTCTTGTTGATTCTCCATGTTTAAGTAGTACTACTACAACAACCGATTTCACTGTCGACTAGCAGATGATGCTACTGCACCTTGTCCATTCTTTTAGATGACAGTGCACTAAGTTATGACCATTTTTAGCGTAATATTTAATTTTCTGATGGAGCACTACAACTCCCACAAACCTTGGTTCACCATGTTTTGTTTGGAGTAGTTGATGTTTTTGTCCCGTTGATTCACCATCTCTAGCTAGTAGTAGTACAACAGCTGATGCCGGCGTCTTGTTCATTTCAGTATATGTGGCCGTAGGCCACTCCGTGCTGATCTGTGGATATGTGCATGCGTTCTGCCGGTCAGCAAGAAGATGGCCTTTGTTGTGCTTGGCCCGAGCATGAGCACCATGCAGTCCTTGCTCGTCTCCAGCATCGTTGCCGCGTCAGCACGCTAATGGTGCGGTTTGCCACCTCCCTCAGCAAGGATAGCATCGTCGAGGTTGAGGGTGTCATCTCCCTCCCCTTGTAGCCTCTCAAGGCTAGAATGCAGCAGGTCAGCCATCAGAGCCAAATGGCTGTTTCTTGTCATATGTATCAGCTGAATTCAACGTGGATTGGTGAATAAAATCATGTAAGATGGTGGTCTTGAAGCCTCCTTTATTTGTTCTGAATGGTTGTCGCCTAGTTGTGAACATCTTTGGTTTGTCTTTGCTATGAATTGTAGTGTATAAATTTGGGTGTTTTTTACTTGAAAACTATCTTGTTCGATGTCTAACAATACTGGATTATAAAGTTGGTGCTTATGATTTCAAAGTGCAGTAGTACAATAGTCATGCTAAGTTCATTGTCTACAATATCCATGTTCATTCTAATGATTTGGAACAAATGGAGTGGTGTGGCTAAAACTCACACTTTTTTGGTTACAAGTTGGTGCTAATGATGTGTTGTTCATGGATTGTGCTAGTTGTAGCAGTCATCTCATGACAAAACATGTTGTGATGATTTAATTTTATGCCTTGCTTGCTGATTTAGGCGAGGAGAGCTGTTGCAAGCATGTAGTACTTGTTCCCAACCAGCTAGCATGGTGAGTTGCTCCAAAATTAAGCGGGGCCTTAGTAAAGCTGTGTATATAATATATATGCTAACTGATGTAACTCACGTTTTGTCTATTGAAGACGAGGAGCTGTTGCCAGTATCTGTTTCCAGCTTACTCGATCACGTTGATTTACTTGTAATAATGATCAAATAATATTGGTACCTTTTAAAAGACATGCAGATATGTATGTATATCAAAGCGTATTTCATATTCTCCCATTCTTTTTAAAGACATACAGATATGTATGTATATCGAAGCATATTTCATATGCTCCCATCCAACCAACTGATTTAATCATACGTACACCAATATGTCGAAGCTCTCTCGTTTTTCTCTCTCCCTATAAAACAAGTACCATCATAGCCCAGTAAATAATTCTTAATTAATGGATGAAAGCACACAGTAGTTACGGGATTATAAATAGTGAAAATTAATTAATAACGTAATACTAGGAGACAGACTACTTCTGATTACGATGCAAAAGATTCCCATATTCTCCTGTTTGCTACGACTTCCATCGGGCACAGAAAATTGAGCAGCCCGGCCGTTCTTAATTAATTGCCCCGCGTGTAACCATGGGGAAGTCAATTGACTCCGTGCATCCATTACAATCTCATGAGATCTTGCTTCAGGTCATCAATCCGGGGCATCAGCACATCTCAACCGTCCACTTCCTTTCGAAAGATAGCAACACACAACAGAGGTGGCCGATCTTCTTTCTCCCTCCATTATCTTGCCTCTATAAGTACAAGGCCATTGTCACTAGCCGCGTGCGGGATTCGCGTGACTTGTGACTTTGGACTTGGCGAGGCGTGGCGGCGACGACGGCGGTGGACGAGCTCGTCGATTCGATCTCGCTGGATGGCGAGGCTGGGCGTGGTGGTGAGCGAGCAGTCTTCCTCCTCGACCCGTGCATACAGTTGCAGGCAATCTATTCACGTCTTCTTCTCACGCAGCAATCGTCCCCGTGCATACAGTAGTATTCCCAAAGGAGCTAAAATAGTTGGAAGTAAATGGGTCTATAAGACCAAACATGACTCCAAGGGAAATATCGAAAGGTTCAAAGCTTGACTTATGGCAAAAGGTTTCACTCAAAGAGAAGGGATTGATTATAATGAAACTTTTTCACCCGTCTCTACCAAGGATTCATTCAGAATAATTATGGCACTTGTGGCTCATTATGATTTAGAGCTACACCAGATGGATGTTAAAACGGCATTTCTAAATGGTGATTTGCATGAAGATGTATACATGGCACAACCGGAAGGTTTTGTTGTGGAAGGAAATGAACATTTGGGATGTCATCTGAAGAAATCCATCTATGGCTTGAAGCAAGCATCAAGAGAGTGGTATTTCAAATTTGATCAAGTCATAAAAGGAATTTGGTTTTAAGGAAAATAAAATGGACAATTGTGTTTATGTTAAGTTCAAGGGGAGTAATTTTATCTTCCTGATATTATATGTTGATGATATACTCTTGGCCAGCAGTGATACAAATATGCTAATGGAGACCAAGAAACTTCTGTCATCTAAATTCGATATGAAAGATCTCGGTGAAGCAGCTTATGTTTTAGGAATTGAAATTCACCGGGATAGATCCAGAGGGATCTTGGGGCTATCTCAGAGAGCATATATTGAGAAGGTACTGAAAAGTATAACATGCATAAGTGCTCAGCCTCGCCTGCTCCTATTGTTAAGGGCGATAAATTTGGGACTTTTCAGTGTCCAAGAAATAATTATGAATCTGCGCAGATGAAGTTAGTTCCCTATGCATCAATTGTTGGGAGCATTATGTATGCACAAGTGTGCACTCGCCCTGATTTAGCATTCGTGACCGGGATGCTTGGCAGATATCAGTCTAATCCAGGTCAGGATCACTGGAAGGCTGCTAAAAAGGTCTTGCGTTATTTGCAAGGTACTAAAGGCCTCATGCTTACTTATGAGAAATCTGATAACCTTGAAGTGGTGGGTTATTCGGATGCTGATTTTGCGGGGTGTGTTGACACTAAGAAATCCACATCAGGTTATATTTTCACCCTCGCAAATGGAGCTATATCATGGAAAAGCTCAAAGCAAACTGTCACTGCATCGTCGACAATGCAGGCAGAATTTGTAGCATGTTATGAGGCTACCGGGCAGGCGGTATGGCTGAAGAATTTTATCCCGGGACTGAGAGTGATTGATAGCATTTTCAGGCCTCTCACTCTGTACTGCGATAATCAACCCGCAGTGATCTATGCGAGTAACAACAAGTCAAGTGGTGCTGCCAAACACATTGACATTAAATTTCATGTTGTGAAAGATAGAATCCAGGATCAGACAATAAATGTCAAGTACATCAGTACTAAGTTCATGTTAGCAGATCCGCTCACAAAAGGCTTGCCACCCAGCGTATTCAGAGAGCATGTCGCCGGCATGGGTTTGGTTGAAAGCTTTTAATCCTGGAGAAGTTGGAACTATTATGGCACCATCTCCCAAAGAGGGCTCATTTTGAGATCAAATGGGAACCATAGTCACTTGGTTTAGCAGTACTTAATTGACTGTTGTAATCTATTGTCTTGGTGTACCATTTTATCAAAAGATGAGTCTGTAATGTTTATGATGTTTATGTAAAGTATTATGTAAATAAAGTTAATGTATAATGTGAATAAAGTTTATGGAGCTCATAAATTAATGAGGTTCATTTTGATATGAAGTGATTGTGGCGCCCTGACCCGACTGCTATACAGTGATACTGTGTCTCCGGTTATCCGCTACCACCAGACACACTATCAAAGCATAATAGAGAGATCAAGACTTGTGGAACAACTGGCACATCACAGACTCTACGACACAAAATCATATAGTTCAACTCTTATAATAGAGAAAGATAGCAAATGACAACCAGAGGTCACAGACCCAACATTACAACATGCGGAAGCGAAGGGTGTTGTTCTAAACAACAAGAACCAAATTATGGCCTAAGAGGCCTGCAAATAAACATCCAGCGCCAGCTGTTCCGGGATGTCCCAAGCTGCCACCTGGGAACCCCAGACTACTCGTCGACGTCCACAAAGAACCCACCTTCGAGGGCGGTGAAGTCCTCTCCTGAAAATAAGCAAACGACGTTGAGTTCGATGAACTCGCAAGATTAAGAGCTAATATATGCTCGATGATTGGCTCTCAAGGTTTTATAGCTGTTTTGCATAAAGCTGATTTTATTTCAAAAAGACATAACTCCATGGCATCGACTAATCAGAATATTTTGAAAAGGGGTAAGAAGTAACTCTTTTCTTTCATCACCTTACTCATCATCAACCAACATCAACCACTGTACCTGTTCATCAAAGGCACCTCCCCGAATCACCCTCGAGGAAGCTCACCTTGCATTTGTGAGTGGTACCTCTAGTACCCAGTTTTTAATCATTCCGTTAAAGTTATTCTATGATCCTACCTTCACTTCCCAAGTCGTCCATAACCGCGGACACGGCTTTTCGAAAAGATTTAACCCTGCAGGGGTGTACAAAGTGGAAGTCCCCGGAGTCCCGAGGGGCCCCAGTTCCTTCGCCACGCGTACCGTCCGGCCCATTACCTGTACAATTAGCTCTCTTCCTTGGAAAGCCGGCTGGGTGGGAGCGGTGTCGACTTCTCCCTCGTTAAGGACTAACCCAGGATCATCAGTGAGGACGGAACAGGTTTGGTGTCTCCTCCAATCCCCTGTCCCGTGGCCACTCATTTTCCTAACACAACCATCCTCATCTCAGTTCATCCCACCATCATCACGCACGCGCAAATGGAAGCCCGAACTAGAGGACCCTGGCTAGCCCCGCTCGAGTTATTTAGTCTATGAGGGTTCCTGCAAATGCATAGACCTCACGCATGGTTGCACGCTCAGTCTTGGTTCAAGAGGTAAAGAACTCGCACCTAGGTGGCGAGAACGAGACAAAACACCACAACCACAGTGGCCTCTCATCCCCACCTTCTTAGCATTTTATTATCCATCTCCACAATTCTCCACCATCAACATCACTGCCACAAGTTAACACATGTTTCCAGCATTCACCATCCTTAGTACCACTAAGCATTTCACTAAGCATGGCTAAGCACTTGCATAGCATAGTAAGTATTTCATGGCCAACAATACAAACCTATGGTATTAGGAAGGTAAAACGGGTATTGGCAACAGGATTCTAATGCAACTAGTAGGATACTCTAATCCAGGCAAAAGACATTTAGAACCGCATGCAATATTATAGTGGAGAAAATAATTGCGGAAAATAGGATAAGATATGCTCAGAGGGGGGGATTACGCTTGCCTTGTTGAGCGGAGTAGTCAAACTGCTCGTCGGAGTGATGATGCTCAACTCCGAACTCGTGATCTACCGGAGAGCAAACAACACCGGAAAGCAAAAACAACAATCAACACATGGCAATTGTGCAATGCATACAAAAAATGATGATATGACATTTTAAATGCACCCTAGAAGCATGGAACATGATCAACAAGTTAAATGGGGTCCCCATTATATTTATGGCATTATTTGGAACAAACCCCATATTTAGACTTAATGATTTTAATTACTACTAGAGCACGTTATTGTAATTGTGATCAAAGATGCATGATGATGATTCTGGGTGATTCAGGTTTTTCTGAACATTTTGATATAAGGAACACATTTTTCCGAGGTCCCTATAAAAAGTTATTAATTCTCTAAATTTCTTCTTTTAATTATATGCCGTTAAATAAATTGATTTCGACAAACTAATATTCGCAATCCACGGATTCGAGAGAGAGATAGAGTGGTCGAATCATCGGTGTTCGTTGTCCGTAGTTGCACGAGGGAGTGGCGGGAGACATGCGCCAAAGGGGGAGAAAATAGAAAAAAAAGGAACCCAGGAAATAGTAAGAAAAACAGGCAAAACCGGCCTCAGGTCCGGCCTGGGCCGGTTTCTGGGCCGGCCTGCTAACAGAGGGCACCGGCCTCACACCCGGCCTGGGCCGGCAGGCAGGCCGGACACTAACCCGACCGAACCGGCCTGCAGCCCGGTCCAGGCCGTCTCCACGGCCGGGCGTGCGAGCAGGCGACGGAACGGCGAACGGCGATGATTTTCCCGCGAGCAACGCGGCTACGGCGAGGGAAGGGCGAGGGGAAGGGCACGGGGTGGTGCAGCAACTCACCACAAACTCGTTGGTGAGGTCGGGGACGGCGGAGGTGGCTCAACGGCGCCGGAATCGGGCGGCGGAGCGGCGGACGGCCGCGGCGAAGAAGTGGACGGCGGCGGCGATGGTGAGCTTCCCGGCTCGATTCTTCTGGACAGGAGGTAGAGGAGAGCACGGCGGAGGTGCGGGTGGTCTTCACGCGGTGTGGGGCATCCTCAATCGCCGGCGATTCGGAGACCACGCACGGCGGCCATGGCGCCCGTGGAAGAAGAGAAAAGGGGAGCAGGAAGCACGGCGAGTGGGGAAATGGGAGCAGCACGCGGTGGGGGCCTCGTGGTCTTGCTCTCCTCGCAGGGAAACAGAGAGGAGGGGGCCGGGGTGGCGTGCACAGCGTCGATGGTCCGGCGGGAGCAGCGCGTCGCTGCGGGTCGCTACAGGAAGAAGAGATGGAGGTTTCGCAATTAGGCCCCTGGCCGAATTTCTTCTATCACGGACAGGTCCTCCGGGAATTACCAAGAGGTCCTTTTCCTTTTAAATTTTAAAACAGCAGCTATTCCCTGATTTAATTGAGGCATCTAGACATTTTCTAAAAATATGAGAAAAATCATGGAGCCTCCCAAGAATATGTCGAAGCACCACAATTTTTGGTGTGGTCAACAAAAATGTTTTTGACAACATTTATTCAGAGGTTTGAAAATGGGCATTTTGCTAAATTTGAAAATGTTGCTCCTTTCATAATTTGGTGCAAGTGCAAAAGTATTATTTGAACTCGTGGAACCTCCTTGATAAATATGGATTTGATATTTGTATCCATGTTTATCAAAACAAGCACAATTTGTTTGCAAGTTTTGAATGCTCCCATTGATTTGGGATTTGTTATAGCAAGTTTTGGCATTTTGTTTTAAATGGTGCCAACACCATTTGTGTGTTGTTTAGCAAGTTAAAAGTGGATGCCATGATGCAATGCAACACAAAAGCGAAAATTTTATTCGGGTTTTTAGGTTTCCGAACTTTGGGCTGTTACAACTCTACCCTCCTTACAGGAATCTCGTCCCGAGATTCTAAGTGTAGGAAAGAGGGAAAGATTACGACGGTACTACACGATCTTCTCGCTTCAGGTGGCTGCCTTCTTGAAGAGGTTAACCAAAGGCATCATGAAGATCTTCATCGGCTTCACTTCGAGGTCCTCATCCAACTACACCATAGGGAAGAAGGGAACTTTTCCGGAAGGATGGATCTTGGTGGATACACCACGACCAAGTACCTCCTAGTAGAACTTAGGATGTGATTTCCAGCATCCCTTGAATTGACAGTTAGGAGACACATGCGTTTGACGGGAGGTTGGTAAGAAGTTTCCGGTTGATAGGCAACTGTCTCTCAAAGATTCAGAATATGAACTTTGCACAAGGCCTTAAATTTCTGAGGGAGAGTGTTGAAACAAGATTCCAACAGTTGAAGAGTTAACTTGTACTAGTCGGCTTGAGTAGCACTTTCCTCACGGAGGAGCATTTCAGATCACATGAGAAGGATCATGAAGAGGGACCGAGAGAACTTTAGAAACTCCGGGAACGTTAGAATCAGGAACACTTCTTGATTTCTCCAGACATCGGGAACAAGCTTCTTCAGGATCACCAACTATCGTTTCTGATTGAGAGTCAAACCTGGGAGGAGTAGAGATACTTCGGACTCAGCACCGGTAGGAATAGGAAGCTTTGCAATGCATACCAACGGAATACCATTGCTAGAAATCCCAAGAGTTGGACTATAGTGTCAAACTCCAAAGGAGGAACGAGATGGCGGAACTCGTGTATTAACAGCTTGTCAGGCGACAGCTGCCCTAATTTGGATACCTTGCAGCGAGACACGATTGAGTTCTTGATGGGAAACACCATAGAAGACGAAGAAGTTCTCAGCCTTCTTCTCTTCCTGGAACAATTCAATCAACGGCCTGGATGCATAGATGAAATTCTCAAGGGATGGAGGTAACAACATACCATTCCGAGAATATTCTACACATGCTTGATCGAGTTGAAATGATTCGTAGGAAAACAGACAATTCACTCAGATCCACGGCGACATCTTACAGCAATTGCACGTGAACCAGGGAAAGTCACTTCTAACTTCCAGAACATATACCTTGTGACTACACAAAGTTAGTTCCAACAATTTTCCAATGCTACACCCAATATCCAGTATGAATCTCCTCAAACATGGAGAAGATAAGAAGGCAGTTGATGGGCTCAACCACAAACTTATCCAGATACTCCAAGACGGTAGACTCATATTTCATCAGAACGAGGCATAAGTATTGGTCAGACTAACATCTTTCTAATCCGAGTTTAACCTACTGAATGTGTTAGTCTGAGTTTGATTTGACGATAGCCCAAATCAAATCAAAAATTTGTAGGATAGCATATCCACAAAGGAGATACCACCTTGCTTCGACACAGGAAGCTAGACATCCATTGAGAAGTGAACTATATCAGATAGAACTTTTGGTCTTTTAACTCTCCAAGTGGTTTAGCTCACCCGAATAATTTAGGATGTCCAGCACGATATTCTTGGAGAAAGGAGTTGTTCAGAGAACCAGCTTACGCATAAGCTCAACATCACGGTCAGGTAACAACCTGGCGATACTTCTGGAAAGACCTCCAGAATATCACGATCCACATATAGGATATTACGACATACCGGTGGATCTTGAGTTCCAGAGAAGATCATGCCTTTCAAGGCACAACGAGGTGGTCTTGGGAGCTTCGGCACGAACCTAGCTCTTTGACCGAGAAAGAGCACCGAGAAACGAACTTGGGAACACAGTCAACTCAACTTATTGATCGGCTAACCAATCATGCTGAGGGGGACAAGGAATGTCCTTGGATTTCAGCGCAGTAAGAACTGCTCGGGAATATCCGATAGCCACATTATTGCTCACGACTTATCATTCTCGAGTAACAAGTTACTTGGAGAACGGAGAGCAGTTAAGTGTAAGAGCATCACTTCATCAAGAGGATCATGATACTTAGCTCGAGTGCACACTCTTTATACCAAGATATCGTGCTTCTCTAAGATGAAACAGAAACAGAGACTAATAAACCTCTTATTCTGTGGAATACAAAACTTTGACCTAGCCCGAGAAGTGGACGAGGTACTGGAGTTTGTTTCTCCTAACAAGACGAAGGGGAGAGTATTGACGGATCAGGAGAGTGACTTGCATCGAACCTACCAACGCACGATAAAACTTTACTGTCAAAAGACAGACAAGGTCGGAAAGCAAATCAGAGTAAGAAACATGCTCAGGATAATCCTAAGATGTTGAATATGCACCGGTTATTACTCAATTGTGATAACCATGCCCAAAAAGAAGAGATGCAGAGTCACCAACAGAGATGGGAGACTTGCTACGAGAATCCTGGTCATAACCCAGATGATTCCAAGACAGAATCTCCAGCTATGGCAGAGTTAAAGTTACATAGCCATTCGAGGTGTGGGAAATTAAGGTTCAACCATTTACCACACAGACCACATAAAGGACTTGGGTTAAAGATCAGCATCATGTGCTACTAGCGAGAGTTAAGAAACACACTTAACACACTCTAGTTGGCACAATCCGGGACCTTATGTTCAAGTCCTTGGGTTAAAACCCGAAGAAAGGATTTAGAGATTAAACTTGATAGGAATACAAGGGTCCGTAAACAACTGAGTTGATAGGAATTTTCGTCGTACCCCAGATGGTTTCTCGGCACATGAAGCTTCGGATTGTAGCGCGGTGGAAGCAACTGGGCACATAACACTAAAGGTCGGACCCCACCCACGTTTCTAATCATTTTGAAGTAACAGACGAGGAGTAAAACCTTTTAAACTCAAATCGAGGTAAGATTGCTCCGAGATTAGAGGGTAACCAGATAAGGAGTAAAAAGAATCCTAAGATGGTTTTCACAACTCATTTTTCGGTTAAAATATTTTCACAAACACTAGACTCAACGTCGACCAGTAGAAGGGTTTCCTACAGGCAGTACTGCTCTGATACCAACTTGTGGCGCCCGACCCGACTGCTATACAGTGATACTGTGTCTCCGGTTATCCGATACCACCAGACACACTATCAAAGCATAATAGAGAGATCAAGACTTGTGGAACAACTGGCACATCACAGACTCTACGACACAAAATCATATAGTTCAACTCTTATAATAGAGAAAGATAGCAAATGACAACCAGAGGTCACAGACCCAACATTACAACATGCGGAAGCGAAGGTGTTGTTCTAAACAACAAGAACCAAATTATGGCCTAAGAGGCCTGCAAATAAACATCCAGCGCCAGCTGTTCCGGGATGTCCCAAGCTGCCACCTGGGAACCCCAGACTACTCGTCGACGTCCACAAAGAACCCACCTTCGAGGGCGGTGAAGTCCTCTCCTGAAAATAAGCAAACGACGTTGAGTTCGACGAACTCGCAAGATTAAGAGCTAATATATGCTCGATGATTGGCTTTCAAGGTTTTATGGCTGTTTTGCATAAAGCTGATTTTATTTCAAAAAGACATAACTCCATGGCATCGACTAATCAGAATATTTTGAAAAGGGGTAAGAAGTAACTCTTTTCTTTCATCACCTTACTCATCATCAACCACATCAACCACTGTACCTGTTCATCAAAGGCACCTCCCCGAATCACCCTCGAGGAAGCTCACCTTGCATTTGTGAGTGGTACCTCTAGTACCCAGTTTTTAATCATTCCGTTAAAGTTATTCTATGATCTACCTTCACTTCCCAAGTCGTCCATAACCGCGGACACGGCTTTTCGAAAAGATTTAACCCTGCAGGGGTGTACAAAGTGGAAGTCCCCGGAGTCCCGAGGGGCCCCAGTTCCTTCGCCACGCGTACCGTCCGGCCCATTACCTGTACAATTAGCTCTCTTCCTTGGAAAGCCGGCTGGGTGGGAGCGGTGTCGACTTCTCCCTCGTTAAGGACTAACCCAGGATCATCAGTGAGGACGGAACAGGTTTGGTGTCTCCTCCAATCCCCTGTCCCGTGGCCACTCATTTTCCTAACACAACCATCCTCATCTCAGTTCATCCCACCATCATCACGCACGCGCAAATGGAAGCCCGAACTAGAGGACCCTGGCTAGCCCCGCTCGAGTTATTTAGTCTATGAGGGTTCCTGCAAATGCATAGGCCTCACGCATGGTTGCACGCTCAGTCTTGGTTCAAGAGGTAAAGAACTCGCACCTAGGTGGCGAGAACGAGACAAAACACCACAACCACAGTGGCCTCTCATCCCCACCTTCTTAGCATTTTATTATCCATCTCCACAATTCTCCACCATCAACATCACTGCCACAAGTTAACACATGTTTCCAGCATTCACCATCCTTAGTACCACTAAGCATTTCACTAAGCATGGCTAAGCACTTGCATAGCATAGTAAGTATTTCATGGCCAACAATACAAACCTATGGTATTAGGAAGGTAAAACGGGTATTGGCAACAGGATTCTAATGCAACTAGTAGGATACTCTAATCCAGGCAAAAGACATTTAGAACCGCATGCAATATTATAGTGGAGAAAATAATTGCGGAAAATAGGATAAGATATGCTCAGAGGGGGGATTACGCTTGCCTTGTTGAGCGGAGTAGTCAAACTGCTCGTCGGAGTGATGATGCTCAACTCCGAACTCGTGATCTACCGGAGAGCAAACAACACCGGAAAGCAAAAACAACAATCAACACATGGCAATTGTGCAATGCATACAAAAAATGATGATATGACATTTTAAATGCACCCTAGAAGCATGGAACATGATCAACAAGTTAAATGGGGTCCCCATTATATTTATGGCATTATTTGGAACAAACCCCATATTTAGACTTAATGATTTTAATTACTACTAGAGCACGTTATTGTAATTGTGATCAAAGATGCATGATGATGATTCTGGGTGATTCAGGTTTTTCTGAACATTTTGATATAAGGAACACATTTTTCCGAGGTCCCTATAAAAAGTTATTAATTCTCTAAATTTCTTCTTTTAATTATATGCCGTTAAATAAATTGATTTCGACAAACTAATATTCGCAATCCACGGATTCGAGAGAGAGATAGAGTGGTCGAATCATCGGTGTTCGTTGTCCGTAGTTGCACGAGGGAGTGGCGGGAGACATGCGCCAAAGGGGGAGAAAATAGAAAAAAAAGGAACCCAGGAAATAGTAAGAAAAACAGGCAAAACCGGCCTCAGGTCCGGCCTGGGCCGGTTTCTGGGCCGGCCTGCTAACAGAGGGCACCGGCCTCACACCCGGCCTGGGCCGGCAGGCAGGCCGGACACTAACCCGACCGAACCGGCCTGCAGCCCGGTCCAGGCCGTCTCCACGGCCGGGCGTGCGAGCAGGCGACGGAACGGCGAACGGCGATGATTTTCCCGCGAGCAACGCGGCTACGGCGAGGGAAGGGCGAGAGGAAGGGCACGGGGTGGTGCAGCAACTCACCACAAACTCGTTGGTGAGGTCGGGGACGGCGGAGGTGGCTCAACGGCGCCGGAATCGGGCGGCGGAGCGGCGGACGGCCGCGGCGAAGAAGTGGACGGCGGCGGCGATGGTGAGCTTCCCGGCTCGATTCTTCTGGACAGGAGGTAGAGGAGAGCACGGCGGAGGTGCGGGTGGTCTTCACGCGGCGTGGGGCATCCTCAATCGCCGGCGATTCGGAGACCACGCTCGGCGGCCATGGCGCCCGTGGAAGAAGAGAAAAGGGGAGCAGGAAGCACGGCGAGTGGGGAAATGGGAGCAGCACGCGGTGGGGGCCTCGTGGTCTTGCTCTCCTCGCAGGGAAACAGAGAGGAGGGGGCCGGGGTGGCGTGCACAGCGTCAATGGTCCGGCGGGAGCAGCGCGTCGCTGCGGGTCGCTACAGGAAGAAGAGATGGAGGTTTCACAATTAGGCCCCTGGCCGAATTTCTTCTATCACGGACAGGTCCTCCGGGAATTACCAAGAGGTCCTTTTCCTTTTAAATTTTAAAACAGCAGCTATTCCCTGATTTAATTGAGGAATCTAGACATTTTCTAAAAATATGATAAAAATCATGGAGCCTCCCAAGAATATGTCGAAGCACCACAATTTTTGGTGTGGTCAACAAAAATGTTTTTGACAACATTTATTCAGAGGTTTGAAAATGGGCATTTTGCTAAATTTGAAAATGTTGCTCCTTTCATAATTTGGTGCAAGTGCAAAAGTATTATTTGAACTCGTGGAACCTCCTTGATAAATATGGATTTGATATTTGTATCCATGTTTATCAAAACAAGCACAATTTGTTTGCAAGTTTTGAATGCTCCCATTGATTTGGGATTTGTTATAGCAAGTTTTGGCATTTTGTTTTAAATGGTGCCAACACCATTTGTGTGTTGTTTAGCAAGTTAAAAGTGGATGCCATGATGCAATGCAACACAAAAGCGAAAATTTTATTCGGGTTTTTAGGTTTCCGAACTTTGGGCTGTTACAGTGATGTACTATAGTCACTGGATTAAATGGTACCTAATAGACCATTATAATCTTTTCGTCTTAGTGCATTATTTTGTTGAAAAGTGAGCTTATAATGTTCAGCCTTACGATCAAGGGGGAGAATGTTGGATATTTTGTGATCTAGGCTGCTCTCACTTAGGTCAAAAGTCAAAAATTACGGCTGCTACAGTAGGTCGGCACTACATTAAATTGCTACAGTAAGCGGTGCTACAGTAGCTTAGTGTGTTGTCTTGATCGGAGACATCCAATTCTGATCCAACGGTGCTAGTTCCCCTAGTGTATAGTGCTAAACAAAATAAAAGGGTTAGATGACCCTAGAAGTTAGAGGAGGAACGGCAGTTGCTCTCCTGCTCTCTCACTCTCACTCTCTAACTCTCTAAAAGGAAAAGCAACCGATCTAGCTAAGCACTACAAACACTAGGAAGAACTAAGCACTAATTGCTCCATCTTTGTGAGCAAGATTTGAAGGCATGGCATCATCATCTTCAGATCAAGGTAATTCTTTTATCCATCTTCTTTTTGTGGCTCAAACTTGAGCTAGTTGATCCTATAAGTCTCAACAATGGTATCAGAGCACTCTAGCTCTCAAGTTTGAGCCCTAGCTCAAGTTCTTGCTTGATCTATAAAGTTTTTGTGCTAAAGTTTATGTCAAGATCAAGCATGCCATGCTGTTTATTTTTTATGTTCTTCCTAGTAAAGTAAAATAAAGTTTTAGCCCTGTCTTTCTAAAGTTAACAGCCCTAAAAGTGCTCAAGTGAACCTAGGGTTTTCGGTTTTAAGCACATATGAAGGGGATTAAAGCAGTTTCTTGCAAATCCTGATGATTCCCCAATTTCCAGAAACCCTAAAGTTCAAATTCCTTATGTTTTCTCTTCTGAAATTAATTTGAGGTTTCGGCTCAATCATGAATTTGAAGGGGAAGTTAGTCAATCATGCTTTTCCTAAGGTAATTTCCCCAATCTGAAACCCTAATATGAAGAAATCCCCAAAATTAAGAAACCCTAAATTATAAAATTCCCCAATTCGGAGGAACCCTAACCCTAAAGATCAAGATTAAGGTGGCGGACGTTTACCTTATGGGCCTCGTCGTCGTCGCTAGCGACGGCGGCGTTGGAGCCATCTTCTTATGCTGGAAGGTGAGCTCGGGCTCGAACCCGAGCGGCCTTGCCGTCCGCTGGACCGGCCGGTGGCTGTTGCTCTCCTCGTGCGCTTGTCGTCGTTGGAGACCAGCTGCTGCGCTGGATCCTGGCGAAGGAGGCCGTTGCCGTCGCGGGGATGCCCGCACGCGCACGATTGCTTCGCGAAGGGCGCCGTCCAGAGCCGCTCGACGGAGGTGCGCGCAAGCCAAAGCCGCACGCAGCTCCGGCGAGGGGGGCTGGTTGACGCCGAAGCTTTCCTCCTTGGTCGCGCTGTGCTAACCGCCATTGCTCTCTCTCCGGTCGCGCTCGTCGCCTTCGGGAGAAGAGAAGAGAAAGGAAGAAAATGGATTAGGGTTACGCGGGGCGGCGGCGACGCGCTGGTTTTATCCAGACGCGTGCGCTCCCGGCCGTCGGATTAGCATCCGACGGCTCGCGTCGCTCCTGGCACCGAAATGGGCTATGACCCAGGTGGGGATCGGGGGAGTGTAGCTGGGCTGGGCCAAATTCGGCCCAGTTCGGCAGATGTTGATGAATAAAAAAAAAATTTGGGCTGAAATAAATGATTTTTCAGGGCTATTTTTCCTGTATGTTTTTAATTATGCTTATAATGTTTATTATTAGTCATGTTTTATTGCCATGCTTAGTTATTTACATGTCTTTAATTATGTTTATTACTCCCTCCGTTCCGAAAAGGATGTCACAAAAATGGTCTATCTATAGTTCATTTTTGTGACATCCTTTTCCGAACGGAGGGAGTATTAAGTTTGCTTATGATTTATGAATTATGGTGATTTTTATCACTATGATTATTATGGAATAATGTTTCCGCTGCGAAATAAAGATTAATGGATCCTCAAATAAAGTGTGGTTTTATGCTTTGTCATTCTGACCAAAGTTGTTTGACGGGCATTTTAACCGCAAAATTCTTTTATTGATCCGTTTCACTTCTGGCCAAAGCTGATGTGAACCGGGTTAGTAGAGGAAAATTAATGAATGAGGATTATTAATGTGTGGCTTTTATTTATCAATTTGGCCAAAGCTAATTGATGAATATTTGTCCACAAAATTTTGTTGTTCATTTTCATCTCTGGCCAAAGCTGTTTTGAATTTGATCAATAGAATTTAATAATAATTATGATGATGCTTACTAAAGCATTTTGAATTTTTCTTTTGCAGCAACTAATGTCTCTAATATTGCTGGAATGCTAAATGGCATCGAACAGCTAAATGGTAGCAATTATGTTATGTGGAAGGAGAAGCTGGAGATTACGATGGCCTTACTCAATATTGATTATGCTCTCCTTAATGATCCTCCTGAGGCACCTAAAGAAGATAATGAAAATTATGAAGCCCTCAAGAAGGAATATGATGTTATTAAGGCCAAGTGGGATGACTCAAATCGCAAGTGCCTTATGATGATAAAGGGCTCCATTACACAGAGTATGAGGGGAGCCCTCCCTGACTGCGAGACAGCTAAAGGGTACTTTGCAAAAATTGAGCATCAGTTTAAAGGGTCTTCTAAAGTTTATGCAACAAGC
Source organism: Poa pratensis (assembly GCA_947311845.1). NCBI lineage: Eukaryota > Viridiplantae > Streptophyta > Magnoliopsida > Poales > Poaceae > Poa > Poa pratensis. The sequence goes on from CAMZMU010000113.1 coordinate 13,066,551, forward strand.
CTTATTCGAAGACTAATTGATGAAAAATATGATCCCACTGGAAGCCTTCGAGAGCACATTATGAAGAAGTGCAACATGGCCGCCAAACTCAAGTCTATGGAGATGGAGATTTCTAATGGTTTCCTCGTCCATTTTATTATGCCATCTTTGCCTCCTCAATTTGATCCATTTATGATCAACTATAATGCGATCGATGTCAAATGGGAGATTGATGAGATGATGGCGCGATGTGTGCAAGAGGAAGAAAGGCTGAAGGCTGATAGAATTGAGCATATTAATCAGTTTGCTCATTCACAGAAAAAGAGGTATAAAAAATTTGTGAATGAATATATGAAGCCCAAGCCTAATAAGTTTAAGGAAAAAGGCCAACCTTCAAAAGGTTCACAACAGAAGAAGCCAGAAAGAGCGCCTAATGCGGAAGAAAATAAATCTAATGCTTGCCACTTTTGTGGAAAAGGTGGACATAAGCAAAAGGATTGTTTTGGCTTCAAGAGATGGCTCAAAGAAAAAGGTACCGATGTTATTACTTTTGTTGAAGAATCCTTTTATGTTAATTATGCCACCAATACTTGGTGGATTGATTCAGGTGCAACAATTCATATTGCAAATTCGTTGCAGGGATTCAATATGAGGAGGACCCTAAAAAGAGGGGAAAGAACAATTAGAGTTGCTAATGGTGTTGAAGCTTATGCCGAGGCGCTTGGTGATTTCACTCTCATACTTCATGGTGGTTTTAGGCTTCAACTAAATAATGTTCTCTATGTACCCTCGATGAAACGGAATTTAGTTTCCGTCTCATGTTTAGATGATGATGGTTATGAGTGTCACTTTGGGAATAAGCAATGTATAATTATGTATGACAATAATAATGTTGGTCTTGCGTGTCGACAAGACAAACTTTATGTAATATCCCTATGTGATGATATAAATAATGCGGGTTCTACCTCAAATTTAAATGTTGGTACCAAACGCAAACGTAATGATAATGAGACTTCTTCGAAATTATGGCACTATCGTTTAGGCCATATTTCGAGGGGGAGAATTGAGCGTCTCATTTAAGATCAAATTCTTCCTTCTCTTGATTTTACGGATGCGGACGTTGATCATTGTATTGATTGCATCAAAGGAAAATATGCCAAGAAAATTAAGAATGGTGCAAATCGAAGTACGGGAGTTTTGGAATTAATTCATACGGATATATGTGGTCCGTTTAATGTGAGATCGGTGGATGGTTTTAATTCATTCATAACGTTCACCGATGATTTCTCCCGTTATGGATATATTTATCAAATTAAAGAAAGACAGAGGCATTAGACAAGTTCAAGATTTTTAAAGCTGAGGTTGAAAATCAATGTAATAAAAAAATTAAAGTTGTAAGATCTGATCGTGGTGGAGAATACTACGGCAGACATACTACTTATGGCCAAATTCCTGGACCGTTCGCAAAATTCTTGCAGGAAAATGGCATTGTAGCCCAATACTCAGCACCGGGCGAACCTCAGCAAAATGGGGTGGCTGAAAGGCGAAACCGCACACTTATGGATATGGTGCGGAGTATGTTAAGCCACTCCACTCTACCGGTAAATTTATGGATGGAAGCCCTTAAAACAACAGCACATATTCTTAACAGGGTTCCTAGTAAATCGGTGCCCAAAACACCGTATGAATTATGGACTGGGAAAAAGCCAACCCTCAATTATTTTCATGTATGGGGCTGTCCTGCTGAAGCGAGGATTTTTAATCCGGTTATGGGAAAATTAGACCCCAAGACAGTCAGTTGCCATTTTATTGGTTATCCTGACAAATCTCCCCGCCGGGTTCGAAGAACGCGTGGCGGGCCGCGGCCTGGTCATCCGTGGCTGGGTGCCGCAGATGACCATCCTGTCGCACCCTTCCGTCGGCGGCTTCCTGACTCATTGTGGGTGGAACTCGACGCTGGAAGTCCTCTCCCACGGCGTGCCGCTCCTTACATGGCTGCACTTCGCGGACCAATTTCTGAACGAAACGCTGGTGTGGACGTGCTCGGTGCCGGCGTCCGCGTCGGCGTTAAGGTCCCGGCAACGTACATGCTGCTCGATCCCGAAATACCGGTGACGCAGGTCGGGAGGGACGAAATTAAGAGGGCCTTCACGGAGCTGACGGATGAGGGGGCGTTAATACGGGCGAGGGCAAAGGAGCTCGCGACGATGGCGAGGGAGGCGGTGACAGAGGACGGGTCGTCGGACCGCGATCTGGTGGACATGGTTCGCCATGTCGGGGAACTCGCGCAGAGGAAGGCGAAGGGCGTGTTGGTTCTTGACGTGCCTGATGTCGGGATCGATATAACGAGATCTCAAGTGGCACGATGATCTGTACGCATGCATCGAATCGACTGTCAGTAGTTTATCGAGCTAACACACACGCTCGGTACTGTTGCAGATAGTTTCCGGAACAAATTGTCACCTAAATTCATAGCCTGACTAGTACTGTACATGGGCAACCTTCGGCAGGTCATAGCGATACTATCCCTTATTATTATTATCGGTAGAATTACAAAGCCTAAAAATATGTGTATAAAATCTATTTGTCACTAAATTTTCAGTTTTGCTAAGTCAACTCATGTACCATCCGATTTGCATCGTGATTCATGCACTATAAATTGCAAGTGAGTTTTTTCAGTCATAAGTGGGGTTGTTAAATTTATGTGATACGTATCAGGCATGAGTTGTAACATAAGTTGTTACTGATATTTGATCATGTCATCTGTCATCATCGCAAAAAAATTCAAACAAACCTTAAAGAAAAATATTGGGGGACGCGTCATCGGCTTCTTGTTTCTCCACCAGCAGCATCTGGTCAGCAATGTGACATTGGCCGAATAGTTGATGATGGTAGATGATTCAATTTTGAGTTTGCACACTTCGATGGACACATTTTTACCAATGTTGACGCGTGTTTGTGTTATGCCCTTGTTGAAGGTGGTGGCTTAAATCGAATATAAAAATCCCGTGTGGACCTTAGATTGGACTCGTCATTATCGGTGCACGTGCGACTTTTTCTTCTCGAAGACTTTGCCTAAAAGATGTGTATTTTCTCTTTATTTTTAAGATGTGCCTCCGATTTTTTTATTTTGTACCTTTTTGAGCCTTCCAATAAAAAATTATGTGTATCATTTCTATGCAGGGACTTCCTTCCCCCCTTTTTTTAAGAACTGGTACGTTGTTTTTTTGACGGAAAAGGCAGTCGAGCCTGCTTTTCATTTCAATTAGAAGAGTGTACAAGCAAAAATAACAGTTTGGTTACAATCATTCAAAATTTGTTCCGACACGCAGGCCGGAGCTGAATTTTGCAAAAAAAAAACCACGCAACTCTCTATGACTTAACTGACAAAGCTCATGAGCAACAACATTGCACATTCTGTCCACCTTGACTAACACAATCTGTCGGTCAGGAGCTTTCTTCTTCCTAAAATCTCTTGCAATTAGGCCTACTTCAGACCTATCCGTACTGTCGTCCTTGAAAGCCTCCAAGATCACAGAGCAATCAGTCTCCAAAATAACATTTCCAGAGGAGTTTGCGATAATTAGGTCTAGTCCATGTAGACAGGCAAGGGCCTCTCCTACCGCAGCAGAGCTACAACTTTGAAGAACTCCCCAAGCTGAGGCGGTTACCTTTCCTTCATGATCACGAAGAACCGCGCCCCAGGAACCAGAGTTGGTGTCACTTATAAAACTGGCATCCACATTACATTTCTGCCAGCCCATCTCCGGTTTGCTCCAGCTACACTTCATCTTCAGTTGTGGCTGGGCATTACATTTCCCCCTCAGGGGCATTTCCAGTGCTGGTCCTTTCCCTTTCTTGTCGACCAAATTCTTGCCCGCCGCAAGACCCTGCAAGGTGGTTAAGTAGCTTTGTAGAAATCTAATAGAGTTTTCAATAGAGGCGTCACCTTTGTCAAAAATGATGTTGTTTCGGTGGTGCCACGCTCTCCACCAAAGAAACATCATTTTACATCTCATTAGAAGAGTGTACAAGAGTACAAGGTAGCCAAAGAAAGCGAAAAGAAACTAGTGAAAAGAATAAAATCCTAAGTCTGCAGCAAGAGAAGTGCAGACTGAAAAAAACGGCAGGAGAAGGAATCAGTCCGGCTCTCTTGGTCTTGAGAGGAGGTCCGCATCGCCTAACCTCCCAGCATTACGCCAACAAATAGCTTCTTCAATGATACTTGAGTGCAACCTTGAGAGGGATTTGGCCTTGTTGTTGAATATCCTTGAGTTACGCTCCTTCCAAATAGACCACCAGGCAAGGTGCACAAGGGCAGTCCAGTTCTTCAGAGTCAGCGGCATTTGTTGTCGAGTACGTGTGATCCAAGACTCCAGACTCAGGTCTTCCGGTCGGGGCACGAGGCGGTGATTGAGCGCAGCTGTGTGGATTAGCTTACCCCATAGCCTGATGATGACCGGGCAAGTGGCTAGCAGGTGAAGGGCTGATTCTTGTTCACTGAGACAGAAGACACAAGCGGCATTGTGAGGCCAGCCCTTTCGCTGAAGGCAGTCCGCCGTGTGACATTTTCCAAGGAGCGCAAGCCAGCCAAACGTCCGGCATTTGAGTGGCGCTCCACTACTCCATACTGTATCCGGAAAGGCAAACCTGGTAGATCCCTCGAACTGCAAGGCATAGGCCGAAGTGGCGGAGTATTGCCCATTCGTGGACCAACGCCGGGTCACAGTGTCAGGCGTGTCTTCTTGCAGCGCAATTTTGTTAACGATGTTGTTCACCAGGAGGAACTGGTGAAGGGCTTCAGTAGTGAGGTCTCGCTTGAAGTGTTTCATCCATTTATTGTTAGCAAGGGCCTGCGCGACAGTTAAGTTGCGCTTGGTGCAGCATTTGAACAACGCGGGTGCAGCAGAGGCTAAACTTTGCCCAGAAGTCCACGGATCATGCCAGAAATTGATCTTCTCTCCATTCCCAAGGTTGAAGGAGATTGCCGAGTTGAACAAGCTGCGAGCGCGGTCATCAATTCCTACTGGAAGGTTAGCCCAGGCCTTGTCAGTTGCAGTCCAGGAGTACCATAACCATCTCACCCACAGCGCCGTGGCCTTGCGCTGAAGATCGACAATACCTAGGCCACCAAACTCCAGTGGCCGGCAGATAGAGGCCTAGCGAACAAGGCATCTGCCACCGGTAGCCAATTCATCGTTACACCAAAGAAACCCTTTGCGCAGTTTGTCAATCGCCTTTATGAGCAAGGCAGGAGGGTCAATCACAAGCAAGTGATGGATATTCATGGCTGTTAGCACATGCTTGACTAGAAGGAGCCGGGCGTCCAGGGAGAAGTTGCCTTTGTTCCACCCTTTGACTTTTGCAGCAAGCTTCTCAAGAATTGGTACGTTGTTGGTGAATACTCCCTCCGTTTCGCAATATAAGATGTTTTAGGCTTTTTTTACGTTCACATGTATATACATGTATCTAGACACGTTTTAATGTATATATCCACTCATTTTAGTCTGAATCTAGATAATATGTGAAACAACTAAAACATTTTATATTGTGTAACGGAGGGAGTACAAGTAAGCCGAGAATTGATGCTTTGACTTGACCCAAGGAGGAAGATTCTTTGCATGTAAGAGCTCCATGATCTTTTCAATCAAAAAACATTGCGTTTAATTTTATCTTAAAATAAATGCTACTGCAGTCAGTTGGATGTTCATGAATAGAGAGGTGCTCAAGGTTAAGAATATGATCGTCCTTCCCTTTCAAAATAAATCCATAGGAGAAGTTGTGACTGCTTATAACCATCACCGTTATCGCTTTCACTCCGAACATACCAGATGCTGAACTGTACCGAGTGAATTGATGGACATACATCAGCTAAGCAGTAGTGATGAATATGATCGCACGCTCGATCCTTAGAAAAAAATAACAAGACCAAGGGGAGACACCACCACGACTTATCATTAAGGTAGAATTGTGACTCAAACCCGCGACCTGGCGCTTGGCGCTTCAGCCTGCCGACTATCTGGCCGCGGAAGAGTTCACTGCTCAATCGTTAGAGATCTGAAAGTCAGGACAACGAAGCTTCGGCTAAGTCCCTGCGTCACCAAGGAAGAACGCTTCTTGGAGGCAGGCAGTAACTTTATGGACTTTCAGTGTCCACCCATTCTCGGCATCGATGCCGTGGCCAACTCGTGTTGCGCCAGTGGGCGAACTTCGTCGTACACCGATGATGGACGTCCCCATCGTCGTACTCTTGCTCTTGCCGTGGTATACATTCACTTCGATGGAGATGTTCTTCTTGACTTCCTCCATTCTCACCGCACCTCTTCGTTCTGGTGCACGGGGACCATGGCGCCGCCGCTCCACTTCGTTCTGGTGCCGCTCCTTGCCCAGGGCCACGTGATCCCCATGATGGACATGGCGCGACTCCTCGCCGGCCGCGGCGGCGCGCGCGTCACAGTCGTTCTGACACCCGTCCACGCCGCGCGTAGCAGGGCCGTCCTGGAGCACGCCTGCCGCGCGGGGCTTGCGGTCGACTTCGCCGAGCTCGAGTTCACGGGACAGGCTCTGGGGTTGCCCGAGGGCTGTGAGAGCATCGACATGATCACCGACTTCTCCCATTTCAAGCTTTTCTACGAGGCCGTCTGGTTACTGGCCGGGCCGCTCGAGTCGTACCTCCGGGCGCTGCCGCGGATGCCGGACTGCCTCGTCGCCTACTCATGCAGCCCGTGGACGGCCGACGTCGCGCGGCGGCTCGGCATCCCTCGGCTTGTCTTCCACTGCACGTCGGCGTTCTCCCTTCTGGCGGGGCATAACATCGACAAGCATGGCGTGCATGACCGCGTCGCCGACTTCCTCGAGGCGTTCGAGGTGCCGGATTTCCCCGTGCGCACCGTGGTGAACAGAGCGACGTCGCTCGGGTTCTTCCAGTTGCCGGGGCTCGAGAGGTACAGACGCGACACGCTCGACGCCGAGGCCAGCGCCGATGGCCTGGTCTTCAACACGTGCGTGGCCATCGAGGGCACGTTCATCGAGCGGTACGGAGAGGCGCTCGGCAAGAAGGTTTGGACGGTCGGGCCACTCTGCCTCCTAGACTCCGATGCCGTGGCGCTGGCAGGGAGAGGCAATAACGCGGCCGTCGACGCCGGCAACGTTGTCTCGTGGCTCGACACGAAACCAGAGCACTCGGTGCTCTACGTTAGCTTTGGGAGCATCGCCCGCCTGTTGCCGCCGCAGGTCGCGGAGCTTGCCGCTGGCCTGGAGGCGTCGGACAGGCCGTTCATTTGGGTGGCGAAGGAGACCGCCGGCCTCGACTCCGGCTTCGACGCTCGTGTAGCGGGCCGCGGCCTTGTCATCCGTGGGTTGGCGCCGCAGATGACCATCCTGTCGCACCCTTCGGTCGGAGGCTTCCTTACGCACTGCGGCTGGAACTCGACGCTGGAATCCCTCTCGCACGGCGTGCCGCTTCTCACCTGGCCGCACTTTGCCGACCAGTTCCTGAACGAGGCCCTGGTCGTGGACGTGCTAGGCGTAGGTGTCCGTGCCGGCATCAAGGCGCCGCTAATGCACCTGGTCATGGATCCCGAGGTGTCGAAAGTGCAGGTCGGGAGGGAGGACGTGAAAAAAGCGGTGGCCGAGCTAATGGATGACGGGGCGGCGATACGCTCGAGGGCCATGGAGCTCGCCGCGAAGGCGAGGAACGCGATGGCGTCAGGAGGGTCGTCGGAGATGGAGATGGCGAACATGGTTCGCCATGTTGTTGAGCTCACCCAGAGGAAGGAGGAAGAATAACTGTTCAGGAGAGCACAGCTATTGCCTCCTTCAAGGCTTCAACGCCCTCGTCGCGCTCCGACCGCCCCTTGCAATCCTGCGCGCTCACCGGCTCCGTGAAACTAGGCGCCCACGGAAACCTCTTCAAGTCTTCATTGTGTATGCGCAGTGCATGTCAAACCTCCCTGTCGCTCGGACTCTGTTCGACGGAATGCGTGATTGGGACTAAATTCGTTTTTCCAGCTATGTTGTGGCTTGGTGTCATTTGTTACTTTGTCACCGTCCAGTTTTCCGCGTTTAACTGGCCAGCTCTCTTCTTGATTAATGGAGAGGGCAAACTTTTGGCGTACGTTTAAGAAGTACTGTACCTTATACAACAGACAAACAACAAATTATGGGAGAAACAAAGAGCCTGCCAAAAATCTGCATTACTTTTTTGCCACAAAGAAATGAGGCATTACTCGATACCATCCTTGGATCTAGCAAGACTATTGGTTGCCTTCTAAAAGTGAAGACATCCAAGGGCCATAATAAGAAGGTGAGAGTGAGAATCTTGAAGGAGAATTTATTCAAGAGCAAAAACAAGAAGAGTGGTGCTATAGTAAAGACGTATGTGGCTTCGTGATGACCAATTTTCAGTCTCTCGTCTTGTCATCTTGGTTGCCGACCTTTTTCTCCGTGGCACATTGAGTAGTTCACACCCTAGTGTCAAAGGTTTTCAGAAGTCGTGTATTTTCGAGTGTTTGTCCGACCGACTAGTGGTCATGGGATTTGGGAATAGTTCATTTTTCCAGCTGTGTTGTGGCTTTATGTCATTTTGGACGGGTTTTGGGTTTTTCGAAAATTAACTAGGCAATTATCTTCTTAATTATTGGACGGGGCAGATCTTTTGCCTCCATTTCAAGAAAAACCAGGCAAACCTAAGAAACCAATTTAACTATTGAGCAAATATAAAAAGTACCAGTATACCAGTGCGCATCGCGCATCAATTTTGTAAAGACTTCAGTTCAGATTCCAAAGTATCCGTTCATCCAATTTCCATAAACCAAGCATCCATAGTACCATTCATCCATCCAAAACATGTAAGAGAAACTGAACCAATAAAAGGTGAAACAAAACCAACAACATATTACATTCAGCAAGCACTGAACAATTCGTGCATTCCACTTAGGCCAAGACTTCAACCCCGGCTCGACATACTTGGCTCCACATGGTCACAAAAAAGAACCACTCATCAGATCACTTCCTTGGACGACGACGACTCAGCAATCACCATCAGTCTTTCATTACCCAAAGCATGTATCTAGTCTCCACATTCATGCAGCCTGGACTCCAGTGTCTGCCAGCCACAGCATACATTCTTATCAGCTTATTATAGATAAGGAAAATGTGTGTTGCTCTTTGCAAAATTGAAGGAGACGTACCGCGCCTGCGAGGTCTTCAGTCAGCCGGTTGATATCTTCAGGAATGTCAGAATTTGTGTTTGTTCTAGCAGTAAAGCGTTCGACCTTTGGCTTAGCATCAGCGCCCCTACATGACATAACACGCACACAGCAAAAACGATATATCAATGTCATGTAATTAGCAAATGCCGCCTCAAATAGAACATATATCCCCTACATTTTATTTTATAAGGTGTATTTTTGTTTAGCTCAGAGATAACAAAAACGACTAATAGTTAGTTAGTAAGAATGTTTAGCGATAAATGAGGGAAAGATAGAGATAAAGTCATTATTTTCTACAACCATGCCTTGTATTTTTATAGAATATTGCAAAAACTGTAGGCATTTTTAATCTGTGTGAGTATAATATGAGCATATGTGAAGAGAAATAAAGGAGAAGATGAGAGCAGCAAGACAAAAAAATTAAGCTACACAAGATTGGGCAAACAAAAGGCTTTGAAAGCTTATGCTTACAGTGATTGCAGCCAAGGGATTTCCTTGTGATGTTGCTAAATGAACAAGCTCGCAGTTTAGAAAAGCTTTATAAAGTTCCCTCTGCGTCCAAAAGACAATCACAGAATCTTCACTATCCAATTACTCGACCAGTTTTGCATCAATGACCAAAATTTATACCTGGCAATCTGTTAATTTCAGCCAGATAGTTAGCTCATCTTTCTTTGGAAGCTGTTTATCATCTGTCAAACCAGTACCCAGAGATACTTTATTTTTCTTACGACGCAAGAAATATGGCTTTATCCGTTCTCTTAATTCCTGTGAACAAAAGTCAAGTACCAAACAAGAATTATAATACATTTAGTACAGTTGACTTAAAGTTATAATCCGAACGATGAGTAACATTTTCCCAACTTAATGCAAGCATAGTGATATGGCTTAATCTAACTGGCTTGCCCTCTCATGGTTCAACTGAAAGTAGACATTAGAAAATTTGGATTTTGAATGCAGTTAGTTATACATTGCTCTCACATGTCAAACCAGAGATGAAAGCATTTCTTAGCTAATATGTTGATACATTTTTTGCAACACAGAACTTAGTTAATCTCCAACTTGTAATTTCTCAACAGAGTCATAATGACAAGAAGTAATGCTACTGCACATATTGGAATATATGCAACATTATGACATGTACAGTCCTAACATGCCAACATATCAAATTTTGCAAAAAACAGGGGAGAAGCAAACATTGCAGAGACACTAAAGTTGCCGACGACAATAGCAATGTGAATAGGCTGGATACCATCTATCTCTTGGACACAAACGCAGAAAAAAGAAAGTTACCTTTCGTGCAGTTGAGCCTATGTCCTTTGCTCGATTACTAGCGCTCTTGTCATTTCCACGAATGATAGGCCGTTCATACGTTTCTTTGAACCTGCCAAAATATGGAGAAATAAAATAACACTTGATGTGCCAAATAAAGTAACGTCAATAATGAAGGAAAGCGAGAGGGAGTCAGTAAATTACTCTTCCTTTTCACCCAAGACTTCCGGGCAACAAAAATGGAAGAGCGCCCACAGTTCCTACAAAAATGTACATGCTTACTTGCATGGGTAATAGGAGGGCATTGTATATAGGACCATGTAAAGTACGAAGTTTTTAGTAGTTTGAGCTAGGTGGTACCTTCAGGTTATTTTGTATAGGTGTTCCACTTATGGCAATCCGATGGACACAAGGTATTTCAAATAAGCTTTGGAAAGTCTGTGTCTCGGGGTTCTTGATAAAATGCGCCTCGTCAAGAATAACATAATTCCATAACTTTCCCTCCACTTCGTCGTCAACATCATTATAGAAGTCACCTCTTATATTCCTATAATTGTTCCGGGCAATAGTATATGTTGTCAATAGGATACCTCCCTCCTGTACAAGACGATATGTGACTCGCTAAAATATCTTGAAAGAACAAGCTACAGATTTAAATAGCATTACCCAAAAAAGTGAATTTGACAGTTAAGATAAAAAGTGAGGATATGAATGATCAACAGAAGACATTTATGTTAGGAAACCAAACCAAACCTTGAAGGCATTTCGAAGCTCAAAGTCACGAGCATCTTGTCTGGAACCAGAGTAGCTGTACAAAAAGAAAAAGGAATCAATTAGCAGCGAGGCGATTGACAGGACTTGCCCGACCTGCATCAATTTGACAAAATAGGTCCTACTCGCTGATCATATGCCTGAGACCGACAACTGAAAGCTCCTTGATCCAATGTGTGACGAGTGTCTTCGGCGCAACGACTAGGACCCTCCTGATTAGACCAGAATGGAACAACCCTGCCAGGAAGGCAGAAACCTGCAAGATAAACGTAAGGATGCAAGTCTGTCATCGGGATATTATGTCACCAACTTGATACTGAAAATATACTGTGGCCGATTGAAACCAGTGCCAATGTAGCTTGCAAACACAAAGGTAACTAGCTCGGAAAAACGATGACTTAAACACGCAATACGATAACAACAAAATAAATCTCAGTCTTGTGTGTGATGTTAATTGGTTTGAGTACCATAAATTCGGAAACTAAAGATGCACAGTAATGTCCGCAGCCTGGCTAGTAGTAGCAGTCTAGCAGACATCCACAAGAACTTTCTACAGTAAGAACGAAGTATAAGGGTGAAGCAGACCCAATGGCCGTGAGATCGATACAAATTAACAGATAATCAAATAGCAGTTAACTGAAGGTTTAGAGGGAGGGATGGACCTGCATGGTCTTGCCAAGCCCCATGTCGTCCCCTAGTATTCCACCGGTTCCCCTGCAATGGAGCGACCAGAGCCAGTCGAGCCCCTCGCGCTGATGCACGTAAAGCTTGTGCAGTATCCTTGCTGGAAGCTTGTACGGCGGCTTGCCGCTTCCGACGGCGGCCTCCATCTCGAAGTCCGGAAGTTCTTCCTCCTCTTCGGCCGACGCCGCCGAATATTTCTCCTCCTCGTCTTCGTGGTCGTCGTCTTCGCCTCCGAAGTTCCCCGTGGGCTCCCAGATTCCGACATCCTGCAGCTCGTGGTGGTTGGCGGCGTCCGTCGGGCACGGGGAGGAAGAGGTGTCGCTGAGCTTGCATAGGCGGCGGCGGTCCGGCAGCTTCACCTTCCTCGTGCCCATGGGTTGCGGTTCTGCACGCAATGAGATGGAAGCGATCGGTGGAGCGAGTGAGCGGATGGAACGATTGATTTATTAGGGAAAGTGGATTCGATTAAGAGAGAGAGAGAGATGAAAAGACTATACCTGGGGGATCTGGGTCGGCGAGGTTCTTGAGGTTGCGACAGCACGCGGCGATGGAGAGGTCGCCTTGCACGGCTGTCCGAAACTCGGCGCCGATGTGGATCGCGCGCCCGGCCTCGTTGTCGTAGAAGAAGGTGTGCAGCGCCGTCCACAGGGAGTAGGCGGTGCACATCGGCGAGCGGACGACGTCATAGAGGTCGTCGCTGATGGTGGCGTAGATCCACAGCACGATGGTGATGTCCTCGTGCCGCCACTTTGCGCTTTGATGCTGCGGCTCCGACGCCTCCTCGATGTGGCCGTGGACGTTGTACATGTTAAGGACGAAGTGGAAGCGGTCGCGCCACTTGGAGAAGTTGTTCGCCGCCGTGTCGAGCTTGAAGGTGATGTAGCTACTGATGCTGTCCTTGTGCATGGACATCGTGGACGGCCCAGCTGCTGATGACGATGGCCCCGCCTGGCTGCTGCTGGCGATGACGGCGTTGGACGCCATGGGGCCGAAGGCTGCTGGGTGTCGTGGCGCGAGGTGCGCGCCGGCCGGCGAGGCCGCCTCGCCAGGCACGGCGTAGCGTGCCGCGGCGCGTGGAGCAGAGGGCACCGGTGTCGGTGCAGGAGTGCGAGCGGGGCTCATCCCGTGGGAGAGATCGCCGAGAGAAGGCTCCCAGATTCCGACATCCTGCAGCTCGTGGTGGTCGGCGGCGTCGTCCGGCGGGCACGGGGAGGAAGAGGTGTCGCTGATCTTGCATAAGCGACGGCGGCCAGGAAGCTTCACCTTCCTCGTGCCCATGTGTTGAGGTTCTGCACGCAGCGGAAGGGAAGCGATCGGTGGAGCGAGTGGGCGGGTGGAACGAATTGATTAACTGAGGAAAGTGGATTGAATTCAGAGGCAGAGAGATGAAAAGACCATACCTGGGGGATCTGGGTCGCCGGAAGGATGGCCGGGATGGTCGACCTCGTCGTCGTCGAGTGAGAGGTGGGAGATGTCCATGGAAGAGGATGAGTAGCGGTGCCGGAGCGTCGCCATGGACGAGGAGCGGTGCGGTGCAGGTGCTGAGCAGTGGAGTAGTAATAGGAAGAGAAGGAGGAGGAGAGGCGGCCGAAGCGGGAGGGTAGGAACGGCGGGGCCGAGGGAGAAGGAAAGGCGGCCGTTCCAATTTCGAAATTCGAATCCCTCCCCTCCTCTCATCAGGTCTCGGCCTATCCTTATTCTCACGCCTACGCTGCGTTGCCTCGAGAAAGAACTGTTAGACTTTTTCAAGGATGCACCCTGGAAGCCTGGAAGGTACATCAGTTTCAAAGAAGAAGAGGCCGACGGCCGTACAAAGCCCAAAGGCACACGATACTAACAGAACGCCACACGGATACAACACAACCCGCACCGGCCGAACAACAAGCATCGCCTTGTATCTTCTCCAGCCATGAATGGCGAGGAAGAGATACACGAAGCTTCTAGGCCGCGTCACTACCGACGACCGGAAACATGACACCGACTCCAACACCAAGATGGCACAAGCCAACGCACTGCTCGCCCATAAGCGCCTAAAAGAGAGTCGGCGAGTGGACGGCGGGGTCGAACCATACCGGAAGAGGCGTCGACGAAGAAGCGCCGGTGACAATGTACATAGCGCCCCGGAAGAAACGCTCTAAGCAGCGGCCAAGGACGACTCCAACTGGCGAACCGAGGACTCCACGAACCACCTAGGCGACGCCTCCAACAAGGGAATGACGCAACCGCGTCGCCGCCGCCAGAACCAAAGGCTGGCTCTAGGGTTTCCCCCGGTGTTCGAGGCGGGGAAGCTTGTACAACGCCATGACGACGCCTCCACCGCGGGTGCCGCCGTCGTCAGCTTCATGCAGGGATTTCGCCCCGGCCTTGTCGTCCACCCCATCGCCCATCGGATATGCACAGCAAGGAGCCGAGTTTGACCACCGCCGCCGAGAGGCGATGCCGAGCGTCGTCAGCGGAGCAGGAGGCGTCGCACCGTGTCTCACCACCACCGAACGGGGACTGGACGGTGAGGATCCAGCCCGCTGCCGCCTGGCCGGCAGCCGGCACCACCACGGTGCCCAGCCACCAGCGCCATCAGGCTCCACACGCACACCTCCAGCCACGCCAAGAGCCTCCGGCCCACCCAATCCCATCTGGGCCCGCGCGAGACCAGACCACCCGGCCGAGGCTGGAGGGGCGCCTCCGCCGCGGGGAGGCCGCGCCTCCACTGCCGTCGATGATCCGCGCCCATCGCCGGGATCCCTCCTCTCCTCGCTGCCGAATCGCCGTCGAGCCGCGCTCCGCCGCCGCCATGGAAAATCGCCACCACCGCGAGAGCGAAAGGCCCCGCCGCCGCCGTCGCCACCCGGGCTTTGCCCGGAGGGGCCCCTGGCGGCGGCGGGAGGGAGGGGGCGAGGTGGGGGAGGGCCAGAGAGAGGCGGCGCGGTCGCCCCCCGAGTTGCCTAAGGTTGGCGACGCAGGGGTGAGGGGAAAGTTTCGTGGTCGATCCACTGAAGCTCCAAGGGATGCCAAGAACTGTTAGACTGAAGACCAGTTCAGGTGTTAAGACCGGTTCTGAAGGACTCCACCGCCATCATCTATCCGTTCGGCGCATGCACAACGTGCATCCTCGTAGCTAGGACCCCTAACTGAATCTGTTAGCTGATCACTAACTGAATTTGTTAGCTGAACATGCGTGTGTGCGTGGGGCTCTCTCTCTCCCTCAGGTACCTCTATAAGTAGCCTGTACGAGGTTCAGTAAATAATCAAGAAACATCAGTGCTATCTATGCACACGAAATACTCCTCTGTTGTTTATCATGGTATCAGTACAGCTTCCGATCCTCCTCCCATGTCTGTTCTAGCCGCGGCGGCTGCTTCCGGCGCCCCAGCCACGGCCACCATTCCCCAGCTCCCTCTTCTTGCCGCTCCTAGCGTCTCCGTCGCCTTCTAGATGCGCGGCATCTACATCACCAACGGATCGAGCAAAAGCTTGAGCTCACGGGGTCTTTCTCCCAATGACGCCACCTCCTCGAGCTCACCGTCGAGTCCTACGAAGTGCTGCACCATCTCACGGAGGACAACGCACCCGTGACCCGCCGCGCCCCATCTCAGAGTGGCGCACGGTTGAGATCGTCCTTAAGCGGTGGATCTACACCACCGTGTCCCTGGAGGTCCGTGGCATGACCATGAACAACACCAACACGAAGACGGCGCGGTAGATCTACGCTTCCCTCGTCGCCATCTTCCTCAACAACAAATGGGCACGCGCGGTGCACCTCACCGGCGACCTCCATGAGCAACGCCAGGGCACCCTCGGCGTGGCCCAGTTCTGCGCCCGCATCAAGACCATCGCCGACCGGCCGACGCCCTCAACGACGTCGACCAACCGGTGAACGATGATGTTCTCATCACCGTGCTCACCCGCGGCCTCCATGATCGCCATCACATTGACCGCCAAAATCATCCAAGCGAGCCAGGGTAAGATCGGCTTCGACGACGCCCGTAACATGTTCTCATGGATGAGATGCAAGCTCACGCCGCGGAGCGGCTCACGTCACGATCTGCCCTGACACCATCGGGCGCTCTCATGCGGCGGCGGCGGCCCGCCTCTGGCGCGTCCGCCCCATGGCGTCCACCTCTGATACATGGCGGCTGGGGGCGCCGACGCCTTCCACCAACCAAGGGAAGACCAAGCGCAAGCAGGTCACGGACAACGACGTTTACACCAACAACGCCTGTGGACTGGCTCCTCTGTTGTTTATCAGGAACAAGGACCAATCGATGACGAAGTTGTTGCAGACTTGCAGCCGGAGAAGTCCTTTTTTTATTGGAGCGGGAACAAAAAGTCGCACATGAGTAATCCATGATTTATCATTAAATTATAATACTACTACGATAGAAGAAATTCATATCGGGTCATGGGTGCAAATGCTCCCACTGTTTAATAAACAATTTTTAAAAATGTCAAAATAATTAAAATAAAATTTCGGATATTTTTCAAGACATTTTATATGAGCACAAAAAGTTTTGTGATTTTGTGACCTCTGCAAAAAGACAAATTCGGTCGCTCCAAAATGACTATGTACGAGATATTATTTTTGTCTTTTTTGCATAGGTCACAAAAAATGTCTTTTCTCCGCGAAACTTTTTATGCTAACACAAAATGTCCTGGTGTAATCCGAATTTTGTTTTGGATTTTTTACATTTTGAAAAGTTTTTTTTACACAACGGATCGTTGTCTCTCCTCCTTGTGCTATCATGTTTAGATCTTGTGAGCTGCCTAACATGATCAAGATCATCTTTATGTAATGCTACATGTTATGCTTGTTGGGATCCGATAAAATCATGATCAAATTTGTTCATCTATCTATCTATATGTTTTATTTATGATTTTGCATGCTCTCCGATGCTAGTGGTTGCTTTGCCCAAGTAGTTTGCTACTATCTCCAATAGAAGGTATTTATGCTAAATAGTGGGTTCATGTCTCCGGTTTGCCTGGACTCGAATGACAGAAACGAATAAGCCTATGGGTGTGTTGTTGCCATTAGGGAGAAAACAACTATGTTATATCTACGTGACATTTGCATTGTTTACATTACACACTTTGCTTATTGCAACTATCTGTTGCTTGCAACTTAATACTTTCAGGAGACACGGATGTTATTCTGGGGGTGAATTATTAGTCATAGATACAGCTAGCAAGCGGTGTATGTATTTTGTTGTAATGCCCAATTAAATACTACAGTGAACTTTATCTTGTCATAATAGCATTGTCATGCTCTTGCAATTTGTCTATTGCCCAGCTGTAATTTGTTTACCCTGCATGTTTGTTTATCTGTTTTATGGAGAGACACCACTAGTGAATTGTGGACCCTGCCCCATTCTTTTACACTGATTAAAACACCGTTTCCACTACTTCCCAGCATCATTTGATCGTTGTTGAATTTTGCATTTACATTTATTCTCCACACCATACATTTGTATTCAGCAAGGCAGGGAGATTGACAACCTTCCTATTTCGTTGGGGCAAACTAGTTTGATTGTGTTGTGTGCAGGTCCACGTCAACCTTCTAAGCAACGAGGTTGGTTGACACCGTGTTGAAACTCTTCCAACTCCTACTGGTCGATAACCTTGGTTTTGTTCTCAAGAGAAATTGCTACTGAACTATTTCATACCTTCCTCTTGGGGTTTCCCGACGAACGTATGTTCCACATCAACAAGCAATCGCCCACATGTTCAAAGCTTAAGCTTGGGGAGGTTGTTGACACTTCTACATCAAGAGGTGGTGACAAGTTATCTTTTCTATTTGCTTTATTTTTAGGTTGTGTTTTTAGCACTTGCATTGGAACTACCTCCAATGTTCGGTTTTTCATTTTTTTTTGTTTTAGTTTGTTTTTAAGTTTATTATTTGATAGTCTTACTATTGTTGCCAAAAAATTTCTATTCTTAAAAACCTTTCTAGAAAATCACAAAAATATTTTTCCTTTATCATTACTCTTTGGATGTTTCCATTATAATCATTTTGCAGAAGAGTGATCCGCTCTGAGTTTCCAAGAAACAAGTCCTAAGGAAGAGAGGAATATTTCATTGACGAAAGGTATGTCTTGTTATTCCCACTTTTTGAAAGTTGAATGCTTATATGAATAGTTGTTTCAAGAAGTTATTATATGTATGTCGGAAGCAAGTCTTGATAAATAGAGTAAGATTTTTATTCACATGGTTATTTAGCATTGTTTCTCTTACTCTATTTTCTTTAAGTGAACCATGTCTTGCCAAGGTACTAAATTATTTAAAATTAATGAATGAGAAAAAGTCTTTTTATGAAGGCTTGGATGTTGCAGCAAATTGTTTGAGGAGTCTAGCTTTAAGAGGTACTCAACCCCACAGCATTTAAATGTTTATTGACTCGAATATAGCCTTTGAAAGAGAATTATCTGATAGAACATATGCTTAGTGGTACAGTGAGATTCATGCCAAAGTTTCCCATGTTAATCATAGTAACAGATATAGCTTTATGCATGTCTCTACACCTTTGTTACATTCTTGGTATGCTGACAACTCCGCTGGACTATGAACGATCTACCTGAGATAACTCTCATATTTCGGCCATGAGTTGATTTAAACATATGTAACAACAATGTTATGATGGGTAAAATTCTCAGTATTCTTGAGAGTGTCTTTTCACTAGCAGGTTGGGCACTCCTCGGACTTCTTGAGCAATCAAAACATTTTGAGGGAAACCTCATATACTTGTCATGAGTGCACCACAGTTGTGACATTATTGTTGCAACCTAACCTAGCCTTTACATTATTGATGAAAAATATACGATCTTTGGCATGGTCTCGCTACTTGTATAGCTAATAATTGTTCTTGAAAGTCAATGAAAAAGAAGAGTGCTTTATGGAGTCTTTAAACTTGTCTCACTGGGTGTTTTAAATGAGTTACCCTTGGACTATACTTTTTCGAACATACTCTCGCATTCTTAAAGTCATAATTATAATTTTCCTAAATGTTCTTTGGCAGGCAAGTGTTCTATACAAGAAGTAGAGTAGTTGATGCAATTCTAAATGTCCATGTTAATATAAACTTTACTTTATTTGTCTCGGCTTACCGAAACTCTTATAATATCTTGTTGTCACACTATTTTTACTAAAGTTTCCAGTTGAAGAAAGGGTGAGCCAATAGACTACTAATCATAAGTGAACTAAACCTCTCGTTATTTCGGTGTAAACACCGAGTTCCTTATGATTTTGTTACTTGCTCGGGACGATCAAGGTTTAAGCTTGGGGATGTTGATGCGTGTATTTTATACGCATCTTTATCCATTGTTTAAACCATATATGTGTCATATTTATGATAAGATATCAACTCTATACCTGCCACTAATCACTAATGAAGCAATCATTTGCAAATCTCTTCGTCATTATTTTTGCCTGCAGTTTTGGACGTGGAAATTGCTGGAAATCATGACTAAAAGAAAGGAAAAGATCAAAGGAGAAAATGCCAAGTCATGCTGCCTTCGCAGCACGTGTAACAACTGGCGGTGACCATACCCGCCACCATATCAGGCGCCATCACGACCGTCAGATCAAACCGAGCTAAAGTCATAAAAGGTTCCAGAGCCAATTCGTGATGGAAGACTCTCGAAAACCTAATTCCGTCCGCTGCTAATATAAAAGGGAGATGAAACAGCCACCAGAAAACCGCCCATCTCCAAGACGTATCTGCCACGAAGTGCTGCCGCATTCATCACTCCACCACCACCATTTCCAAAGCCATAGCCATTCTACTTTGTAATCTTGATCTCATCGCAATTGGCAACATTGTAAGAACTATCAATCTTTCAATACAAGTACTATTTATCACAATGTTTTCTATTGTTGATCTGATTGCGATGTGTGATTAGTCCACTCGTGCTAGGGGCTGAGGCCTAGCCTCGCAGCTATGTGCATGATCTAATCCATGGGATATTAGTTTAATGAGTCCTTTATGTTATATATGTATGTTCTTGTATTTGTACCTCGTTCCTAGGACTTGTCAGGTACCCAAAACCCCGAAGAGTGATCAAGGTAACGGTATGACGAGAGATGCGTGGAAGGCTGACAGTTAAACTCGGTGACAGCAAGAGGAGTATAATAGATGGAAACAATTCTCTTAGGAACTACAATGATGTCACTATGCTTAATTCTTTTGTCTGTTTATTCTTAAATATCAAGGCAATCTCGCGAGACGGAACAGGGCCAGCGGTTGGATGAACTAATCTATGGTAACCAGTGCATCTGGAGCCGTAGTGACTTATGGACACGTTGCCTACATATTCATATATATGTAGAATTAATATTACTAAATGTTTACATCTTTATCTTATTTATCCCATGACACTAATGCACTGCTGCAGGTGACACCTTAAGCCCTAGCCTATTTCAATCCATTGAACACAACCCCTTTTAAGAGAATAAGTTGGTCCAGTAAAACGAGGTCTTTTTCGGCCACCGAGGACACATGCGCCAGGAAGAATATCCAAGTGGGCTTACAAATTTGATCATGATCAATTGCATTTAATTTAACTTTCTTAGGCTTGTTGACTAACCTTATCAAGCACCTACTTCCCGGTTCGATAAACCCTGGATCTCATAGGCAAAAAAGCTACGTGCTGCAACCCGATAATCCTGATCGAAGGTATCAACACCTCTTGTATTGTGGTATATTATGGAAATCTTGTCGTCCACAAAAGCATAAAATGTTCTTTTGGATTATGCTCAAGGACAGACTCAACACTAGAGATTTGCTACAAAATAACTTCTTTACTGATTACACATGTTCCATGGGCAACGATGGTGTGTTGGAAACATGAGGTCAATTATTCTTCATGATTTGTTGGCATTATCTTTGTCCAGATTGGTCCAACAATATCTCGCATATCCATTTGGATTGCATCACACCTATTAAACAAATCCTAGGCAAACAGTTATTTATCGAGCTCATTATTTTGGGAGTATGGCCCTATGTAAAAAAGGCATTATTTCATATTCTCGAATCTAGGCCTAATGGTTATAGATGCATAGCACTGGTCAAGGATGAGATTAATTGGATCAAGCATGAGCCTCTAGAAAGTCTTATGCTCTCATTAATTGGATCAACTTGATCATGTTAATTGATCAAGCATGAGCCTCTTGAAAGTCTTAAGCATGAGCCTTTAGAAAGTCTTTCACTGTGTGCATTGTGCAATCCTCTTGTATACATGTAACAAATAAAATAAAATATAAATACATGTATCATAACATTTTATTGTATTTGAATAACGATATCTCGAGAACCATGGTTGATCAATAACTTATTAATTAAGGGGTGTGTACGACGACCTTATAGAGAAGGTCGGCATACACTTATGGGAATTGACACGTCGATGTTTTTTAAATAGATTTGGTCGTCTTGGTGGAGCGTGACTCAAGAGACTTGGGACATCGTGAACTTTCCCGGTATCGCCTCAAGTCCCCCTCTACGTCGACATCGATTCGATTTTTCGTGAACTCCTCGTTTTGGAGCTCTACCCCTCCCCCTGACTTGTATTCCAATGAGAGCAGATGGTTACATACCCCATTAGTCTATTTATAGGTTTGGGAGGATTTGGCAAATGACTAATTTGAAGGGAATCATAGGCAGAAAACAAAAAAATTCCTAACAACGATAACCATAAACTAGCCAAGATCTATTACTATGCAAATATAGAGTAACGGTGGAGATCGATATACGTACCCTCGTAGACCGATAGCGGGGATTACGCTCCCGCAACAAGCGTTGTCGATGAAGCCGACGAAGCCGACCTCAAGGTCGTGTAGAGGAATAAGACAACTTCTAGTGCCACCCGTGTAGCACCTCGTAGTTCCACAGACGTACGGTGTAGATGACGACCTCCGGGCTCCAAATCCAGCAGAGCAGCGGAAGCGAAGACTTGGACCCAGCAGCACGGCAGTGTGCATATGGTGGAGAAACTTCTCTCCTCGTACGCAGCTCCAGAAATGGAACCACGCTCAAGGTAGGCGAGAAGGAGAGGAAGGGATGAATTTTTAGGCAAGGGTGCACCCCTATATAAGGGAGAGGGAGGGCAGCCATCTTTGCTGGCCTGGCCATGTGGGACTATTCCCACATGGCCAGCCGCACCATGGCTGGTGCGCCGGCCCTAGGTGGGCCCGATGTGGCCCACCTAGGCCGGCTGTCCCTCCTCCCCTTTTTCCCTTTGGGGTTTTTCCGCTAATGGGCCCTGAAGGCCCAATTAGGTGTAAATGCCTTTAAAATTCGAATTTAATTAAATAAAATATGTATTTAATCATTAATTACACTAATTAATATTAAATACATATTAGTTAATTTATTCGAGCTCGAAAACGTATTCCGTTGCCCTCTGATCATCATCGGACATGTCCCGAAACACTTTAGGTGTTCTCCCGAAGTTTCTCCTAATATCCAATCTTTATAAAACCGTCACCTACCCTTAAGTGTGTTACCCTACGGTTTGGGATCACTCCAGACATGATCGAGACACGTTCTTCGATCAATGACTAACAACGAGATCTGGATACCCATGATAGCCCATGTGTGTCCACGAATGTCTTTTTATCGTTTGAACCTTTTGCCTAGCGATACTTAGATTGTCCGAGCATCGTTCTCTGGTATCACGATTACCAAGCATGATCTCGTTATTGACAAATCTATCTTTACTCGTCTGTGATATTACATCCCCGTGACCTAGTCACATGCGTGCAAGCTCATTGATGTAATCTCACCGAGTGGGCCCAGAGTATCTATCCTGCTATGCGGATTGGCAAATCCCGCTCTTGATCACTCGCCTCCACCGCTTCCTTCGGATACCCGAAAGTGTCACCTTTATTGTCGCCCTATATAAGACATGTCGTTTGATGCGATCAAAGCACCTTCCAGAAGCAGCGATTTGATATGATCTCACAGTCGAAGTTATGAGTACTATGTTTCTATATCTTTTGGGTATGTCCACCACGTCATTCACCCAATGACATGACTCCGCTGTCAACTGACATAATTGTCCATGATCAGAAACCTTGATAATCTGTTACCCAACGGACTAGTTAAATAGAGGCTACTAGGGACCTAGTTGTTTACATACCACACATGTATTAATATTTCCGCTTAATACAGTTATAGCATGGTACAAAACTTATTATGAACAATTGAGATATGACAAATAAAATATCGTTATTAATTGCCTCTAGGACATATCTCCTTTAGTCTCCCACTTGCACTAGAGTACAATTTAATCTAGTTTACAACTTGGTAAAAGATTAACACCTATAGCAATTTGGTGCATGCTTGTCTCCTGGAAGAGGAAGCAAGTCAACAAATCTCCCATATTGAGATATGTATGTGTTTTGCAACACTTCTATCTCACCTAGTTTGACATCATCCCGTATCTTATGATAACGGTGAAATATATACTTTGTCGATGGACCGAGACTCGAAATTTCGCGTAGCATGAGCCTTAAAAGTCTAAGAGATCTATTAAGGGAAAGTAGGCATGCTCGGGAAAACTGCTAAGTCCAATCACACTTGCTACTTCTGAAGTGGCCATATATTCCTATACCTATGTAGATCATGCGACAGTGCATTCAATGCAACTTCACAAGCTAACCATGTCTTTCTTCAAAACAAAGGACTTATCCTGTATGATATTTCTAGTCGTATGGGTCAGTGTCATAACTTGCATCATCGTAACCCTTTTACGGCAAGTTGTCTCTTCACTCTCACACATACAAGAAACATATCTTCAGTTCTCATTAGACACTAAAGGATGTACTTAACGTTTGTTCATTGATCCATCCAGGGATCACTCTAGAACCCGTTCTTCAATCAAGAACTTGGGTCACACCAAGTCGAGCTTTCAGTATGATAGAATCTATGGCTGAGGCATAGAGGATGTCGGACATCTTTTTCTTTCATTAACTATCGCTGAAACGCCAAGATAAACTTAATATTTTACCTAGTCATACAAGTAAGAACCTTTTCTTCGCTTGTTCTATTCTGAAACATTTCAGAATCTTAACCTAGGAAAATATTCCGACCTAATGTTATTAAGCCCCTTTTGATTATACAAATTATAAATCTAAGCCTAATACTTTTAACTTCATCCATAGAAAATTTAATCACTTAAATAATCATTTATACTTTACTAGAGGATCTGTATCATTCTTAATATGTCATTACATATAAAATTAGGAATGACACCTAGCTCCCACTTAAATACGCCATTATATAAGACCAGGAAATTTCTTTTAGCTCCACATATAAGACCAAGAAAAGCTACTTAGCTCCACTCACTTCTTTGTAAATGCAGGTTTCTTCAACTATTTTGGACGACTCCAAAATCCTTTGATCACATTATCAAAGTGAAGATTCCAGCTCCGATATGCTTGCTTCAGCCCATGAATGGAAAGCTGAAGTTTGCATACATGTCTAGCATCCTTAGGATCAACAAAACCTACTTGTTGTACCAATTACAACTCTCCTTAATCCATTAGGGAACACGGTTTCTTTATCCATCCATCAATTTCTTAATTGAAAATAATTGCTAGAACAATCCTAAACAGACTTAGGCATCGCCACTTGAGACAAAATCTCGTTGTGGTCAACTTTTGAATTTGTCGAAACTGTTTTACGACAAATCGATCCTTATAGACGGTTGCCTTTCCGTCAATGTCTATTTTGTCATAAAATTCCATTTACTCTCAACGGCCTGGAGCCCATCAAGAAGATTTACCCAAGTCTTTACTTGGTAATCATACATGGATTTTATCTCGGATTATATATGGCTCATAGCCATTTTTCGGACTTAGGTCTACCATCACTTCTTTGTAGTTCGTAGGTATTTTCATGTTCCATTAACATGACGTTTCATAACAAGATAGTCATAGCACATAGTGCGAAAACCATTCTCGTATGCCTACGATCTTAGTACGAGCTTATAGCGTCATGATCATTTATCATTAGCTTTCTTTCATCTGTGGAGGACGATATCGGAACAATTTCGGTATCGGAACAGTTTCCGTTGCGTCACTCTGATGTCTGGAGAGGAAGTTCATTAACTCCGTCTTGCTCTACTTTCTTTCCCACTTATATCTTCGGACAAGAAACTATTTTTGAGTAAGGTATATTCCGGCAACAATTTTGCCTTTTTGTGAGACATGTACCCAACTAATTCTTTAGGTACACTACAAAGATTTATCCGTTTTAGGTTTGATCATATCAAAACACTAAAATATCGAAACGACAATCTAGGCTAAAAGCCATGCCATCACTCATATGGTATTGCCTCCACGGATTTAGATGGTTTCCCTATTATCTAACGTGAATGTTTTGTTTCTACCATATGACTTCAATGATCACAATAATTCGATAAGAGATTTTATTCACCACACACTATCAATAGAGTGTGATTACGACGTTAACACACCATAACATTGTGGTGTTCCATGCGGCGTAATTTGTGGAACTCTTTTCACAAGTCTTCCAATGATATGCCAAACTCATAACTCAAATCCTTGTTTCCTCGATCTGTATCGCAGGAATTTGATTTTCTTGTTAAGTTTATATTTCTTTCTTCACTCTGAACTTGTTTGATCTTATCAAACTTTTCAGACCAGCATTTCATTAAGTGGATATCCATATATCTACTCAAATCATTGGTGAAGTTTACGAAATAATGATTTCCACTACACGTTAACGTACTTCATTGATCCACACACATCATTATGTATGATTATCAATAAGTTAAATGCCTGTTTCCAGAAAACGGTGTCTTAGTTATTTTGCAAGTGTCAAAAGATCAAAATCTAAGGACTTGGAGGTCCATCTGAATGGAGCTTCTTAATGCATATAACATTGACATGACTTAAAACGTTAGTGCCACAATAATGTGGTGTCATTATTAAGTTTGTATCCTTTGGCATTAATGTTATAAATGTGGGAGCTACTACCATCTGGATTCATATAAGAACACTTCATTCATAATCGGTGTATGATCATTAAAGATATCACTCATAAATGTAGGACAACAATTTTGTCACTGACAAATATGAATAATTGTCTCGCTAGAGGCAAGACACACTTATAATGATCATGCTAACAAGCGATCAAACTGAATTTGTTCAGATCCAAATTAATCCAAAATGGTAGATGCAGAGAGAGTGTCTATGGCCATTACAACATATTGCCTGCCATCATCAACACACATTGTCTCCTCATCCTTCCAAGCTACTCAAGCAGAAAATCTCGTTTTCATAAAACATGACTAGTATCAAAACTTAGTCACTGCTGCAAGTACTTGTTTAGGCAAAAACATTCATAACTCGTATACACTATCATCATTGATGACTTCCCGGTGATTCATTTCATCTCCATGGTTTTTCCAACAAACCAAGAATTCATGAAGGTGAACGATTCCCCTTGCATGACATAGTCTATGACAAAACATTTGCATCTGGCAACGTTGTCTGTCATCCAGTGATCGAGCTGAGCGAGGCGTCTCAATGTCATCAAGTATGACCAATGTCATCAAGTATGACTGCCACGTGCTCCTTTAATGCGAGTGTTCTCTTCCATCTTGGTTGAGAAGAAAACCTGATTTACGGTGGATACAGATCATCAGTCTCAGCGACCATTCCAAATGTTCGCGATCTGTCAACACGCACCCACAGTTCATTCTCTATGGGAGAGATCATAGCATACACTGGACTATGATGAAATTATCCGCACAAAACTTGATAATCCAAATTATTCTTTTGTTAGCGGAATCTCCGGTTTTATCTCCTAGCGGGTTTTGTATCATATAGAGCTAAAAGGTTTGAAACAAGGAGTATCCTCAAGCTATGGTATAAAACTATGAAGTTTGGACCCACCTTTTAAGTTTCTCAATCGCAGGAATGCACCTAAGTTTAAAAGGTCTATCAAACAGGTTATTATCTACAAAGGTTTTGCAAAACATAAAGACTTTGTTCATAATAAAATATGGGTTCAAGTTTTAATAAAATAAAACTACCAGAACTCCCACTCAAAACGAATATCCCTCTCTTGTTTTAGTGATTACACGATCCTCATCCGATATACTATCCCCGATCGTCACGGCCGATAGCATAGCTTCAAAGGTAGACATCGTTTATGTCAATCACAACAACTATGTGACTCGTGCTTAACCTTTCGGTCACTGTGTTCCGAGGCCATGTCTGTACATGCTAGGCTCGCCAAAATAACCTATAGCGTATTGCTTGTGCAACGTGGCTTACACCCACGTTATGCGAACGCAGATACGTCTGACACCCGATCGTCACGGCCTGCCTCGTAACGGAGAACTTTCGGTGGTGCACGCTATAGGGAGAACACTATATGGTATTTTAGGAGGGATCATCTTATATTACTACCGCCGTGTAACTAATATATGGTCATATATATATACACACACAATATAAGATGCACTCAATCTACATAACATCTAAAATGAAATGTAATGTGACATGACATGGTCTTGCGCCGATGGTTTCCTTCGCGCCCATAGTTTATAAAAAATTTAACAAGCCTACCTTGACCATATCACATTGTTCCTACAAAATAAAGTTAGACGGTTTCTACTTTATCTTTTGCATGTTTTACGTGGCTGCTAGGGCTTTCGCACAAGAACTATTTCTTACCTACGAATACAACCACAACAGCGATAAGACAATTGTCTCTATTACACCCCTTTCGGGGCCTTCCATTGTAAATGCAATATCAACTATTGTAAGACATACAGACACCCGCCAGCCACATATACTGTACAAGCCGTATGTCAAGTGTGGAACCAGTCTCGCGTAAGAGTATGTATAATGTCGGTCCGGGCCGCTTCATCGAACAATTCCGCGATATGAACAAGTACACGCGAGAGGGTAACAAATGTAGAATCGATGCCCACATTCAACATGTGTTTTAACCGTACAGATATATCTACGCATA
This sequence comes from Poa pratensis, assembly GCA_947311845.1. Taxonomy (NCBI): domain Eukaryota; kingdom Viridiplantae; phylum Streptophyta; class Magnoliopsida; order Poales; family Poaceae; genus Poa; species Poa pratensis. The sequence goes on from CAMZMU010000113.1 coordinate 13,094,463, forward strand.
GACTGGCTCTGATACCACTGAAGGGAATCGTAGGCAGAAAGCAAAAAATTTCCTAACAACGATAACCATAAACTAGCCAAGATCTATTACTATGCAGATATAGAGTAACGGTGGAGATCGATATACGTACCCTCATAGACCGATAGCGGGATTACGCTCCCGCAACAAGCGTTGTCGACGAAGCCGACGAAGCCGACCTCAAGGTCATGTAGAGGAAGAAGACAACTTCCAGTGCCTCCCGTGTAGCACCTCGTAGTTCCACACACGTACGGTACATATGACGACCTCCGGGCTCCAGATCTAGCAGAGCAGCGGAAGCGAAGACTTGGACCCAGCAGCACGGCGGTGTGCATATGGTGGAGAAACTTCTCTCCTCGTACGCAGCTCCAGAAACGGAACCACGCTAAAGGTAGGAGAGAAGGAGAGGAAGGGATGAATTTCTAGGCAAGGGTGCACCCCTATATAAAGGAGAGGGAGGGCAGCCATCTTTGCTGGCCTGGCCATGTGGGACTATTCCCACATGGCCAGCCGCACCATGGCTGGTACGCCGGCCCTAGGTGGCCCCCATGTGGCCCACCTAGGCCGGCTGGCCCTCCTCCCCTTTTCCCTTTAGGGTTTTTCCCCTAATGGGCCTTTAAGGCCCAATTAAGTGTAAATACGTTTAAAATTTGAATTTAATTAAATAAAAATATATTTAATCATTAATTACACTAATTAATATTAAATACATATTATTTAATTTATTCGAGCTCCGAAATTTATTCCGTTGCCCTCCGATCATCATCGGACATGTCCCGGAACACTTCCGGTGTTCTCCCGAAGTTTCTCCTAATATCCAATCTTTATAAAACCGTCACCTACCCTTAAGTGTGTTACCCTACGGTTCGGGGTCATTCCAGACATGATCGAGACACGTTCTCCGATCAATGACTAACAGCGGGATCTGGATATATGATAGCCCCTGTGCGTCCACAAATGTCTTTTTATCGTTTGAACCTTTAGACGTCCAGTCTCATCCTTTTGCCTAGCGATACTTAGATAGTCCGAGCATCGTTCTCTGGTTTCACGATTATCAAGCATGATCTCGTTATTGACAAATCTATCTTTACTCGTCTGTGATATTACATCCCCGTGACCTAGTCACATGCTTGCAAGCTCATTGATGTAATATCACCTAGTGGGCCCAGAGTATCTATCCTGCTATATGGATTGGCAAATCCCGCTCTTGATCACTCGTCTCCACCGCTTCCTTCGGATACCCGAAAGTGTCACCTTTATTGTCACGCTATATAAGACATGTCGTTTGATGCGATCAAAGCACCTTCCAGAAGCAGCGATTTGATATGATCTCACAGTCGAAGGTATGAGCACTATGTTTCTATATCTTTTGGATATGTCCACCACGTCATTCACCCAATGACATGACTCCATTGTCAACTGACGTAGTTGTCCATGATCAGAAAACCTTGATCATCTGTTACCCAACGGACTAGTTAAATAGAGGCTACTAGGGACCTGGTTGTTTACATAGCACACTTGTATTAATGTTTTCGCTTAATACAGTTATAGCATGGTACAAAACTTATTATGAACAATTGAGATATGACAAATAAAATATCTTTATTAATTGCCTCTAGCGCATATCTCTTTCAGTCTCCCATTTGCACTAGAGTACAATTTAATCTAGTTTACAACTTGGTAAAAGCTTAACACCTATAGCAATTTGGTGCATGCTTGTCTCGTGGAAGAGGAAGCAAGTCAACAAATCTCCCATATTGAGATCTGTATGTGTTTTGCAACACTTCTATGTCACCTAGTTTGACATCATCCCATATCTTATGATAACGATGAAATACATGCTTTGTCGATGGACTGAGACTCGAAATTTCGCATAGCATGAGACTTAAAAGTATAAGAGATCTATTAAGGGAAACTAGGCATGCTCGGGAAAACTGCTCAGTCCAATCACACTTGCTACTTCTGAAGTGGACATATATTGCTATACCTATGTAGATCATGCGACAGTGCATTCAAATGCAACTTCACAAGCTAACCATGTCTTTCTTAAAAACAAAGAACTTATCCTGTATGAGATTTCAAGTCGTATGGGTCAGTGTCATAACTTGCATCATCGTAACCCTTTTATGGCAAGTTGTCTCTTCACTCTCACCCATACAAGAAACATATCTTTAGTTCTCATTAGACATTGAAGGATGTAGTTAACATCTGTTCATTAATCCATTCAAAGTTTCTTGTTTAGCAGGTGGGCAACTTGCTCTACTAAACTATCTTATGAAAACATTGACTCATAGGCCCAACAGTCACCACGGAGTCACAAACAAGATTTATTAAATGATCCAATTGCCTTTTAAGTTCCTTCAATTCTACAGTAGTGGAAGTTAGCAACTACAAGCATTTGGTGAAGAAGAGGGTTCTGCATTACAAAAGTTTTAGTTTCTGCGTCGATAGTAAATCGACCTGGTAACCAAGTAGCACATAATCTGTTGCACTACGCCACTACGTACTATCTTATGTAAACATGGACACATAGGCCAGACAGTCACAGGAAGGAGTCACGTTCGTAGACTGTTGCACAAGCTGTTAGACCTACTGCGGATGATACATGTAACATGTTATTGTCAGCTCATAGGTGGAATGAAGAAAACAAGGCAATTGGTTACTTAACCTTGATCCGAGTCATCAAGAGAAACTCGGATAGTTTATCCAAAGAACGTGTACGAACGAGTGTCATGTTTTCAAAGCAGAGAAATTGTGACAAGAACTTTATGGATCATTCTTTTCATGTTTGGGCTCTTCTTAGGAATCATACCAATTGAACTGGTGCGTTGGTCAAGATAGTGAGCCCGGGAGTTGAAGCTTTGACTTGACCCAAGGAAAAAATATACTTTGCATGTAACATAAGAGCTCCATGATCTTTTCAATCCAAAAACATTGCGTACAATTTTCTCTAAAAATAAATACTACTGCAGTTAGTTGGATGTTCATGAATAGAGAGGTGCTCAAAGTTAAAAAATTTGATCGTCCTTCCCTTTCAAAATAAATCCTTAGGAAAAGTTGTGAGTGCTGATAACCATCGCCGTTATCGCTTTCAGTCCAAACATAGCAGATCCTGAATTGTACTGAACGAATGATAGACAGACAGAGCAGTAGTGACTAGTGAGTGGTGCCGGTCATCTTGGGTGCCGTGCTCACGGCCAGCATCCACGATCGTAGGCTTCGATCGTTAAGAGATCTGAAACTCAGGCAGGGGGTAAACTTTATGGACTTTCAGTGTCCGCCCATTCTCGGCATCGATGCCGTGGCCAACTCGTTGTTGCGCCAGTGGGCGAACTTCATCGTACACCGATGATGGACGTCCCCATCGTCCTACTCTTGCTGTTGCCGAGGTATACATTCACTTCGATGGACATGTTCTTCTTGACTTCTTTCATTCTCACCGCACCCCTTCGTTCTGGTGCACGGGGACCATGTCCATGGCGCCGCCGCTCCATTGTTGTCCCTAAAGCTGATCGTGAGAGAGAGGGGAGTGTGTGCCACAAAGAAATAGTTTGACTTAATTTTTCATCTTAGTATTCCTCCCTAAAGTCAACTAAGCTGTCACATCCAACTTGATGTGACAGGACCTATGACATCATGACTTACCGCCACTGTTGATGACGTCACTGACTAAGAAGCACTGTAGGTGACGTCTAGCACGTCCTATCTACCTACTCCGTACTGATGCTGACGCACCACTTCAGGACACATGCTACATGACAAAAGCCCTCGCACCCGATGAACCTGGCGACTGCCCTGACCCGAAACAGACTTCGGCTCAGGCTCACTACCCCGACTCGGGACAGACCCCGGAGTCGGCACCTTATAACTTGTCGAGTCCTTCCTCACTCGAAGGACCATCGACTGGACACACAAGTCTATTCCAACAATCATTTCCTAGGCTTGAGTTCCGGAGACACCTCCACCATGCCGATCCTTATGCGTAGCTCTGCTAGGCGGACTCGTCCAAGTGGCTTGGTCAGCATGTCCGCGAGTTGGTGTTCGGTGGGCACGAACTCCAGCTCGACCTTCTCCACCTCCACGCAGTCTCGAATAAAGTGGTACTTCAGGTCGATGTGCTTCGAGCGCTCGTGGAAGACGGGATTCTTGGCGAGCGCGATTGCCGACTTGTTGTCGACCTTGAGCATCACGTGCTCTGCTTCGCCGTTGCTGAACTCGGCCAGCAACCGAGCCAGCCAGATCCCCTGGCAAGCAGCCGTGACAGCAGCCACGTACTCTGATTCGCAGCTCGACACAACTACGACCTTCTGCTTTAGGAACAGCCAGGTAACTGGGCTGCTCCCGAGGAAGTACAGGGTGCCCGACGTACTCTTGCGCGAGTCGACGTCGCCCGCCAGGTCGCTGTCGATGTAGCCGACCAGGCGCGGTGTACCTACATTCCTCCCATACCTACATCCGAGTCGCGGCGACCCGGCGATGTAGCGTAGGATGTGCTTCACGGCCGCGAGGTGCTCCAGAGTCGGAGCCTCCATGAACCGTGATACGAACCCGACTGCGAAGGTCAGGTCCGGCCTCGTGTGCACCAAGTACCGGAGGCTCCCGACTATGCTCCGGTACTCGGTAGCATCCGTCGCGGGCGCCGTGCTGCACTTGGACAGCTTGAAGCGCGGCTCCATGGGTGCGTGGACGGAATTGCACCCGGCCATCCCCCGCCTTCTCCAGCAGATTCAGGGCATAGGCACCCTGCAAGATGTCGATCCCGCTGGATCCTTGTCGAACCTCGATGCCGAGGTAGTAGCTCAGCAACCCGAGGTCGGACATCTGGAACAGGCTCTGCATCTCCAGCTTGAATTTGTCGATGTCGCTGGAGTCCGAGCCCGTGATCACCAAGTCGTCAACGTAGACGCCGACTAGAAGCCGGCTCAGAGTCGCTCCTCACGCGTACCTGTCGTGCTCCGACTCGCACCTTGTGAAGCCGAGCTTGACGAGGCATGCGTCGAGCCTTGTGTTCCATGCCCTTGGTGCCTGCTTGAGGCCGTAGAGCGCCTTGTCGAGTCGGAGCACCAGGTGCTCCTTCCCCATCGCAGCGAAGCCAGTTGGTTGCTGCACGTACAACTCTTCCTCCAACTCGCCGTTGAGGAAGGCTGACTTGACGTCCATGTGGTGGATGTCCCACCCCGCACTCGCAGCCACAGCTAGCAGTAGCCGGACAGACTCGAGTCGGGCCACGGGTGCGAAAACCTCGTCATAGTCGATCATGTGCCGCTGCACATAGCCCTTCGCCACCAGGCAAGCCTTGTGCTTAAGGACAGCGCCGTGCGCACCCTTCTTCACCTTGTAGACCCACTTCAGGCCGATCGCACGGTGACCCGGTGGTAAGGTGGCTAGCCGCCAAGTCGAGTTCGGCTCGATGGCCTCCAGCTTCTCCTGCATCGCCTGCCTCCTGCTGGCATGCACCTTTGCCTCCCCGAACGAGCCTGGCTCTTCGGAGGCAAGGAAGTGGAGCTCCTCGTCCGGCTCAAGGGCTAGACCTGCCTCGAGTATGTTCTGCAGAGTGCGGAACCGATGGTCGAAGCTCATGTCGTCTTCTGCATTGAGCATACCTGAGTACCTCGATGGCGGCATGACAAACTCGACGCCAGGGACAGCCGGAGTCAGGGACTCGGTTGTTAGGTGCTCCGGTGTTGCTGGAGAACCGGCTGGGGATGCACTCCCGTCTCCTGGAGTCGGCGAGTCTGGAGTCGGTGAGTCGGGTGCAGGACCCGCACTCCCGTCTTCCGGAGTCGGCTGCGGCTCGAACACCATGTGCTCAACCGTGAAGGAGTCGTCTTCGAAGGTGTTCACCGGCATGTCCGGCAAACTCCAGTCCCAGCGTGCGTTCTCGTCGAACACGGCATCACGCGTGATGGTCACGCGGTTGGTCACCGGGTCATTGGCCCGATATCCCTTCGTCCCAGGTTGGTACCCGACGAAGATCATCGGCCTGCTCCGGTCGTCGAGCTTCTTCAGCCCGGGGCGCGTCTCCCTGACGTGCACTACGCACCCGAACGTGCGCAGGAAGCTCACGTCCGGCTTGCGGCCATGCCAGGCCTCGAACGACGTCTTGCCGTCCACACTCTTGGTTGGTGACCTGTTCAAGATGAACACGATCGTCACCGCCTCACCCCAGAATTCACCGGGGACCTTCTTGGCCTTCAGCAGACTGCGGGCCATGCCCACAATCATCTGGTTGCGTCGCTCTACGATGCCATTCTGCTGCGGGGAGTATGGAGCCGTCAGGTGATGCTCCACTCCGAGCTCGGCGCAGTATGCTGTGAAGGAGCCGGAGGTGAACACGCCTCCGCGGTCTGTGCGCAGCGTGCGTAGCTTGCAGCCGGTTTCCGACTCTGCTCCCGCCTGGAGTCGGATGATGGCGGCTGCGGCCTCGTCCTTCGTCGAGAGAAGGGCGAGCCACATGTACCACGACAGGTCGTCCACGAGCAGTAGGAAGTACCTCTTCCCGCTTGGAGTGGCCGGGGTGATCGGCCCGCAGCGGTCACCGTGGACCAGCTCGAGTCGCTCCTTCGTCCGGAACTTCGCTTGCTTTGCGAACGGGGCTCGCCTCTACTTTCCTGCTAGGCAGGCGTCGCAGAGCTGGTTCACGTGCTCCACCAGAGGGAGGCCACACACCATCTCGCCCTTCGCCAGTCGGCGCAAGCTATCGAAATTGAGGTGCTCGAACCGCGCGAGCCAAGTCCATGCCGAGTCATCGCCGGCATCCACGACTAGGCACACCGGCTGCGCGACTCGCCCGTGCAGCTTGTACATCCGGTTCGGCTCTCGCCTGACCTTGATCAGGAGCTGCCGCTCCCTATCACGCACCCGGAGGATCCCATCCTTTATCAGCACCTGGCAGCCGTTCTCGTCGAACTGGCCCAGGCTGATGATCTGCGTGTTCAACCAGGGTATGTAGTACACCCCGGTGACGGCCCGGTGCTCGCCTGACTTGCAGACGAAGAGCACCGTCCCCTGCCCGCAGATGTCGACTCGCGAGCCATCGCGGAACTTGACAGTTCCGGTGACGCTCGAGTCCAGCTCTGCGAACGCAGCATCGTCACCAGTCATGTGATTGGTGGCGCTTGAGTCAAGGTACCAGACGTCCTTCTTCGCGTCCCCCTCCTGCGCCAGGTTGACCTGCGCCTTGTCCTCTAGCATGAGGAGGACTGGCTCCTTGCGAGCCGGGTCGGCCAGCTCCTTCCGAGCTGTCGCGGTCGACTCCTCCCAACTCACCGTAGTCGAGTGCTCTCCACCCGACAAGGCTGTCGGGTGCTCTTCTCCCGACGAAGCGGTCGGGTCCTTGCGACCCGACACTCCCGGCTGCTGAAGCCGGGTGGCCGACTCCTCCCGAGTCACCATGGTCAGCTCCTCCTGAGCCAACGCTGTCGAGTCCTCACGACCCGACGATGATGTCGGGTCCTCACGACCCGACACGGCCGACTCCTCTCGAGTCGCCACGTCCCACTCCGCGATCCATCGGATCGACGCGAGTTCCTTCGAAGGAGTCGACGGTCCCTCCGACTCCGCCACCGGTCGAGACAAGGGTGCCTCCTCCAAGGTGTTCGACTCCGCCTGGCGAGTCGAAGCAGGGAGCTGTGGGGTAGACGCGATGGTACATGCCTCCATCATGAGGAGCGCACTGTCGTCCTCGTCGTCTCCGCCACGGACGAGGTGCGCTTCCGCATCCCCTCCGCGCATGAGGTGGGCTTCCTCCTCGCGCTTCTTCTTGCGGCAGTCTTGCGCCCAGTGGCCGACGACTCCGCAGTAGCGACACTTGTCCTTCGTGTCGTGGTTCCCGGCTCCGCGAGCCAGGCTGCCCCTGCCGCGTCCGCGTGGCTTGCCGCCGCCGCGTCCGGCATGGCTGGAGGATCCAGATCCGTCCTGCAGGCGCATCCGGGAGAACCACTCCTCCTCCGTGAGGAGTAGTTTGCCGGCCTGCTTGGCCTCCGGCATCTCCGCCTCATGTCGCTCCTCGGCTGTTTTGAGGCGGCCGATGAGCTCCTCCATGGGGAGCTTGTCGAGGTCGAGCAGGGTCTCGATGGAGCATGCCATCTGCGAGAACCTCGTGGGAACGACCGAGAGAAACTTACGGATAGTGTCCGGCTTGGTGATGGTGACGCCGAGCCCCCCAAGCTGCGACACGAGCGATGATAGCCGTATGGCGAAGTCGTCGATGTTCTCGTCGTTGCCGAACTTGATGGCCTCGTACTGCTTCTTGAGCGCCGTCGCCTTCGCCTCCCGGACACGGGTGTCTCCGACCCGCATCGTCTTGATCGCCTCCCACGCCTCCTTGGCCGTCTTCTTCGACTCCAGTGTGGAGATCATCTCTGGCGGGACGGCGAGCAGCAGGTACTCCAGTGCTGCTCGGTCCGTCTCGCGCTCCTCCGTGCCATCGTGCACGGCGGACCAAACGCGGCGTGCCTCAAGCTTCACCTGCATGAGCAAAGCCCATTCCGCGTAGTTTGACCGCGTGAGCAGCGGCCACGAACTACCGGCCTCCCGCATAACCCGCTGGAGTGCCAGCGTGCTTGCGGCCTCCTTCACCTCCGCTGGCAGAAGAGCTTTGTGCTCGCCCATCTCCGGTGAGATCTCTCAAAGAACTCGGGCTCTGATACCAATTGTTGTCCCTAAAGCTGATCGTGAGAGAGAGAGAGAGAGGGGAGTGTGTGCCACAAAGAAATGGTTTGCCTCAATTTTCCATCTTAGTATTCCTCACTTTAAATAGGGGCAGTGCCGAGCTGCCGGCCTAAAGTCAACTAAGCTGTCATATCCGACTTGATGTGACAAGACCTATGCCATCATGACTTACCGCCACTGTTGACGGCATCAGTGACTAAGAAGCACTGTAGGTGACGTCTAGCACGTCCTATCTACCTACTATGTACCGATACTGATGCACCACTTTAGGACACAGGCTACAGGACAAAATCCCTCGCACCCGATGAACCTGGCGACTCCCTGACCCGAAACAAACTTCGGCTCAGGCTCACTATCTCGACTCGGGACAGACCCCGGAGTCGGCATCTTACAACTTGTCGAGTCCTTCCTCACTCGAAGGACCGTCGACTGGATACACAAGCCTATTCCAACATCCACTTCGTTCTGGTGCCACTCCTTGCCCAAGGCCAGGTGATCCCCATGATGGACATGGCGCGCCTCGTCGCCGGCCGCGGCGGTGCGCGCGTCACCGTCGTCCTGACACCCGTCCACGCCGCGCGCAGCAGGGCCGTCCTGGAGCACGCCTGCCGCGCGGGGCTTGCGGTCGACTTCGCCGAGCTCGAGTTCCCGGGGCCTGCTCTAGGGTTGTCCGACGGCTGTGAGAGCATCGACATGATCACGGACTTCTCCCATTTCAAGATTTTCTATGAGGCCGTATGGTTACTGGCCGTCCCGCTCGAGTCGTACCTCCGGGCACTGCCGCGGTTGCCCGACTGCCTCGTCGCCGACTCATGCAGCCCGTGGACGGCCGACGTCGCGTGGCGGCTCGGCATCCCTCGGCTTGTCTTCCACTTCCCTTCGGCGTTCTCCCTTCTGGCGTGGCATAACGTGGACAAGCATGGAGTGCATGACCGCGTCGCCGACTTCCTCGAGCCGTTCGAGGTGCCGGATTTCCCCGTGCGCGCCGTGGTGAACAGAGCGACGTCGCTCGGGTTCTTCCAGTTGCCGGGGCCTCGAGAGGTACAGGCGCAGGCGCGACACGCTCGACGCCGAGACCAGCGCCGACGGCCTGGTCTTCAACACGTGTGCGGCCATCGAGGGCGCGTTCATCGAGCGGTACGGCGAGGCGCTCGGCAAGAAGGTCTGGACGGTCGGGCCGCTCTGCCTCCTAGACTCCGACGCCGAGACGCTGGCCAGGAGAGGCAATAACGCAGCCGTTGACGCCGGCAACGTTGGCTCGTGGCTCAACACGAAACCAGAGCACTCGGTGCTGTACGTTAGCTTTGGGAGCATCGCCCGCTTGTTTCCGCCGCAGGTCGCCGAGCTCGCCGCTGGCCTGGAGGCGTCGAACCGGCCGTTCATCTGGGTGGCGAAGGAGACCGACGGCCTCGACTCCGGCTTCGACGCTCGTGTGGCGGGCCACGGCCTTCTCATCCGTGGGTGGGCGCCGCAGATGACCATCCTGTCGCACCCTTCGGTCGGCGGCTTCCTTACGCACTGCGGCTGGAACTCGACGCTGGAATCCCTCTCGCACGGCGTGCCGCTCCTCACCTGGCTGCACTTTGCTGGCCAGTTCCTGAACGAGGCACTGGTCGTGGACGTGCTAGGCGTAGGCGTCCGTGCCGGCATCAAGGCGCCGCTAATGCACCTGGTCATGGATCCCGAGGTGTCAAAAGTGCAGGTCGGGAGAGAGGACGTGAAAAAAGCGGTGTCCGAGCTAATGGATGAGGGGGCGGCGATACGCTCGAGGGCCATGGATCTCGCCGCGAAGGCGAGGAACGCGATGGCGTCAGGAGGGTCGTCGGAGATGGACATGGCGATGTTCGCCATGTTGCTGAGCTCACACAGAGGAAGGAGGAAGAGTAACTGTTCAGGAGAGCACAACTATTGCCTCCTTCAAGGCTTCAACGCCATGTGCGCTCCTACCGCCCCTTGCAATCCTGCACGCTCACCGGCTCCTCACACAGTCACGGAAACCTCTTCATTGTGTATGCGCAGTGTGCCTCCCTGGCGCTCGGAGTCTGTTAGACGGAATGCGTGATTGGGACTAAGTTCGTTTTTCCAGCTATGTTGTGGCTTGGTGTCATTTGTTACTTTGTCACCGTCCAGTTTTCCGCGTTTAACTGGACAGCTCTCTTCTTGATTAATGGAGAGGGCAAACTTTTGACGTACGTTTAAAAAACAGGTAAAGCCTAAAAAAGCAATTTAAGAAGTATTGTACGTTATACAACAGACAAACAACAAATTATGGGATAAACAAAGAGCCTACCAAAAATCTGCATTACTTTTTGCCACAAAGAAATGAGGCATTACTCGACACTATCCTTGGATCTAGCAAGACTATTGGTTGCCTTCTAAAAGTGAAGACATCCAAGGGCCATATTAAGAAGGTGAGAGCGAGCATCTTGAAGGAGAATTTATTCAAGAGAAAAAACAAGAAGAGCGGTGCTATAGTAAAGATGTATGCGGCTTCGTGATGACCCATTTTGTCATCTTGGTTGCCGACCTTTTTCTCCGCGGCACATTGAATAGTTCACACCCTAGTGTCAAAGGTTTGCAGAAGTCGTGTATTTTCGAGCGTTTGTCCAACTGACTAGTGGTCATGGGATTTGGGAATGGTTCATTTTTTCAGCTATGTTGTGGCTTGATGTTATTTCGGACGGGTTTTGGGTTTTTTGAAAATTAACTAGGCAATTATCTTCTTTATTTTTGGACGGGGTAGATGTTTTGCCTCCATTTCAAGAAAAAACCAGGTAAACCTAAGAAACCAATTTAACTATTGGGCAAATAATAAAAAGTACCAGTATACTAATGCGCATCAATTTTGTGAAGACTTCAGTTCAGATTCCATAGTATCCGTTCATCCAACTTCCATAAATCAAGCATCCATAGTACCATTAATCCATCCAGAACATGTAAGAGAAACTGAACCAATAAAAGGTGAAACAAAACAAACAACATAATACATTCAGCAAGCACTGAACAATTCATGGACTTAGGCCAAGACATCAACCCCGGCTCTACATACTTGGCTACACATGGTCACAACAAACAACCACTCATCAGATCACTTCCTTGGACGACGACGACTCAGCAATCACCATAGGTCTTTCATTACCCAAAGCATGTATCTAGTCTCCACATTCATGCAGCCTGGACTCCAGTGTCTGCCAGCCACAGCATACATTCTTATCAGCTTATTATAGATAAGGAAAATGTGTGTTGCTCTTTGCAAAATTGAAGGAGACGTACCGCACCCACGAGGGCTTCAGTCAGCCGGTTGATATCTTCAGGAATGTCAGAATTTGTGTTTGTTCTAGCAGTAAAGCGTTCGACCTTTGGCTTAGCATCAGCGCCCCTACATGACATAAGCTCTAGTTTAGTTTAATGTTGGCAACTACTAGAAAGAATGTCCAAATGCCGTGTGTAGAAGGAAGCAGCACTGACCTGTCCAGTGCATCACTCTCACTCGGCAACACTTCTATTTTTGAAAATAGGAGGCTGTGATGGCTTACACCAGCTATTCCTTGTTGCTCCAGAAATTCTATGTGCTCCCTCAGCCTCAACAACTCGTCCCTGGAAGAGGAAAACACAGTAACTTCTCGGCAAACAATATAGGTTCATCACCAATCATATCTATCAGGGATCAAGGAGTGTGCATTTTCTGACTAATTTATACTAGATAATTATTATCGCCAGTTTCATTTCATATTTATGTCAAAATATATGGAACCTGGAACAGTCATATCATCCGAACTAATGGAACAAAAACAAATGTCTTACATGTCAAGCTGATGTCCATGCTCTTCTTGCAATTGTTTCTGCGTAAGGGAAACATCAAAACCTTGTTCTGGCAGACTAAAAAGATCATGAATCTCCTGAAGATTTGCAAAAGAATTAGTCATGGTATCCAGTAGGAAAATTGACAAGCAATGACAAGTAATGGTATCATGAGAAGTACTCTCTGGCTGAAGTAACGTGTTAGTTCATTCTTCTCCGTGGCTGCCCTAAACAAAGCACCTTTGAGGACCTGGAAAAAAGTACTATGGGATTAAAGGTGCAGAAGTATGGAAATGGAACCTTCAACCTAGAGATGACATAGGATCATATTCTGGAACATATTTGAACCTGCAACTTATATATCTTTTCTTCAACGGTTGCAGACGTCATCAAGCGGTACACAATCACATCTTTCGTTTGTCCAATTCGATAAACCCGATCAACACTCTGATTGTCCGTACTGTAAAAAAGGAAGATTGTGTAATGGAATTAAAGACTTGCAGTGACATGCATTCTATAAAACCAAAAGGAATACACTTGATCAGGATGTGTTGACGTTCGGGTACCTTGGATTCCAAGCAGGATCAACAACTATCACACGAGCTGCCTTGGTGAGTGTAAGTCCAAGACCACCGACTTTGTGGTTAGTAAAAATATTTGAGCTCCAAGGCCCTCTTGGAAATCCTAGATATGCAAACGCACAATACATAAGCAACATAGCATATAGCATATATAATTGAGTCCATCGCACAAAAAAAACATAGAAAAAGGAAGTGCAAACAATAACCTTCACAATCCTTTCCCTCTCTGAAATCTCAGTGTCGCCATCCATGCGCAAAAAGTCGTAGCCCTCTAATAATATAGCTTCCTGTTACAATAATCGAATTTGTTAACATAGGAATTAAGTATGTCGGACCATATTTGGGTCAAAGCAACACAAAATAGGTGAACATCTACATGTCAAACCTGTTTGTTATAATAGACATACTCAACGAAAATGTACTTGTACACTTTGATGCCAGCAGTAGATCAAAGATGCCAAAAGCTACCAGTCATGCTAAAGCTCATGTTATCAGATAATTCTTTTTCTCTCGAGTAAGTCGGTTTTGTTATTGAGTGGGACTTTTAATCTGATGTGCCACTTCTATTGTACCCAAATGTCTAAGACTCTACGTAACAATAATACGTGCATAAATTCTAACGTCATTATACTGCCGATTTACTCTACTAACAGAGTTTATCATGCATGCAGAAATACAAAATGGTAATGTATACAAAATAATAACTCTAAGTTGAATACTATATATCTAAAAACCAGCACAAGCACTCCCAACATAAACAAGAATTGACAACAGACCTGAATCAGGTTCAGCATTTTACGAGTCTGAGAAAAAATCAGAACATGGTGTCCATCTCCAAGAAGATTACGCTGCAACATTAGACATTACCATTTGAGTACAAATAAACAAATAAAGAGTAGAATAATAACAACCAATGTGCATCAAAGAATGCTTACCAACAAGGCTAAGATAAAAGTTAACTTGCATGAGACTTCTGGACCGACTTGCACCGCATCATCATCATCATCATCATCATCCATATCTGCAAGGTTCATAGCCACTTTTTCAGCCATCTCCATCTCATGATTATTTAACATTCCATCCATGCCTTCCAAGATGCGCTCAGCAGATCTCTTAGTCACTAGCTGTGGGTGATCACATATTTTTTTCAATACCTGTTGATGAAAAGGAAAAATATGAAATGAACAAAATTCCATGAAAGAACACGCACACAGCAAAAACGATATATCAATGTCATGTAATTAGCAAATGCCGCCTCAAATAGAACATATATCCCCTACATTTCATTTTATAAGGTGTATTTTTGTTTAGCTCAGAGATAACAAAAACGACTAATAGTTAGTTAGTAAGAATGTTTAGCGATAAATGAGGGAAAGATAGAGATAAAGTCATTATTTTCTACAACCATGCCTTGTATTTTTATAGAATATTGCAAAAACTGTAGGCATTTTTAATCTGTGTGAGTATAATATGAGCATACGTGAAGAGAAATAAAGGAGAAGATGAGAGCAGCAAGACAAAAAAATTAAGCTACACAAGATTGGGCAAACAAAAGGCTTTGAAAGCTTATGCTTACAGTGATTGCAGCCAAGGGATTTCCTTGTGATGTAGCTAAATGAACAAGCTCGCAGTTCAGAAAAGCTTTATAAAGTTCCCTCTGCGTCCAAAAGACAATCACAGAATCTTCATTATCCAATTACTCGACCAGTTTTGCATCAATGACCAAAATTTATACCTGGCAATCTGTTAATTTCAGCCAGATAGTTTTTTTTTTTTTTTTTTTTTTTTGCGAATGGGGTAAAATATAGATTAAGCGAGAGTACAAACAGCCTGGCAAATTGACAGGACTTCCGGAGGTCCAGAGAGAGGCCAGGTTAGAGACCTGGCCGAAATACGACTAAAGTTTGCTAGTACATGGCTAGCTTTATTCTGCTCTCGCCTAATACTACTAATCTCAAAACCCACCCCCATCTGCAAAAACTGCTTGATCTCCTGGACGGTGCTTGAAAACACGGAACGGTCAATGCCTTCCTCCTTGATCATTTGGACTGCCTCCTCACAGTCCATCTCAATGGTACAGGGAGCTGAACTCCACTCAAGAGCCATGGCAATGCCCTCACGGCAAGCTTCCAGTTCAGCATAAAGAGGACTGCAGCATGAACTAAGGAACTTGCAAGCGGACACTATAATTGAGCCGTTCTCATCCCGGATAATCATACCCAGGCCTCCATTACTATCAGTTGCACTGAACGAGCCATCCACATTCAGTTTTACCCGTCCTCTAGCCGGCATGATCCAAGGTTTTGGTGGTTGTACGGACGCCTCTTCCTTCTTCTTCCTCCCTTTCTTGCAGCAATCGGGCGCATACGAAACCACCGTCTTCCCTTTAACTGGATCCGCCTTGGAGCTTGTTTGATCGTTAGCAACGAGTCGATGTAGCTGTTCAGGAACCTTTTCGAGCTCTCCACCAGTGGCATAGGTTTGAAGTGTACAACCTCATTGCGGCCGTACCAGATTCTCCACATTGTCATCATGATCACCATCCTTATAGTCTCAGATTCTTGGTCAAGTAATTGAAGGATCCACTCAGGTCCTTCCAGCGTGAGATTATCCAGGTCCGAGAGCTTCCAATCCTCTTGCATCGCTTGCCAAAGCGCCTTGGCCGCTGGACATCTGCAGAGAGCGTGGACAGTATCCTCGCGTTCCATGCCACATAAAATGCAGGTATCAGTAACTTCTAATTTTCTTTTACGTTTATTCTCAAACGTCGGCAGGGAATTAGTGGCAACTTTCCAGGCAAAAACACGTACCTTATGGGGGGCAGGGCACCCCCAAAGTGCTTTCCAAATGGCCCTTCGGCCATCCGGTGCCCTGCTAGTGGCGGCACGAGAAGGCCGATGCAACATCTCCATGCCGATCCAGTACGCGCTCCGGACCGTGAAGAAGCCACGCCGATCCGGAGCCCAAGCCAGCACATCTTCCGTATGACGAGGGTTAGGCTTTATGGTGGTGATGAAGTCGATATCCACCTGTAGGAAATGACGATGCAACTTGGCAATATCCCACTGTCCACTGTCATCCAGGAGATGTGACACTCTACGAAGACGACAGTCACCTTGAGGCGAAATAGGCCGGTAAGAATGTGGACGTGGGATCCAAGGGTCTCTCCAGATCCGGGTACTCGAGCCATCGCCAATGCGTTTGATAAGCCCAACCTTCAGCAGCTCCAAACCATGTTGAATACCTTGCCAAACCGGGGAAGCATTGCCTGAAAACACTGTGTCCTGCAGCTCGCCGTTGGGGAAGTATTTCGCCTTCAGAACCCTAGCGCTGAGGCTAGTGGGGTTAGTGAGAAGGCGCCACGCCTGCTTAGCCAGGAGTGCTTGGTTGAAGACACGAAAATCACGAAAACCAAGCCCACCTTCATCTTTTGGCATAGCAATTTTCTCCCAAGACCTCCAGTGAGTTTTCCGTTTCCCATTGCTAGAGCCCCACCAATAGTTTCTCACCAAACGCGTCAAATCATCACATACCGACATCGGCAACTTGAACACACTCATGATGTAAGTCGGAATGGATTGTGCAACAGTTTTAATCAAAATCTCCTTGCCTCCTTGAGAGGCCATTTCCCACATCAGAATGCGCTTGGTGAGCTTCTGCTGCAGATTTTGGAACCTGCCCTTGTGCATTCTACCATCAGGCGTTGGGAGACCTAAGTACTTGTCTTCAAACCCACCATCACCGATGCTTAACTCCTGCTTCACAGCCTGCTGCATAGCCTCAGGGCAACTATTCCCAAAGTAAATAGAGCATTTTTCCTGTTTATCAGCTGTCCAGTCGCGCGAGCATAAGCATTTAGGATCTCATTAACCTTTTGAGCATGTCCACGAGTGGCCTTGAAAAACAAGAGGGTATCATCTGCAAAGAGGAGGTGAGACACTCCAGGAGCACGACGACATACCCGAACCGGCTCCACCTCACGCGAAGCCACTCCCTGGGATATCAAATTGGACAAACCATCAGCCACAAAAAGGAATAAGAAAGGAGAGAGAGGGTCGCCTTGCCGTAAACCGCGAGACGGTGCAAATGATGGCAGCTGAACTCCGTTAAGTTTCACAGAGTATCTCACCGAGGTAACACATGACATTATCCATTTTACCCATTGGTGAGAGAAGCCCAGCTTCAACAACGCTTGCTCCAAGAAAACCCAATCTACTCGATCATATGCCTTTGAGAGGTCTAGTTTGTACGCACAAAAACTCTTCCCCGGATGTTTTTGCTGAATGTAGTGCAGACACTCGAACGCCACTAATGCGTTATCAGTTATCAACCGACCCGGGACAAAAGCACTCTGAGCTTCAGAGACGGCATCTTCCAGGAGAGGTCTCAGTCTGTTCACAAGACACTTTGACACCACTTTATATATCACATTACAGAGGCTTATTGGTCTAAAATGTGACACCTGCTCCGGCTCATCCACTTTCGGAATTAGAGCAATAGTAGTATCGTTAACACCCTCTGGCATTACACCTGTTCGGAAGAATTCTTTGACAGCTGCAACAACCTCCTGTTTCAACACACCCCAATTACGCTGAAAGAACCTAGCAGGGAAGCCGTCAGGTCCGGGAGCCTTCAAGGGCCCAATTTGAAACAGCGCATCAGATATTTCTTTTTCAGAAAATTCCGCACAGAGCTTGTCATTCATGTCCTGGTCAATCTTTCTCTCATATAAATTCAGCAGTGGATCACGGTTCAGATTACTGTCAGCCGTAAACAGATCACGGAAGTAATCTGTAGTAAGCTGCCCCATGGTGCTATGATCTGTGTGGAAAGTACCGTCATTATCACGCAGTTTTTTTATCTTGTTCTTTCGCGCTCTCCACACAGCCTTGCTGTGAAAAAACCGGGTGTTCCGGTCACCCTCCCGAAGCCAGTCAATGCGGGACCGCTGCATCCACATCATCTCTTCACGATAGAGAAGTTCATTCATGTTGTCGGTTACCTTCCTAATCTCCATCCGATCTGCATTCATCCTCATCAATTCATCCAATTTGTTTCGAGATTTCTCAAGTTCTTTGCTTACTGAGCCAAATTTTTCCTTGCTCCAGTTTGCAGGTGGGCCATAACCTTCCCAAGGCCCATACGAACATCACCAAGGGACGCTTTAGGCCCAGCTTCGGCCCAAGCTACCTCCACACGCTCAGGAAGACTAGGATCCCGTTCCCACATCACTTCATAATGTCTGCGTGTTGGTCTTGGTCCTGTCCTTTCTTCCTTTATGCACTCCATGACAAGTGCCAGATGATCAGAGCACGGTGACACTCGGTGAGCCACACGCGACTCAGCAAAGAGGTTACGCCAACTGTTATCAGCAACAGCCCTGTCAAGCCGAACTTGAACATTTGCATTGCCTGCTCTTTTATTATCATAAGTATAGGGGTGACCTGTAAACCCCAGATCAACAAGTTCACACACTTCCAGAGTATCACGGAAGGCTAGCATCTGTCCCTCAGGTCTGGGGGTCGCTGAGAAGTGCTCGAAACTCCACATTGCCTCATTGAAGTCGCCAAAGACACACCAAGGAAGGTCGGACATAGTTTTTAGCTCTTGCAATTTGGACCACATGAGATGACGCTGATCCACCCGAGGTTCACCATAGATACAAGTGAGCCTCCACATTGGGTGATGCGGCGACATCTGAACATGTACATCAATGTATCTATTAGTCACGTTCTGAACATCTACTTTGATTTGCTCACACCAGAATAAAGCCAAACCTCCGCTTTTACCATCACAATCAAAACCAGCAAAGCCTTTCAAACCCAACCGATTCCGAAGACGCCGCATTTTCTCCGCTTTCTGTCTAGTTTCAGAGAGGAAGACTATCTTCGCTTTTGTTGACTTGACAAGGTCAACAACTTCTCGAACTGTCGGTTTATTCCCCGCTCCCCGACAGTTCCACCCTACACAATTCATTGCTCCTGACGGGGCGCAGCGTGCGTCCCCGTCAGTTGACCAGCGGCCCCTGGGCTGGTTGCCTCCGATGATTCCACTCCTTCCAACAGCTGTGTTTCACCTTCCCAACCCATCTGTTTCGATTTCTTTCCAAGCTTTCCACTGTTATTCACGTTCAGGTAAACTAGATTACTCTCCTGTAGATCCATCTGCTTCAATTGACCATGCAAATTTTCATCTGTCTTCACCTTAGCCTTGTTAATTCTAACAATTCTACCATGCAAGCCTCCTGGACCAGGATCAAATCCATTCCAATTTTCTGAATGCTCATACGGCGTTGCCCGAAGTACAGTTCTGGAACAGATCGCTAACTTCTTCTTCAGCACAGAACAAAAATAATTCTCCTCAAGGCCTACCGTACAGTTGATGAAGTAGGAACCAGTAGTGGGGATGTACACGCCGGCGCTGGTGTTCTTGGTGGCGGTGACCACCGGCTTGCAGATGTCGGTGGAGCAGATGGAGCTCCTCACTGCTGCAGAGGTCGTGGCGTCCTCTTTGGTTCTTTTTCCGACCGCATCCGATTGCTCCAGGCCCGGAATACTCTCCTTGACCTGCGACGACTGGTGCACGGCTTTGATCACGGGCATCGGGGATGCATTAACAAATTGGTTCCGACTGTCAGCTGCAGCAACAAAATGTGGGGGGGCCGGCACGATCGCGATGGAATTGCGTCGCTGAGGATGTTCCTCCTCGAACTTGGCACTCCGGGAGAGGAAGAAGTCAAATTTCGACCGGAGATAGGCTAGGCTTTTTTGTGGATTTCGGGATTTAGTCACTAAATCTCTCATTCTTTTTCTGGTTTCTGCGGGGAGAAAATCGGGGCGGGGAATGTATGGGCAGGGGGCGGGTTGGATCTTGCTGGTATTGGGGATCAAGGGGGGATTTAACGGGATTCTAGTCACTCGATTCATTCGATCTGATTCAGACATTGCAAAAACAGATGAATCGCCTCCGGGGTAGCGTACCAGAGTTTTCTTCTTGCATCTAGGTGTTTCGGGAGAACTACCTTGTGGGGATTTTAGATTTACCGATGGATTGAACAGATCAAAAAGCCAGAGAGATGGGAATGGAAGGGAAACAGCTAAGAGAACAAAACTGGGGAAGGATCGTCGAAGGGAAGAATCACAGGGAGGTGGTCGGCATGTCGCCAGTCGCCACTAGGGCAGTCAACGAGCTCGCTTTTCTGGAGTAGATCCAACCATGCATGTTTCTATGATTGTGATAATTTCAGCCAGATAGTTAGCTCATCTTTCTTTGGAAGCTGTTTATCATCTGTCAAACCAGTACCCAGAGATACTTCATTTTTCTTACGACGCAAGAAATATGGCTTTATCCGTTCTCTTAATTCCTGTGAACAAAATTCAAGTACCAAACAAGAATTATAATACATTTAGTACAGTTGACTTAAAGTTATAATCCGAACGATGAGTAACATTTTCCCAACTTAATGCAAGCATAGTGATATGGCTTAATCTAACTGGCTTGCCCTCTCATGGTTCAACTGAAAGTAGACATTAGAAAATTTGGATTTTGAATGCAGTTAGTTATACATTGCTTTCACATGTCAAACCGGAGATGAAAGCATTTCTTAGCTAATATGTTGACACATTTTTTGCAACACAGAACTTAGTTAATCTCCAACTTGTAATTTCTCAACAGAGTCATAATGACAAGAAGTAATGCTACTGCACATATTGGAATATATGCAACATTATGACATGTACAGTCCTAACATGCCAACATATCATTTTTTTGCAAAAAAACAGGGGAGAAACAAACATTGCAGAGACACTAAAGTTGCCGACGACAATAGCAATGTGAATAGGCTGGATACCATCTATCTCTTGGACACAAACGCAGAAAAAAGAAAGTTACCTTTCGTGCAGTTGAGCCTATGTCCTTTGCTCGATTACTAGCGCTCTTGTCATTTCCACGAATGATAGGCCGTTCATACGTTTCTTTGAACCTGCCAAAATATGGAGAAATAAAATAACACTTGATGTGCCAAATAAAGTAACGTCAATAATGAAGGAAAGCGAGAGGGAGTCAGTAAATTACTCTTCCTTTTCACCCAAGACTTCCGGGCAACAAAAATAGAAGAGCGCCCACATTTCCTACAAAAATATACATGCTTACTTGCATCGGTAATAGGAGGACAATGTATATAGGATCATGTAAAGTACGAGGTTTTCAGTAGTTTGAGCTAGGTGGTACCTTCAGGTTATTTTGTATAGGTGCTCCACTGATGGCAATCCGATGGACACAAGGTATTTCAAATAAGCTTTGGAAACTCTGTGTCTTGGGGTTCTTGATAAAATGCGCCTCGTCAAGAATAACATAATTCCATAACTTTCTCTCCACTTCGTCGTCAACATCATTATAGAAGTCACCTCTTATATTCCTATAATTGTTCCGGGCAATAGTATATGTTGTCAATAGGATACCTCCCTCCTGTACAATACGATATGTGACTCGCTAAAATATCTTGAAAGAACAAGCTACAGATTTAAATAGCATTACCCAAAAAAGTGAATTTGACAGTTAAGATAAAAAGTGAGGATATGAATGATCAACAGAAGACATTTATGTTAGGAAACCAAACCAAACCTTGAAGGCATTTCGAAGCTCAAAGTCACGAGCATCTTGTCTGGAACCAGAGTAGCTGTACAAAAGGAAAAACGAATCAATTAGCAGAAATTGACAGGACTCACTCGACCTGCATCAATATGACAAAATAGGTCCTACTCCTTGATCATATGCCTGAGGCCGACAACTGAAAGCTCCTTGTCCCAATGTGTGATGAGTGTCTTCGGGGCAACGACTAGCACCCTCCTGATTAGACCGGAATGGAACAACCCTGCCAGAAAGGCAGAAACCTGCAAGATAAAAAATAAGGATGCAAGTCTCTCAGGGGATATTGCATCACCAACTTGATACTGAAAAAGTGAAAATATACTGTGGCTGAAGGAAACCAGTGGCAATGTAGGTTGCTGACACACAGCTAACTAGCACGGAAACAAGTAGAATTAAACACGCGATATGATGGCATCAAAATAAAAGTTATTCTTGTATGGGATGTTAATTGGTTTCAATCCCACAATTCAGAAACTAAAGACGCACAGAAATTTCTGCAGTCTGGCTAGTAGTAGCAAACATCAACGAGAACTTTCTAACAGTATAAGAAGGGTGAAGCAGAGTAGCAGACCCAATGACCGTGAGGTCGATACAAATTAACAGATAATCAAATGGCGGTTAATTGAAGGAGGAGAATTGAAAGTTTAGAGGAAGAGATGGACCTGCATGGTCTTGCCAAGCCCCATGTCATCCCCGAGTATTCCACCGGTTCCCCTGCAATGGAGCGACCAGAGCCAGTCGAGCCCCTCACGCTGATGGACATAAAGCTTGTGCAGTATCCTAGATGGGAGCTTGTACGGCGCCCTGCCGCTTCCGACGGTGGCCTCCATCTCGACGTCCAGCTTGAAGTCGCTGTCGATGGTCGGCGTGGGCGGGGCTGCAGTTGATGAAGATGCCCCTGCCTGGTTGTTGCCGGAGATGACGGCGTTGCTGACTGGTTCTTCCTCCTCCTCGCCCCACACCGCCGCTTCGTGGTACTCCTCCTCCTCCTCGTCGTGGTCATCGTCCTCATCTCTGCGATCCCCCGTGTGCTCCCAGACTCCGACGTCCTGCAGCTCGTCGGGGCCGGCGGCGTCCGGCGGGCACGGGGAGGAAGAGGTGTCGCTGATCTTGCATAAGCGACGGCGGCCAGGCAGCTTCACCTTCCTGGTGCCCATGTGTTGAGGTTCTGCACGCAATGCAAGGGAAGCGATCGGTGGAGCGAGTGAGCGGATGAACGGTTGATTAATTAGGGGAAGTGGATTCGATTAAGGGAGAGAGAGAGAGATGAAAAGACCATACCTGGGGGATCTGGGTCGCCGAGGTTCTTGAGGTTGCGACAGTACGCGGCGATGGAGATGACGGCGTTGCTGCCTGGTTCTTCCTCCTCCTGCTCGCCCCACACCGCCGCTTCGTAGTACTCCTCCTCCTCGTCGTGGTCATCGTCCTCATATCTGCGATCCCCCGTGGGCTCCCAGATTCCGACGTCCTGCAGCTCGTCGGGGCCGGCGGCGTCCGGCGGGCACGGGGAGGAAGAGGTGTCGCTGATCTTGCATAAGCGACGGCGGCCAGGCAGCTTCACCTTCCTCGTGCCCATGGGTTGAGGTTCTGCACGCAATGCGAAAGAAGCGATCGGTTGGGCGAGTGACCGCGTGGAACGATTGATTGATTGGGGGAAGTGGATTGGATTCAGGGAGGGGGAGATGAAAAAACCATACCTGGGGGATCTGTGTCGCCGGAAGGATGGCCGGGATGGTTGACGTCGTTGTCCTCCAAGGAGAGGTGGGAGATGTCCAAGGAAGAGGATGAGTAGCGGTGCCGGAGCGTCGCCATGGATGAGGAGCGGTGCGACCTCAGGTACTGAATGAGGGGATGGAGAGAGGAAGGCACTGAGCAGTGGAGTAGTAATAGTAGGAAGAGAAGGAGGAGGAGAGGCGGCCGAAGCGGGAGGGTACGAACGGCAGGGCAGAGGGGGAGGGAGAGGCGGCCACGTTCAAATTTCGAAATTCGAATCCCTCCCCTCCTCTCATCAAGTCTCGGCCAATCCTTTCTTCTCACGCCTGCGCTGCGTTCAAACCTGAGAATGGTTTTATACCTCAACCATACCTGAACTATCCCCGTATATCTCTCTCTATCAGCGCCACCCCAACTGAACCCAAGTAATCGCATCTTCAGCCCAACCAAACCTGTACCCACCACGTCTTCCACTCAAACCGTTTAAAACCCGGTGCATAACCGTGGGTTTGAACCCTTTAGCGACGTGGGTTGGAACCGTTTTAAGCTTGTACGAAAAAGTTCAAACGCAGAGACCGATCAGCTGTCCTGGCTGACGGATGGACGGATGGTGAGCGAGCATGTAGCACTGCCACTGCATATAGCTGGGCCCTTTTGGCCTTTACTCTATTTTTCTTTCCTACTGAATACTTATATCATAAGCTAGAAGTCATATACAGTACATCTGAACTACCCATAGAGCTTACAACAAATTTTCATAACAAAATCATTCAAAAACTTACAACACTGTTGCTACCAAATTTCTACAGGTCATGGTTCAATGAATTCCCTTCATTGACAAAAAAAAAAAAGGAAAATTTGAACTGTTGTTCCTGACATGAAAGGTTCCTCAGCTCCTCAAATGCATCCATGGTCTTTGTCAAACTGAAAACGAAAAATAGAACTGCCAATTTTCGGACCAATTCCTCAACGCTAATCGATGCCTCCTGGACGCGAGTTCACCTTAAACACTATGTAAGCGGCATAAATTGTGTCTTGCGACAGCATCTTCCGAGGTAGTTTTCCACAGATTTCGAACCAGCAAACATCCATGAGTTCAGCGCTTTCAGAGAACCTGTCACAAACATAGGGTTAGAGTTTGCAACGAAGACGGAAAACCACCGATAGCATAAGTCGCTGAAAACCATCTAGCATTACAGCAAAACTGCGCAACTTGGCAGTAACCACGTTTTGCATGACTATTTTTTACATACCTAATTCTAGTTGACAAAATACTCAATGAACTCTACTGTAAATAAGGTAAATCATAGAACCACATTCCTCATGCAAAGTGCCATTTATGTGCTGCCTATAGTTTATAAGAAAAAAACAGAGTTGTACAGGGCATGCACTTTTTTCTTGGAAGAGAGGAAAATAAAAGTAGCCTGTTTCAAAAATGAAATTGACTTCGACCTGGCCTGTTTCAGTATCACCAGACTTGGTTGCAGCTATAACATGTTTAGAGACTGAACATTAGCACAAATATACTACTGCCCTTGCCTATCGTTTTAGCTCCTGTGTGGGTAAGGATCAGTTTGATTAAGGTGTTTTGGTACTAATTCAGGTAACCAGAAAAGATACGGTAGCCAAGAAAACAGAATATACATGTGTTCAAGTACCATATACCATACACATGGCTAGCTAGATACACAATTGTAAGCAGTGTATGCCCCAAACAATCTGCACACTGGTGGATTTACAGTGAGCCCACACAAAAGAGATTGATACCAATGGAAATATCAGACAAGTTTCTATTAATATACGACCCTCAGATTTTAGTTTCATCACTGCTGACACAGGTAGTCTGCTACTACTGAGTTAGTTATCCTAGGAAGTTTAGTGCTAATTAAGCTTTATTTCTGCTACCTACCTAGCTTCCAAGCACATCATAGTATATTAAAAGCCTAGCTAGATTATGAGACATGCATGCCTAGGATTATCTGTGCGTGTGCGGGTACAGCAAGCATGTCAAAATATTGCAATTTCATACTCTATTCTATAGCTCTCAAGCACACCGGAAGAACAAAAAAATCAGCACAGGTCAACTGGCTACCTGATGGTCAGGGGAGGAGGAGTAGGAGGAGGAAGGAGAAGTCCGACCGGAGGGGCGGGGCAAGAGCGGCGGTGATCCGGCGGTAGGCCGACCGGAAGGAGAGGCGGGGCACAAGCGGCGGCGATCCGGCGGTAGGCCGACCGGAGGGGAGAGGCGGGGCACGAGCGGCGGAGATCCGGCGATAGGCCTGCCAGAGGGGCGGGGCACGAGCGGCGCCGGCGGCGGCTCCGGTGGTTGCACGAGATCGAGCCAGTCAAGGGCTCAAGGCTGTGAGCCTGTGACCTGTCGGGAGGAACCAAAATCTGCCCAACCGGGTGTAAACTTTAGTTTCAACCTGTTTGAACCAAACCCAATCGAACCTGTACCCAACCATACCCGATCGAGTCAGTACACAAAGCTGAACCAAACTTTACCTGTTTCACTTTCGGCCCATTTACACCCGAACCAAACAAACCCATATAGTAAAACTAGCCCAGCAGACCCGGGTTAGACAAAACCATTCTCACATTTAGCTGCGTTGCAACTTGCAATCGGCGATGAAGTTGTTGCAGCCGGAGAAGTCTTTTTTGGTTGGAGCAGGAACAAAAAGTAGTACATGAGTAATCCATGATTCATCATACAGTACTAAAACAGCGTTGGCACATCCAAAAAAAAATGATTACACGACATGAAAGGGAACAAATTAAGCAACAGAACAGTAGGTCGTTACTCATAGCATCTCACATTTCATCTTGATAGCAAACTGCATGAGAAAATCAGCTTTGCTTATTTGATATTACTTAGAGCATCTCCACCAAGGGCTCCAAGTGACCTCCAAAGGCCCATTGGGGGTCCGAACGCCTAAAAACGCCACCAGCGGCACCCCAAAGGGTCGCCCCGAGCAAAATCGTGTCCGGCACCCCCGAAGAGGCCTCCGGATATGGGGGCGGACATGCGCCTGACAGGGCTGGCCCGCCCGTCATACACACAGCACCACGCCCAGTATTAACTTGGGCTTGGCAGGAGGCCGTTGCGCCGCGTTTAATGGCGAGGCGACGAGACGGCGGCTCGCCTGTCATCACGCCCCGCAATAGCGAAGCGACGCCTCGCAATAACGCCGCGCCCGTTCCCATGGCGCAGACGGAAGCGACGCGTGCTGCAGTCGCAGCGGCTGCCCGCGGCGGCGCCCTGCGCACGCGTCATCGGCGTCAATGCGTGGCCAGGCGAACCGGTGGCCGCGTTAATGCAGGCCACCCAACCCCGCTCCTCCGACCGCCTTTAAAACCCGACGCGTCGTAGCCCTCCTCTCCCCACACCACCGCTTCTCCCTTCTCCCCTCTCCCAACTCGCCACCAGCAGATCGGCGGCCAAGCAAGGCGGCCAACCGCGAGACGCCGGAGGAGCGCGAGCTCCGGCGTCATCGCGACTTCCTCTCGGTGGAAAGCGAGCGCCGCGGCCAGCGACGCCGCGAGCAGATGGAGGAACACCGTCGCCGCAACGAGGAGGCGGAGATGGCCAGGGCGTATGAACGCGAGCGGTGGCTCGAGGAGGCTGACAACGCGCCTCCGTACGTCGTGTCGCTGGAGACGGCGCAGCTGTGCAGCCGCCATAGCGTGCCGGTGGAGGGGGACGCGTCCCTACCCGAAGGGTGGACGAGGAACGCCGTCAACGTGCCGGTGGCGCCGCGGCTCAGCGGCAAGGAGCGCGTCGGCTTCATCATGCGGAAGTGGCAGGCGATGCCGTACGAGCAGAAGATCGACCCCAAGTACTCCATCACGGCGCCCTACTGGCACGCCGTGGTGGATGCGGAGTACGAGGCGCGCTGTGCCGACGACTTCCTCCCTACCGGTGCGCGGGAACCAACGCCGAAGTTGTCTGCATCGGACGACGACGACGCAACCGAGGACGACGACGACGACCCCGAGCTGCCCGATCTACCTATAGAAACGGCAGGCGCATCTTGGTCAGCAGCGCCGCCGCCACCGGAGATGGGGGCGCAAGGTGAAGCCGGCGAGGCTTCCGATCAGGCGGTAGATGAAATCCCACCACGCGCTGGCTGCGAAACCAGAAGCCTCAGCCATGGCGAGGCTTCGTTTCTAAAGGCCGTAGCCGATGGGAATAGCAGATGAAACTTCCCACGCAGGATCATCGAGACATGCAAGTTTGTTGATGATTCCGGCGCTTGGTTTGCATCTTCTTCCCCTTCGCTAGGCCATGGAGCGGCATCTCTCCTTGCCGCCGGCGCGGGTAGTGGTTGGCTAGACGCTGTAGCGTGTAGCCGGTACCGGCGTAGTTTAAGTTTAGTTTGTTAAATCTCGTTAAGATTTTAAATTGTAAGTTTGTTAAATCTCGTTTAATAAAATCCGCCGCCCGCAAGGTGTTCGATGATTTGCTCACGTTTGGGGGGCGGACGTTTGGGGTGCGTCGCTGTGGACGCGGTCGAAAACATGGGCGGACACATGTCCGGCACCCCCCAATGGAGGCCCCATTGGGGGTGCCGGACACGAATTTGGAGGCCCCGGGTCTAGATGCTCTTACTCCCCTATAAATACAATGGAGATTGAATGGGTCAAAACATATATGCATACTCATACTCTATAATTAAATAAGAAAACAGTAACTTAAATCCTTTGCCAGAAAACGATATGAGAGAAAAAAACACAATCATTTATTCGCCACACCACCCTCAAATCTCAGCCTCCGCCGGTCCGCCGTCACCCACGAGATCCTACTAATCCCCCCCCCCCCCCAACACACACACCACCCCAACACCCCGGAAGGTCTCCCAGCGCACCCGCACCCCCTTTGATAAGGTAATTCCTCGTCGTTGGCTCGCTCTATTCTCGATGTCGCCTTCGCTGCCTCTATTCTCACTGGCGGTCGCAGCTGCGCGCCGACGCTATCTCGGGTGGTAGCGAGGGAAGAGGGAGACCATGTCATGATTTGGGTGAGAAAGGAAACGACGAGACAGAAAAGGAAGATGGGATGAGGAAGAAGGGGATAAGACGCATACATGCATGTGCAGGTGGGTTCCGTTGAATAGTGGGACGATGAATATCAGTTGAATAGCACCTAGTATGTGGTGCTCGTCTTTATCTCTCCTATCTAAAAAAGAATTTTGTTCCTTAGTCTGCCAACCACGTACTTCTACAACCCTTTCGTCCAACTTCTTTCGTCGCACCTCTCGAACAAAATTTGGTGTCGACAGGTGGGACCGCACAGAAGAAGGAAGCGCTCCCGATGTCCCCGCTCCTCCCTCGCACGATATCTAGCGCTGTTCACCACGCGTCCCCCCCCCCCCCCCCCGTCCTCTCTAGCGCCGTCATCTGAGTAGCTCCACCTCGAGCTCGACACCGCCGATAGTCCGTCCGCTCTTCTTGCACAGCCCCACCTCCTTCTGCCTGTCCAGATGGGCCTTCCGAGGCTCCGAGCCCACATCCTGCCGCCTGCCCCGTCGCCTCCCTACCAATCCCGCCGATGATTCTCCAATTCCCCGGGCTGCCTATCCCATCCATGGCCGGATCGCCTCTTCTATCCACCAAGGTTAGCCAGTACCTCCTCAATCCTTGAGTCCAGCGACCATAGCCACGGAGGTGGCCTTGCCGCCAAGTAGCGACCAGGATCTATATCCTCAAGATGCAGGCGCAGCAGATCGACGAGCGGCGCAACAAGCTACATGTTGGAAGAACTGCTAGCTTGTCGCCATGAAGAACCCGGGGGCGTGGAGAACAAATGGAGGATCTCGATAATACGTCGTCAGCGGACCGAAAACTCCTCCACCCTCACGCTCCTCTCGCTCCCCCCCCCCCCGAGGGCGACGGGAGCGCCGCCCCCGTTTCCAGCCCAACCCTCACCTCCACCCCTCCTCCCTCGTCGCCGCCGGCTTGGGTCGCCGGGCCGTGCCCGGGCGGCGGCGGCGGCGGCGGAGTGCTTCTCCCCATGCCCCTGCGAGCGGGTCGGGGCCGAGCTCGCTCTGGCGGCGGTGCGCGTCGGGAGGCCTCGGCTTGGGCTCCTCCGAGCGGATCTAGCGCGGTGGTGCCGGCGTGCGGCGAGGCCAACGTGCGGCGGGGCGCTGCGTGCGGTGCGGCACGACCGTGGCCCTCCGACCCAGATCGGGGCCCTTCAGGCCGCATCTGGGCTTGGGCGGGCCGGCTCGCCCGCTGCTGTGATGCTGTCTGAGGTTGACGGCGGCGACGACGCACGAACAGGGACGATGGTGCTGTACCTTGCCTGTTGCAGCGGTGCGGGAGAAGCTTTACGGGCCTGTAGGTCCGGCCGGGTCAGTGTGGACCTGGTGTGATTCTCATGCTCCGTCCGGTCGACTACCGCCTCTCGGTGGTGGAGTTTGTTCCCTCCCGCAAGGTGTCGCTGCTGCTGTCCCTTGTTCCAGCGGTGTTGCTTGTTCCGTCTTGCAGACCCCGGGCCGGAGTTCGTGAAGAGGCGACGATAAGGACCGCAAGACAGAGGCGGAGGTGTTCGTGTAGGGGTTCATCAGCGACGGCGGCTGCCCTTGTTGCAGCGTGGTGGCTGGCTTTACAGGCCCAATTTGGGCTCGGCCGGACCCTCTTGGGACTGGCAGTGTGGCCGGACCCGACTGGGACTGGTGTGTTGTGCGACTACGTCCGGTCGACTACCACCTTCGGCGGTGGAGGCAGTTCCCTCCCGCGCGGCCGCGGTACTGCTGACCCCGAGTTGAGCTACCCCTTGCCTCCGACTTGCAGACTTTGTGTCGGTAGCTTTAGTAAGACGACGATGGTGACTTCGTAACCGTGGTGGCGCAAGTTGGCGGGCGGAGAGTTAGAGATGACGAGGCTTTGTCCTTGCGGGGCTCTTATGCTATGGATCGCCCGGGGTCGTGGATAGGTTTTTTGGGAGAAATCCTTGTCGGTTCGCCCGACACCGACGCGGTGCCGCCTTCGGGTGACACCATTCCTTCTTGGAGGGCGTCGTGGCTACCTTCCATCCACTTCTCTCTGTGTGCCGGGGGAAACCCTAGGACCGGGTGCCGGTCCGGGTAGCAGCGATTGTTTTCCTTCTTGAAGGTGCTACTTGGTACTCGACGATTCGATGCTACGAGCGTGGTGGTAATTCTCCGGAGAAGCGCAACAGTTGCGGGTCACCTTAGTTTAGACTTCCCACCTTTGTCTCCATTTGCTTCTGTTTTGGGCGTGTGTTTGCTATTGGCCCCAGCTTGTGTGGTGTTGCGTTTGTATCCGGTGTTGTTTGTTGGTCGTTGCTTTATTTATAAAGCGGGGCGAAAGCCTGTTTCGAGGAGACAATACATCGTCAGCTTCGGAGGAGTTGAGGAAGACCGCCTTTATGACCTGCTTGTACATGAATTTTGGGCATTGACCTGGTGACAATCCTGAGGAGCAGAATCAACTCAAAGCCGCCAACAGGCAATCACCATAAGCAAGGTGGATATGCTTACAGGTTATAGCTGTATCAGAGCAGCCGTCGAATGCTTCCAGGATCAGGTGAGCCATCATGCTGCAGTGTTGCAGCTCTGAAGAAGACATGACGAAGCTGGATCTACTCAAGAATAACCTTACAGAGCGTTTAAGATAAACATGTACTCCATTTGCAACCGCCTGACCGCAATTAGGAATTCCAAAGTACACACACAAATGAGAGAGCCGTTAGAGGCGATCTCAAAGGCGACTGCAGGCGAGACCGTGGTTTCGCCGGCGAGGGCCGAGGCTACGACGGAGAACTCAACGACGCTCTCCGCAGATGGGCATGGGAGACGCATCTCCAACACGGGCACGAGCTCGTTCGTTGGGGGTCATTTCTGGGCACTCGTGGAGGATGACGAAGACTCGTCGAGCGAGGAGGAGTCCAGGGCTGGGAACGGCGACGAATACTTTAACGTTTGTCGCACTCCCACGCCAAAGGGAGGACGGAGCAGATCGCCAACGACGTCGAGAGCATCCAAGCGCATGGAGAAGCGACGGGGACAGAGGTTAGCGGCGCTCACGTTTGTTTCTTGTGTGGATGCAGATGAGCCAAAGACTGCGGCGGCGATGCGGACGACGAACTTCCGCGTCCCGAGGATCCCCGTGCTCGAACCTTCGGTGATGGTCGAGGATCAAGATGTAGGCGGATGGATCAAGGTGCTTGGATGCCGCCGGCGGCGAGCATGCCAATCTACGGCGAGATCTTCGGTGAGCTTGCCCGTTTCTTCCAGATCGAAAGTTCAAAATTCAAAAAACCAGCATAGTCTTCGTGGTACGGTGGGCATCGGCCCGGCCAAGCCCAAGATGCATGAAAGCCCTTTCGAGTTGGGCTTGTTGATGCGTAAAAATATGTTGCATGGAGAAAAGCCCTACACTAATACGACGGGAGTTGGTCTCCGCCGAGTGTTAGGGTTATTCTGGAAAAAATCAGCGCCGCCTGTTTCTGCTGATCGCGACCGTGCGATGGCGAGTCGTGGCGGCGGAGGCCGCGGTGGCGGCGGACGCGGTGGCGGCGAGGCAGGCCGTGGTGGTGGAGCGCCGCTGGGTCGGGGCTTGGCGCTAGGCGCGCAGCGGCCAAGCGGTACGGCTGGAGGGTATGGACCTCATGGCCAGCCCGGCGGCGCTGGTGCAGGCGGCTACTATGGTGGCTTCAATGCCGGCGCCGGCTCGTATGCCCCTCGTGGCTCCCGTGGCGGCTATCACGCTGGAGGTGGCCGTGGAGGCTACCGTGGTCGGCATCGCTATGATGGATATGGCCATGCGGGCTTTGGTGGACGAGGCTATGGCGAGGAAGGCTACGGGTATGACCAAGCTGACTATGGGTACGGCCAAGCTGAGAGCTATGGATATGGACGTGGCAGAGCTGAGCAAAACCGTGGTGTCCGTGGACGCTATGGAGATGGTGCGTATGGGGCTAACGGCGGCCGTGGCAGGGGGTCTGCGCCTGCTGTCATGCAAGGCAAGGCTGCGGTGGAGCCTCTTCCACCGCCGGCTGCGCCGACTCCGGTTGTCGTCCAGCGGCAGTACCTCCACCTGCAGCCAATCTAGTGGCTCCGGGGGTTGCGGCACAAGTTCCTGGACCGCAGGCGGCGGTCCCAAAGGTCGCCGGGGCAGCGGTCTCGGCGGAACAGCTAGCAGTTGCTTTAGTAGCGGCTGCACCGAAGAAAGGAAGAGGTGTTACCGCTGCGGTGTTTCCGGGCATCATTCCAAATATTGCAATGGGGATGTTTGCGTCATCTGTGAAGGACCGGGACATGGAGAGAGGCAATGTCATTTGTTGACTGCGCCCAAACCTCAGATTAGGGTATATGGATATGCTCATGAAGCTCTTATCTTCTTCGAGTATCCAGGGACTGAGACATACAGGCCAAGAATGGAGAATGTTCGTTTGGCTCTTTTGGTGGTGACGGAGGGGAGATGACTATCCCTGGCATTATAACACAGCTACAGCGTTTGGTGCCATCTGAGCAGTTTACTTGGGACGTGCAACAGGTGGGACACAACAGATATAGAGTGCAATTCCCCACGAGGACGGAACTGGAAAGACTGAGGGTGTTTGGTCTTTGTCGGGTGCCGAACAGCCCCTGTGAGCTCACTTTCGACAGATGGGGTAACAACCCTGAACCTACTCGCACTTTACCTGTCGTGTGGCTGAGAGTTTCGGGTATTCCGAGGCCTGATATTGGGATTTCCTTGCTTTATGGGCTGTTGGGGATATGTTTGGCAAAACGTTGGAGATTGATATGGCTTTTACAAGACAGCACGGCATTCTGAGAATCAAAGTTGGGTGTCTTGATCCTACTAAAATCCCTAGGGTCTTCCCCATGTTGTTTAAATTGGGCTTCTTTGATCTCACCTTTGTGGTGGAGGGAGCCGAACCTCCAGCTGATCCGGATGTGGCGATGGGAGGAACAGGTGGGGACGACGATGAGGATGGTGATGATGGAGATGATGATCTTGGAGATGATTTTCAGGAGGCGGTTGCTAAGTACTATCCTGAAACGTTGCAGAACAAGGTTGCACCTTCGGAGCCTACTACTGTCACTGAGCCACAAGACGTTTCTGCTTCTAAACCACCCACCGCTGCGGTGAAAGTGGGAGTGGTGTTCTCACCGTCAGTTCGCCGTGATATTGATAATGCATGGAAGGAGTATAAGCTCTTGAGAGCAAACTGCAAGCCGACTCAGAATATACAGGAGAAGATGGAGATGGCGAACGATGTTGATCCTCAGCTTGAGGCAGCGATGGGGGGCTCGGTGGGTGCTTTCGATGCACCAACAGCCGAGCCGTCACGCGCTGCTGATTTATCCAGCCGGCTGCGGGGGAGTTTCCCCCCTCGGCCACTTCGATGCAGCACAAGGAGAGAGCCGTTAGGGGCGATCAACCGACGGCTCCGACGGCCCATGCGCGGCAGGTGGCTGTGTATGGGTCGCCGTCGGAGGCCGCGATGACGGGAGCTTCGTGCTCCATGGTGAGCTCTCCATCCGCCACAGGTGGTGGCGGTGGATCGAGCTGTTCGGCGACGGTCTGGGACTCTCCGCGTACCCCAGGCGGGGGTGCGGGATCGAGTCCGGTGACTTCGCCGTTTCCGACGGCGCCGGTGGACATCACTTCGACGCCTCCTGTTTCGATCTCACACGTCGGTGCGAGTGAGAAGGGGGTGTCTAAGCGGAGCGTCATCGAGTTTGGAGGCATCCCGGACGTCGAGGAGCTGGGTGTTCGGTCCAGCGGTATCAGGGCGCAGCCCAACGCCGATGACACTCAGATGGGTCGGGCCATGGCGTTGGCCGAGCAACGAGACTTCATACAAGGTAACACAAAACCCTTTCATTCGATTCTAGCTTTTTCGGATAAGCAAATTTCGGATAGGGCTTCGAAATTAGGAGTGTCTTTAGGGGGGACAGAAAGAGAAATTATCAATTCAGCCATGCTAATTAAACAATCTGAGTTGAACCGTACTGTTTGTATTCTGGATAATAATTTGAAGACTAAGGAGGCAGAACAACCTTTTAGCTTAATTCTTAATAGAACTCAGCCTTAACGGAGGATTTAGAGGATGAGGTGTTTGATAGGAGTTTGGAGGATCAATCGGGTCCTCCAATCTTGTCAGACACGGTCAAGAGGACCAGGAAAAGAAGAGATTATTCGGGGGTGACAAAGCGTAGGAGTGCTAGGATTAAAACAAAAGGTAAACGTTAAAATGCATAATCTAAAAGGTTTATTCTGGAATAGTGAGGGTTTTCGTGACCCGGGGAAACACTTGTTCGTGCAAGAATCGATTCGGGAAAGGAGGTTGGATTTTCTAGCTTTGTCGGAAACCGGGAGATCCAATTTTGCTACCCCTTTTTTAAATCACTTGGCTACTGGTCAAGATTTTAGTTGGTTTTGTTTACCACCGAGAGGCAGGTCTGGCGGTATGCTTTTAGGGGTGAACGTCGGCACACTTCAGGTCACGGATGTAGAGGTTGGTGATTTTTGTGTAAAATTGCACCTCAAGTCTAGATGCGATGGGTTTCGGTGGGTGTTAGTGTCCGTTTATGGGGCAGCCCAAGAGGAACACAAAGCGCAGTTCTTATCAGAGTTAGTTCGTCTATGTGAAAATGAACCATTACCGATGATGGTGGGTGGAGATTTTAACATTATTCGAAAACCTGAAGAAAAGAACAATGACAATTATAATCCGAGGTGGCCTATCATGTTTAATGCAATTATACAGAGCCTTGAGTTGAGAGAGCTGAACTTTCGGGTAGACAGTACACTTGGGCTAGTAGGCGTGAAAATCCAACTTTTGAGAAATTGGATAGGGTGCTCACGTCTACGGAATGGGAACAAAAATACCCTCTAGTGACAGTACAGGCTTTAACTAGGGTGGGATCTGACCATACTCCGTTGTTAGTCGATTCAGGGTCAATGCTCATGTGGGGAATACGGCACGTTTCTCTTTTGAACTTTCGTGGTTGAGAGAGGAAGGATTCTATCAAATGGTTGCTGCCGAGTGGAATAAGCCGGCTAAGGGGGATACACCAATTGAGGTGTGGCAAAATAAAATAAGACACCTTCGTCGTTTTCTCAAGGGGTGGGCTAAAAATCAAAGCGGAAAATATAAGATAGAAAAGGAGAAATTGCTGAAAATTATTGATGACCTTGACATTAGAGCTGAGACTTACCCGCTTTCGGTGGCGGAGAGAGACACTCTAAGAAATGCTACAGATAGGCTTTGTTGCCTTAGGAGGGACGAGGAAACTAAGTGGGCACAAAGGGCAAAAGTAAAACACATTCAGGAAGGTGGAAATAATACAAAATATTTCCATCTTGTGGCAAATGGGAAACATAGAAAAAGAAAAAAATTCAGTTAGAGCAAGAGGAAGGTACGATTATAGGGCAGGAAAATTTAAAAACATATATCACTGAGTATTACAAGAAATTGTTTGGTGCTTCCTTGCCAAGTGAAGTAACGATGGTGGAGAATATAACTAATGATATACCGCAATTAACCGAAGAAGAGAATAATATTCTTACAGCTGATTTCTTAGTGAAAGAAGTGTATGATGCTATTTCTCAAATGGAAATGAACAAGGCACCTGGGCCTGATGGATTTCCGGCAGAATTCTATAAAACCTTTTGGGAGGTTATTAGAGATGATTTAATGGCTTTATTTGTTCAGTTAAAGCAAGGAAATTTGTCTTTGTTCAAACTGAACTTTGGAGTCATCACTTTATTACCTAAGAAAGATAATGCGGTACAGATTCAGCAATATAGACCAATTTGTCTTCTCAATGTCAGTTTTAAATTTTTTACGAAAGTAGGTACTAATCGTATTACCGAAATTGCTCAAAAGATAATTAGACCGACGCAGTCGGCGTTTATGCCTGGTCGCCACATACTCGAAGGGGTGGTGGTCTTGCATGAAACTATTCATGAACTTCAAAGGAAGAAAATGAATGGTGTCATTTTTAAAATTGACTTTGAGAAAGCTTACGATAAAGTTAAATGGCCGTTTCTCCAACAAGCTATGCGTATGAAAGGTTTCACACAGAATGGTGCAACTGGATTACGCAATTTGTTCAGGGGGGGAGCGTAGGCATTCGGGTGAATGATGACATCGGTCATTATTTCCAGACTAGGAAAGGGCTCAGACAGGGAGATCCTTTGTCGCCAATGCTCTTTAATATAGTGGCGGACATGCTAGCCATTCTTATCGCACGGGCGAAGGAAGATGGTCAAATAGGTGGTCTTATCCCTCATTTAGTAGAAGGGGGCCTATCTATTTTGCAATACGCCGATGACACTATTCTGTTCATGGAGCACGATCTAGAAAAAGCGGTCAATATGAAACTCATTCTATGCATCTTCGAACAACTCTCAGGGCTTAAAATCAATTTTCATAAGAGCGAGATTTTCTGCTTCGGGGCAGCAAAGGATGTAGAAAACCAGTATAAACAGATCTTCGGTTGTGAGTCTGGTTCTCTACCTTTTAAATATCTTGGGGTTCCATTCATTATAGGAAACTTCGGAATTCCGAATGGTACCCAGTTGAGAGTCGTTTCGAGAGCAAGCTAGGATGTTGGAAGGGTAAGATGTTATCTTATGGGGATCGGCTAGTTCTTGTTAATTCAGTATTAACAAGTTTACCGATGTTCATGTTGTCTTTTTAGAAATACCAAAAGGGGTACGAAAAAGACTTGACTTTTATAGATCTCGCTTTTTTTGGCAGAGCGATGAGAACAAAAAGAAATATAGGTTAACAAAATGGAACATCATATGTAGACCGAAAGACCAGGGTGGTTTAGGAGTGGAAGTGCTAGAACTAAAGAACAAATGTTTACTCAGTAAATGGCTGTTTAAACTTTTAAATGAAGAAGGGGTTTGGCAGGAATTGCTGCAAAACAAATATCTTCATAGTAAAACTTTGGCTCACGTGGAAGCACAACCTAATGACTCTCCATTCTGGAAAGGTCTTATGCGGGTAAAGGAAGATTTCTTTAGTAGAGGATCTTTCCGAGTTGGCAATGGGGAAACCACCAGGTTTTGGGAAGATACCTGGCTGGGCAAAACACCATTGAAAGACCAATATCCATTACTCTATAACATTGTGCAACAACAGAATGTTTCGGTTCATGATGTGCTGCACAATGCTCCTCCCTTAAACATAGGCTTTCGTAGGGCACTTGTAGGGAACAAGTGGGACATGTGGTCTCATTTATGTATTAGACTAATGGATATTACCCTCAATGATGTTCCGGATAGTTTTATTGGAACTTGACACAGAATGGCACTTTTACAGTTAAATCTATGTATGAAGACATGATGAATGGACATACTAGATTTCTGCATAATACTTATGGAAACTGAAAATCCCACTTAAGATTAAGGTTTTTATGTGGTTCCTTCAGAAAAAAGTAATACTCACTAAGGATAACTTGGCAAAAAGAAATTGGAAAGGTGACTCTCGTTGTTCCTTTTGTGGGAACGATGAATCGGTGGAACATCTATTTATTTCCTGCCCTTTTGCTCAACTTGTTTGGCGTGTTATTTTTTGTACTTACAATATTCCTCCTCCTACCAATGTTACTAATATGTTTGGGAATTGGTTGAATGGGATGGATATAAAGACCAAGGATAGGATTCGCATCGGCGTCTCAGCTATTTGTTGGTCTATTTGGAATTGTAGGAACAATCTTGTTTTTAACAGGAAAGAAAATTTTCATGTCTTACAGGTTATCCATATGGCGGCGCACTGGATCCAGCTTTGGGCTTTCTTGCTGCCTTCGTCCCAGCGAGACCTTATGGTGGCTGGATGTGCGCGGCTCCTGTTGGTGGCACAGGAGTTTTTCTCCCGGCATACGTGGCAGCATACTAGTAGACTTTTGTAGTCTTTTATCTCTGTCATCGGTGTCGTTTCTGAGCTGTGCTTTGATCCTGCGTGATCGCTGTTTTGTTAAACTTTTAATAATTGCTACTTGAGACCTTGTAATAATCGGCTGTGTGCATCACTCGATGCAGAGTCTGGGAGTAATAAAATTCCCTTTTCTATTAAAAAAAGGAATTCCAAAGTACTACTATCCTTTTACGGTGGCACGCTTAATTATTGCCTAGGATGTAAGACATGGTATTATTTCAAAGTACTATCAACTAGCAGATATTTGTTGGTCGTGCCGAAATTCAGAGTACCATACAAGCGAACTTTACAGCGAGCCTTCTCCGTTGGTGTTCAACGCAGGGAGGGTGCTCGACCCAATGCCTATGAGAAAGGTCAGAAAATATAGTCCTGTTAATTGATTATTTTTCATAGTTAATCTGGTTATAATGCCTAGGCAATATTTTTCTGAACCTACAACATTAGGAGATTGGTCTAGATGAAATTAAAGTCATAAGCAGTGGAACCTCGTATCGAAGAATCCGCGTCATTAGCAGTAAGTATACAAGTCAGAAGCACATCATGAGAAGATTATGGGAAAGCTTGTTGGAATCCAATACATCTATTGTTTTAATGTAGATTTTTGGGTTGTCAAATCATAAGTATGCTTTGATGTGCAGGTTGGGTTGGAGATTAGGCATAAATCGGCGCCCTTGGGGCCGTGGAAAATGAGCATATCTCTTCTATAAAGGCCCGTAGCCTACCCGCCATATCCCCCTACTTGCCCCTCCCGGTGATTTCCGTGCGTCCGATGCGGTAAATCGTGCTGTTGTTTCACCTCCAGCCGTCAGATGTGGTGAAACCGATTCTCACTATTCGACCGAGGGGCACATCCAATGACAGATGGGACCAGTTTTTTTTGGCCCATGTCGTCAGCCGCTCGTTTGTGCGCGCGCAACCGAGGAGGCTTGTCTGTTCGCCGCGGTGAAGGGGCGTTTTACTGTGCGCGTGCAGCCGAAGAGACTTTCTTGCCCAGTTGCGTCGCGTCCTCTCTCATCCAATCCCCTCTCCTCCCCGATCCCCCACCGCCACGCGCCTCCTCCGCCCCACTCCCTTCTTCTCGGCGTTCAGGCCGCCGTTGCGTACTCCTAGGTGCTCAGTAGGAGGAGCATGAGGCGCCGCTGCTGGTGAGATCCGGGAGGGAAGGGGTCATCTCGGATTCGGGCGGCGGGGACCTATCGATCTGGAACCGCGGGGATGAGGTCTGGCGGTGGGAGATGGCCGGGCGCCGGCAGGAGTGGCGCCGGGGTCCTCTCTCTGCTCGCCTCCTCTCCTCTCTCCCGCCCCCTCAAGCTGCAGAGCTGCTGGTATTGCTATTCCCCTACCTCAAAATCCTCTTCTCTCTACGAGTGCTTCCTCTCTCCTTCTTCCACCCCAGTCTGCCGTGTCACGCCCCTTCTCCTCCCCTCTACCCCTCATTCTGTCCTCAATAATCGCAGTTTGAATCGGCAGGAGGTGCTCGAGCCACGGAGATGGAGGTGGCGAGGAAGAAACTGCAGAGAAGCAGCCGTCCCGTCAGAGGCCATGCCGCCACTGCCATCTTCCTCACCTACAGGTATGTACCTTCCTCCTTCTCTTTCTCCTTCCTCCTCTCTAATCCCTGCATATCCTCATCTTTGTTTATGCAGGATTTGTCTTGTCTATGCGTGTTTGACAAAAATCCTGCAGTAGAAGACATGTCTTATTTTTCTCTGGTGTTTGCTCAATAATTTTTCTTTATTGAAGTGTTCATTGTTTATTTCTAGCTTGCTTTACAGTACTGAAGTGTTCATTGTATGCTGGACTTTTACCATTGGGATTTATTCAGCCACAAGTATACTTTTATTTGGAGTTATTCTTTATGTTTTACTCATGTTCTGGTTACAAATTAATAGGTTTGATTTTTTTTTGTACTTGCATTTTGTTGGTCATCACGTCTAGACTGTATACTTATGGTGTGTAGTCTTTGTTGTAGGTGTTAAAAGAAGTGATGGAATCATAAGCGATGGACATGTTGCGACGGCGCTGCACCAGCACAGCCCCTATCCCCAGTGAGTTCATTCCCTGTCTTAGTGTTAGGTTTTTTGATGCCTAAGGAATGCCCAGAAGAGAATAGAATGTAAGTGTGCATGCTAACATTATTATATTTGGTCAACGCAGTGCTCCGATAATCCAAGAATCGAATGAACTATATGGATAAAAGATCTCTCTGTTGATGCCTAAGGAATGCCCAGAAGAGAATAAAATGTGAGCATGCATGCTAACATTATTATATTTTTTCAACTTTGTGCTCCGATGATCAAGGATTGAATGAACTATATGGATAAAAGATCTCTCTGTTTACTTTCTTACAAAAAAAAACACTACCTTTCTCTTATTAATCATATACATCCTTAATACAAATACATGTTACAATTTTCGTAAATATTTTACCATGTTTTTATCAAAAGTTGTGTTTCTGAAGAATAAAATGCACCAGTGCTTCTTGTGCAGGTTTATTTGAACTACGCAGAATAGTTTGTGCAAAATGTATCATGTGCTTAGGGATTCTGATCTAAGGCTTATAATATGTACCAAAGAAATACCGAGAAATATTAAAGGTGAGTTCCTATTGGAAATATACTGAGCCTCTTAATTATGCTCCATAATTAGTGTTCAGTTAAAGGATGTTCTTATTTTTGAAAATGGAAGTATTTTGGATCTATCAAAATCTCTCATATGTGCCATCATGTTCAGTTAAAGGATGTTCTTATCTTTTCCCCTTTCCATGTTAGTTACTTCTTTTTAGAGCGCATTAATATCATTCTGGCTTTAGAATTTCGGTTCTCTTGTTTCTCGAAGGAGATTTTTTTTGTTAGTGTTTGGTGATCAAATGCTGAATATTTTGGAGTTACTCCTGTTTTTCTGCATTTTGGAGCTGATTTGAGATTTGTTATTCTGGAATAATTTTGGACAGGCCGTCGGGAGGCTGGACCTTTTCATTCCTCTGTTTTCTCAAGATTATGAAATGACATCCTAGATTAATTTGTTTTCACTGCTGTTAAGGGTTAGGCAACCTTTTCCATTCATATCCATGCTGATGAGCGACACTCAGCTCATAATGTATTGATCATGTCCTTTCATCTGGCCGCACGGTCACCCCTGCCACACAGGTTGCTAATTTCACTTCTCATCCTCCTCCCGCTGAACATTGTTTTATATAGTTTATGATTTGATTGAAAAACTAAATTGTATGTGACATTTGACATAATGTTTGCGTGATTCCTGATGGATTTCAATTTTTGGTGGTCTGTTAATGGCCATTAGTCGACCTGCAAGTAAGTTTGCTATATCAGGCTGAGTTCAGAACTATTCTCTATTTGTTGCCCCTTTTCATGCATGTTTCGTTGCTTGAGATAAAAATACAGATATGGAAATCGAAATTACAATTTTTTGTAGATGCACAAATTGTGTTTTTTTATATGTAGGAGAGTGTTAATGTATCTTTTATGTTTCTGCTAATCTTGGTGTCTCTGAGCTTTCTCAGGTTCAGCTATCAACACAGCCACTGCCCTCTTTGATGTGCACCCTCTTGATGGAAGGAACGAGTTAAGTGCCCTAATAAAGTACTCCAGAGCATTTTATGTTGGAGTGCTTATATTCTGCATCACTTCTATACCTGCAAGGCTGCAAGCTACGCTAAATCCACTCACAACCATCCAATATCATCAAGCTTTGTAATTCTCTAGGTTGTTAAATCAAAGGTAATGGTAAAATTATCCTCTCACTGTAATGTACATAAGTATTGAGCTCCTAATTTGTCTTCTGCTCTTTTTATCTTGCTTTTGCTGAAATGTGTGGTTTAATTCTATTCTTACTGTCTGCTGGCAGAGAAGGTACACATGGGCAGCGTGCTCGAGTGATGGGGTTCTACAATGTGCTCTTTGGGAAGGGCACCACAGGGCCAAGGTCGCCGGTGAGCTGCTGCACATGGACATCATCGTACACGCGACCGCCGCAGCAGCAGGATCAGTCTCCCGCGGCCGCCGTAGATCAGTCTACCGCGGTGGCGGCTCGGTGACTATTATCAAACCAGGCAAGGCTAGGGATCAAGGAGACGAATGGCCGTCAAAAACTATTGGTTAGTGTTTTAATTCAGCATGCCAACTGCACTGTTGCAAGTAATTGAATGGTTAGAACTTATGTCAACTCTCTACTGTAGTTAGAAGGGTGTTTTTGGATTTTGCTTATTGAGGATCAGACTAGAATGTAGAAGTGCAAAATACTGATCCTGATTATTTCATCAGAGACAGATGAGATGAATGAATAGATCAATAATTGTCGTGCACACTTCTTACAATATTGAAAGAATTATAGTATCCTGATATTATTAACAAAAGAGTACCACGTATTGTCCATTGTGAATGATGCAAGAAATTGGTGATTAATGACCTAATGCCCGGTTTCGTCATCTCTAGGCCACTTGATTTGTTTGTTAGGATCTAGATATATTTTCATATTGTCTCCTGAAACATGGAATTATCCATATTTGCATATGATCTTATAATAGGTCGGGGTTCTTTCTCTTTTTCTTTCATACAACGGTGAGAAATTTTTAAACATGTTTCATTTCTTATGGCTAACATGTACAGAGCAAACCAAGAACAAAAAGTGATGGGTGAAGTGCTATCGATATTTCCATATGTCGAACATGTACAGATCAGACCAAAAACAAAGATTGCTTATGCTGCAAAGGTTTTAGTTGACACATAATCAGGTATATTATTGCTTTGCATTTTAGCTAATTGGCTATATACTTCCTCTTTTGTACCTAGCTTGCACATATGAGGTTTAACAATAGGTATATTTCCATATGTTTATATGGTTTTTATTCAGTTCTGCAGTAGCATATTGTCTTGTTTTTCCAAATTCATGTCTACAAGATTGTTTGTGTGCTCTCGGTCAATAATTTTTTGCTAGATCTGAAGTATTTATGGTTATTTTGATAGGGGTCGTAAAGTGATAATTTTATTGGTACATGGATCTGGGAGAAGCTAGCTAGGGGAAGGAAAGGAGAGTAATGATATGTGTTATTTTGAATCATTTCCAATTTGTCAGGCTTTGCCTTTATATATACAGTGCATCACCATTGCAAAAAAGTACCTGGTTCGCTTATTGCACATAGAGATGATTTTGCCAGATTGAGCCAGAAATAACAACATCTAAAGCTAGCTGGGTAATAAGCTGATTTGTGAGTTATTTATAGGCTTTGCCCTTTATATATATAGCGTCACCATTGCAAAAAAAAAAAGGT
The DNA here is from genome assembly GCA_947311845.1 of Poa pratensis. Lineage (NCBI taxonomy): Eukaryota > Viridiplantae > Streptophyta > Magnoliopsida > Poales > Poaceae > Poa > Poa pratensis. The sequence continues at coordinate 13,138,114 of CAMZMU010000113.1, forward strand.
TTCTTTGTTACGCATAGAGCTGATTATGCCAGATTGCGCCAGAAATAACAATAACTGAAGCTAGCTGGTGAATAAGCTGATTTGTGAGTTATCTATATATGTGCTATGTAAAGCTTAACTCCATGGATGAGTTAATTGCTATTTATTTATATCTGCGCCATTTCCGTGTATGGTTTGAAAATCAAATGGATGAATCAATATTGTTCCAGTATGTATTTTACTATTTTATTACTCTGTTCTTATAGCTTTAATGTTAGAATTGTTTGTGCTATGCTACATAGGACAGTCCCCATTAGTAAGATGGTGGTTGTTTTATACCTAATAAAAATGCTTGGTGGTGAATGCTCAGTTTTAGGTTCAAAATTGCATGTCAAGCTAATTCTGATGGGTCTTCCAGACTGCAGAAAAAATCATCTTTAACTTGCGACATGGCCTGAGCTGATTTTTGGTGCTCTCTCATTTCGGCAGGTTTACTTGGGACAGGTTGATCTCAAACATTGGGGATTGTTTTTCCGTCTCCATGATATAGCGTAACAGATGCAATGACAACAACGCCATCACCTTTCAATATCCATTGATCAAACAAAAAGATACACACCAGGTAGGCCACAAGCATGTCGCATTATCTTCTCAGCTCCTTATTAGTGATTATTATCTCAATTTCTTAGCTTCATTGGATATCTCATTTCAGTACCGTTTCAGCCTTCAATTAGCTGAAAGATAATACACTGGTCAATCTTCTACCATGTGATTGTGCTTTCTCAGGTTAATGGGTGACTGAACCAATTTAATAATATATTATGTAGGTAGGGGAGTCTCTCATTAGGCGATTTGAGCTTATCTATATTCTATTTTCTTTCAGGCCTGAAAAAAAAGTACATTGATGCCTCTTTAGCTAGGTGGTTTCAGCCTTTTCCACATTAAAACCACATGAGTTTTGTTTTGGCTGCATGTGTTCAATACATATGTATACAGTAGGTCCACTGACACTCTGAACAGCTTACTAAAAAGAAAAAACTATATATGATTGTGGCAGATTAAATGTGGCTGCCACTGTGCCTTCACCGGCTTTGTCATTAGTATTTCATTTAACAGCTCAGGTTTGCCTCTTCCACCATTTAGTTTATGAGGAGATAGTAGGTATTACAGTAATCGTGCATTTGATCGTTGAGAATTTCTGCTATTGTGCAGGATAGCAGGGTTGACGACGCAAATATTTCATTACATAAGGTATGCTCTTATGTCATGTGCTTAAATCAAGATATTGATATTGTATATCACGGTTACCTCTTTTTATATGACAGTTTGTTGGCTGCATGATATTTCAATGGCAGATTCAAAATTACAAATAATTTTTCCAGTTATCATAAAACTTAAGATAGAGTTGTACAATTAGTTCCACTTATTATCTTTCTATAGTATTACCGTATTAGGTTATATAAGGATTATTACATTTAGCAAGTGTACCATCTTTTCAATGCCTCACGCTAATCCTAGAAGAAATGGCTATAAAGTTATACAACGGTTAATCAAGCCTCCACGGTAGCAATATGCAGCCGTTGGCTTAGGAGCCCTTACAGGACCAACACCGCCTTGTGCAGGCACCCTCTTGGTTTTTACCCTAAACCATGCCTCTGTTTCTCTAACAAAATAGATACTATTTCCAAAGGCCACCTTTTCCACTCCACTTTCTTAAAGAAAACAAAAACACCATGTAGTATTTGGCATGATCAAATCTTTTGCCTGGTAGAGATTAAGAAAGCTATAACTTGCTTTTTTCAACACTATTTTCTTTGTATGACATTGTCATCTAACCAGGAAGGCAAATCACGATGATCGATGTATGTGTGATCATTTAATATACTTAGTACATCAACTCTTCACTCAAACGATTAGGACCCTGGTATATATACTTTTTTGTCGACATAATAAGTGTTCCATAACTTTGATCCACAAAATTTGATTGCAATTTGTTGTCGGTTACTTGTTTTAATTAGAGATTATACCTGTTTTAAGTCGACATTATATTATTTGGTTTTCTCTAACTTCAAATATCTAACATAAATTTATTTTGTAAACCCATGTTCTCATCTTTGCAGAAATGGCATGCCTTCATTTAAACTTCTGTATGTCACACCTCAACAAGGATTTCACTCATTGTGTTTGGGATATACATGTTCTCTCATACATGCAATTACTTGGTGGACTATTTTCCATTTAGTTGTAGTTCCACACTGAAAAACGGTAGCCTAATTCCTACATGACAAACAAAACAATTAATATGTGAAGATATATGTAAACTACATTTTCTTATATTTTCGTAAATTAGAAGAACAAGATGAGCTGCATATCTAACTGTTGCCGAGGAAAAAGATGACCCAATCGAGAAGCCGAGACCATCTGAATGTTGGCATTCGCACTAGGACAATAGCCTGACTGGAAATGTAAAATTATCCATGCATTCAGTTGGTCGCAGCCTGGCTGCTTTATTTTCTTGCTGCAACATTGGTAAGGTCATGTAGGTTACGCATGTACCAGAAACTATTTGACTGCATCTTCTTCACCTTAATCTTTGTTTGGGTATATCATATTTTAGAATTACACATAGAATGTTTGTTTCAATGATTATATCTTAATATCTATGCAATGTGCTGATGGAGTTGTTTCCAAACTTTACAGCCAGGAAGCTCAAATGTAGTAAGTTGCCGCCTACATGGACCATGTGCTTCGTGCAAGGCCCGGTTTCAAACGAGCTTATTGTTCTTCTTGGGCAACCATCAAACTGAAGTATCCACTATGACTGTTGTCTTGAAGCAAAATCTGGGTGTGCTTACATATGCTTGGGCGACAGAGGTCAAGGCGACTACTGATACAGCTTGATATGGTGCTATTATCATGTTCCTCTAAGTTACATTCACTTCTGTTATTATGATGCAATACATATCCAGTTCCTGCTGTTTACTTGCGTCTGCATTAGCACTTGGTAGTCACAAACAATAGCTAAGCTGAGCTACAATCGCAGTTACATCTATTTTCAGTCATTCTTTTTTCTCTGCTGATTCTTTTGCATAAGTATCTTTCATAACAATTCAATGTCTCTGTATAATGGAAAATATCAATTCAATGTAGATTTGCTCTCACTGAGATAAATCCCCAGTTTGTTTGCACCCAGGTTCAGTTTCATGGCAGCATTAGCTTCCCTATTTTTCTACCGCTGTAATATTATTGCTCGAGTTGTGTCAATACACAATCTCCCTTTTTATTTTGCAAAGAGGTGATTTTAGGATAACTTATGATGTGGAGTCCTTTTTATTCTCATTAGTCTATGGCAGCAATACGGTCCTGCTTCCGGCAGTTGCGCAGTGGTTGTGGACAGCTTGGTTGGCTTATTTATTTATAGGGCTATTTGAAAAAAACAGCATGCACTTGTGCACCATACTTAATATACTTCTCTATTCAGGTTACTTGCGTACGACTGAAGCATGAGAATATATTGGTTCAGAAAATAAGAACATCAAAGAATTGGTCTGTTACATTGCCTATATATCATGCTTCTAATTGCATTGGCGTAACAATGGAAATGAAGATTCAGGGAGAGCATCTGCATGGTCTGCTCGCAGCTCCGTACATGAACATTGAAGGAAAATTATTCCAACCCATTAAGGAAAAAAGAATCTTCAGTCCTTCATCCGAGGTAAAACCTTGCCTTCAAACGTGACTGCTTCTCCCTACCGTGTTTACAGTAGACTGGGCATTGTGGTGGTCAGTCGCCGCTTTCGTTGAGGTTTGTCGCCTTTCTCTCGGCCAGATGGTTGCTTCTCCCCACCGTGTTTACCCCTCTGATTTTCTCAGCTCGATTACATGGTTGATTTTTCTGATCATGCAGTTCATATGTCCTTAGGTTGAGCAGAAAAGCGTACACACAGGAATTGAGTAGTAAATTCGTTCGAGGACTTCATTATCTTGCAGGTCTGTGTGTCTTTCCTTTCCCTTTTTTACACGTGTCGGTTGCCTTCCTATGATGCACTTTCTACAGCAGCACACGTCTCGCATCAGATGGATTCTCTTATTTTCATATCATCCTGGATTTCAGTACATGCTTATGTCCTTCTTTTGTTATAGTCTGTCAAGTGTCAACCATGTATTTCTTAGGTTTTCCACAATGGTTTTAGTTCTATGCTGTCAGTCAAAGTAGGTTTTGTAGTGCATTATCTGACTTCCGAGAGAATGAGATGATCATGTCATGTCATTGTTTGTGGTCTTCTATTTCTTAATATGCTAATATTGCTAGCTCACATTCATGTTTGTCGTTCCCTAAGCAAAAGAGATGGGAAACATATTGTCTTTTAGCCTGGTTATGAGTTATTATTTGTTTCATTCGATCTTTTTTTGTGGTTTCAACTTTAGATTGTATTTACCATTTAAGAATTGCGCTGATGTTTGTTTGTCTATTGTGCAGGTATATTCCCACTTAATTCAACGATTAGATGAAACCTTATTTTCTCAATGTTTGTGCTGTGTATACCAGATAATTCCACCTTCAGATTTGATCCATTTGTGAACTGCATAGAGGTTTGCCGATTGACCCAGTTACGGATTTTGACTCCTTTATCTTGTCATATGTTTTTTGTATAATGATGTGGTAATTATCAACTAAACTATATTTGAAATTTGATTAGCTATGTGCAATTTGAGTTGACTGAGCTAATAGTAATGGGCACGTGTAAGTTCAAAAATGCAAATGCAAGGTCAATTTCTGGGCCTAGCTCAAGTGACAGAACCTTCAATGAACTGAAATTGCTATAAGTGATGGTTTTCAAGTAACTAGGAAAGTGGCCCGCGCACATGCGCGGGCAACATCTTTCGTGTTTTTGACATGCTTATGCATAAAATTATGTTCTTTCATGTATGTTTTATCTTAATTTTAGCATCTTATGATCATACTAATTGAGAAAGATTGCAACTAAGTTTTGTATGCATAATTCTGTACCGAAATGAAAGGTAATATATTATTGAATAAAAAAAATCTGAACCATCGTCTTATTATGATTACATGAACTAAGTTCTTACTTCCGATGTGGACTCACGAAGCAATATCAAAGCATTATCTAGATTCCAACATAACATACAATGGGATTAATGATAGATATGAATGTCATTAATCATCTTCGAGGAAGTATTATAAATATGAGTAAGTGCTTTGACCTAATATGGAATTAGTCATGTGATCGATCACTGCCATTAGGTCGCCTCGATTATTGCCCAACAGTTAGAAAAACCTTTTATATGCTGGTAGATTCTTTATTAAATTCATAGTGTCAACTTACGTAAGTATAGTCATTAGGAGTTCAGTTCCATATGAAGTAATGACTATATTTGACAATCTCTTACAAACATGGGTTTTAATAGAATCATGAAGCAATATTAATATAGTTATATTGAGCTAGATTTTTTATAAAGAGAAATGCGAGAATTTAGGCGCTAATAAGTAATATCTGACATTCTGATAAGCACAATAACATATAATGTGCTTGAAAACATAACTATATAGTAGCCTAAGATATTACCTTTTGAAATCATACACGCAAGCACTGAACCTGAAAGCTAAAAAACAATTTAGGCGAGGGCATCCTCTTTAGTGCGTCGACGAAGTGTTAACTATGTATTTACTTTGTACATATCTATTTTCTCCTCCCATTTGCCCGTTCCTTGAAAAATATGCGACATTTTAGACATACATTCATACTGGTGTAACTTTGACCTTTATTTTGTACTCCCTCCGTCCAAAAATAAGTGTCTCAAGTTTGCCCAAAAGTGGACGTATCTAGACATGTTTCACGTATAGATACATCCACTTTTTGAAAAACTTGAGACACTTATTTTAGGACGGAGGGAGTACAATGATTTAAAAAATATATAACTGAAGTATTTTTTCATGAATAATCTAAGATATTGTTTGATTATTTATTAATAACATATTTGTGAATTCATACATGGATTTGTGAGGATGTGAAGAACGAACCCGCAATCTGCACACCTGGTAGATGAACTTTCTTGTGCACGCTAGAGTAAAAAAGAAAGCTTACGCTTAGATTCTTGCTTGTATATATACGTGGATCCATCTTTTGTCAAGAAAACATTTTTGTAACAAATCAATGACCATTACATCTCAATTCCATTGGTTGTAGTAACTAACGCATTGACATACTCCTGCCCCGATGCACATGTTGGTGCCTATTGACTCATAACCAATTTCCATAGCGCATCGTCATTGGGAAAATGTCCATTGGCTACGACATATAGGTTCCCAATCAGCCCAATTTTCATAGTGCATCACCATTGGGAACATGTCTTTAGTTACAATATCTATTGATCTTGACCTGCACATTTATGACATTCTATCTGATATAATCTTAATTATAATTAGGGTGAAGAGTCACAAAAGTTATATGAGAACTAATGTGGTTAGAACATGATCCCACATGTTCGGAGATGTGAGAGGTAGACATGTTTGGTTATCGAAAGAAATCATCCAAGTTTGAAACGGTAATAATACATCTTCCAAATACCATGTGTACACCTAAGTAGTGAGTAATAGGGATGGTATTATGGCTTAGGAGCTAACTTACAAAACCGATTATGCAAAAAATATTGGACACTTATAAGTGGTGAGTATACCGTTGATAATACACGCCAACATGTGTGCAAGAATAAGTGATGACACCTATCTAAGATGAAATTATTGAAGTCATTAGATGAGTTTTATAAGTTTTAGAAAAAATAAATATTTACGTACATATGAATTTAAAATAAGGTAATTATAACTTAAAAGGATTTATGTGCTCACAGCCTAGAAAAAATAAATAGAGATCTCGTAGATCCTCAATGAAAAAAGAAACTAAGGTTTGTTACAAGTTACAAGCGGAAGAAATTGATCCAGGTATGGAAGTCTGCTTAAAGATCAAACCTAGATCCGTGTTCCTCTTTCAAATCTCGATGATGGACACCCTCGGCACCAGTCATGGAAGCAAATGACATGAACTCAAGTTTGCTATTTCAGTTATTGGAAGGGTTAGTTTCCCTGTTTTGGTCCTTGTTTGTCTTGTTAAGCCATCAATCTCCAAAACGACCATCACCACCATATTGCACGTCAACTGAGATGAGAATGCAAGCACTCAGAAAAATATTGTAATGATATTGCAGCTTCAAAATTTTACTGGTGTTTGACATCCAGCCTACTGGGATGTCTTGATCCTCATATGTTGATATAAGATTGTGTTCTCTTAGCAGGGGAATTTTACCCAGAGATGCAATCAACTCGTATTTTATATATTCAGATATGTACCAGAAAACATAGGCAGACTGCTTTACCATAAAGTAGTACATCATTTTTTTCTCCTTGCGGGCAACCTTGGCCTATCACCTCTGATCTTCTCCTTTCCTCCTTCAGCACCTACATATACAATAGAAGGTCTGCAGTGTACTTTGACATCGGAAAGACATATCTGAAGGGTTGTAAGAAATATGGGAATATACTGTGAACTATAGCTATGATGATCATTAGTGAAAAACAAATAAATTTCATAGAGTGTAGATTACAACAGGCATATGCCTGCGGTAACTACCATTGGGAATCATTTTGTCTAGTAATTTTGGTACTACCACATAATTAACTGAATTTAGAAATATGTGCACATATTTGTAATGAGTATTTATTCTGTGACAATTGTCAATAATATTCGTCGTTAGACCATTTTGTTATTCAAGTAAATACATAACTCAAAAAATAGAAAATCTGCTGCATAGATCAAGAATTAATTACATATGAACTACTCACAAAATCAATAAAGTACCCAGATTCATACGTTTACTTGAGGAACTCAATGAAGCACGTATTTGATTACCTAGCTCTTTGTTATCTCCACAAAGAAAGTCTTCAAATCCCATCTTGCACGGGTGAGTGTCCTTCGGTGATCTGAGCCATCCATGAGGCAAGCTAGATTGAAGGATGATCCTTTAATATGCGTGGACTTCGTGGAGGTCGTCTGGCCGGCCGGCCGACGGCACCGCTGCAAATACAGCTCTGGCGGCGTACAAACCTAGCTTGATCGTATGCAAATCTTTGTTGTCTCTTCAATTCACCCTCAATAAACTCTTGGATCCATCTTGCAGGGATAAACATGAGCCGCTGATGTAGCTCCCTGCATTGGAACCGGTCATGTCCTTTCCTCTTTGATTTCCCAAATATTTTTTTTTTCGGGAATAACGGGGGGGAGGAGCCCCACCGCTTGTTATATTTCCGAAAAGTAGCCTGGCGGGCCATGTTCTTACAACAGAATAGCAGTTTTACAGGGGGATACAGGGGAGAGAGAACAATGAAAATACAAGAAAAAAGACAACTAGAAGAGAGGAAACACTAAGGGAGGGGGAGGTTAGCAATGAAGCCCACCGAAACCCCTGTGAGGCCGACACCTCAAGAACTCGAGCGACCCGCTAGAGGAGGATCTCCGGTGAGAACCTCAGCACCGAAGGCAAGCAGCCGAAGAAGACATCACTGGCACAGACGAAAGGCGTCGGATAGCCGCGTCTGAGCGACGACACCGGAGTGGCGTCGGCGTAGCCATAGGCCGGTGCGCTGCCGAGACCAAGCACAGTCGAAGGGCGTCGAATAGCCGAGACTGGGGCGACGACACCGGTGTGCCGACCCCGTGGTTGAAGGGCAATACAGGCCGAGGCCACCCCAGGAAGTCCGAGGAGCAGGTAGCAGAAACGTGAGCACCACAACAGGAGCACACCGAGGGACGTCACTGGCACAGACGAAGGGCGTCGGATAGCCGAGTCTGTGCGACGACACCGGTGTGCCGCCGGCGTAGCCGAAGGACGCTGCGCCGCCGAGACCAAGCACAGTCGAAGGGCATCGGATAGCCGAGACTGGGGCGACGACACCGGTGTGCCGACCCCGTGGTCGAAGAGCAACGCATGCCGAGGCCACCCCAGAATATCCAGGAAGCTCCGCTAGGGCCACCGAGACCACTGCCCAATCCCGGTAGGATACGAGCCAAGGTCTAGCGGGAAGACGAGGGACAGAGCCGCCGAAGCAGGACAGGCTCCAAGGCGATGCCTCCAAGGAGGAAGAACGACGCCGAGGCGACGCCATCGCCTGATCCGAGAAGGTCTGGATCGGGGATTTCTCCCGGAGCACCGACGGAAGAGCACCACTCGAAGAGGACACCTCCAAGGAGGAGCACGACGCCCGCAGGCGCCGATGTCCAGAGGCTTTCGCCAGCAGTGCCTCCCGTGCAGCATCGGACGGGTCGACGTCACCACCTCAGCAGCACAACGGAAGTGAAGCAGAGGGCCCAAGGGAGGATGCGCGCAGGCGCCGCCGCACATGCCAAGCACCGTCGAGCAACCGACGGCGCCCCCGGGGCCGGGATCGACGGCCGGACCGCCGGGCGCAGAGCACCGAGGCGACCAGGACCTCAGACGCACGCGGGGGAATCCCCAGGAGCGTCAATGGGGGCGGAGCGCACGGGATGGAGCGGCCGGCAGCGGCCCGCCCGGCCCATCCAGGGCCCAGATCGGGCCCGGGCGTCCCGCCGCCACCAGAGGGGTCGCACAGCTCCTGCCGCGCTATGCAGCCAGTGGAGCGCACGGGCGAACCACCGGAGCAGCAGCAACGCGAGGAGCCGTGCCGGTCGCCGACGGCACGAGCCGCCGCAGCACAGAGACCTGCGGCAGCGAGCAGCACCAGGCGAGATGGCGAAGTCGCGCGAGGCGGAGAGGACAGCCGGGGAAGGGGACGCGAGGAGGAGGACGGAGCCGGTGAGGGAGAGGCGCAGGTCCATGGGCAGCCGCCTCCTCTGAGCTGCAGCACGGAACCGCGAGCGTGAGATCCCCACCGCCCCCATCACCGGTGCCGCACGAGCTTTCCGGGGGCTGCCTCCGGGGACGGCGAGGGGAGCGAGGCGAGGTGGGTGTGGGTGGCGGCGGGGGGCTAGGGTTTCGCCCCTCCCGTCGCCCAGAGAGGAGGCGACGCGAGGGGCACCGATCTGTTCCAATTGCTTGCTTTGCATGCATCGTTGCATATAGCAAACAATCCGGCCTAGGTTGAGCTCTCACGTGAACTGCACCTATTAGATGTGGCGGCTACGTTGTGGAGAAAAATAAAAATAAAGCATCTTGCCTAGGTTTAGCTCCGGAGGGGGGAATGAGGATGGCAATAAGGTCAGCATCCAAGAAACATATCACATCACAGTATGTACGTACCTAGATCTGCTATTTCTTACCGAGCATGATCGTACCTAGATCGTCTTTGCAAGAAAATATGTAATCCGTCTTGCAGGGATGAGTCTCTGCTATAATCTGTTCCATCCATTAGACAACCTAGGTTGAAACATGATCCGCTGGCGTGCATGGCCTTGGTGGAGACCAGCCGGCCGGCCAGCCGGCAGACGGCAACACTGCATAACGGCGGCGGTGGCTGCCTACGTTGGGAGAATAGGTTTTCTTTTCTTTCGATATAAGATTTGGTAGCGTATTATAGCAATATATAACAAAGCGGTATGGTAAACTTATGGAGGGCATCGGTGGGTAATTAGTTGCAAGTCTAAAATTGATGGTTGTGATTTTCTCGTAAGTTAAATTAATGGTCAGATGTTTCTGATTATTGTGGGATTTTCTAATGATTTCTCTAATTTCTGGTTAGCCCTTAATGTACTTTTAATATATAATAGATACTAAATTTCAAGGAAGTACAATTTTCAATGCTCTTATGATAAGAGGGGATTTTTCCTGCCATTAGTTCATGTATGCCTTACTTCTTTCAGGATGGGCTTTTTACATATTCCACCAAGTTGATTGATAGGAGATGGATATGTGTGCTCTACAAGGACCCAAGAGGAAAGCAAAAGTTAAGAAAGGAATATTGCTTGAATATTTTCGAACACAACTTTCTTTCTGCACCCCTCTGAAGTTTTACTTAGCTTGTCTTTGTTGGTGTAAATGATATAATGTTGGATATAGGACAGGTGTAATATTCGATATACAAAAAGTTTTGCAACCTTTTTGATACATGACATGTTTAGTGTTGGATATATAAATGTCTGCATGATCTTTGCATCCCAGTTCATTTATTGTTCTTCTTTCATGCTTAATTCTTTGATAACTGAAGCTTGATCTTCTCTTCTATCTGCGAACAGGCTTCGAGAACCTTACAGATGGGCTGCATTAGCCTGAAGCATTTTTTGCGTAATTTCTGTGGAGTGATTCAGACAGAGGCGATGGGTGGAGCAGTGCTCGATCCCAAAAGCTCAGAGGCGATTCAGTCAGAGTCGACGACGGAGACGGCTGACCACTCCGCGACCACGCCTCTGCCTTTGGTAAGTGCATTAGCGATCTAATTTACTTCTTCTTCCATAAGCCTATCAAGTTCCCTGAAATTTCGAAGAACTCTGCTTCTAGACTACATGTAATGCTTAGGATCACATAGTCAGCGGCCCCATTTTATTCTTTATATGTCTGTCGGTCCAATAATCTCTGTATTGATCTCAGTTGGATTCAATTTCAGATTACTGAAACTTGTGTATTGTTCTCGCTTAAATTCGTTATTATTGGCACCAGCTGGAGTGCATTGAATGTGTCCAGTGGTGTTATTGTGTTGGTGTTTAGGTGAACTGGTTGTCTATGTATCTTTGAAAAGTAAGTTGGATTAGAGACTCTTTTGTTACAAATGGAATTAATATACAGAAGTTTAGGGATAATTGCTCCAGGTATGCTTGGACTGGCTCGGGGAGGTGTCACGCAACGACGATTGACGACGGCGGCAGGGGAGAAGCTACAGCAGCAGGCCGGTGGCAGGGGAGAAGCTGCAGGAGCAGGAGCAGGCCGGCGTCAAGAGCTCCACCGGCCTGGATCCTAGCCGGCGGCAGGTGCTTCACGCTCCTGGAGATGATTTGGTGGTGCACCAACATTTGTCTTGCATTGTCTTACTGCATATTGATTAGAACATATGGTCAGCTTGCCTTGTTTTCATTCGATCTTTGTCATTCTGGTAAGCACCAGTGTTGGTTACTGTACCTTCTTTTTCTTCCTGGTAAGAACAAATGCTTAGCTTGTTTCACACAACGAACAAATGTTGGGCTTGTGTAATTGACCTGATTATCATTCGTACTCAACAGATAATATTTTCGTTTTGGTGGCGCACAATTCTTGAGTGTTCTATGGATTCCATTATATGAAAGCCAGCGAGTTTCAAGGACTGTATTTACCCTTCTTAGATTTACACCATAAATGAGATTTACAATCTAGAATAGAGAAGAAACTGGTATTTCCCACTCGCCGATTTATTGGAAAAGCTGTATTTAATATCTTTAGCATTAAACTTTTCTTCAGACTCAATTGGTTAATTTCCATCTCCAGTTGTACTAATGGTTTATAGACCTAGAACAGTGCATGGTATTCCTGTTCTCAGTTAGTTTTTTAAAGATAATAAAGTATTGGTAGATAGACCAGTATGTCATCTATATACATGCTTTGTTGTCGGTATTAAAGTTGCTCTTTGGTTTCCTTTCTGTATGCTATATGTGCCCATGGTTTCTGTGGCTAATTAACATGTTTTATCTAAATTTAATTTGTAGGGGCCATGAGATTAGACTATCTTTGGGGCGATGATGCGACTGATTTGGAAGTCAAAGGTGTTTGTGCGGTGGGTTATAAGGGATCGCCATTGCCTTCTTTGTCGTAACATTTCCTAAGATAGCAGGGTAATTCTTATCGACATTGGCTTTTTAGTTGTGCAACATTTTCCTCTGGTAAATTCTCCACCCATGTAAAATTATATATCTTCTTTATGCTTCTGAAATTTCCACTAGGTTATATTATATCCAGAGAATATGATATTACACATGTATTGTATATTAGATATTTTCTCATCATGTATTTCCACCAAGTTCTTCTCTCTTGTTAACACAACCTAAATTATAATGGTATGCATATATTCGAGACATAAGAGAATATGTGGAATCTAGAATAGAAGTGTACTGCATGTTTTTCAGATGAAGAAGACTACCTGCCTATAGTGTGCTCTACATGGGAACAAATGAGCTGCAGGTACTATTTCCATATGGCACTGCACTCAAGAAGCTAGACCTTCAGTTTACATTCCTTACCAGAGGAAACCTGTCAAATAGTCCAATGCTGTCCAAACTTAGAAGTTCGAGGTGTATTTCTTGGCAGATTATCAACTTCTTCTTTTTTTCCTATATTTCCTGTTTGGAGGTTTGATAAGCTACCTCGAACGTGTTGTTTAATTATAATTTTGTTTCCTTGTGAAAATAACAGGTGAGAGATGTCATTGGAGATCGAGGATTAGAAGTTGCTGCACAGACCTGCAAGAAATTACATAGACTCAGAGTAGAGGGCGGAGATGATGACCAAAGAGGTCTTGAGGATGAACAGTTTGAGTCACACAGGTGGGATTGATGGCTGTAGCTGAAGGATGCCGTTGTTTGCATTACTGGGAGGTGCATGTGTCTGACATTACAAACGCAGCTCTAGAAATCATCGGCAGGTACATCAAAAACCTTTACGACTTCCCAACTTGTCCTGCTTGATAGAGAACTGCTTATAACTGTTGCCCCTTGACAATGGGGTTCGTGCTTTGCTGAGAGGATGCACCAAACTCCGGAGGTTTGCATTTTATATGGGACCTGGAGCTCTGTCAGATCTTGGCCTTTCCTATGTTGGTGAATTCAGCAAGACCGTCCGCTACATGTTGCTTGGGAAATGCTAGGAGTTCTGATGATCAAGCTTGCTGAAAGTGGAGCTAAGGAGTTGCTGCTTCAATGAATGTGTCTTGATAATACATTTTACGGTTGTAATGTATATACATCTGGATGTCTGTTTTGTTCTTTAAATCAATCAAGTTACCAGCATGTCCGTTCTGTTATTTTAATCAATAATTTTATGATAATTGTTTTATTTGGAATATCTCAAAAATGGTGTTGTTCTCTCCTATATGTCACCCACACACTTCGTAACTTGCTCTCCTGTTTTTATGTGTTCTCTTTGTCGTAAGATTGCTGCAGGCAAAGTTGCCATTTTGACTGGGCTTGCTCAGTTGTATTTTATAATTAGCAATGTATTACTTCATTCAATTTGACGTCTTGGGTTATTGTCTCACTTCATTTAATGAGAAATATAAATTTATGGATCATACATTGATGTCAATTTACGTGTGGTGTGTGCTTGTCTAAAACTTATTCTCTCGTTCTTCATGCTCAAATTGACATTATTTCAGTTAAATTATCACATCAACTGTATATCTTAGCGCTAGAAAAATTAGTGCGGATGTTCCCATCTTCCTATTTTGCTACCAATACTAACCACTGGACAGTGAATTCCAGTCACGGAAAACGACAAACATGCAAAGCACACACAACTTATGGTTCGAATTATGTCTTGCTTTTTGACAAGTGCACCGGCGGCGCAACGGGTACCGGAACCAGCATACAACAACATATATCGGCACTAAAACAAGATAAAAAATTATGGGTCATATTCAGTCCCATTTTCCCCACTTGCGTCATGGAAAAATCAAAAAATTGGGCATAAGCGGAGGAGCCGCGAAACCCCGGCGAGTGGTCTTGGTCGTGTGAAAACTTTCAGATGGAGGCAACGAGGGCCGGAAGAAATAAAAACGAAATGATTTGGCGGTTTGTTGAACTAACATGGGGTTGCTGATATCTGGAGACACCATACCGGTTTTACGTGTTTATGCCTCAAACTTCCTTACAAACTAAAGTCGGTAAATCTCAATCTCGGACAGCAACATACAAACTCATAGAAACAAAAAATTAATTAGTTTTCACCAACGAATAGAATGTGCCAACAATGTGGTAGTTGCATCCGGCGTTGCGCAGTCGCGCAACGGGTCATCTAGTATGTATAAAGCCGGCAGTGAGAGCAGGCAAGACAATGCAATATTTGGTTGAGAACAAGTCGAGGCCTATCAAGGCAGTGATGATATTAAGGTTAGATTAGATTACTGATTTTATAATGCCAACCTTGATGCTTTTGTCTAAAGCAACTCTGATAGCTTGCTCTCTGTATAAGCAATATGTTGTGAAACACTTTACTCTTCTGTTTCAGCTTAGCTATATCCATCTGCTGAAAAAAGCACGATGACTTTTTTTGAGGAAAAAAACCAATGATGACTTTGCTGGGACCATGATGTTGTAGGCTTCGGCGTCACCTCTCTTTGGGCGGATGATTAAAAGCTTCATGCTTGCTTAGCTTGCCACCTAACTTGCATGGAGTAGAGTTTGTTTAATTACACCCCATCATGAGCTGTGGAAGTGCATTTTAGATAACATAAACTTTGGTTAAAGAACTTACTATCTGAACTGAATGTTCACAATTTTACACTGTTTACTCACTGGGCAATAACGTGTATCAACAAGATGGTTGAACTCATATTTATTACCATGTTGTAGTATGTACTCATCTAGCTTACAGTGTACCATGGTTAGTAGAGCTCTCGAGAAAATATATTGCACGTTTGGTGTTTGGTACTGTAAGACTCATTGCAGAACAGTACATTCTAGATAGTTTGTTTGATACAAAAACTTGGTTCCATTTGGTATCATATGCTGCTAGAAGGTTCAGAATAGTTTGGTTGATATGAAAATTTGGCTCCATTTGTACCTCTCCTGATTCAAAATTATCACGTATCAGATGCTTCACGTGTGGAATTGATCAGAACGTGTGCAGTTCTTACGATATGACTCTTAAACCTGTCAACCAAGTTCGATTCATGACTCAGTCTTTGTAAATGATACTCCATGGACAATTAAAGTCAATTCACTATTTCAAACATGTCTCATTCCACCAGATAATGGCTTAGATTTATTCCGAGAGCTTTTTTGTGCTTGCTTAGTTGAGTTGTATGGCCAAGCTGTTTGTTCTGTTGCCAACCAGGTGATCGTGAATACATTGATCTCATAATGAACAATGCTATGATAGGCCAGAGCGACTTCAAGTGGTCTATGTCACTACCCTTGCCAGTCAGGTGATCGTGAATACTTTGAAATTGCAATAGTAGTAGATTTGTACATCACTCTGCTGGACCTGCTTCACGTGGTCTATGTCACTACCCTTCCCAGGCTAGAGCAGTACCTGAATGTGATGGTAGACGCTGAAAAATGGCCTAGATGCCTAATGCAAGTTTGATAAAATTGTCATCAAGAGATGAACCTCTGACGTTTAACAGGTACACCAGAAAATTGTCATAGTTGAAATTGCCTTAGTTTGAAGACTCTTCCACTAAGGAGCAGCTATGGCAGAACAGGGTACAAGACAACAAATTTCTGAATATTGATGTGGTAGAAGAGGCTGCAAAAGTGCTAAAGGAATCACTTGGACTAACATTTACTGGATTTGATGTGGCTGTAAGTATTCCATTTTCTGGGATTTGTATGGATCGGTGCTTTCAGAATTCAGTACAGCTACAAAGAAAGTGACTTCTTCTATCCTTTAAAGAAGTTCCTGGCTGAGGCAATGCCCACGTTCTGGGAATGCCATTAGCCAGTTCGAGTCGAAGAAATGGGTGGATACTTAGTCAAGGGCCTCGATGAAAATCATATACAATATTAGTGACGACATCCACAATATTTGGCCAAGAACACCACTCCTCGGCGTTCAGTGAACTCTCCGTCTGGCTTCTCACCTAGAATAAAGTACTTTGAAATTTTCCAGGAGGAGATTTACAGTAATAATTCAGGAACAAAACAAAAATACTGCTCAACAGTTGATCAAATCCGATAAGTTAGTAATGGTTCCCGGATGAGTGTATAACCATGTCAATCTCCTCCTTTTGTTTTATGTTGTATGATTTAAATGTGAATGCGAGTGGCCCTGCATAAATTGTATTGCAGTGGATCTGATATTGTATGATTTAAATGTGAATGCTGACTGGCCCTGCATAAATTTTATTGCAATGGATCTGATATGATTGCTGCTACTTTCGACGGACCAACAACCTGTGGATATTAGTTGACTCTCTTTGTAGCACATGTGCTATGTTTTTGTTTCTGGCTTATATCATCGGGATGCGGATGCAGCCCTTAAACTTTTTTTAGAGAAGGAATAGTTGTGCAAATCCTTTTTTTATTTTTGTGTACGGTCTCTTTTTATGTCCTTCTATGTCCATATGATAAGAAGCATTGTACGAGAGATTATATGCAGTAAATAAGAAATTGCATCAGCATTAGCAGATTTGGCCTTCCCGGAATAGTTTCCCTGCATGCGTGCATTAGCACACAAGCCTTGCCGTTATTGCATGTATTTAGTATTTGTCACTGATTTTGCCTTAATATGTTCTTTTGACAGTTGATGGTTTATTCGGATTAACATCAATAAATTGACGCAGTGTTTTTTTTTTTTGATGCAAAGGGCCCTCCCCGATTTCATTTATAGAAACCATTTTTTACATAGTCCGCCACAACACGACACCACCAGCAAAACTCCAACCCAAGCAAGAGTACCGACATTTCAAGGTTCCAGAAGTAGCAAGCTAAACAACAGGAAAAAAACTAAAGAACTGAACTAAAACGGGCATCATCCTCCTAGTCTTGGCCTCCACGTCGCCCACCCATTTGTGCTTCTGAAGGCTTCATCAGCGACCCGCACCAGCAGCTTTGCGCCCAGCTGTAGTTCCCCCTTTACGTCCTCCGATACCTGCAATTTTGCCCACCAGTCAATCCAATAACCAATTCTGTGAATCACTTCAACAGGTTCATTAGGCCACTTATTTTCGAAACATGCAAGGTTTCTGGCTTTCCAGATCCCCCAAAATACTGCTGCAACTCCAACTGACAATTTCCCCCTCTGTTTATCAGCAAAACTGTCCAGCCAGTCAGTTAAACAAACATGGACATTAGCAAACTGGCATTTCATGCCTGTAGCCACACTTACCACGTTCCAGACATACCTAGCAAGAGGACAGTGGAGGAAGAGATGGTCTATGCTTTCGTCTTGTCCACAAAACAGACAATTTTTGGCACAGACCCCCCCTCTTCTGAGTAAGATGTCTCTGGTAAGAATACTTCGTTTCAGTATCAACCAGAGGAAAGTTTTTATTCTCAGAGGAATTTTCACCTTCCACCAAAATTTATATGGGACACTTTCCATAGACTGCATGGCCAGGTAAAAAGATTTGACAGAGAATTGCTTTGAGTCAGATAAGAGCCACACGAGCTTGTCTTCCTCCTCTGTCAATCTCACCCCAGCACAGCAGTTCAAAAGATTCAGCCATTCTACCCGTTTATCCCCAGTTAAATTCCTTCTGAAAGAGAGGGAGTTAAGGCCCGAGGTAAACACCGCAGAGATGAGAATGTTTTGATCATTTGATATTACATACAGTCTTGGGAATTGTGAAGATAAACTTGTGTCTGAGAGCCATAGGTCTTCCCAGAACCTAGTTTTCTCACCATTCCCAACTACAAATTTACAACAAGCTAGAAACAAAGGTTTAATCTCCATAAGTCCTTGCCAAAATTGTGAATCACCATTCTTTGATACACATTGACCAAAGCTGGAGTTTCCTAAATATTTGGCATGGAGAATAGTTTGCCACATCCCTTTTTCATTGAATAGTTTCCAAAGCCATTTAGCTAGCAAGGCTATATTCATAAGTTCCAAATCAAGTACGCCCAACCCACCCTGATCTTTTGGAAGACAAACTGTCTTCCAATTGACCAGGTGATATTTCTTTTTTTCTATCTTATCACTCCACAAGAATCCAGATCTAATTTTATCAAAGCTCTTCCTCTTCCCAACAGGCATTATATAAAAGGATAGCATGTAAAGCAAACTACCAGTCATAGACGTGTTAATTAACAGCGTTCTACCTGCAATAGATAAATTCTTGCCATTCCAGCATCCTAATTTCTTCATAAGTTTCTCACCTATGGGGTCCCAATCACTATTTTTCAATCTGGTTTCATCTACAGGCAAACCTAGGTATTTCATCGGAAGCTTACCCACACGGCAAGTGAGGATTTCTTCAAAAATATCTGCCCTCTCCTGACTAATGCCTAAGCAGTAAACTTCACTTTTGTGAAAGTTTATCTTCAGTCCAGACATTTGTTCAAAAAGGCACAAAACGAATTTAAGGTTCCTGGCTTGTTCGAAATTATCCTGTAGAAGCAGGATGGTGTCATCTGCGTATTGCAGAATTGACACCCCCTTATCTATCAAGTGTCTGGACAATCCACTAATCAATCCGCAATCTACTGCTCGCTCCATCAAAATTGCTAAAACATCACCAGCAAGATCGAACAGCAAAGGGGAAAGGGGATCCCCTTGCCGAAGACCTTGATAGGTGCAAAAGTAAGGGCCAACCTCTCCATTAACTTTTATTCCAACTTTCCCCCCAGAAACAATTTTTAACACAAGATCATTAAATTTACTAGGGAATCCTTTCATTTCCAGTACTCGAAGAAGGAAAGGCCATTTGATTTTATCAAATGCCTTTTCAAAATCAATTTTGAAAAGGAGCCCCGGTTTTTTATTAACATGCAGATCATTCAGAACTTCATGTAACACCACCACACCCTCCATAATGAATCTGTTTTTCAGAAAGGCAGTTTGGGTAATTTTCACCACTTTTTGAATGACTGGAGTTAGTCGATTTACTAACATCTTGGTAATGATTTTAAAGACAACATTCAGAAGGCAAATGGGTCTATACTTCTGAATTTTGTCTGCATCAGTACCTTTTGGAACTAAAGTGACTACCCCATAGTTCAGCCTATTGATATTAATTTTTTGGTCCATGAAATCGTTCACTAGACACAACAGGTCAGTGTGAACCGTGGGCCAAAACTTCTGATAAAAATCAGCATTGAAACCATCGGGTCCTGCCGCTTTATTTTTTTCCATACCAAAAACAGCATTTTTAAGGTCTTCCAAGCTAAATCTACCAACAAGACTTTCCGCATCAGTAGATGAAATTTTGTCTACGCCGTCAGTTCTCAGGTAGATTTGGCAGTTGTCAGATTTACCAAAAAGAGACTTATAGAAGTTTGTGATATACTTTTTCAAGTTATCCTGTCCTTCTATAACTCCTTCATCTTGATGAAGGCTGACTATTCTATTTTTCCTCCTCCTACCGTTCGCTTTCGAGTGGTAATATTTGGTGTTGTTATCTCCTTCCAACAGTTCTTTTTCACCCGACCGTTGTAGCCATTTAGCTTCTTCCTCTTTCAGAATTTTATTAAGGAGAGTTTTGCACTTCTGTAGATGGTCCCAGTCATCTACAGAGAGGCCAACCGACTCACTTAATTTGTCCATTTTATCAAATTCGATTGCTAGTTCCTTTTTCTTTTTCCTCACATCGCTTTCACAATTAATATTCCACCCTTTTAATTTCCTGCGCATGTTTTGGAATCTTTTAATCCAAATATCTAGGCTCGAGCCCCCTCCATAATCCTTTTTCCAAGTGTCCTCTACAATTTTACCTAGATCATCCCTAAGGAACCAAGCATTTTCAAATTTGAAAAGCCTTGGGTTTTTGGGCATTTCTCCAGTTGAGATAAGCAAAGGAGTATGATCGGATAAGTCTCTGGTCATAGCAGTAACTGTCACTAGTGGAAATTTCTCTTCCCACGAGGGGGAGACAAGCATCCTATCCAACAAAGCAAAGGTGGGATCCTTTTGGTTGTTGGACCAGGTGTACTGTCGACCACTCAGCTGGATTTCTAGGAGTTCCCCTTGTGAAATAATGGAGTTAAACAATAAACTCCAACGGTTCAGACCACCAGGTTTGTTTCTATCACTCATTCTCCTAGTAATATTAAAATCCCCCGCAACAACAAGTGGAACTTGAGATCGTTTGATTATGTGTACCAGCTCGACAAGGAATTTTGCTTTCCCGGTCGGCTGAGCATCTCCATATACAATCACCAAGTTCCAAGTGAAGTTCTCGATCTTACTGTGAACCAGGAATCGAATGAAATATTCTCCTAATTCTTTTTCTAAAACATCCATAGTATTAACGTTGACACCCAGCAAGATGCCACCAGATCTACCTCTCGCAGGTGTCCAGGCCCAATTAAACAAGGTGTCACCTCCTATAGAAGAAAGAGTTGCCTCAGTGAAATTTTGTTTAATAGTTTCCTGAAGACCTATGAAGTCTAGTTTGCGAGCATCAGAAGTTTCACGAATAAATCTCTCTTACACTTCTCACCGACCCCTCTGGGGTTCCAAACAAGACCATTTAACATGATTAATACTTTTTTTTCTTCTCCGTCTAACCACCGTTCTCACCGGCGTCTTAACAGAGTAAACCTCATTTGAGCGTTTATCAGCTAAGAGCCTTGAGAGCACAGCCGAATTATCATTTAAGATATTAATATTTTCTAATTCCCCTTCCTTTTCATCCTGGTTAAGTGCTAACAATTCTTTGAGAATGTCATCCACTTCCTCAGGCTGGAGGTGAGCATTGTCAACCTCCAAGGTTTCTACCACTTTCTCTTTCTCTCTAAACATTGCCACCCTAGCATTTTCTTGCATACGGATCAAATCTAAATTATGTTCAACCATCTCAAGAGAAATACCTACTACACGTTTTCTTGCATACGAATGTCAATTGACGCAGTGTTAACATTGATGTAATGTGATTTTCAATATTATGCAACTGAAGCCGGCCTTTTGATTTTTACTACTACACGTTTCAAATTGATCTTCTATGATTTTTACTATTGTACGGTACAAAAGATAGATTCATAGTACTAATTTGTGAACTACCTCTTCTCCCAGTGAAACCAGCTTTTAGATATCAATTATATAGGCAGTAAAGATGACAATGGGTAAGATATGGGGCGGGCAGAGCAATATCATACTCATACCAGTATAATCAACGGGTATAAATTTTTACCAATATCCGTACTCATAGGTATGAAACTTTATCCGTACGCATAACCGACGGGTACCCATACCAATTGGGTATCCAGTGGGTAGATCAACTTATTCAACGGGCAGAAGAAAGAGGAACAAAAGAATGCAACCAAAAGGCCAAACAAGGAATGTATGCCATTTTAATTTGAAAGAATTATCGATTTGAATATATGACAAGTTATTCATTTGATTTAATGTGACGCCGTAGCAACATACATGCATATTTCCTATCGTTTAAATATTTTAACCCGTAGCATCGCACGGGCATTTAGCTAGTTTTAGAAAAAACGTCTTTTGCCTCTGCAGCGGTTGATACACACATCCAAGTGCAAATGTCCAACAAACTAGCCCTTGTCGCGACCAATTGTTTTTGGTTTCTAGATACCCACCGAAGCTTGACAGTTGACCCCACTGTCATGGCTAAAATCTTGTTGCCCGTCTTCGTCCCCATAAAGCTTCTCTTATGGTGTCGACCAGCCCTTATGTCCTATTGTGCTTTCGCCAAGCAATTCTTGTCATGCGTTACGAGTTCGAGATGCTCGTATGAATCTCTAAAGTGTGTGTATAAGATGAAGGTAGTTTTTACCGTAACTTGTACCTACTGTCATATTTTTCACCGTTCATTCTTGCTCTAAGTTTCGTGCCCCGGATTTAATAGTTGTGAATGTATTGTTAGCGTATATGAGAAATAGTATTCATATATTCTAAAAAAAACAGGAACAACCAATAAGATAAAAGAAATGAAAAAATAACAGCGTTCAATAGTCGAGCCTATTTGGGTTTTTATACGGTAGAAGATTCATGTCCAACAATCACGCAATAGCAGCTTATTCTACAAATTGAAGCGGCAACTGGATGGATCTAAAATCGACATAGGAAAAGGGGGCAGGACTAGCTTTTGGGAGGATCATTGGATAGGAGACAGTTCTCTTGCCAAAATGTTTCCTAGGCTTTTCTCGGTGTCGCTAAATAAAGATGGGACGGTGAAGGATGTTTTAGAAAAAGGGTTTGGGTGTTTGCGATTTAGGAGAGAAATGGTTGGAGGCGTTAAAGAGCAGTGGTTGCAGATGCTTGGCTTGTTGGAAGGGTATGAGTTGAATGATTCACCAGAAAGGTTCGGAACCCTTCTTTGGGCTTTGGGAGCTATTGGGCCTCTGTGAAATA
The DNA here is from genome assembly GCA_947311845.1 of Poa pratensis. Taxonomy (NCBI): domain Eukaryota; kingdom Viridiplantae; phylum Streptophyta; class Magnoliopsida; order Poales; family Poaceae; genus Poa; species Poa pratensis. The sequence continues at coordinate 13,161,235 of CAMZMU010000113.1, forward strand.
TATACTCGCGTCGTCCATCTTTGGATCACAGCCTTGGGCATTTCCATTTGTCAAGGGGTTAACCCTCAAAAAAAAAATTGTCAAGGGGTTAATTCTCGAAAAAAAATTGTCAAGGGGTTGATTCTCAAAACAAAGAAAATTGTCAAGGGTTCCCTCAAAAAACAATTGTCAAGGGGAACCATTAAATTTTCTAAACTTTTCTCAAAACAAATATTAATTTTTATACGGTTATTAGCCTAAAAATATGCTAATGACTGCAATCGCATGCAAGTCAATTTTCTTTACTCTCTACTCTTTTCGGTTCATTTACCCTCGTGTGATTCTCTCGTAAGTTGCAAAAAAAAAAAATATCGTGGTTATCCTACACTCTGTGTCATAGATACATCATGTCAAAATGTTGTCGAACATATGCATTTGACTACGGTTGGACTTTCGATTATGCAAAGAGTTAGGTGTTGGAGTCGATTTGTTCTAAATTTACCTGCTACATAAAAAACAACTTTGGGTAGCCAAACCAAGTAGACAATCTTGTAATTAGAAATAAGATTATGAAAGTGACGAGGTAGACGTGTGTGGCAGGGGTGACCTGACCAGCCATGAAGGGCTGGTCGAGATGCGTCTAATGACATCTTCGGGCTTGTCGTCCATTGTCTTCATTTAGTACATCCGAGGGGCGCATTTAGTCATGTCCCGATGACGTAGATATTGATTACAATGTCTTTTTGTAAAAGGTTTGGTACATGAAGGGCTGCATTTTTATAACTCAGGGGGCGGGTACAAAATTTACATAGGCCTTTTACGTCTATTGCCCAGGAAGACCTAAAATTCGAAGAAAGGCCCTGCACTTTTACATAACAGACCCTAGAACTAAAAAGAGGAATGCAAACAGGTCCTAGGACTTCTCCGCCGCCAGTCACCGGCGACCTCTAGGCGCACGAACGCCGAGATCGGAGCACAGTGAGGCACTCGGTCTCTCCCTGCCGGCGAGCGATCAGGCGCCGGCAACCTCGCCGCAGCCGAGGACAAACCACTTGGCTGCTTCGAGACGCCGAGCTCCGGCGCCAGATCGAGCAGGCCTCCGATGTGGAGGTAGAAGAACGGCCACCCTTTTGGCCAAAGATCACGGCGGCAAGCTTGGCCACCGCGTGTGGTGCTCGAAGATGCAGGGAAAGCCTCCTCACCGAAGCAAAGGTAGAGTAGCAGCTACTCTTCCGCCCCTCGCCGCCACGGCCGGCCAGAGGAAGATGGAGCCACCACACACCTCGCCCAAAGAAGAGGCAGCAGCGCTTGATGACGGAGCTGACCGCAAACAACTCCTGCTTCTGCTTCCGCCATGGAAGCTTACCGGAGATGCATCGTAGTCGTCGTCCCACACCGCGCTCGAACGCAAGGACGCACCAGCTCCAGAGCCACTCCACCAATCTTGAAGTAGAGCAGCAACACGTCTTCCTCTCCTCGCCGCCATGGCCGGCCAGAGGAAGGCAGCACCGCTCCATCTCATGATCAGCAAAGCTTGCAGCAGAGGATCCTTCTCCGACGCCATCAGTGCAGACCGGCCCGCCAAACTCGCCACACCTGGCACGGGTGGGAGGAGGCAGGCGAAGGAGATCGGTTGAAAGTGCATGGTTGCCCCCATGTGTGGTTTTGGTAATTAATGACACTCCTTATGGACTAATGTTTACATTGAGATATTCTTATAGATCTTGTCCATTGGAGTTCATGTGTTGGACTCTTGAAGATGGCATGATGACCAATGCTCTATTTAAGGGTTTATATGAAGAATGGTCATGTGTAGAAGATGAAGTGCAAAGGAGACATGAAGACGGAGCTTAGCTAGGCTTTCCCATAATGGAGTATGGGGGAGCATTTGGAGAAGTCTTCATCAAGCATGTGCTAGCAAGCACAATCAAGAAAGGTGTTCCAACTTGAGTGAGTCAAGATCGTCATCATCGAGCTCAAGTGGAATGCGCAAGGCAAAGGTATGATCTTGATAGGTTTTCTATTTTACCGGTCTAATGTTGTTAGTGGGAGACCGGGTTTTAGGATAGACGGCGTACTATCAAGAGGGGTTCTCAAGTGAGTAACTTGATCGCATCTTTGTGGAGAGCTCATACCTTTGCATACTTGGCATATCATCTTTCTTGGTTCTTATTTGGCTTTTCTCCTTGTTGGGTTTTGGTGCTTGTCGTGATCTTCATGACAAGCCCAAGTTCTTCGAAAACGGATTTCTTATTGAAAACTTGTTGCATTTTCGTGTTGGAAATATTACCGGTCCACCTTCGAGTTAGGGTCCACACCTTCCCATGTGTGGTATCCCCTCTATATTTGTGACCCTTAATATTTCTGTGTGATAACACTCGTCGTTACCTTTCCAACGCAATTGGATTCACCTGATTTGGAGTTCATACGAGAAAGTTATTGCATTTCAGGCTTTGCAGTTTCACTGCTTTCAGGCCGGAGTCTCCGGTCTTCTGGACCGGAGTCTCCGGTCCTTGGTTTTCCTCGGAGAGTGTTTTACTTGTTCACCCCCTGGTGGGGGCCGGAGTTTCCGGCCCAAGGGGCCGGAGTTTCCGCCCCAGGCCGGAGTTTCCGGTCCCAGGGGCCGGAGTTTCTTCCTGTGCTTTTCTCGTCTGGAACTTGTTCACCCCCTGGTGGGGGCCGGAGTTTCCGCCCCCAGGGGGCCGGAGTTTCCGGTGCAGGCCGGAGTTTCCGGCCCTAGTGACCGGAAACTCCGGTGCAAAACTGGCTGCAACGGCTCTTTTTCTGGGAGGGGTATAAATACCCCTCCACCTACCTCCAGCCAGCCAGCTCTTCCAAGCAACCTTTGCTTTCTCTCTCTTCCATTGTTGCAAGCTCATTTCCTTGATATCTCCCAATCCCTCCAACCATACTCGTTGATCTTTGGAGGATTGAAGGAGAAGACCTAGATCTACATTTCCACCAATCAATATCTCCTCTAAGTGAGGGGAACCTAGTGGATCTAGTTCTTGGAGTTCTTGAGTGGTTCTCCTCTTTGTTCTTCCTCTCTTATTCCCCCATAAGCATTTGTTGCTTTGTTGAAATTTGAGAGTGGAGGACTTGAGCACTTGTGCTCTTGCCTTTTGCATTTGGTGCATCGGTGTGCTCTCCACGAGGATTCGTGGAAGTTGAAATCTTGTGAACTTGTTACTCTTGGGTCTTCGGGCCCTAGACTCCTTTGTGGTGGTTGGACCCTTGTGTGGTCACTTGAAGCCGTTCGGGAGCCCCCAAGCCCTTTGTGGGTTGTGCCTCGGATTGTTGTTGAAAGCCGTTCAGGAGCCCCCAATCCCCTTGTGGGTTGTGCCTCGGATTGTTGTTGAAAGGCTCCGGATTCCGCCTCAAAGGAATACCGATAGTGGAAGGTGAACCAAACCTTTGTGGTGCGGTTCATCCGAGAAGAGGGTGAAACCTTTGTGGTTGTTGAACCGTTGTGTCGGTTCACACCTCTTCAACGAGACGTACTCTCTTTCAAGGAGGAACTCGGGAATACATCCTCGTCTCCGCGTGCTTCGGTTATTTCTATACCCGAGCTTTTTACTTATGCACTTTACATTGTGATAGCCTTCGTGCTTGAAGTATTCTATTGCTATCACCTTGTTGCTTGTCTTGCTTAGCATAAGTTGTTGGTGCACATAGGTGAGCCTAGTTTATTTAGGTTGTTGGCTTGTTAATTTAAACACCTAGTTTTATTCCGCAATTAGCAAGCCTAAACCGGAAAAGTTTTAATCGCCTATTCACCCCCCCCCCTCTAGGCGACATCATTGTCCTTTCATCGGTTCGGAAAAGAACCCGACGAACAGCGAGCTTGATTATTGAAGAGTTGAAGACGATGCCGATGCCGACATCAATCCTCTTCGTCGCCTTCCACCATGGAACAGCAGAAAAGGAATCGACCGGCTGCTCCAAGCTACAGCTCGAAAGTAGCTAGAATCGGCACCCCTGACGCCCAGATTGAAGCAACGCCGATGCACCACCGGCCTCAACCCCATCCTCACCTCGAGGACACAGCAGAGAGGCCAAAACGGCGGTCAAACCCGCCAGATCTGGGTCAGGCACGAGCTTATTGCGTGGGTAGACCACGGGACCTCCATCACCCATCTCTGGCCCCGACCTCCAGGGCACCATGGACATGAAGATCACCACCGCCGGCTGCCGGGAGCAGCTCGATTGCTCCAGCAGCATCATCCCCAACGGCATAACGCCATACTCCACATGGGAACAAGCAGCCATAGCTAGACTACTATTACTACTATATACACGGAGGAGAGGCCGGCCTCATCCCCCCCCCCCCCCTCCACCTCTCCGGCCGGCAGAGCCGCCGGAGGCGAGGGAGAGAGGAGCCGGTGCGGCACGGGAGACTCTCAAGGAGGGAGTGAAGAGAGAGAAAGAAAGGGGAAGAATGAGAGCCCCCCCAGATTACAATGTCTCCCGTCTATTTCCTACAATGGTGTAATCATTTTTAATTCTAATATGTCACGTATTTTAAACTTTTAATTATTTGCCGAAAGATAAACTTTAGATTAATTATTTTGATTTAAATACACCTATCGTAATGGGCAGGGTATGGGTCGCTATGTTCGCCCATGGGTCTCGCCCGTGGGCGACCCGATTAGTCGTTTTCCAAAAAAAGAATATTTTCAAATAAAGGAAAAGAAACTAAAATAAATAATAAAACAAAAAATGAAAGAATAAACAGAAAACAAAAACAGAAACAAAAACAAAAACAGAAAAAGTAATGAAGACTGAAAATACGAAACAAATAGAAGGACAAGAAAAGAAAGATTAATATTTTTTGAGGTTAATGGCAGTCGTTCTGCCTTCCGATTAGATAGAAAAGAGTGTTCTAACGGGAAAAAAGATGAATATGAACCAGAGGAAAAGAAAGATGAATATTTTTGCCCGCTCATATGCAAATTAGAAAAGTTTAGTTCTAATCGATTGGGTGGTTTACTTTAATTTGGCCTGACATGTACTTATGCGCGGCGCCACCCTACTGCATACGCCGTGCTACGGCCGACGGGCGTGCTCGTCCCGTGTATGTGAACAAACAAACACAGACACACTGCTTTCGAGCTTTCTTCCTACTGATGATGCTGCTCTCGCAAAATATGAGCACTGGCTGACCATTGATCGACGAAAGGTCACTGAGCCCTGATGGCTGAGTGCCTTTAGTGATAACCCCAAATACTTGTTGCAACCTCTCAGCTGTACTGATGATATCCCCTGTACTTGCACTATATCTGCTCAATGCTTCCTCAATCCAAACATAATTGCAGAGAATAAAATTAAATTTAAATTGGCAACTCCTGGTAGAGACCTTTTACATTTACAGCTTAACATGATCTATTATTACTCACATGTCTTAGCTAGGACCAACAATACCAATTGCAAGTTCAACACTGAAACTCGTAGGGACTGGGACGTACAACGTACTAATTTCCCTACATTGTCATTAGTAGCTCGGCCTGCTTATTATCTATATCAAAACTTTGGCACGTTGAGCTCAAGCTGCAAAGCGGAGGGCTTGAGGTTGCGACGCACCTGCGGGGTGTTCTGCACACGAAGAAGGCAGAGAGCGCGCCAAAGGATCCGGGCTGTCCGTCCGCGTCTCGAGCACTTCTTCAGTTTCCTGGACACACCCCGCGCCAGCGTCGCCACCATACTGCCCCCGCCCATGGCTAAAAATATAGTGATTACCTAAAGGAAAGAAATCACCTATGAAAAGACCATAAGAACTGGTATAACCTGAATCTCCAATTACAGATGCAAATGCAGCAGACTGACAATGCAACACTAATACAGTTCTATCTTGGACTATTTTTATCTTTCAACATATAAAATAACTCTAAACTTGAAATGTGTCGATGTGACAGCATAGCCACGGGTTCATATAGTTGAATTTTAAAATCCTCATATTGCCCACCCTGTGCCATTCATACCTTTTACATTGTGAAACCTGATGAGCACCGTAATCATTAGGAGCAATGATCAGACCGTGGCATTCTATGTGCAACAGTCAGGATGTAGACTACTCCATTAGGAAAATGAAGATAACGTTTGTTTTATTGTAAATAGGAATGCAAGCTGAATAGTACTATACCTTTGCAGCTTCAGTGCTGATATGAGTGATACCACGGCTGAAAGAATTAATCAGAAGTTGCATTTGCCGAAATGGGGGCAGTAATTTAATATTGAACTACCAAAATCTTGTAACAGTAATGACATACCTGTATCAAGTTAGAGCACCCTTTCTTTTCATATGTCTCCGTATTACAAGTGGTGAGAAGAAATATGAAAGATCCTAAAAATGAAAGACTTCAAATCAGGTAACAGATAAAAAACAACAAGTTACACTGAAGATGTTCTATGTTATCTCATCTCAAACCTGAACTGCAATACACCGGCAGAAATCAAGAAAACAGAAAAGGATCAGCATTTAAGGAGATGAGCACATTCCACCGAAAAAGTATCAGTATTATGTACCTCATGTGCTTGAAATGACGATGTGCTTTTGGTGATGCCATAGTGACCTGATCACATATGTGCTTGGTTAAATAATCCTACAGTTTAAGAACGCTAATCAAGGTACTACATACAAAATAGCTAATAAGAAGCCTCAAATCAAAGTCAATAATTTTCCCTAGGTTTCCAAGGAGGAAGTTGGAGGCTGCAAACTTCTTCTCGGCTTATCATGGTTCCTTGGAAGAATACTGTCAATGGACAACCCTGAATGGCTGAATGCCACCTACAGTTTTTGGTTTTTTTGAAAAGAAAAAGTTAAATGGGTCAATATGGTAATTTTTTGTGGGGAATGTTTAGATAATTAAATTCACGTTCATATATTTTAAGGGTACAATGATAATCAGAGAAAACAAAATAATAACTCTTATAACAGACTGTTTTTTGGAGTGAAAAGAAAACAATGACAAAGCATACCTAGACTTTGTTGCAACAAGGACTGCTTCAGATTTCAGATGATCTTGTTTATCATCTATCAGGTACAGTTTGGATGTCAGGGTCAAAACTAAACCAGCCTAGAGTGCAGGATCAAAACTAAAGTCAGGATCAATACCTGGAGGACACGGGCTGTCTTGAACTGGATTTCGACCTGCTTCGTGGCGCTGTTCTCCTATTATAGGATATTTTTTACGTCCATCCCCCATGAGGAACTCATCGCAGTTTCTGATTGCCGAGTCCTTCACTCCTTATACAATTGGGGAGCCGATCTGGTAAGAAACGATGGGTCAAATAATTCAGAGATAAAAACAGACTTAAACATATACAAAAAACAGATATAAGAAAAAACTGATGCGTCAAGAGACCAATTCCATCATCAGCCAATTCAAGATTTAGCTCATGGAAACCTGTCAAGCATCCAAAATTCACCCACATTGCAAACTATCCAACACAAGCAGATCAGAACCTACTATGAATCGCCATAGAGAGCCTACACGATTGGTCCAGTCCAAATCATCATAATAACAATTACTAAGCAGACCGAACGAGATCAAAGCGGTTGTCCTTGTCCAGGGCCCGTTAGATTCTTGATTCACCAAACATACAGAAACAAACTTAGAAACAGACCACATGAGACACATCCGATGCCACGACCAGAGCGCGCAAAAATGGAGAACCCGAAGAAAAAACTCACCGTTCGCGGATCGGTGCGCCTCGGTAGGCTATAGTACTTGCCAAAGAGGCAAAGATTGCTCCCAGTCCTGGCTTCGCGAGGACCTAAGGATCTCGTCGTAGGCGATTTTGTTCGCTGCAGAACTGCAATACGAACAAGCAGATTCCACGTGAGAGAGAGAGAGAGAGAGAGAGAGAGAGAGAGAGAGAGAGAGAGAGAGAGATGCGACGCGATGATTGATGCCTGTTGAAGGTCGTGTTCCTCACAGGTGGAGATGAATCGGCACTCGAAGACGACGGCGGCGGAGGACGAGTAGCGTGTAGCGGCGCGGTGGCCGCCGAAGAGGCGACCTGCGAGGCCGGACGCGAAGGGCGACGCCGGACGCTGGCTCTGGCCGCGGGCGGAACAAGGATGCGCAGTGGAGGACGGGGATGGGCTCGCCTCCGGCTAATTTTTTTAAATAATACACGAAAATTATTTAATTCCGGAAATATTACGCAATTTTTTTTTTCAAAAATAGAATGCAGTCGGCGTTGCCGAAGCCGACTGGCACATCGTTGTTGGCCAAACCGATTAGTCCATGCATGCATGCATGCAGTACGTACAAGCTCGTACTCGGTGTAGCTGAAAACGATTAGCCCGTAGTCGTCTTTAACAACAACGATTAGCTATTTTTCCTACCTCTCGCTGCCGGCTTTTATTCCGCTGTGCATGCAACTCCTGATCCGAATTTGTTTCGCGCTCCCGGCTTTTATTCCGCCCTTCCTCTCCCGCCATATTTCTCCCGCCATAGTTCTCGCGCCATTTTGTTCCCGCCATTTTCCTCCCGCCTTTTTTCTCCCGCCATTTTTCTCCCGCTCTTCTTCTCCCGGGTGAGCCTATATATATACCCCGGTAGATTTGGTGATGGAGGAGGGGTGTGGTGCGTGGTTATTTCCTCAGTCGGATAGGAACGATGTCTGGTAGTTCTGGTCCTAGTTCGGAGCATAGGTCGTGGTGTGTTTTGTATCACGCCGCAATATGGACTGAAGGTAGTATTAGGGAGGGTAGGCCGAAGAGCTGTTATAGGGAGCTAATTAGTGAGTGGGGCAACATTCGTGAGGTGGGAGAAATTATAGCCAAAAAAACAAAATCCAGATGACCCCTGAAGAAATTTCAGATGAAATTGATGGGTGGCGGTGGAAGTGGCAGAGAATTAATGAGCTAAAAGCTATTGAGGCGGGGCTTAGGGACATGCCTATGACACCTAAGTCAAAGATAATCCATTTTTCGCCGGAGGCCTATGCATTTCACGTGAAGGTAACTGAGTACCGAATTTATATTATGTTAGAATCTAGTGTTATCGTACTAACTTTTTTCCCTGATTTTGTGAATGTCCAGCACTGGCCTGCCGATGGACAGTTTGTGAACAAAGAGATCCCTCATTTTGGTTGGATGGAAATGCTTTTTGGCGCATGTCCTGATGGGCCTGGAAATCTCCTTCACGCTGAAACAGTGAAGAGGGCTATATCAAAGGCGAAGAGTGGTGGATCATCCAAGAAAGCCGTTCAAGATGATAGTGATGATGATTTCATGCCTCCTAAACGAGCTAACTCTAGACGTAAGTTGAAGAGTGTTGGTGCATCCAAGGCTGTCGTCGATGAAAATAGTGATGACGACTTCATGCCTCCAACACGAGCACGTGGCAGAGGGAAGTGAAGTCGTTGATTCGAATTAGTTATCGTCGAGTTGCATGTAATATTTGTACCAGTAGTTGTTCTATGCAGTGTTTAGAAGTAGTGAAGTTGTAACGTGGACGTGTAGTGTTGTATGTTAAATTAATTTATGCAATGTGGAATGTTTCATACATAGATAATAATATGTCTCGTACATAGATAATAATATGTGTCGTACATACGAACATAAATATGTCTCATACATAGATAATAATATGTCTCGTGCGTAGATAGACAAGTCTCAACGACGTCTGCCACGACGCGGAGGATCACGAATATGTCCCGAAGATATATCACTGACGCCTGCGTGGCCGAGGATCACGAGGAGGTGGCTGGACGGGCGGCGTCCTCCCGTACCTGTTTGGTGCCCGGGTTTGACGAGGCACTGTCAAGTCGTCGTCATCCTGTGTACCCTGTGTGGGGTGTGGTGGAGGAGTCTGCTGAATGTGCGGCTGCGTGGGGAATTCTGGAGTGTTAAAATGTTCATCCAGTAGGACATTTCCGCCCCCGCGTGAGCCCGAGCCTCCTGGTCACTCCCCCACCCTGATCCAGATCCTGACGCCTGGTGTCCGGACGTAGCCGTGTGATAGCCATAGGCTCCTACAGATGGAATCATTAGTGCATAAGAAATACGCACTCCCAATTGAAATATGAAAACAATATACGTACCGTAATCCGGGGCGGGACCTCGGTACTCAGGAGGAGACTGTGGCCGATACTCGTAACTGGAAGTGGGACCGTAACCTTGCCACGCCGAACCTCCTGCCTGGTCAGGAGGAGGTGGCCTGGGCTGTGGTGAATACGTGGACGCGGCTCATGTCGGTGATGCGGCTGCTGCTCGTGGTGCTGGTGCAGGAGATGCTGGTCGTCGTGCTGCTGCTGCTCCTCCTCCTCGTGTGATGCTGCTCCTCCTCCTCGTGCTGATGCTGCTCCTGATGCATCTGTGCTGCCGCTGCTGGCGTCGTGACAGGGGGCGCGGGGGTCGTTGTACCACCGGTTGGCGAACAACGTCCTCTGTGCGGGTGCACGTGAGTGTCGCGTAGACGTCCCGTAGCTTCCCCTCCAGCCTCCTGAGAAAAGATATCGGCTCGTCCCGTGGTACCAAAAGAGGGCCAGTGGAAAGAGAACGTCCATACTGAGCGGCCTCATTATGAATCTCCTGTGTCAAATAGGCCTGACATAAGAAATAAAAAGTATTAAATATATATACGTCAAAGCGTAGCAGTTAGATGAATTAGTGAAAGGAAATGAGATATTACCGCGTGCTGTCTGGACGCAGAAGTGTCATACATCGGGTATGTATCCCACGTAGTAGGGGCAGGTATAACCTCCGGGTTAGAGTGCAGAACGATACGTATCCGTGTTCCGGACATGTACCTCTGCAAGTAGGTATTGTATAGAGTGATATCAAACCCGAGAGGCTCGACCCAAAGCCGTGTCGCCGCAGTGTCCCACTCTGAAACGTAAGGTTGTAGCCTCTGTAGCCACTCTGCCGCGGTCCGACTAACCCCCTTCCTTGAGATCCTAAAAATTGGGTGACTGTGCTATCAGTAAATATTGATTGAGTGCGAACAATTTAGGACAAAACTACTTTCGACATACCTGTGGTGCGCATCTGGCAGGGGACGCTCGACTGGTGGAGGCTCTACCAACTGTCGAAGACCAAATTGCCTCATAACCCTCTGTTGAGACATCTCCTCCACGAAGACATCGAAGATGATCTTCGATTTTGTCATCCAATACGCTTGGTCACGTCTGCAGAGAGCAGAAATACCTCCGGGGTATCTTCGCGTAACGAGCTCCTCCGTGTATGGCTCCCAGATGACCGAAGTGTACAAATCAAATTGCTCGTTAAAAGCACTGTAGCACTGCTTCGTCTGCTCAGTAGCAAAGTGTCTCTGCGTACAACACAAGTTATTTTCATACACGGTCGCAATAGTAAGTTTGTCGATGTATTAAATTATAACAAGATACGTACCGTATTGCGTGTATACACGCTCGCAAAAGTAGGCAAGTCGATGCGGTCACCGTCAAAGATCTCCCACAATGGGAAAGGCTCTTCAGATATGGCTGGCCGTCCTATAGAGAACCTCTCCCACGACCACAGCTGCAGAAATAGAGGGCATCCGAGAATGGCTGACTTACCTGAAGTCAGCATGCAAGCGTTGCAATAGCTCGGTACGTAGCCGCTAAGACAGCCGAACCCCAACTCCTCTGTCTGATGTGCTCCGGCTGAGTAGCATCAGCGATCTCCCGTGCGAATGGGAGGTAGCGCGCGGTAATAGTGTCGACATGGTTCTCGGTGAACATCACCTTACCAAGAAGCCACATGATGTATGCCTCCAAGCTGCGACTGAGTTGTATCGGTGTCAAATGATCTGGATACCCTGGAAATTTCTGGACCTATATTCATGGTAAAAAAAAATTAGTGTAACAACAAATGAGAAATAACAGATTATGAGACACATTAACTAACCTGAAAGGCAACCAACCAATCAAGCTTGGGTCCGTGAGAATCATACTGTAAAGGTGGACCAATACCCTGGAAACGGGCTATCAAATCGTCCTGCCAATTCACCGGCCTCTCCAAAGGTCCAACAGGCTGACCCGCCAAAGGTAAACCTAGCAAGAATGATACATCCTGTAGAGTAGGAGCCATCTCTCCCCAGCGAAAGTGGAACGTGTGGGTCTCCGGCCTCCATCGGTCCACCAGCAGCTGAGTAAAGATGCGTCCATATTCATACGCGTAGAGTTTTCAGTGGCCTCTACTAGACGCGCGAAAGGTAAGAGCCCGGCCCATTTCAACCTGCGTATCCAAAAGAACATAACAATCTAGTTTAGCACACTAGCATAACAATAGAAAACATGCGTCCATAAAATAAATAAATACGACCAATACCTCTGTACCCACGCCGGGTGAATCCTCCAGTTTTCCTTAGGCGTGCGAGTGATTAGGGGCTTAAGTTTCCTTGGATTCCCCTCTAATGCCTTAGCACGGTGCCCACGATCTATGGTAGCATCAAGCAACCACATTCCCTCCATCACTGCACATATTAGAATCCCAGAGTTAGTATCACATTTAATACAAATTCAAACAATGTGACACATTTAATACAAATTCAAACATAGTTCCACACTTAATACAAATTTAAGCATAGTTCCACACTTAATACAAATTCAAACATAGTTCCACACTTAATACAAATTCAAACATAGTTCCACACTTAATACAAATTCAAACATAGTTCCACACTTAATACAAATTCAAACATAGTTCCACACTTAATACAAATTCGAACATAGTGCCACCTAGTTTCTTCCTCTCGCTCTTCGTCCTCGCCCACGCCCGTTACCCCGCGCACGCACGGGAGGTCTCTCTCCAGGAAAAGTGGGACAATCAGGGTCCCTATGGCCAAATTGGTTGCATTGAAGGCATTGCACCCTGCGGCCTCCGGCTTCGGATTCATCCATATCATTCCTGATGCGACGACACTGCCGTCTGCCTACCCCATCACGCAATAGCTCAGGAGCTGGAATGTACACCCTCTCACCAGGGGTTACAGTGTTGAAGTTACCCATTGATCGAAATCCCATCATCTCACCTGTCCAAGTATTGATAACTGCCTCTTTCATATAATATGGAGACACGAAGGAGATTGCGTTCAACCGTAACTGCCTGCAGGCAGCGAGGACATGGGAGCAAGGAAGGTGAAGCAATTTTGGTTTGTTGCAGGTGCACTCGCAAGTTGGCCAAACCTCATTACCAATCTTCACCTCATGCGTCCTCACCTCGTTTGCACATCCGAACTTGTTGTGGGCTAAGCGGACCTCAAATCTCCTTTCTTGATTCCCAACGGCAGTTACACTGTGGGAGCAACATTTTGCCAGCTTCTCATTCATGTACTTCGTAACCTTCTCACAATAAGGCGAGGTCGGGTTGTCCACATTATGCTTCTCAGCTCTTTCACGTCTATCTCTGAAATATTTCAATGTGCCATAGAAAATACCCTTGACCAATTGCTATTTTCAGTTGCCTGAAGAACCAAGTCCAACTGTCAATGTTCTCGCTCTCCACAAAAGCAAATGCGAGGGGCACAACCATATTGTTACCGTCTTGACCAATTGCAGTCAGGATCTGTCCCCTATACTTGCCTGTGAGAAAGGTGCCATCTACACATATCACCGGACGGCAATGTCTGAAAGCCTCGATGCATACGCCGAATGAGAAAAACACTCGATGCAGCACCCTCACAGTTGGGAACTCTGGCCTGAACAAATCTTGGATATCTACATAGGTGCCTGGATTCCGGTACTGCAGAGTATGCAGCAGCCGGATAACAGAGTCATATGCGTCCAAATATGAACCAAATCTGTTCTCAAGCGCCGTATGCTTAGCCCTCCAAGCCTTGCCATATGATATTTCGTACTTAAATGTGGCAGCCACTTTTGTCTGGAGGGCACTCACTTCCATCGATGCGTAGGACACTATCTCCCTGTACAGCAACCGAGCTATAAGCGTGGAAGAAAGATTACGGTGCTCTGCAGGGATATTTTCAATTCGACAGGAGTGAGGTACGAAGTCACTTATCCTCCAACTATAGCCATTCTTTGGGAGATGTCCATGCACCCTGCCGGGACAAGTTATTGTCTCGCATTCCATTGTCAAATATTTTTGACTTGACACGGTAGTTCTCATAACCCTGTGGGTGGACAATGCCCATTTAACGACTGCATCCCTCAAAGCTTGCTTGTCAGTATACAAAGCACCCTTCGCAATGTTGTTCTCATGATATTGCCATGCCGAATCATGACCATCGTTTATAGTCATCGCCGAAGAGTGGTCCTGATTCCATGCTGCAGGATTAGGTACCTCATCTTCGTTCTCTTCCTCGTCTGACTCATCGGAATCATCGCCTTCAGCACTATAGCCATCTGCATCTTCATCTTCCATCTCGTTCTGCATGTGCCCGTCTACCTCGTCGCCATCCGCCTCCGCACTGTCATATACCTCAGTGTCCCCTCCATGTACTTGACTGCTCTGCCCCGACTCGTTACCACCACCACCAAAATCAGACCCATAATGTGACATAGACATGTCCATCTCTTCACTTCCATGTCCAGGATCATAAGCACCCTCACCTTCATGGGCACTAAACTCGTCGTCAGGGGCAGTGACCTCGTTCAGGGCGGGAAGAACTAGGGCACAAGGACAGCAATTCCTTTTTGCGCAGCCTTTTAACCATCGCACCCAATCAGTATCACACTCTAGTGGTTTCAAAACGAAGTAAATATTTGTCCTTGAATGACTCCACCAAGCATGAACACTGACGGTCTGTGTCTGACTATCAAGCCCTAAACTTCCCGCCAACCAATCTTTTACCTGACTTACAGACCATGTTTCAGCAGCTGGCAGGTCGACATCTATATACTGAAACTCACTCAGATCAGCTCCCGTATCACACATTTGGACTCTATCAGGACCATAGAAAAACCTGATCTTCACTAAATCAGACATCTCCGCTGACATAAATAAATATTGACCATCGTTAATATTACTCCGCATAAATAAACTCCTAAAAAAAAGCTACATTTTTTCAAATTAACCTACAAATATAGCTACAATTTTTACTACCGTCACAAACTATTTTACCATCGTTAATATTACTCCGCATAAATAAAGTCCTAAAAAATATAGCTACATTTTTTCAAATTAACCTACAAATATAGCTACAATTTTTACTACCGTCACAAACTATTTTTAACAACACAAGTTCATACCCTAGAATTTTGATAAATCGAATTATACCCTAGAAGCGTGAGAGGCGACGGCGTCCGGCGGTCTCGAATCACCGGTGCACCAACACGAGCAGCACCACCACAATGCAGCCCTCCAGCACCACCACACAGCCCTCCAGCACCACCACCACCATCACCACCACCACCACCCGCCAACCATCACCACCACCACCACCACGAGCTATCCCATCAGGAGATCGGAGTTGCCCTAGCTTCCCTCAACCTTCTAGCACCGATTAATGGTGGCAAACATGAAGATTATTGGTCTAAATGGCTGGTTTAATTTGGTTTGTGTTGAGAGTGGAGAGAGGAAAGCAAGAACTCGTATGAGTGCAGTGCAGAGAGGAGCTAGCTGGAGAGGATGCGAAGGAAAGAGAAAGAGAGCAGAACGGTGCGCGTGCTGCGAGATGCGGTTCGGCTCCTTGTCGGCATCGCCGAAGCCGACAGGGCCCACCTTATCGGCGTGGGCGAAGACGACTAGCCTGTTCCGTCGGTGGCGACGTGACGCGCGCAGCACGCGTGCATGGCCCATGCAAACTCAGGTATTCGGCTTCGCCGAAAACGACAAGCCCCCGTACTCGTCGTTACCAAAGACGATTAGATGTAGTCGGTTTCGCCAACAACGACTAGTACCAGTCGGCTTCGGCCACACCGACTGGATTCTATTTTTGAAAAAAAAAATTTGCGTAATATTTCCGGAATTAAATATTTTTCGTGTATTATTTAAAAAAAATTAGCTCGCCTCCGCTTCGGTACGAGAGGCGGAATGAGGGGAAATTTGGTTAGGATTCGAGGCGGGTCGTCAGGCGGCGAAATTTGGTTAGTAATAATTACGGGGAATAGGAGACCCGTGGAGGTTTATTTTTTCACTGCGTGTGCGACGGAGGTGCGACGAAGAGGTGGCAGAATGTGGAACCAAAATTTTCTTTTACATAGGAGAGATATGGCCGTGATCCAGAGAGCACTTACCCTCACCGCTACCTGGCTTCTCTATCCACACGCCTCCCGGCTAACCTAGTACAGGACAGGAGTATATGCAGCCATACACATACAGTCGCGACCTGAGTGGATTGTAGCAGCAGAATCGACCCTTGCAGCCGTGCGGCACGTTTTCCTGTACACAGACGGCACGGCCATGGCGGCCCTACCGCTCCACTTCGTGCTGGTGCCTCTCCTCGCGCAGGGCCACGTGATCCCGATGATGGACATGGCGCGCCTCATCGCCGGCCGCGGCGGTACGCGCGTCACCATCGTCCTGACTCCCGTCCACGCCGCGCGCAGCAAGGCCGTCCTGGAGCACGCCAGCAGAGCGGGGCTCACCGTCGACTTCGCGGTGCTCGACTTCCCGGGGCCCGCGCTGGGTCTGCCCGAGGGATGCGAGAGCCACGACATGATCAGGGACTACTCCCACTTCAGGCTGTTCTGCGACGCCATGTCCCTGCTCGCCGAGCCGCTCGAGGCGTTCCTCCGGGGGCTACCGCGGCGGCCGGACTGCATCGTCGCCGACTCGTGCAGCCCGTACCCGGCCGACGTTGCGCGGCGGCTCGGCGTCCCGCGGCTGGTGTTCCACGGTCCGTCTGCCTTCTTCGTCCTCGCCGTGCATAAACTGGCCAAGAACGGCGTGTACGACCGCGTCGTGGACGACTTCGAGCCGTTCGAGGTGCCGGACTTTCCGGTGCGCGCCGTGGTGAACAGGGCGACGTCGCTCGGGTTCTTCCAGACGCCCGGGCTGGAGCGACACCGGCGCGACATACTCGACGCCGAGGCCACCGCCGACGGACTGGTATTCAACACGTGCGCAGCTTTTGAGGGCGCGTTCGTCGAGCGGTACGCGGACGCGCTAGGCAAGAAGGTTTGGGCCATCGGGCCGCTCTGCCTCCTCGACTCCGACGCCGAGACTACGGCGGTGAGAGGGAACCCCGCGGCCGTGGACGCCAGCCAGGTTGTGTCATGGCTGGACGCGAGGCCACCCCAGTCCGTGCTCTACGTCAGCTTCGGCAGCGTCGTGCACTTGTTCCCGACGCAGGTCGCCGAGCTTGCCTCTGGCCTGGAGGCGTCGAACCGGCCGTTCGTGTGGGTTGCCAAGGAGACCGACGGCCTCGACCCCGGCTTCGATGCGCGGGTGGAAGGCCGTGGCCTCGTCATCCGTGGCTGGGCGCCGCAGATGACCATCCTGTCTCACCCTTCCGTTGGAGGCTTCCTGACGCACTGTGGGTGGAACTCGGCGCTGGAGTCCCTCTCCCACGGCGTGCCGCTTCTGACTTGGCCGCGGTTTGCCGACCAGTTCCTGACCGAGATGCTGGTCGTGGACGTGCTCCGCGCCGGCGTCCGTGTCGGCGTGAAGGTGCCGCTCACGCACGTGCTCACGAAGCCCGAGATGTCAAAAGTGCAGGTCGGGCGGGAGGATGTGGAGAGAGCAGTTGTTAGCAGCACTCTACGGATTACTATTATAGTTCACAGATTACAGTAGCTAGATCAAGTCTGGATCTCGGATTCGAATTACAAGCTCGCTGCGAGCTGAAGCGAGAAAGGGGAAACAGGAAACCAAACCTAAGGTGGGCCGAAGCCACCAACTATTCGCCAGCCTTATCCTCGTGTCGACCTTCGGCTTATAACCACCACCGCTCAGGTCCACGTAGACTTCCGGTACCGTGTGCTCTCCTTGCGTTCACGGCGTTCTCGTTGGGCCACCGCCAGTGGGCCAGTGTCGTCAGGAGTGTCGCTGACATTCCCCCTCCCTTGGAAGCTGGCTTGACCCCAAGCCGGCGATAATGGAAAACGTTGCTTGAGTTCATCAAAATCTTCCCAGGTCGCCAGAGATTCAGGCTGACCAGACCATTGCACCAACACTTGACTAACAGCTACAGGGCCCTTCTGTCGAAGACGACGCTGCAAGATACGAGTTGGCACCTGCAAAATATCCAAAGGAGAAGGTAGAATGGTTTGTACTTGTACATTAGCACCAACGGCCTTCTTGAGCTGAGACACATGAATCACCGGGTGAATTCTACTCGTCAAAGGAAGATCCAGGTGATAAGCCACTTCACTAACACGAGCTAGCACTTTATATGGACCATAGTACTTGAACAGTAGCTTGTGGTGAGCTCGAGGAGCAACAGACGACTGAACATAAGGCTGAAGCTTCAGAAACACCATGTCACCAACTGCAAAGCTTCGTTCTGATCTCTTCTTATCCGCTTGGTGTTTCATGCGAAGACGAATACGTTCCAGATGTTGCTTTAACAAGTCTTGCATCAGTTTGCGTTCATTCAACCATTCCTGCAAATTAGTGACTGAACAAGTACTGTTCACAAAAATGCCTAGCTGTCGAGGTGATCTGCCATAGAGTACTTCAAATGGGGATTTACCCAGAGCTGAGTGCATGCTGGTATTATACCAGAATTCCGCTAGGGACAACCACTGGATCCATTTGGTTGGGCAAGCATGTGCAAAACAACGTAAATACCCCTCCAAGCACTGGTTGACTCTCTCTGATTGACCATCAGTCTCAGGATGGTAAGAAGAGCTCATATTCAGTGATGTACCAGTGAGATGGAATAGCTGACGCCAAAACAAGCTATTGAAAACACGGTCTCTGTCAGATACTATTTTCTCAGGCAAACTGTGCAGCTTGAATACATTGTCCATAAACGCCATTGCCACATCCGAAGCAGAAAATGGATGTGCAAGAGGTATGAAATGAGCATAGCGACTAAACTTATCCACCACAACCAGAATACAGTTATAACGACCAGAACGCGGCAATCCTTCCACGAAGTCCATGGAAATGACTTGCCACGCTTCATCAGGAACAGGGAATGGTTGCAACAATCCCGGATAACGCGCTCTGTCAGGCTTTGCTTGATGGCAAATGTTGCATTCCTTGATAAAAGTATGGACTGACTTATTCATACCACGCCATGCAAACAACTGCTTCAAACGACAAAGTGTAACAGGAATGCCAGAATGACCACCCATTGGCGAAGCATGCAGTTCATGAATTATTGCATTTTGTAATGTACTGACAGCAGGGATCCAGATCTTACCACATTTTCTGATGATGCCACTGTGTAAGGTATAGATATCATTTGGGTCCTTTGCAATCGCCAAACTTTGAAGAAGCTCTTTAGCTTTTTCATCCTGCTGATAAGCATCCACGATTTTTAATATCCAAGTAGGTTGGCATTGAGAAATAGCATTCACTTCTAATGCATCAGCAGGCCTACGGGGCAAAGCATCCGCAACAATATTTTCACAGCCTTTCTTGTAAACAATTCTGTACTGTAACCCCATGAGTTTGGTGTAAACTTTTTGCTGCCAAGGTGTATGAAGCCGTTGATCAGTTACATGTGTCAGACTCACATGATCAGTACGAATCAGAAATTCAGCATGCTGTAAATACGGCCGCCATTGTTCCACTGCTAACAGAATTGCCATGTACTCTTTTTCATATGTGCTTAGACCTCTGTTACGTGGCCCCAATGCCTTACTGATATAAGCAAGTGGATGGCCTTTTTGAATCAGCACAGCACCAATCCCAGTACCACAAGCGTCTATTTCCACAATGAACTGACTAGTGAAATCTGGAAGAGCCAATACTGGTGCTGAAATAAGAGATTGCTTTAATGTGTCAAATGCTAATTGTGATTCAGAGGTCCAAACATAAGGTGTATTTTTGTGCAACAACTGTGTAAGAGGTGAACTAATGGATGCATAATTGGGAACATACTTTCTGTAGTAACCAGTCATACCCAAAACACTTCTCAATTGCTTTGCATCCAATGGTACTGGCCAATCACGAATAGCTGCAATCTTGCTGTCATCAGTTGCCACTCCTTTGTCAGAAATAATATGGCCCAAATAGTGAATACTAGTCTGAGCAAAGGCACATTTCGAAGCTTTCACTTTCCACTGATTATCAGCTAACAGTTGTAACACTTGCTGCAAGTGTTGAAGGTGATTTTGATCAGTGCTGCTGTAAATCAAAATGTCATCGAAAAAAACCAAAGCACAGCGCCTGAGAACTGGTGCTAAAGTACGGTTCATCTCAGCTTGAAATGTTGCAGGAGCACCAGTGAGTCCAAATGCCATCATAGTAAATTCAAAATGCCCGTGATGGGTATGAAATGCAGTTTTGTATTCATCACCTTCTGTCAGACGAATCTGGTGGTAACCAGCTCGAAGATCCAGCTTAGAGAAATAACAGGCACCATGCAGTTCATCTAATAGTTCATCAATAACTGGCAGAGGGTATTTGCTCTTCACAGTCAGTGCATTAACGTGTCTGTAATCAACACAGGGCCTCCAAGTGTAGTCTTTCTTTTTAACCATCAACAATGGAGAAGCAAAGTCACTAGAGCAAGGTCTGATTACCCCTGACTGTAGCATTTCATACACTTGTCTTTCAATTTCATCTTTTAAAGCAGGTGCAAATCGATATGGACGAATATGCACCGGTCGAGCACCAGGTAAAAGAGGTATTGAATGTGTTACTCCTCTATTTGGTGGCAGACCAGTAGGTTCCTCAAAAACCACAGCAAATTTATCAATCAATAGTTGTACTTCTTTTGGTATGTCCTTATCAGGTTCCTTGGATTCTGACAGTAAATGCAATTCAACCACTGCGCAAGAGAACTCTGAAGGAGGATTTCCTTGTAAACAAACCCAATTGCCTTTGTGTTGGAATGCCAACCATTTCTGTCCCCAATCAACAATCTGTGGACTATGAGTTGATAACCAATCCATGCCAACTATACCATCATAACCTTTCAGTGGTAAAATTTTGAAAGCAGAACTGAATTCATGACCGCCACATTCCCATACACATTTAGGAATGTATTGTGTACACTGAAGAATACCACCACCTGCCACCTTAACTCTTTTAGGAACATTGAGAGCCACCAAGCCTTGCATGTGTTTAGCTACTTCATCACTCAGGAATGAGTTATTGCTACCAGAATCCAACAGGAATATCACTGGTTTGCCTTGCATAGAACAGGACAGAATGATTGAGCGTTCCGGTACTGCATCAGAATTGCTAATATTGTCCAATTGCATCAAATTTATTTCCATATCATCTGAATTTTCAGTCGGATCTTCCATTAACTGAAGAATTTCCACCATCTCTTGAACAACATGTAGTTGCACTGTTGGTTGACACTTGTGCTCTTTGGAATACTTTTCCCCACAAGTAAAACAGAGACCCTTGAGTCTTCTATAATTTTTCAGTGCTGCAAGCTTGTCCTCAGAAAAACTGCGAGCTGAAACACTTAACTTACTAGTGTCTACACTCCTTGTATCATCAGCTTGTTTTGCCTGCGTTGGTGGAAATGCTGAAGTACGACGAGTGAAAGTGTTATTGGACAGGAATGGATTCAATCCCTCTCCAACTTCCTCCTGAACTAGAGCAATATTGTAAGCAGTTTCTAAATCCTGAGGTAACTGCACGGCTACTAGAACTCTGACTGCAGGTTTGAGACCATCAATGAAACGAGTAACCTAATGCAGAGGGTCTGGTTTATCTTCATAAGACGCCAGCTGACCAATAAGTTCTGAAAACTGATTCACATACTCATCAACTGACCCATGCTGAACCAACTTGTACAGCTTCCTAATCAGAGATTGATGCTGATTCCTACCAAACCTCAGAACCACTTCCTGACTGAATTCCTGCCAAGTATACTTGCGAATTGAGGACTTCACTGAAGATAACCATCTCGCTGCTGGCCCAGAGAACTGGAGAGATGCCAATCGAACCCATAGAGAAGGTGCTGTTCCATACATCTCAAAATAATCCTCACACTGAATTTGCCATAATTTCGGTTGATCTCCGTCAAATTTTGGCACATCCATGCGTGGCATACGATGACGAACAGCAGTATCAGCAGAATCATCATTCAAATCGAACGAACGTGGTGCTGAAGGGGAATTCTGGTGATTGCGCATACCTCTTGCCGGAGGCGGTATGTAGGGACCAGAGCCTCCAACACCATGCCTCCGTGTAGTCGTGGAATCGCGGTGCCCATCGGGGCCGGTCTCCGCGTCGCTTGCCGGCGCCTCTGAAGATGAGCGGAGTCCTCCGTAGCGGCGAGACAATTTGTGCGCGAAGCGAATCCAAGCTGGACTGGAGCATCGTCTCCACTCCATCCGTGTACACTTGCATATCCGCCTGGGCTTTGGAGATGCAGGCGCGGATCATGGGGTCGATGCGGCGATCCATCGCCTTGTCCATCGCGTCGGTGACGGAGCTGGAGATGAGGTCGCGCAGCTCCTGTTGCTGACGATCATGCCTATCCGCCGCCTCCTTCGCCACCGTGTCGTAGATCGCTCGCCCTTCAACCGATAGCGCCTCCATGGTCTGCTGTCGAGATCGCTCCGCCGCCGCACGAGCCCTCGTCGCCAGCGCTCGCGTGGGGAAAAAATTGTGGCTCTAGATACCAAATTGTTAGCAGCACTCTACGGATTACTATTATAGTTCACAGATTACAGTAGCTAGATCAAGTCTGGATCTCGGATTCGAATTACAAGCTCGCTGCGAGCTGAAGCGAGAAAGGGGAAACAGGAAACCAAAGCTAAGGTAGGCCGAAGCCACCAACTATTCGCCAGCCTTATCCTCGTGTCGACCTTCGGCTTATAACCACCACCGCTCAGGTCCACGTATACTTCGGGTACCGTGTGCTCTCCTTGCGTTCACGGCGTTCTCGTTGGGCCACCGCCAGTGGGCCAGTGTCGTCAGGAGTGTCGCTGACACCGCCCTGATGGACGAGGGGGCCGCGGCGATACGAGCGATCGCGAAGGAGCTTGCCGTGAAGGCGAAAGAGGCGATAACGGAGGACGGGTCGTCGAACAGCGACCAGACGAGCATGGTTCGCCATGTCGCGGAGCTCGTACAGAGGAAGAAAGACGTGGTGGAGGTTCTTCACACGCCTGGGCTCGGGATCGTGAATAAGAATATAGACGATCGATCACTCCGATTAGGGTAAAGAGTTGGGATCTCTTCGTACAGGTGCTTCGCGCGGGATTATGAGATTCTACCGACACCTGATGAAGGTCACGGATCTGGAAGCAGCAGATGTCAGATACAGCAGTATAACACCGTGTCGTCAAGGCATATTTTGTACGAAATCTGTCGTACATATAGCAGCGCTCTTTCAAAACAGATAGTACTACAGTACTCCGTACTATTTTGTGGGTGCTCAGTTGCGTGGAAAAATGAATGTTATATGCCATTTCCCAGAAATACATGATCAAGAACCAAATTTACATGTAATTTATATGTGCCGATTAATATGGAAAACTAAATTTTGGACCTCTCCATGTTAGGCCTTTGTTGGAGAGAGTATATAGTGCTACCATAGATTAAATCACAGCAAAACCATCACAATTAGCGCAGTCGCCGCCTACCAGAGCACTCCGTATGGCTTTAGAATGCACCCCTGCCAGAGCACTCCGAAAAGAGCTGAGGAAAATTTGGTCCCTCCCTTCTGATTTCGCTATGAGATATTCTGGCAGTGATTGGGTACTAATTCTCTTGGACAGCCTAAAAGATGAGATGAAAGCAAAAGTCATGCTCATGTGGTGGAGAACCTGGCATCACCGTAACGACTGCATCTTTGGTAAAGGGGACGCAAGCTATTCTCACTCAGCCGGTTTCCTGAACAACTACCTGATCTCGATGTAGCAAGTGAAGCATGGTGATGTGCAAATTGATGTTAAAGGGAAAAGACCTATGGTCAAACTGGACATTCTGGAGGAGAAACAAAGACCGGAAGATAAAGCAATCTGTTGGGAGAAACCTGAGTCTGGATGGATTAAGGTTAACGTGGACGCAAGCTTCCTAGAAAACCTGAAGACGGGATCATGGGGTGCGGTAGTCCCTGAGAGCTCTGGAAGAATTATTTCGTCGGCGTGGGGCTGCATCAGCTCGTGCCATTCTGCCCAAGTCAGTGAGGCGATCGCCTGCTATGAAGGCCTGAAGCTGGCCATCAAAGACAGTTGTGACAACATAATTGTTGAAACTGACTGCCTGGCGCTGGTACAAGCCTTTGAACCCGGAGGTGTTGATAGATCGGATTGCAAACTCATTGCGAATGACTTCCACGGAATCATTCCTGCTGGTAAAAACGTCAAGCTGATGCATATGAGCAGAAAAGTGAATAGTCTAGCTCATGAGATAGCTAGGTTCGCTGCAAAAGAGTTGAGTTCTGGAGTGTTGCATGGTTACGTTCCAACCTGCGTGCTGGAATTGGCCTTGCGTGATTGTAAGAATGCTATTTCCTTTTAATTAAACACGGAATTTTTTTTAAAAAAAAATTAGCGCAGTCGCGTCATAGAATCACACACTTGGACCAAAATGGCAAATTGGGCCAGATCTATGAGACACAGAGCTGTAATTTGCCTGGTCAAACCGTGAATCTGACCACTCGGGCCCACATGTAAGGGTTGTTATGGCAAAAAGACTCGGTTGAGTGTCATTGTTTGGCCTGCTGAAATAGGATCGGTCCCACCTCTCGGTGATCGATGTAGGCATGGATGGCTCGCTCCTGCCGATCATGCACACGACGAAGGAGCGCGCGGGGGACTGCAGGAATAGGCCCGTGGAACGCACACGACCGAGGTGAGCGATTTGGTGGCGGTGCTGCCAGCTATTAACCAGCGGTAGCGCACGACGCGCGCGGACACGACAGGGTGCAAGAGGAGACCAAAGAGGGGGTGAGTGGAGTAGGAGATCACTAGGAACTCGCAGCCGTGGTCAGGCCAGGCAGAGGAGCTCAATAACAACGCCTTCGTCAACGGCTGCGGCGGCGGCCAGAGCGGGGTCTCGTTGGGAACGAGCTCGAGGACGTGCGGCTCATCGGGGAAGGCATATGTTGCTGCAGGGAGATGTTGCAGAGCTCCAGGCGTCGATGGGAAGCACCGGATCACGGTGGCGGCGGCGACCGGATGTGAAGAAGACGGGGACGGTGGCATCAAATCACTGCCACCCAGACGGATTAATTCGGTAAGGGGGACCGAGACAGTGAGGCGGGGCTCAAGGACAATAAGGGGGAGCTCGGATAGGACCACAACCATAGGAACACGGAGCTCATCGGTGGCAGCATGAACCTAACGCCGATCACGTTCTCTCTGTGAAGAGTACCAAGGGATACCATATTTGGAGGAGGAGTAGGGAAGGGAGAGCGGAGCACGAATCAATGATTCATAGGACGAGAGGATAAGTGACATAGGCGTACCTCTGAGGAGAAGCTGACTATGATGGCCCCGAGGACGCGTATGTCACCCAGGACGCATGAATCACAACACTAGCTGCTTGGAGAGATTCATATTGACGAGGTGGCCACTTGGGTGTGTGGATGAGCTCGGGTGAAGGTCAACATAAACAACAAGAGAGGGTGGCGTCGACGCGCTCTCTCAACTGAACACAAAGCTGCTTGATGGAAGGAGGGGATATGAAGGAAGAAGATAGATCTGACGTGTTAGTGTGCCCTATGTCTATTTTGACGGTGTGAAATTAAGATATAAAGTTCTTCTAATTCTATGAATCTTTCTAGGTTCCGCTTATTTTTGCCACATAGAGCTGACATATGGGTCCAGAACGCCAGAAAACAAATTAAACAAACCAAACAGAAAAATCAGTGCTATGTGTCAATGATCTGTCCCAATGTGCGGTGATTTTCTTCATTTTGGTCAAGGGTGCTGGTTCTGTGACGCAAGTGCCCCGGTTGTGGTGGTTTTGCGTCATTTACTCGCTACCATGCCTTCGTGTTGTTTCATGCGACCAACTAAAAAAACTTTATTGCTAAAAAAAACTAAAAAAATTTAAGCACCTAATTTATTTTTATTTTGTGTGTGTGAATGTTTACAAGGTATGTGTTTACAACCCCTACAAAATCAGATCCAAATTCAAAATATTCATATTAAGAAAAATAAAGATAAATCTATGCTACATTTATCCGGTTATAGTTGCAGTTCCGGCCCATTCGGCTAGGGATGGCACCCGCAGGGTATGGGTAAGGGTGGAGCCACCCCATACCCTTACCCGCCCCTCTCAATCTTGCCCATCACCCGTACCCATACCCTTGTGCGGGTACAGCTTTTTCCCATGCCCTTCACCCGACAGGGTAAAAGGGTACCCGCGGGTAAAAATACCCGTGTTTGAAACATAGCAGATTTAGTAGAAAATAATTATAAACAACATCATATAATCATGTAACTTTAATCAATAACACATTTAAAACCGCGTCACATACTTATAAATAGTAGCACATTGTCAACAACAACACATTGAAAACAACAACACTTGCGCATAAGCAACGCATGTAAACATCAACACTTGCGCATAAATAGCAACACATTTTAATGATAGACAACAACACATAGTCATATAATTAGCAGTACATTAGGTTATTATTGGGAGACCCACTTGTCACAGATTTACAAGGGTACATGGGTACGCGGGTATGGGTTATTCGAACCCATACCCGTACCCTCTCTACCCGATGGGTACGAGATTTCCCCATTTATATCCCCACGGGTATTTTTTCTTTCCAAACCCTAATAAGGTTTTTTCCGGCGGGTAAACATTCGGCCATTCCAAAACCCCACGCAAAAACCCACCTCTCGTACGCACTATGCCCAAAAGGGTTACTACGCTTCGCCGCCGCCGTTTCAGCCCACCCTCAGCATCCCAAATCAGTCCCTCCTCCGTGCGCCGCCACCTCTACCGCCACGGCGCCCGCCGGTGAACCCCTCCGGTGGCGACCATCGCGCTAGCCAC
The DNA here is from genome assembly GCA_947311845.1 of Poa pratensis. Lineage (NCBI taxonomy): Eukaryota > Viridiplantae > Streptophyta > Magnoliopsida > Poales > Poaceae > Poa > Poa pratensis. The sequence continues at coordinate 13,188,170 of CAMZMU010000113.1, forward strand.
CGCCCACCCCACCGCTCGGATCATCCTGCGCGGGCGCATGCGCATGGCCTCCTCCGCCTCCGCCGCGGCCCTCCTCGTCCTCCCCTTCCCCACCTGCTCCTCCTCAGACGACTCCGACGAGGCCAAGCCCCTCCCGCCTCCACCCGCGCCGGATGGAACCTCCCCTCCTCCGCAGCGGCAGTGGCAGCTGGAGCGCGACTGCAACGTGGCCATGAAGGCCCTGGCGCGTGCGGGGGACGTGGACCAGGTGCTCGCCCTCTTCGTCGAGCTCAAGACCTCCGGAACCGGCAAGGGCGGTGATGCCTCGCCGCCTAACGTGCTCTGCTACAACACGCTCGTCAACGCGCTAGCGGAGGCCGGCCGCGTGAAGGAGGCGTGCGACGTGTTCGACGAAATGCTTGGAGCGGGGGTCGCGCCCAACGCTTCGTCCCTCAACATCCTCGTGAAGCTGCATTCGTGGAGATCCACGCGGTTTGACCTCGCCTACAAGGACATCCTGCGGATGCGTGAGCTTGGGGTGGAAGCTGACGTGGGCACTTACTCCACGCTTGTCACGGGGCTGTGCCGAGCAGGGAGGCTTGGGGAGGCCTGGGGCGTGCTCGAGTGGATGCTGGAAGAGGGGTGCCGTCCCATGGTGCAAACATACACGCCCATCGTGCAGGGATATTGCCCGAGGGCCGTGTCGAGGAGGCCAAGGAGCTGATGGCCACGATGGAACGTGCTGGTTGTCCTCCCAATGTGGTCACCTACAATGTTCTGATCAGGGCTCTGTGTGACGCTGGCAGGTTTGATGAAGTCAGCCAGGTTTTGACGGAGAGTAGAACCAAGGATTGGACTCCCACTACTGTCACCTACAATACGTTTATGAATGGTCTCTGCAAGAAAGGTATGGCTAAGGAAGCACTTGAGCAGTTGGATGTTATGCTAGGCCAAGGGTTGGATCCCACAGATTTTACTCTGAGTATTCTTCTGGATTGCCTTTGCCATGACTCGAGGATTGCAGAGGCCATATACTTGTTAGAGAGGAGCGAATCATTGAAATGGTATGCTGGTGTTGTTGCGTACAACACGGTGATGAGCAGGTTATCTGGAGCGGGACATTGGATGGTTGTTCAGAAGCTGTTGCAAGACATGATCAAGAAAGGTATCATGCCAAACACGAGGTCGTACAACATTTTTATTCACAGTCTTTGCTTTGATCGGAAGTTCGACTTAGCCAAGAGGCTGCTCCGTAGCCAAGGGTTTGCTGCAAATGTTGTGACATACAATACACTCATTTATTGGTTTTACCACTATCGAAAGCCTAGTGAGGTGAAGCACCTATTGCAGGAGATGGATGCACAGAAAATTGCTCGAGATGATGTCACCTACACTATAATTGTTGATAGATTATGCAGAGATGAAAATTTTGATACAGCGACTAGTTATTTTCTGGAATCGCTTGAGATTATTGGACTGTCAAGGGATCTTTTTGCCGTCCTTACAAACAGGCTTGCGCACAATGACAAAATCTGGGAGATGATTCGCGTTTTCCAGGGAATGGAAAGAAAAGGTTTTATCCCTGATAGTTCTTTATTTGACGTCACAATTAGATCATTCTGTAGGACCGGTTATTGTCACGACAGAGATATTTTTAAGCTTAACTTTATTCTGGATACGATGTTGGGAAGGCCGTGAACTCTGAACCCTTGTGGGTTGAGGAAAGCTGTCCATAATTGAAGGTAACTTACTCTTTCTTTCTACTTTTCTAGCAACTTGAATTTGGACCGATCAGCATTTTCCTCGCTGTTGAGTTATTCCAGATAAATAACAAATGTATATTCTAGACTGAACTTGCAACTTCTATAAAGTTTGGAGTAGCATTAAAACACATAGAATCTGAATCTGTAAGTGTTGCATACAAAAATTTTGCGCTACGTAATAATCAAATGTTTCTTAATGTTCTTTGTTCCAAACAATCGTCACTAGATTTTTCACTAACCAAGTAACCATATTTCATTTATGTGTTCTCACTTCACAACAATGTTGAAATTTCCATAACTATGAAATGTAGTGTTCTTATTGATTAAGAAAGTCTGTTGCTTTTGAGGGAAACTGAAGCTTTTTCTGCCTAATGAATATATTTTTGTAGCATGTAATTAGTCATATCCGTTTGTCAGGAAATTTGTGAAGTAAGACAACCTTTAGGCTTTTCCATGATTTTTCTTATTTTATAACTGTATGTTAATCATAGGTTTATTGTTGGGACTTTGAGTCGATACTTTATGAAGTTAAACACTTAGTCTGATAAATGTTAATGCCAAAGTTTTAGTATATATTTTGGCAACTAAAATATCCTCTTATGATTGATATTCCCCCCAGCTATTATGTTCATTTTTTTCTCTACCACACTATGCGGTTTGATTTGGTTTTCTTATCCAAGGTTTGCACAAAATAGTAATTGTTTTACCTTGGCTACCATTAAGCATTTTAACTTGGAATGCTCCATTTTCTGGCCTGCTTGCTAAAAAGAAGTTTTCTTGAAAAAGAACGTTGTGGAAATATTATTTAGTATCATTTTGTTTTATCCAATAGTACAATAGTTCCCTTTCTTGTACTCAGGTTTCCATATGTCCCATATTTCAGGAATGGATCTCCTCTTTGAATTATATCCCTCCTTCCAACAGCCATGAATGGTGTCGACATGACTAAAGATACTGACACCCGTGATGTTTGACTTTTATAACATTCCGTACATGGTACAAACATGGCGCATGCCTTTTTTTGTAAACATATTCAACAGTCACTCGGTAGAAGAAATTCAATTGGTGAGTTCTCTGAAGATAGCCTGACTTAGCTGACAACATAGAAAGATTTGGTAGTTGGTACTGCAGTGAAAATAATGATATTGATTTGCAAAAATGGCGATATTTACTTATCTGGAATTGTGAATTGGCAGTTAGAATCAGCAAAAAATGTGTTTGGCTGAAGCAAATCATAATTTTCTGGTACCAAGGTTGCGTCGCCTCTCTGAATTGTATACATGTTCTGTCAAGCCACATATCTATATTAACAAATGTTCACTTACCCAGGACATGGAATTCCCACTGTTGTCCACCTGAACCCAGCCCGATTGAAATTCAGCCCAAGTGTGGCTTGGGCGTCTGGCCCATGAGTTTATGTGTGCATAAGCACCAGTTTGGTAGTCCAAGGGGAGAACCACCAGTTGAATACCCAAGGGTAAGGCAATATGTGCGAAGGAAGTACGTAATCCTAAGCTGGTTTTTGCATGTGCGTGGTCTACCAGTATTTAGGTTAGGTCAAAAGCCGGTTGGGACATTGGTGTGTTAAAGCAAATGGTTTACTCAGTTTGATCTTTGAACCCTCTTTACATGATATCTGCACTTGTGAACTTTCTTCTGCAAGCTTGCAATCAGCAATGTCCTGCAGAGGTCGGATTCCAGTGTAACTCGACATCAGTGCTTCAGTGCAGCAGTCCTTAGCGAGTGCTAGGTTGATGTACTATGTCAAAGCATCTCACAACTGTTGGAAACCATGAAGGATGGGATAATTGTGCTAGGTTGATGTACTATGTGCCATAAAATGAGTCCTTATTTTGTTTTTGTTTAGTAAAGCGGGTGGCATAAATAATGTTTGGCACTAGTCTTGTACTCTTGTGAAGTTATGAAGACTGATTCATGTGGTTAGGCTGAAGCTAGTATTTCCATTTTGAACTCAGCTCCAAACCTGCATGCGCAGTAAGGAGATATGAATTCGCTGGTTATATTACTGATGATAAAAAAAACGTACCAGTCCGTCCATTTTACCACTGGTACATGTGAGAGATCTCTGGGTGAGTACGTTCCAGCAGGAATGTAGCACCGTTCACAAGTTGCAAGAACTTAGGCAGCATCACGTGCCTGTCCACGCACACCCCCTGTAACATACAGCTCTCACTGAACACGACGTGGCTGGCAAAGTCCAGTACACTCTCGTAGGGCAGTAGCCCTGCCCGATCATCCGTAGCGACGACGAGGATGGTGACGAGCCCAGCTGGCTGGATCCCTGTGCCACCGCGGAACGTGCCTAAGCAGCGGCGCAGTTCACTCGCGTACGTCTCGGCCAAACCTAGAAGGAAAACGTGCGCCGGCTCCGGCTGGGTTGGGTTGGCCCAACCGCCATGCGGAAGCATCGGCAAGGCAATGGTCGCAACGTGCGAGAGGACGACGTGGAACGAACACATCGGCCGATCGGCGGCGACAGGGCCGAGGAGCTCACGCGCAGCGCTCTCTCCGACACGCGCGTCGTACGATCGCCTCGAACGGACGGCTGCGATGCGCCTGGTTACCTGGGTCCCACCGGCACGATTTTCTCCCAAAAGGATCGGCGTGGTCGCCGGCGCTGCTATAAATACGCGGCCATTGCGGAGGAGAGAGAGTGAGAGAGGGAAGGAAGGCCTGCGACACCCCCTCGCCTCCGCCTGCCGACGCCTAGGGCATTGCCGTCTGCACCATCGCGCATCTCCGAGGCGCCACGCTTCGCCTCCTCCACCGCGCCTGGTAAGGCTCGAGCCCGCAGCCTGCTTAATGCTTCTGTACCGTACCCCTGAGAAACTCCTTCTGTTGATTTCCCCCGCGGGTTGGTTGCGGGCTGGGTGGGTGCCCTCCCCTGCATATTGGCCATTTGGGAGGATTTTGTTTCCCGATGGATGTGTGTTTCGTGGAGACACGAATCGGTACTAGAGGACCAAATTTGACGCACCTGCGTTTTGTTTGTTGTCCTCGTCGATTCGATTCAGGGGATCGGGGTACTTCTAGGAGATGGAGCTTTTGAGCTTGAAGAATTTAGCAATCAGTACGTGTTGATAAGTGTTGGAGAATGCGAACTAATCGTCAGTTCGTTCGGGGAGATGTTAGACTGTTAGTAGTACCACCATTTCAGCACTTTTGGCTCTCACTACATGCTTGATTGGCTTCTGTTTGGCTCAACTTCTGCTCACGGTTGCGGCGTGCCAAGCTTGCATACAGTGATACAGCCTACAGGGCAGATGGAGCATCTTTGATTGTTTTGGTTAAGCAGAGCATAGACATTGCATAGGCCGTGGTATCATTTTCATCCATGTACGGCGGGCTTTCCTTTGCTACGGCATGTGAATCTGTGATCCCATCGAATCTCGCATTCTGACCCAAGCCTTCATTCCTTCAAGGGTGATTCCATCATTCCAATGTACTATGTCAGCTGATAGGGTGCTCTCGTATACCTAATTCTGATAATGGTCTCTGTTAATGACCCCTTTCTTGTTTGCCTGAAAGCCTAAACCCTTTTGTGCCTTCTCGGCTGCTAACATAATCATATTCATATAAAAATAAAGTGCTCATACCGTGTTTGGTAATGTAAAGCTATATATAGCATTGCGTTAATAAATGAAGGAAGGAAATTGGTTGAACCAAATGTTATCATGCAATCGTTTAATTGTGACCAGTCAGAACTGTTGGTCCAGCCAGCATACTATCTATAGCATAAAAAACTGGGGCACGCCAAATTGAGCCTACCTTCCCGTTTCTCTTGGCTGATGCTTCACGTGCTAGCTCGTGTTCTTCCGGATGAGAATACCGAGGCGAAGCAATATCATATGATTTTTATGGGGTAATGTAACTCTGTCAATTGTTTTCGTGCACAGTTTTCTTCGCGAACTCTCCTGGGATTTTGTGTGTTAAAAGGAACATCTGCACCCTCAGTTGATTTTTAAGATGCTGTTTTACTTGATGCGGCATCCAAAATTAAACTTTGCTCTTAGTTTATCTTACATTATTGTGTTCCTAACCACAAAATCATGATCATGAATACTTATGTACTTTCAAGTAAATCCAGACATAATATTGTTTAAATGGTTGTTGATACAGATTATATCTTGAAATAGGAATACGTGGAGGTTTGTAACAATTTACACAGGGGTACTTGTAGTAAACTTATAGGACTCAAGAGAGTACATCACGCCTTTGCACGCGCAAATTTTGATTCTATTTTAGCGCCTTTTCAGACGATGGAACCTAAGAAAACCCCATTTAAGGGAGTGACTGAGGATTTTAGGGGAAGAGCAGCTTGCTACAAACAAGATTGGCAAAATGGCTTCAGTTCTGGGTTCAGGTTTGCTGTCCTCACAGTGGCAATGCTCATTTAGTTACATATCTCTTCTAAAATTCTGCAGTTGTGTTGACTATATTGAATGCAACCTACTGTCAGGATATTGGCACCTACGCTGTACATCTTCTTTGCATCTGCACTACCTGTTATTGCCTTTGGGGAGCAACTGAGTAAAGATACAGGTTGGTTGTTCTTTGCACTGATCAGTAGCATTTTGCCCATTTTTAGGTACTGTCTGTGACATAATATGTTACATTCTCTACTTTCATCTCTTAAAGTGGTACTTGCTGAAGAAATTAAGGAAAATATATTAGACTCCTCCATAATAATTTTTATCTTCAAGAAGAGGTGAAATAAAATTGACAGTTCATATATATATATGGGATATCAATTTTTTCCAATTTGTAGGTACTGTCTGTTACATAATATGTTACATTCTTTACTTTTATCTCTTATTGTGGTACTTTCTGAAGAAATTAAGGATAATATATTAGACTCCTCCATAATATTTTTTTTGTCTCCAAGAAGGGGGTGAAATAAAATTGACAGTTTCATATATGTATTGGATATCAAATTTTGGAAGGGAATAACCAAACTGGTATGCTTTACCGTTCTTAGGCACAATTGCTGACAAGTGACAAATAAGTTTTCATGTTTCAGATGGGGCACTCACGACAGTCGAGGCATTAGCATCAACTGCTATATGTGGCATCATACATTCTGTTATTGGCGGACAGCCACTGCTGATTGTTGGAGTTGCAGAACCAACTATTATCATGTACACATATCTGTACAAATTTGCAAAAAATGAGCCGAACCTTGGAGAGAGATTATTCCTAGCATGGGCCGGATGGTAAGGGACCATAAATAAATAATTATTTGCCTTCTAGTTATCCAAAATGGTACTTATATTTATTTTATGTATTAATTTTATTCTTTATCCACTGACAGGGTTTGCATCTGGACTGCGGTCATGCTGTTCCTCATGGCAATGTATAATGCTGCAGTTGCTTTAAATAGATTTACAAGGTTTGCAGGAGAACTGTTTGGAATGTTAATTACAGTTCTGTTCATGCAAGAAGCTATCAAGGTATAGAATTTGCTATCTCCATGTATTGTGTACTTACTGCCTCCGTTCAGATATATATGATAATTAACTATTTTGAAATTTGGGTGTGCAATCTTCCTTGAAGTCACTGCTAATATGTACAAAACTATTCAGATTGATCATGTGAAAGGATAAAAGTACCATTTTTCCTTACATGAACATATAGAAGTAGTTCGAAAATAATATTTTATGGATTAGTAATATATTGCCATGAAAATTGATCGTCCAAGTTTTTAATTGGAGATTGTCCTTGTTCAAAGTGCTATATATTCTTTCGTAGAGGGAGTAATTACGTAGATGCTTACTCATTATATCGCATGTGTTTCCCAGGGAATGTTGAGTGAATTCAGTGTACCTGAGGGTAACGACCAGAGCCTACCGATATACCAGTTCCAATGGGTATATATTAACGGTCTGCTTGGCATTGTATTTTCAATGGGACTGCTTTATACAGCATTAAGTAGCAGGGCTGCAAGGTCATCGCTCTACGGCACTGGTTTGTAATACATATCCATATATATTTGATGAAAATTGTCTCCATATACAAACTAATAATGCTCCAGATAAAACTTTCAGGGTGGCAGAGGAGCTTAATTGCTGACTATGGTGTTCCACTTTTGGTCATACTGTGGACCGCATTGTCATATTCGTTACCCAGCAAGATCCCTTCAGGTGTTCCCAGGAGGCTCTTTACCCCGCTCCCTTGGGAACCCAAATCACTACAGCATTGGACAGTAGCTAAGGTAATAAGGCTACTTCGACTCCAGGATCAAATTGTAGATAGGTCGTATATGTGATCTCAGAATTTTATAGTAGTTCTTTGATGAACATGCAGGATTTGTTTTCTGTCCCTCCAGCCTACATATTTTTGGCTATTGTGCCTGCTGTGATGGTTGCAGGACTCTATTTCTTCGATCATAGTGTAGCTTCACAGATGGCTCAGCAGAAGGAATTTAATTTAAAGAATCCATCCGCATACCATTATGACCTTTTGGTCTTGAGCTTTTCGGTATGATTATTTCTGTCTTAGTTGACTCTTTTCTTACATTACAGATGTCAGTCGCATTAGAATGCAAATATCTTATCTACAAGAACTTGAAAAATGCAATAAATTCAGTGATGTGCGGAAAATTGTTAAAATTATGTCTACATATATAGGATAGCAGACAATTGCTATCATGCTTCCTGTTCTTCATGGTATAGAAATGCCATGCAGGTCTTGATCTGTGGTCTTCTTGGCATTCCTCCATCTAATGGAGTACTTCCCCAGTCCCCCATGCACACGAGAAGTCTTGCTGTCCTCAGGAGGCAGGTTGGTGTTAATAGCAGGTTTGTGTCTTTCAATTTTCTGTTCAGCTTAACTTTGCTCATGTGCCGTCTCTCTTTAATTCAAATTAGGCCTTGCGGAAAAAGATGGTCCAAACCGCCAAGGATGGCATGATGAACAATGCTAGCAGTTCAGAAGTTTATGGAAAGATGCAAGAAGTTTTCATTAAAATGGATGATAAAATGAATGTAAGTAGTTTACATTATGCTTCCTAGGCTCCTCAACTACGCTAATAATCGCGACCTGTTTCATACTGCTGATGCCTCATTATCAAATGAATGGCACGTTAGGAAATGCCATTCAAATCAGTGAAATGATGACATGCCACTCAGTTTCTTGTTATCTGTAAACGCACTGACTCTATTAAGCTTATATAAGCGTATGCGAGAAAAATGTCTTTAATAGTGTATCTGTTAGGCTTTACAGAGTTGATCTGAAAAATCTTATGACCTTCAGTTTGTTGCATAAGAATATAACTTTAGCGTCATGCAGGAGGATTCTGTTCAAAAAGAGCTGAAGGACCTGAAAGATGCGGTGATCCCAGAGGGGGGTGGAGCAGGGAGTGTGCCTGAAGTATTTGATCCTGAAAAACACCTAGAAGGTTACTTGCCTGTCCGGGTGAATGAGCAGAGAGTAAGCAATCTGCTCCAGTCCCTGCTGGTTGCCGGTTGTGTCGGAATCGTGCCAGTCATTAAGAAGATACCGACATCGGTCCTTTGGGGTTACTTCGCCTATATGTCCATAGACAGTCTGCCTGGGAACCAGTTCTGGGAGCGGATACAACTTCTGTTTGTCGCACCTCAGCGGCGCTACAAGTAAACTTTACTCGCCTGATTCCTGTGCCTGTTCATTTCACTTCAGCATATGCAAAGCAGTCTATGCGTTTTTGTTTTAAGCCAATTTATCATTCAAGAAACACGAACATGGAGTAAACATTTATTTTACTACAATTTTGGACAGGGTTCTGGAAGGCGCCCATGCATCCTTCGTGGAGTCGGTGCCTTTCAACAAGATATCTGCCTTCACCCTTTTCCAGCTGATTTATTTCTTGGTCGTCTGGGGATGACATGGGTACCAATGGCAGGAATCCTCTTCCCACTCTTGTTCTTCTTTCTCGTTATCATTAGAGAGCATGTGCTCCCGAAATTCTTTGACGCACGCCACCTGTGGGAACTGGACGCATCCGAGTATGAAGAATGTGAGGGGGTGCGCCGTGATCCGTCAATATCAGAGGCATGAACTCTTCTCCCTTCCTGTTCCATTTACTGCCTATTCAGTTTACAGTAGCACACATACAATTCACTTCATCAGGTCTGGTTGATACTTATCTTAAATTCTGTTCTTCTGAGATGATCTGAATCATTTCGTTTGGCTATTTTGTGCAGGGTGAAGACGAATCCATTGCACGTGGCATTGAAGCTCCACCCGAGTATGCTTCCGAGATACTGGAAGAATTCACGACTCACCGAGGAGAACTGAAGCACAGGGCCCCGAGCTTCCGCGACGAGCGGCTGATACGGGTACTGAAATCGACCGTTTCCCCTAGTTTCCATCAAGCTTGACAACATAACCCGTGCTGAAACTTTAACATTTGTGCATCTTGTTTCGGCAGCTGAACTCGGTCCAGATGATGAGACAGTTCTCCCGGGTCTCTTCTCTTCATCCTCAACGGCCCTAACTAGGAAGGAGATGCGCAATCTCGAAAAAAAAGGAAGGAGATGCGAAGAAGGATTTTTTGGCACGAATCTCCAGACGATGGGTGCAAAGTACTCGGCGTATCGAGCAAGCATTCTTGTCTAGAGCAAGTAACTGCTTTCAAGGATACAGATCAACTGGGGGTCCAAAGACACGTCGAGGAGCGGTGATGAGCTGCGCAATGCAGGGCCAGCTGCTGCAGGGGAAATAGAGAAATTTGTGTGTGTGAGAGCCTATATTGTGCAAAAGAAAAGGAATGGGAAGGGGACAGGGCTAGGTGTAGGAGTATTATATTTGTTAGGCGATGTGTGCATCGTTTGTCATTCACTGAAATAAATGATGGCGTGTGCATAAGGGCCGTCTTGAACTCATGATGCATATCTGTATATGTCTGTCTGCACTTCTAGGAAATCTGATGCCCATCCATTTTCTGTACACCGTTCGTCATCAAACTTAACTTATACATGCCCGTAAGTTCTTAACTACAGATAGGAAATCTGATGCCCATCCATTTTGTCTACACCGTCGGTCATCAAACTAAACTTACTCGGTAGCTGAATGTCTCGATCTCCAAAAACTTTTTTTTTGTACAAGAGGGAGCAGTAATGTTTGTTGTGACCACTGCCAGTGTCTGCTTCTTTTATACTAACTCATCTCATATATGCCGTAATTTTTGTCGTAACCACAACATGTAATCTCTTTGTTTCAGATTGTTATCACCCAGGCTTTCATTGTCTCTTCTGGATGTTTCAGTTTTTTTTTTACAGGAAAAGCTTAAGCTTTATTACGAAATGATGTTGGGCATCTCGCCCGTTAGAAAGCACATCGATATTCGTTGGATATCAGACTCCCACGCATTCATAGTATCAGGAGACAGGAGTACATAGAGCACCTAGCTTGGCAAACTCATGTGCCACCCCATTCACTCCTCGTTTACAGGCAACAACTGAACATTTTGAGAACCAGGTGCAACATTGGAGTTTCAGATCCTCTATGATAGCAGCAGGAGAAAAATCTGAGGCCGGATTGTTCATTCCGTACATTAGCAATTGTCCATCCGTCTCAAAGAATGCCCGTATCGCTCCCAGGCTATAGATGCCAAGTTGATCGCAGCCTCCAAAGCTTTTAGTTTGACCATGAAAACACCCCGCACTCCTACTGCACAACCTGCTGCAGCTAAGACCACTGTGCCTCAGTGCCTGTATCATCCCGCACAACATCCCCATCCTCCTTGATGTTCTCCTGACTTGAAAGCTCCATCCACGTTCAGTTTGAGTGTCCCATCTTCAGGTGGATTTGAGGACGCGCCAGTGACGCAGTGGTAAGACACGGCAGTGGCCGGTCTACCCGCCCAGGATCGACTCCCAGTGGGAGCAAATTTGCGGGTTGCCTCACACATTTCCCTCCCGCGGTTCGGTCAGAGGTATTGCAGTGCTACCCACTGCCACAGGGTTTATCCCTGGAGTTGTCTAGGCTCGCGGTTACTACTAGTGTATGATCTAGCTTGCGCACTAGGGGCGTGCGTGCGTGTGGTGTGAGTTAGTGCATAAGTTCAGATACTACTACTGTACTAAATCGAGGGAATCTCAAATAAATAAAAAAATCTTCAGTTGGATTCCACTAGGTGGTTGTTGTTGCCTTGGGTCGATGCTCCGGCTTACAGAACTGCAGACTGTCTGCAGTAGACAATGAGCACGGTGGGCTAATTCTGCCGCTGTCATTTTTCCGCCCCCTTCGCGAATGTTGTTTGTTCGGTTCCACCACGTACACCAGATGGCAATGATTTCGACTTGCTTATTTTCATCCAGAGTCCACAGCTTATGGAGCACTTTATCAATTCCACCACTCCGAATTAGATCCTCTCTGATTCCCAACATGTTCATTTCACGCCATACCTCCTTTAGTGCCTTAAACTTGAGAAATGGATGGAATCCATCTTCATCCGTCTTCCGACACATCGGACATTTGATATCCTCTAGCACCATGCCTCGACGCGGAAGATTTGAGCATACAGCAAGCCATCAAGACAATTGTGTGCCAGGCAAACATGCGCAGCTTGTTGGGGGCAAGGCATCTGCCACAGGCGCAGGCACGCCATTGCCACCCATGAACACTGGAATACTTGAGCTCGACTCGCCTATTCTTTTCACTGTCCCTTGCCACAATATCTTGATGCAGTTTGTAAACTTGTTTGATTGAATGCATTCCTTTTGGGTCAAAATGCCATGCTCTAAAATCTTTGGCCCCTTCGCGCAAAGGTGCGTTGAGGATGAGAGCAGCATCTTCCTATCTGAAAGTGTCAGTGAGCTGCTCGTCCCACTGCCCATTAGTTGGGCTTATGAGTTCACTCACCCTTGTCAGCAGGCTCTCATTTCCCCAGACTTTAACCTGTGCTCCATCCCCAATCCGCCAAATCATACCTCGCTTTACCAGTTCAATGCCATGTAAAATACTACGCCATGCATATGATACCCTCGTATTTGACAAAATAATATTCAGCCGATTTGCAAGGTGTAGCGAGATGTTGCTAGGTTGGTGGGTTTCATTTCGGGTTGATCTTTGTATTTCTCTTATAAGGATTTGTTAAATAATCTAATAAAAACGGCTGTGTTCATGCACAGGCTAGGGGTACATACTCCATTTCGAAAGAAAAAAAGCAGATTTGCAAGCACCTTGGATGGATGTTTCAGATTGTTACCCCGCCGGGTGCGGATGGTGGTGGTCACCAGCCGTGATACTTGTTGGTTGTGTCAATCTTGTCACAAATATGTTGAGATCTTGTCACGGATTATTAACCGCAGTTTCTTGTGGTAGATGAAATTTGCCAATGGTTTTGTTGCGTGCGTCGACAATGTGCAGAGTAAAACCCAAACGAGAGCACGTGTGTAGGTGACCAGAGACGCGCGCTGGACAATGTGCAGCGGACGGCACGGGCGCTCGGGCGTGTCGGCGCGTGAGCAGGCCGACTCCATCATTTTCATTTGGCAAGCAGCCACGCTTCTCTTCTCCCGTTGTTTATTCCTACGACCACGTGGAAGATGGATCTCCTGGGTCATGGTGAGGATAAGCCCGCCCCGTCCGTCGGTCAGGCACAGATCAGGGTCCGACTCATATCCGACTCACCCACCCCGTGGACCCAATCTCGATCGAATCCTCTAAAGGCATCGGCATATACTCCTTGATATACACGGTTTTGATTCCCCCCAACAAACTTCCTTACGTTTGACCAATTTTATAGGAAAAGGCAACAATACTTATAATACCAAATTAGTATCACTAGATCCATCTTGAAATTTAGTTTTGTAATATAATAAATTTTATGTCATAGATATTGCTATCTTATTTTTTTAATTTAGACAGACTTAAAATATTTTGACTTAGGAGTTAGGACAAAAGCTAAGCGTGCTTGTATTTCTGTACGAAGGGAGTATATTTGTATCAACTTGGTAAAATAAATTGAAATATATTCTGGGAATGAGGTATTCAAACCTAAATTTGGCAACTAAGGGCCACCATGCATGTGCGCTTTAATTATTTTTCCTCTTCCATGTTTCATTAAATTATAAAATAACCATGGATGTAAAGCATCCTATATCATGTGCACATGAAAAAACCATGAGAGAAAGACCATTTGTAGCAAAGATAAAAAAAAAGACAAGATACAAATGAACAATATTTGAGTTATATAGACATTTTTTCTATTTCCATAGTCATATTTTTCGACAACAAAAACAAATTTAATATCTAAACAAGTACACACCACTTTTAAATAAAAACAGTGTACTGTAGATATTCTTCTTTAAAAGTATAATCTAATGCAATAGTAGAGTATTATAGATATTAATAGCTAGCTCCTTCCGAAATAAGTGTAACGCCGAGCTTTAAGTCAAACTTTCTTACGTTTGACCCATTTTATAGGAAATGAAGCAATATTTGTAATATTAATTATGATCACTAGATCCGCCTTGAAATTTAGTTTCTTAATAATTTTATGTCGTAGATAGTGCTATCTTAAAATAATTTGACTTAGGAGTTATGACAAAAGATAAACGTGTGTTTACTTTTGTACGAAAGGGAGTATATTTATGTCTACTTGATATGATGAATATGAATTACATTTTAGAAAGGAGGTACTTGAACCTAAATTTGGCAACCAGGGGTCACCACATCACCATGTTCTCTCTCTTTAGTTATTTTTTCTTCGAAGTTTCAAAACACTGTAAAATAACCATGGATGTAAAGCATGCCATATCACGTGCACATAAAAAACCCCGAGAAAAAGACCATTTGTAGCATAGACAAAAAACAAGATACAATGAACAATGTTTGAGTTATATAGCCATTTTTCTCTTTCCATAGAGTCACATTTTTCGACTAGTTTCGGCAGACAAACCAAATATAGCTTGACTTACATCCGTGAACTATTTCATATTTTTAAACATAGTTTTTCTTATTGGGATACTAGGTGTGGTGGAAAATATTTAAAGAAAAACCGCGTAATTAATATTAATCTCCATCATATATCCTAATTCCTAACCCATTACACAGACGAAACGCTAGAATCACACCTATCCAAAAGAAATGTGCTCTAGCAGGCATCTACGCATATCCCATGCCCATTTCGGGAGGACCATTTTTTTTTCTCTCCGGTCAAATAAGACTCAACCGATTGTATTTTCTTAATGAGTTGTAATGCATGGCTGGATTTTGATCTTAGTTTTAAGAGTGTCCGTATCTTATGAAATTTCATACGAACAATCGCACTAGTGAGATTATTGTGAAATATTTTTCAAACGAGACCTACCATGTTTTTCAACAAAATACTTTTTGGGTCCAAACATGCCTTTACATGAGTTATGTGGGATTTCGAGCCAACCACATCTATATACTTACTTGTAGTCTTAGCGTTGCAAGGTTCATTTGACATGCCACAACTAACTTACGTAATTGGGGTGGTTTAATTTTTGTTGGTGCAAAACATAGTACAGACACATACGCTCATATACACGCGGTTCAAAATTAGTTTAGAATGGAGATTGCCTGTAAAGTACTAATAGGATATCGCTTTAAAAATATCTTCATGGTAGATGGACTAACATTGAATATTGTAATTTTTTTTGTCATGAGTATCTGTTGGAAAGCAATGATCATGTTAATCTAAACCCATTTATATTTTCAAAATAGGAGGGAGAAGGCACATCATAACTTGTACTGTATGCACAGTATCACGTCCTACATAATTTCTTGAGCAACAACACACACTGTTTACAGAAAAAACCGTGGCAATAATGCATTAGCACATATTTTTGTATAAATTGTATGTTTTCTTCTCTAGCTTCATTTTGAAGGATAGGTTTGACTTCGATTTTTCCTCCACTTCAACCACCTCAATAGTTTCTCTGCAAACGATGGAGGTTGATTAAGTTGAAGATGTATTACTCACTCCGTTCCTAAATGTAAGATGTTTTAGCTTTTTTGTACATTCACATGTATCAACATGTATCTAGACACGTTTTAGTGTATATGTTCACTCAATTAAACCCGAACATAGTCACATGTGAAATAGGTAAAACATCTTATATTTAGGAACATAGGGAGTATAAGATAAATAAAAATAGTTTGGCAGACGTACTGGGTGATGCTAAACCACTTGTAAAGTATGATAGCATAGAAATTGCAGTAAATAAGTTTATTCGTCTTTTCTAACATTATTTTCTTTTACAAAGATATAATGACATTGAAATCATAGGTTTGAATATCGGAAAAAACTCTATGAAACAAAACCAAGACGACTATTTCAAATTACGTAGCTACAGATGTATAATTTCATAAAATTATTAATGTGGCTTTCTGAAACTTTATAATGCAAGCCTTTTGAAGACATAGTCGAAAAAGTCATTCCATCCCTTAAAAAAAATGAAGAAAACTATGATAAATAAGGCTTTGGCTTGAGCAGTGTTTTTCTTAGATGTACTTGAGCAGTGTTTATCTAAAGCACAATTTGGCAATGCATGCGCTTAATACCGACGAACGACGTAGCTATGTGAAATTTGCCTCGTAATTACATCTGAAATTAAAATAGTGCTGTTATTTTCAACAATTTCACATCCTAGGTTGTGTACCGAAACATTCTTCATTAGCACAAATTACCTTAATTGTAGCTCCTCATGTTAACGAGTCCCTAGCTAGCTTGCTAGTAGATCCTCAAGCGCGTATGCAAATCCTCGTAACTCTCACTCCTTCTAGAAGTCCCAAAAACCACCAGGGAACAGAAACAAATAACCGCACGTAGGTACACTGCATGCCCATCTTTTCCTCGTCCTCGTGAGACATGGATTTTCTCGGGAACATCTAGAAAGCTTGGCCACTCCTGTATTTGCACCAAATGCTGCTCTCATGACAGGCTTATACAAGCTTGCATCTAGCTAGCACACTTTGACAAGGACGTGGGGTAAAATATATCAGTACTCGTGTTTATACAAGCTTGATACTCAAGAGTTGTATATTTTTCTGGCAAGGTTGTACCTACTAGACACTTGTACGAAATCCCGTGGGCAGCCCTTGGGAATTTCCAAGGACAATGATAAGGAGGGAGTGATCAGGCTCAAAGTAGGGGTCAAATGCTACTCCCTCCGTTCCAAATTAATTGACTTCCGTTTGTCCACATGTGGATGTATCTATACGTGTAACACGTATAGATACATCCACATGTGGACAAACGGAAGTCAATTAATTTGGAACGGAGGGAGTACTTATCATGCAAGCAACGTATAATACATACAAATCATACAAATGTAAAATATATCCTTTTGTGAAGGAACTAAATGTGCTGTAAAAATCAACTAAAAATCTTCAACGACGTGGTCGTGGGTCGTCCTTCGAAGCTGTGGATCGCCCAATGACCCTAGCTAGTGGTGCGACCAGTAGGTAGCGGCGTGCTGTATGTTCCTTCTATCGTGCCCCTTGCGTTTAGTATCGTGCATCAACTTTTGCCGATATTTGTTAAGGAATACCAGCAAGTAGCAGGGCACCGCATTGGTGCAACAAAGATCCCCTTCTAGAACAGCATCCAGATCCAAAACATCACCGTCGCCCTCCTCATCTCACGGCTCCCAAACTCTCAAAGCAATCAATCAAGCAGCATATCCCATCCGGTGTGCGTTCCCCGTGTGCCGATACCACCATCAACGGCCATCGTCACCGTCGCCGGCAGTAAAAACCACCCCACGCAACGGCCACTCACTCGACGGGATCCCTCTCTCCACGTGTCCACGCGGCGTCCTTATCCACTCCTCCTCCGCCCCATCCCGTTATAAATTCCCCACCACCCCGAGCATCATAGCCACAATCTCAATCCATCATCTCCCAAGCAATCCTCGTCATCTCGCACCAACTTCTAGGATCTAGCAAAGCAAAATCGTCACGTACCGAGCAAATATGGCCATGGCACCGACCGCGTCCGCCGTCTCCTTCTCCGACGCCGCGCGCCCGGTCCGTCCGCGCGCCGCCTCCGCCTTGGCGGTTCGCGCGGGGCAGCAGCAGCCCGAGGGCGGCAAGTGGTGGGCGCCGCTGGTCGGCTGGTCCGGGAAGGCGGACTACATCGAGCCGGCGACGGCGGTGGTCGTGGAGGAGGAGAAGGCCGCCGCCAGGTCCTTCGTGGGCGGCCTCACGGAGGAGAAGGCGCGGCAGCTGCGGGCTCGGATGTCCGAGATGGACAGCTTCCATGACGCCATGTACCACTCCGCCATCGCCTCCCGCCTCGCGCGCTCCACCTAGGCCGCAGCCGCTGGAGAACCAACTCGCCGACAACGCAAGTGCCTGTACATAGTTGTTTGTTTGTCGTTGGATTTGGGGGTCGTCGGCCCGTCCTTGTTTTGGGGGATCGATGCCCTTGATGTTGTAGTAGTCTATGGAGGAGCGCAGGGATCTGGTTTTAGGGATCCTTCGTCTTCGTCTCCGCCGCGAAGCTCCCCGATCTGCATTTAGCTTTTCCTAGTTAGATGTGATTCCCCTCCTGTTGGAAACATTTGGGATCTGGGATTACTTGTGTAAGGTCTGCCAGATTTGGAATAACACTTCTGTTGTAGATCTGAACGTCTATTAATTCTGGATCTGGTCATCTTTCAGCTCAAACCCGTGTCTTGTTGTAGATCTGAACGTCTATTGATTTGGTCCTTTGTAGTTGGGGACTCTGTGACTCGCCATGGATCGATTCTGGATCTCTGAGCATTCTGAAAGCAATCAGCCTGGCTCTGTTCTGCATCTGAGAGCATTGTTTTCTGAAACAGTTAGCCTGACTCGATCATTATCACACGAGAGGAACGCTTTGTTGTGTCTTCCTTGTTGATTTGATTGTGGAGACTTGTCATGGATTGATTCTCGCTCTGTTGAGAGCATTGTTTTCCGAAGACGATCAGCATGGATCGATTCTGGATCTAAGAGTATTGTTTTCTGAAACAATTATTAGCCTGTCACTGGCTCACCATCATTATCTACAATGATGTACTCCATCAATCTCCATAAACTGATTTGTGTCTCCATGAATTGGACACAATATCTTCACGCACACGCGCATCCATCGCTTTGCCCCCTTCTCGAAGGCCAAAAAAACTACCCAAGACACAAGAACGGCTAACCACGCACGGACGCACCTCCCATCTCTGATATTTTCCCTCGTATATATGATTTGTTAGCAATATCTAGAAGGCTAGCTAAAGAACGATAAGAAACTTTAGTATAGTGTTCCGAAATGTTCATCTAGCTAGTGGAGAGTGACATTTTTGAGAAATAGAAGTGGCCATCAAGTAGGAAGTGACGAGACGAGTGGCGATTTTTGGCGCCCGAGATCCAGTTGCTCCCTCTAGTTTATAAAATTCGGAAATCATATTTATAAGTTCTAAAAAATTCTGAAAACAATTTCGGATCTAGCCAATAGTATATCACATGAACTTGCAAAATATCAAATTCAAATATTTTGTATTCTAAGCTACACAAAAATGACAAAATCGTGGAGCTGGATATGCATATTTTCAATCTCGAAGTTTTATTAGATATTTTCAATCTGAATACAAATTTTGCAACGTTTGTGGGGTACATCATTTTCTACATCCGGATTTTTTTCATAATTTTTGAAACTTACAAATATGATTTTCAAAAAATTTAAATCCTCGGGAGCCAAATGTACTTTCTGGTGACGAGGATGGATATTCTTACTAACAGAAAACTTGTTTGTGTACTTCTATTTCCCGCTCGGGAGCAAAATAGTGGTTCCTAGTTCCAGCTGCGGCCCCTGGGAATCTCCGAAGGCAAACGAGGACGAGGATGGCTACTTACCAAAGGGCAGGTATTTCTATTAGAAAAGCTTCACAGCGTGTTTAAACAACACTCCTGTTGTAGATCTGAAAATGTCTATTAGTTCTGGATCTGAACATCTTCGCGCTCAAACCTTTTGTTGATTTGTCCTTTTATCACACGAGGAAGGAACGCTTGTTGTGCCTTCCGTGTTGATTTGATTTGGTCCTTGGCAGCTGGGATTGTGGGGCACTCATCATGGATTGTTTCTGGATCTGAGAGCATTGTTTTCTCAAGAAAATCAACATAGCTCGGTTCTGGATCTGAAATACTGTTTTCTAAAACAATTAATTAGCCTGACACGATCATTATCGGCAATGATGAACTCCACCAACCTTCACAAACTGATTGTGTTCGGTTGGGTGGACTACATGTCTCGATGAATTGGACACAATAGCTTGTATTCCGGGGATATTTATAATTTCCCACATTTTAATTTGAGCTGAGAAACCTTCAAGTTCAGAAAAAATAAAGACGCATGAACCTTCCCGTGACCAATAAGCAACCATGATTGGTTGATGTACAATTATTTCCTTTGTTTTAAACCCACAGATCGCTCTCTGCCTCCAATAGATCGACCACTACTTTATGTGCCACTTGTGATTAAATCCTGCTTGTGGGCTGAAAGGACTAAGTCTGATCTCAAACGGCAGGTTTACTTGTTAATCAGTGTGATACTGACCGGTGTGTTCGTGTTGCCTCCCTAACGAAGCATTCTAGATAGCTGACACTAGAGAGCTTGGTACTGCTGTAGATGGCTACAGTTTTGGGTATCAAAACTGTGAGAGCTCAAGCTTTCCTGGGCAGCTCAGATAGCACTCGACTCAACATCCATTGAGACGCAATTAATTCCTAATTTAACTAACTTTTGCACACAATATCTTCATGCACACACTGAAACGCGCATCAATCGTTCGCCCCCTTCTGGAAGGACAAAAACTACTGAAGACACAAGATCAGCTACTTACCAAAGGGCAGGTATTTCTATTAGAAAAGCTTCACAGCGTGTTTAAACAACAGGCCGACGGTGGCCTGGGTAGGAGCAAGAGAGTTTGTGACCACGCATTTGGTTTCGGAAATGTACTAGAGACATTATTTCCTATATTTTACTTCGGCGCCCAAATTAGTTGTCTAAGCAACACACCGCTTGCAAACTCGGTACGATCACAAGAGAGGGTGATATTTCAAAACGGAAAACAACAACATTGGATTGAATTTCAATTTTTTGATAAAGGTAATATATTAATATCCATCAGATTTCTTGCGGTAAACAGGTACAACAACAAAATATGCCAAAACGGCAAATGTTTCAAACGGAAAGAAAACAGATAAAGGGGAATGCATAAACTCGTTATGATCAGGATTCACTCACACCCAACTAGTATTAATTTCATAGTAGCGATGATTACATGAAACTAATGTAGAAGTAAGTTTAGTAGCCAATAACGAATGTGGGTTGGATGAAGAAAACGCTAGCCATTCTTATGGATACATGCGAGTTAGAGTCGGAATTGAAAAGTAGACAACTGAAGTTGTACAGATCTAGTTGTTGGTTGATGTTTATCCAGTGGAAAGATAAATGACCCTCGAGGCGTGATTAGACTTAACATATAGAAAGAACAAAGATAAGCGGAGGAACCATGGTTTGATTATAGCCAAGATCTTCATCTCATTTGTCACTCGTATATCCCACACAGATCGCTCTCTGCCTCCAATAGTTAGTTTATGTGCCACAAGTGAGTAAATCCTGCTTGCGTGCTGAAAGGACAAGTGCCCCGGTAGCTTTCGTTAATTATTAGTCTAAAGCAAGTGTGCTTTTGTGGCCGTACCTAATCTCAAACGGCAGTTTTACTTGTTGATCAGTGTGACGCACTGATGCTGACCGGTGTGTTCGTGGTTCCTCCCTAACGAAGCATCCTAGATAGCTTACACTAGAGGGCTTAGTGGAGTACTGCTACACTAGATGGCTACAGTTTTGGATAGCAAATGTGTGAGAGCTCAAGCTTTCCGGGCAGCTCAGCTAGCACTCAACTCAACATCCATTGAGACGTAACTAATTCCATGTTAAACTATTTTTCGCACACAATATCTTCGTGCACACGCGCACCAGTTGCTCGGCCCCTTCTGGAAGGCCAAAAACGATAAGGGCCTCTTTGGATCATAGGGTTCCAAAACATATGAATAGGAAAAACGTAGGAATCTCACAGATTTGCATGTGTAAAACTGAGGATTGTAAAACACAGGAAATTTACAGGAATAGTCGTTTGGATGCAATGCAGGAAAAACACAGGAAACGTGCCTCGATCTTACACGCTTGAGTCTAAAAAAGAGGTTGTAGTGGATGTTCAAAATCCTATGGGATTGAGGCATAGGAATCCAATCCATAGGGATTTGGGTAGCACCATTCCTTTGATCCAAAGGCATTCCATAAGAAATAATCCTAAGGATTGGAATCCTCCAAAAATCCTGTGAAATTCCTACGATCCAAAGAGGCTTTAAGAAACTTCAAGTTCAGAAAAAATGAAGACGGATGAACACCTTCCCGTGACCTACAATCATGATAGGTTGATCTTTGCCTCCAATGATAGGTTGATGTTCAATTTGCGTGAATCCTTCATATATGATCAACAAAATAAAACTGATGAACTTTCACGTGGCCAACAACTAGTATCGCGTTAGCTTAAACCCACAGACCGTTTCTCTGCCTCCACTAGATCGACAAGTTAATAGAAAATATCATACTGGACCACTAGTTTATGTGTCCTACTTTCAGGATGAAAGGAGCAAGTGGAGCGGCAACTTTGGTTTCTGGCTCCGAGCCCCACTGATTATCTTACTGGACTTTTAAAAATTCGAAAATCATATTTATAGATTAACATTTTTTATGTAATCAATGATGTGTCTTACAATGTGTAAAACCTCAATTTGAAATACATCGTATTCTGAAATACACAAAAATAAAAGAAGTATGAATCTAAGTATAGTAAACAGTGCAACTTTTCCAAACTCCAAAATTTATCAGATTTTATAACTTTTTTGTAGCTCAAAATTCAAATAATTTAGCTTCGTGATTTACTACATATAGATTTTCCTTTGGTTTTTTAACTTGTAAATATTATTTTCGTAGCTTATTTTCGAATTTAAGAAAATAAATGGATCACGGGAGCCAAAGAGAGTTTCCGTGCATTCTGGACGTATTCTACAGTAAAAGAGAGGTATATGAACATTGCTCTGCTGTTAAAATGGATTTGGAAACTTTTCAATGAGCCGGGAAGTTTGTGGCATAAAGTGCTAACTAAAAAATACTTGACCAAGGGGGAGTCTATTTTGATGAACAATAAAAAGGGTTCGCAATTTTGGAACGGGTTACAGAACGTGAAACATTGGTTCAGTTGGGGTGCGATTTTCAAGGTGGGCAATGGTCACAAAACTCGGTTCTGGCATGATGTTTGGGTTGGATAGATTCCTCTTAAATTACAATTTCCTTCTCTTTTGGAGTTCATCTAATCCAGATGCTTCAGTAGCGGAGAATTTTGATTTTCAAGAAGAAGTCTGGAACATCGCTTTTAAGAGATCTTTTGGGAGGGAAGAGATGAACAGCTGGGAAAATTTGATGGATATGATAGCAGACAGGGAATTGTCGAGTTCTGAAGACAGAGTGGTCTGGGCTTTTAACAAATCTGGTGTGTACTCTGTGTCAATGTACAGGTGGTTAACTTTTCAGGGGGTGTCGGTGCCATTTTTGTCTCTGATTTGGAAACTCAGAATTCCTTTGAAGATTCGTATTTTAATGTGGCAAGTTCTCCATGACAGGCTTCCTACCAGGGAACAAATCAAGTTGAGGAATGGTCCTTCAGATGGGATCTGTCCTATGTGTGTTGATCTTGAAACTATTGATCATCTTCTGTTTACTTGTCCCATTGCTGCCTTTCTGTGGTTAGTAGTTGCTCGTATTCTTGGATGGGGTGATATCCCCACTTCTGTGGAGGACATCCTTTTGTGGATCAAAAGCAAGAAAGAGAAACTTGCTATACAGGCCTAGTGTGGGGTGGCGGCTGTATGGTGGATGCTCTGGACTGCTAGAAACAAACTCATTTTTGAGAAGAAGTGTTTGAAGAAGCCTACTGATGTTATTTTTTCGGTTCTACTCTTATTACAGCAGTGGTCGATATTGTGGTCTAAGAAGAATCAGAAGATTTTCAAGACAGTGGAGGAACAAGCAAGATTCTTGGTGGCTAAGATGGCTTGAGCGTGTTCTTGTGTCCTGTTTTTTCAGTTTCCTTGTCAGTTTGTTGGGGGAGTTTCCTGTCCGGTTGTTTGTAATAGTTTTATTCTCTTGGTTGGTTTTGATTTGGGAGTGTTTCCCTGTTACTTTGTTGAAGTTGCTGAGCTGGTGGTGCTCGTTTGGGTGGGTTGGTTGTAAGAACTGCTGTAAAACATTCTGCTTTCTTATAAAGCAGGGCAATAAAGCCTAGGTTCTAAAAAAATCTCAGACGGCAGTTTTACTTCCGAAGCATGCTAGACTGGACTCTGGAGGGCTTGTAATATCATAGATGGCTACAGTTTTGGGTAGGAAAAAGTGTGAGAGCTCAACCTTTTTCTTGCTCCTACTCTCTCTGTTTTTTAATATAAGATGTTTTACCATTTGTCCATATGCAAATATATATAAATATATGTAGACATATTTTTGTGTGCATGTTCACTCATTTTAGTGTGCAGATAGACAACATGTGTAATAAGTAAAACGCTTATATTCATGCACGGAGGGAGTAGCACTCAACATCCATTGAGACACAATTAGTTCCCGTTTTAACTAATTTCCGCACACAAAATCTCCATGCACACGCTCATCAGTCGCTCGCCCTCTTCTGGAAGGAAGGCAAAAAACAAAAAACTACTGAAGACTCAAGAAGAACAGCTAACCACACACGGACGCAGCTCCCATCTCTTTGCTAGTTCTATGTATGATAACATCTACGGAGTAGTTGAAGACTAAGCAAGTAACATCTACGGAGTAGTTGAAGACTAAGCAAGGGTACACTTGTCTAATTGGCTAAGTGTGACGCGCGGCCTGAAAAAATATACGATAAGAAACTTTAACAGAGCGTTCTGAAATGGTCATCCTAACTAGTGGAGAGTAACAATTTTGAGAAATAAAGCTGGCCATCAAGCAGGAAGTACAAGGATGGATATTCTATTCTAATTAATAGAAAACTGTTTTTGTACTTCTGTGTCGCTATTAAGTTTGCCGGCGAGATTTATCGTTTCGAAGTGATTTGACCTGCAGCCCTTGAAGCTCTCCAAAGGCAAAGATCAAGTAAAACTGAAAGCCAGCGGCGTCAATGTCTATTTGCCAAAGGACATGTATTAGAAAGGCTTCACAACGTGTTTAAACAACAGGCCGGCTGGTACCTTGGTAGGATCAAGAGCTTTTATGACCACACATTTTGGTTCCGATGTGATTGAGTTTGTGTAGTTTCGAAAATGTACTAAACACTACTACCGCATCAATTAAGTGGTCATTCGAAAACACAAATTCGCTGAAGTCAGATCTCCCATGAGATAAGGAGAAGGAACTTAAGCCATTTTGTAATGACCCGTTCAGAGAGTAGAAAATGGCTAAATTAGATTTGTGCATTTGCATAGCATGCATCTGAAAATACGGGAAAATTTAAAACTTTTTCAAAGAAGTCATAGAGTGTTCAACCACCACTCGAAAGGCTAGTTGAGAATGCCGTTAGTTTGACTAGTAACTAAAAACTTGGAATCCAACTTGTGAAACTTATATCGAGATTTCGCTGATGTTGGTGGATTAGACTTAGCCATCAACATGAGTGCTATAAACTTCAAAATATTGTCTTATCTAAATTCTCAAACATTTGGTTACAAGCGAATAATACAAGAAACTATAAATCAAATGATGAGTATGACTTACATCATTAATCGAATAAGTACATATCTTAAAGAAAAAAAAAGAAGGAGTATATGAAGGTGGATAAAAGACTAAACTAAATCTTAATCTAGATCTACTTATTCTATCAAGACTATCTTATCCTCTTATCTTCTAATCTTCTCCAAATCATTCTACTAGAGAAGGCAACACAAGAAAGGAGGAAAATCAACAAGAAGATTATACAGAAGGATTTCTTAGATATGCATAGAAGCACTATGCCAGTCCATCACTAGTATTTCGGAACTCCTATACCAAAATCTATTCTTATTAACTTCTCTACAAATAGTGTGATATTCTAAGGTTTGTGTTATATAGAAGTAGTTTGGTAACAAGTCTAATCACCTTGTTAACAAATCACTCTTGTATGCTCGAACAATTGAGTGTCATATACAAATAAACAGAAGGTCAGATAATTCAGAACATCTCAACCTTTGTAATATAAGAAGTAATTTGGTGACAAGACTGATTATCTTGTTAACAAATTCTTTTGTATGCATAAGGCAATTGATGTCATAAAGTACACATACATTCTTCTATAGCCATCTAATAGAAAGCTTTGCTAGGATCAATCTGGATGTCTTCACCACAAGGGCGAGGCCAGTGATGTTGGATACTAAACCAGGGACTTCAAGAACTTGACTTAAGTCCTGGTAATGACTTGAGAGATCAATACCAAGTTAAAGACAACAATGGATGATCATTTGGAGCATGTGGAATCAAGTAGGAAACTATGAGATTCAATCATGATCCATACAAGAGGGAACATAAAGAGGAAACACTAAACCACACATATAACTTAGGCAACATAATCAAGTATCCAAATAAGATAGTGATATGGTAGTTCATGGTGTTTCTTCAAGAGTATAGAGGGGATCAACGCAATACGGCACTAATACCAACACAAACATGGCATATAGATTAACCTTCACAACATCACCTCTTGTTCAATATTTGTTTGGTTATATATATACTTCTTTATCTCTAATTTCTAATAAAATTTGATTTCGGCACCTCGCGTCTTTTTATAGAAGGAGACCACCCTGATGAGTTACCAGAAATCCGCTCATGACAGGAGTCGAACCCTGGACGTAGGGATGTGTCACTCCGACCCTTGCCACTAGGCTACTTCCTAGTTCTCAATTTATTTCTAATAGTTGCAGCCCTAAAAGATGGCGAAGTCTCTCAAGCACTAAAGCAAAGGTTGTTTATCCCACAAATCAACTTAGATTTTTTTTAATAACACCCTAGTATAAATATGCATATACACATATATCTATCGAAGACCATTTCGGATTATAACGTTTGATGAAGTCACCATAAATGTCTCAGCATGGACTATAACCGGACTGAAAAAATATTTCACATTATTGACAAACATCGTCCTGATCATTTGGGGTATTCTTTGGCTTTCCACAAACTCGAAATGATACGATGGCATGACACTCCACCCACACGCTCTCCTCCACCCCACGCACACAGAAGAGCCACATCAGCTACACAAACAAAGTCAAATGCTGCTGGATTTTCCATCCTAAATACATGTCATTGGCTAATATCGATGACCATCTGGCTCATATTTACACGTATGCGGCATCGTTGAAGATATTTTTATGAAACCAGACAAAAAATTTACCTTTTCATTGATACAGAATAAAAGAGTTGGCCATTTATGAGGAAAACTGGTTTTCGAAAGAGTAGATTGGTGTAGTACTACTCTAAATAACCTTTGTGTGTTTCCGAAATTTTAGGAAAAAGTCCATAATCAACCTTGAACTCATAGAGCAAAGATAAATCGAACCCTCAACTCCCAATCCCCAAAATCGGCACTCTCAACTCTTCAATCCCGGTCTAATTTCGACCCTGACAGTGTTTCCCAAACATGGATTGTCGACGTGGCAAGTGAGAGTCGAGATTGCGCTGGGAGAGGCTCGATTGCGCGTAGAAGTTGGCCCGGCCCGGTACGCGGAGGCCCATCCCTCGGACAGCTCGTTGTGGAGTCCCTGGAATTCCCTCTCTGCTCGCGCGGCGGCAATGGCGACGGGGAGCTGATCGGTGCCAGTGGCGGCGATCGTTGCGGGCGGCGACTAGCGACGGGTGAAGGTATGTATTTGGACGTGATCCTCCTCCAGTGGCTGTAGTTTTAGCTGTATCAGCGGCATTAGGGCTAGGGTTTTTGGGTGAAAAGTTGCAGTTTTTTTGGGCGATCGGTGAAGTTAGGTTTTTGGTGCGATTAGGAAGGGATATTCCGTTCTTGTCGAAGTAAGTCTTGTGTAGTGATATTTTTCTTTTAATTTCAGTTTAATCATGGACCCGACGGAGATATTGAACGTGCGATTCCACATCGGAGGCGAGTTCTTCGGCAGCAATGGCCCTAATTTGCAGTATGTTGGGGGAGATGAGGAGATGTCAGAGATTGAGAGGGACAAGCTGTCGCTGCAAGAGGTGAAAGGGTTCTTGAGAGATCACATACAAGTGAAGGAATCAATGAAATTGTACTTTCAGGTTCCTGGTAAATCGCTGGCTGAAGGCTTGTTGTTTCTGAACGAGGACAGCAGATGTGTGCAAATGGGAGAGTACACGTGTGTGGGAGGAATAGCAGAGATTTATGTTGAGTATCATGGAGAGGAAGACAGTGTAGATAGCATCAGTGGCAACGACTTTGAAATTGATGAGCTTATGAACATAAGTGATGCATCACTACCTGATGTTGTTATGAATGCCGAGCCTGGTGAAAGTGATGCAGATGATCAAGTTGACAATTTGCATGATGTGCTAGTACCTAATGACAGTGGTGTGATCACTCAAGTTATTCGCAGTCCAATTAAGGTGTCAACTACAAGAAGAAATAGTGAGGCAGCAGAGCAAGATGTAGCAGAGCAAGTGACAGGCACACAGGCATCAATTTCGCAGGTCATTCATCCTACTGAAGGTGGAACAGGAGAAGAACCAGTTCCAGATGTTGCAGATTCAGATAGTGAGTCAGATGAAGACATTGAATATTTGCCACACAGTGAGGATAGTGGAGAAAATTCAGAAGTTGTGGAGCTTCGAAGGCATGCTAGGAAATTCAAGAAAAGAATGAGGCAAACAAAGAGTTGGATTGGGAAAGATCCTGTTCCAGTTGAGCTCATTTCAAATATGGAGGAACAATTGGAAGCTGAGGAGAAGGAATGGGAGTATGATTCATCGGATGAGGACTACTCTTATGATGAAGACTCTGATGGTAATTCAGTCAGGAGAAAGAGCAATTTTCCAAGATACAATAATGATATAGAAATTCCTCACTTTAGCTTAACAATGGTGTTCAGAAGCAAGAATCAGCTAGTGAAAGCACTGAAGAGATATGGTATTGTCACGAAAAGAAGCATTGAGTTCATGAAGTCAGAGTCAGATAGAGTTAGGGCCAAGTGTGGGTGGCCTAACTGCCCTTGGCTGATATATGGATCCAAATCCTCAAGAACAAACAGATTTCAGATAATAACATTTAATAATGAGCACAGATGTGCACAAAACAGAGACAACAGACTTGTCACTGCCAAAGTTATTGCCCAAAGGTATGAACATTTCATACTAGCAAATACAATGTGGAAGATTGATAGCATGAAGGCAACAGTGCTTCAAGATATGTTTGCAGATGTGTCCACTTCTAAGTGTAAGCATGCAAAGAAGCTTGTGATGGAGAAGTTATTGAGTGGCATGAAAAATGAGTACACAAGGGTTTTCGATTACCAGCTTGAGTTGCTTCGAAGTAATCCTAGTTCTACAGTTGCTGTATGTTTGGATCCTACCATCATGGATCAGAACATTTTTCAGAGTTTTTATGTGTGCTTTAATGCATTGAAGCAAGGTTTCAAGGCCGGCTGCAGGAAAGTAATAGGATTAGATGGCTGCTTTTTCAAAGGAGCTGTCAAGGGAGAGCTGTTGTGTGCTATAGCCAGAGATGCCAATAAACAGATGTATCCAGTAGCTTGGGCAGTTGTTGAGCAGGAAACCAATGAAACATGGAAGTGGTTTGTTGGCTTACTAATTAAAGATCTTGACATTAACAACAATGGAGCTGGTTGGGTCTTTATATCTGATCAACAGAAGGGACTAATAAATGCAATGAAGGATTATCTCCCAAATGCAGAGCACAGGATGTGTGCTAGGCATATATATGCCAACTGGAGGAAGAAGCACAGGGCGCATGAATGGCAGAAAAAATTCCGGGCAGTGGCTAAAGCAGCAAACAAACAAGACTTCAACTATTACAAAGCAAAGCTGGCACAAGAAACTCCAGTGGGTGTTCAGGACATGATGAAAACAGAGCCAGTGCATTGGGCACGAGCCTTTTTTCCTGCTGGCACCAACTATGTGTCAGTAGACAACAACTTGTGTGAATCTTTCAATCATGCCATTGTTGATGCAAGGTTCTATCCCTTAATTTCGATGCAAGAGAAAATCAGGAAGAAGATTTTACTAGAATTCAGGAACAGAGGGAGAAAGGAGCAAAGTTCCATGGAAAAGTATGCCCAAGCATTTTTAAGAAGTTGAAGAGCAGCATAGCAAGGACCCAGTTCATGGAAGTGTTGTGGAATGGCAAAGATGGATTTGAAGTCAAACTTCTCACTGGAAGAAAAATGCAATACACTGTCAGCCTTGAAAGGAGGACTTGTTCGTGTGGGTATTTCCAGCTTGCAGGACTTCCATGTTCACATGCAATTACTGCTATCTACAAGTGTGGTAAGCTTGTGGAAGATTATATTGCTCCCTGTTATTTTGTTGAAACTTTC
This sequence comes from Poa pratensis, assembly GCA_947311845.1. Classification (NCBI taxonomy): domain Eukaryota; kingdom Viridiplantae; phylum Streptophyta; class Magnoliopsida; order Poales; family Poaceae; genus Poa; species Poa pratensis. The sequence continues at coordinate 13,218,499 of CAMZMU010000113.1, forward strand.
AACAAAATTTATGAACATTGCTTGGAGCCTGTCGAAGGTGAGGAAATGTGGCCTGTTTCAGAAAAGCCTAGGCCTCAAGCTCCTGGATATGTTAGAATGCCAGGAAGGCCAAAGAAGAATGACAGAAAAAGAGAGGAAACAGAGAAACCCAAGGCAACCAACAAGATGAGCAAACATGGAACTATAATCACTTGTGGAATGTGTGGTGATAAAGGACACAACAGATCAGGTTGCAAGAAAAATCCAGATAGAGGTCAGAAGAAGAATGCACACCTAGTGAAGACTAGCAGGAAAAGCAACAAAACAGAGGTAAATGTTACCGCAAATTTAGCGTCGCTCCCCCAGGCGGCGCCAGGGGAGAAACGCGTCGCCGCCGAGCCTCCCTCCCGTCCAGCGCCTTCCTGCCGCTGCCGTCGCCGGCTTCGTCCGCGGCGGTGGCGGCACCCCCTACTGTCAAAAACGGCGGTCGGGGGTATGGTTCTTCTTCTCAGTGGGCGGCGATTGACCCGTGGGGGCGGCGGAGGTCGGGGGTGGAGGAAGCTGGGCCGGCGGGCCCGGGTGGAGGTCGCGGTTGCTGCAGGCGGCGATGCGGGCGGCGGGGGCGCCGTCGCCTGCGGAGGTGGTGCCTGCGCGCCCGATGGGCTTTGGCAGGCCCGATCTGGGCTCGTCGGGCCTGCGCGTGGGCGCGCGGACGCGCGGCGCTAGACGGTGCGGGGCGCGGTGGCGGTGGCTGCTAGGCGGCGGCGCTGAGGCGGAGGTGGTGTGGGTTCCGATGGGGCAGCAGGGCTGGCATCCCTCGCTGTCGTTCTTCGGCTCCTTGTGCAGCGGCGAAGCCGGGGCGGCGGCCCCGGTCCTGTTCGGCGGTGCAGCGGTGTCCTTGGTGGCATGGGGTGCCGTCTGTGGACTTCGGCGTGCGGTGGTGCTCGGGTGGTCGGCAGCAGTGATACGTCTCAAACGTATCTATAATTTTTGATGTTCCATGCTGATATTATATCAATTGCTACATGTTTTGGTTACACTTTATATCATTTTTATGCATTTTCTGGGACTAACCTATTAACAAGATGCCACAGTGCCAGTTCCCTGTTTTCTGCTGTTTTTGGTTTCAGAAAATCTATTAAGGAAATATTCTCGGAATTGGACGAAACAAAAGACATCGTCAATAATATCACGAGGAGATCACGGAGTCCAAAGGGGAGTCGGAGCAGACCCACCAGGGGGCCACGCCACACTAGGGCGCGGCCCAGGGTGGGCCCGCGCCCCCTATGGCGTGGTGGCCCCCCTCGGCCACCGACGCCGCCTCTTCGCCTATATATTCTCCGCGACGCGAAAACCCTATTACGGTCGATCATATTCCACGAAAAGTTCCGTCGCGGCCGTCATCGTCAATCTCAGATCGGAGGAGTTCTGAAGCTCTTCCCGGCACCCTGCCGGAGGGGAGATCATCACCGGAGGGCTCTACATCACCATGCCTGCCTCCGGAGTGATGCGTGAGTAGTCCACCCCTGGACTACGGGTCCATAGCAGTAGCTAGATGGTTGTCTCTCTACCTTGTGCCTCCATGTTTAGATCTTGTGAGCTGCCTAACATGATCAAGATCATCTTATTGTAATGCTAGATGTTGTGTTTGCTGGGATCCGATGAATATTGATACCATGTTTATTCAAGTTGTTTATCTATGTGCTCTTGATCTTGCATGCTCTCCGTTGCTAGTAGATGCTTTGGCCAAGTAGATGCTTGTGACTCCAAGAGGGGGTATTTATGCTCGATAGTGGGTTCAGTCTCTAGATATCTGGATCAGTGACAGAAAGGTCTAAGATGGTAGATGTGCTGTTGCTACTAGGGATAAAACATTGGTGCAGTGTCCAAGGGCACTTGTATTGATTACATTACACACTTTACTTCATGCAATAATCTGTTGTTAGCAACTTAATACTGAATGGATGCGGATGCTGCCTTGAAGGTGGATTATTTAGGCATAGATGCGGTTGGAATAACGGTCTATGTACTTTGTTGTAATGCCCAACTAGATTTCATAGTAGACATCTTGGCATGTATTGCATTGTTATGCCCTCTCTATTTGTCAATTGCCCAGCTGTAATTTGTTTACCCAACATGCTAGTTATCTGTTCTGAGAGAGACACCACTAGTGAACTGTGGACCCTGGTCCAATTTCCTCATACTGTTTACACAACCTGCTGCAATCATCTGTTTCCTGTTACTTGCTGTTTTTCCTGCTGTTTTCCACACCATACGTTTAACTCTTTGTTTCTGCAAGACCGGAGAGATTGACAACCTCTCTGTTTCGTGTTGGGCAAAGTTCTGGTTTGTGTCTGTGCAGATTCCACGTTGGTGCAAGCTCCCTAGCGCCAGGGGGAGTCAACATCAACAACCTTCCGATAGATCGTCAAGTCCTACTGGATTGATAACCTTGGGTAGATTATTCAAGGGAAAACTTCTGCTGTCTACATCATAACCTTCCTCTTGGGGTTCACCAACACGTAGCCATCAAGCTGTTTTCTGGCGCCGTTGCCGGGGAAGTACTCATCATCACCATCATCATCATCCTCAAATACTCTCCCGTCAACCAGGCACCAGCTGTTTTCTGGCGCCGTTGCCGGGGACTTGGAGGCTATTGGAAAGGGGAGTCTCTCAGTTCCAATCTCTTTACTTTGTTTTTTGTCTTGTTTTAGTTTTGTTTTGCTTGCTGTTAAAAATCAAAAACAAAAAAAAATTAGTTTCTTGCATCTAGTTTATTTCGGTTTGTTATTATGTCTAGTTGTTTACTTGCTATCAATGGCTTCTCTTTGATACTAAATATTATTGGCACGGTGGGTTCACGGAGGAACATCAAACTTATTATGAGGAATACCGCTTGTCTCAAAAAGGGAAACATCTATGGGAACAAATAAGTAGATTGAATTATTTTGCTAAGAACTTGTGTTCTACATTTGATGAATCCTACTGCTTTAATGAATCTTTTTGTTGTAGAAGGCATAAACACCTCCCTTTCCAATGTGATTATAATGATAATGAAACCTTGGCTGCTTATGCTAAAGGAAACTATGACTTTGGTAATCTTGAACAAACTGAAGAATTTGTTGTTTTTAAGGGTGCTTATGAAATTGCTGGTTATATTCAAGATGATGATTCTCCTTATAAATCTGAGAATTTTTCTATACTTGGTTATTGCCTTGAATATTACAATGACAATCCTTATATCACTAAATTTCTTGAGAAAACTTATTCTCCAGAACAACTTGCTTCTTTTCAGGGACCTATGGAAGAAGAAATTGCTGAAACTGTGATCTCATTGGATGAAAAAGAGGAGGAGAGTGAAGAACAAAAGGAGGATCTACCTTCTAATGATAGTAACTCTTTAACTCTTACATTATATGATTACCCTCCATGCCCACATAAGGAGGAAAAATGCTATATTGTTGAATGTCATGATTCTATTGAAATATCTCCTTTTGATAAATTTGAAGTAACAAGCTCCTTGACTCAAGAAAAGGAAATTGCAGAAAGTAAAAATGTGCTCCCTAATGTTATATATGATAATGCTCTTGATGATGGTCCTATATTGGCTAATGATATTTATTATACTATTATTGTCAAAAGTGGGTTTGATAACCCCACTGTTTTAGAGCTTAATAAAAATTATGTGTTTGTAGATCATGAAAAGCATGCTTTATGTGATAGTTATATTGTTGAGTTTGTTCATGATGCTACTGAAAGTTATTATGAGAGAGGAAAATATGGTTGTAAAAGTTTTCAAGTCACTAAAACACCTCTCTTTATGTTGAAAGTTTTGAAGCTATATTTGTTTCATCTTTCTATGCTAGTTGCTTTATGCTTCAATAATTTATTTTGTTACAAGATTCCTTTGCATAGGAAGTGGGTTAGACTTAAATGTGTTTGATATTTGCCTCTTGATGCTCTCTTTTGTTTTTCAACTCTTATTCTTATGAGAGCATCATTAAAATCTTCTAGCCTAGCTAAAAGGCATTAAAAGAAAGCGCTTTTGGGAGGCAACCCATTATCTTTTATTTTCAGTATTAGTCAAGGATGCTTGTTTACCTCTGTAGCAACTCCTTTGTATCTTTATTTGCTGTTTTGTTGTGCCAAGGAGAGTTACTAATGCAAAGTTGGTTTTTATTTTCGGGACTGCATTGGGACAGATTGCTGTTCGTCACCGTTTAATTCAGTAGAAAATCAGAAAAAATCGAAAAATGCTGAAACTTTTTGTGCATGTTCCTGATGATGTTACGCAACTTTCATTATTTCAAAAGTTCTTCATCTGAGCATCGTAAGTGCCTCGAAAAAATTCGTCATTACAGACTGTTCTGGTTTGACAGATTCTGTCTTTTATTTTGCATTCTCTCTTTTACAAGTTTTTAAGTGGTTTCTTTTCGTGTAAAAGTGCCCACTTGAGCCTAGTAACAGTGGCTAATGTTTAAAATAGTTGGCTTGTGAGTTTTGTCTTTGCTAGAACTTTGAAGTATTATCTTTTAGTGCACTAACCTGCTAATGAGAAAAGCTGTTAAGTTTTGGTGTGAAGGAAGTTTTCAAGTGTTGATAGAGGAGAATGATATTACATGATCAAGAAGAGTGAAGAGCTTAAGCTTGGGGAGGCTTACCTCCCCAGCATATTTCAAGAAGACTCAAGCATCTAAGCTTGGGGATGCCCAAGGCATCCCCTTCTTCATCTACAAATTATCAGGTCATCTCTAATGGTGCTATATTTTTATTGCTTCATGCTAGTGTACTCTTCCTTGGAGCGTCAGTGTGTTTTTGTTTTCAGTTTGTTTTGTTTTGTTTGCTGTGCTATACTTGTTGGATCCTAGTATTCATGTTTGGGAGAGAGACACGCTCCACTTTTTCATTAGAATACTCTTGTGCTTCACTTATACTTGTTGAGTATTCCTGTCTAGTTGCTGTTATTGCTTTAGCTCTCAGTTTTTCATGTATCTCTTGTTAGAGCTTTCAGTTTCTTTTGAAGAAAGTACTCTCTTGCTTCACTTATATCTGTTTGGAGAGTTGTCAAATAAGTTGATTGGTGTTTGGTTGGACCAGAAAAATGCTATGCATGTGGTAGTGGTATAAAATGCTTACATGAATCTTTTTAGATCGTTGTCTTGAGTAATTTGATGCTTGCCAATTGTTTTGAGCTGTCAAGTAATTAATGTTTAAGCTTGTGCATCATGTAAGTAATGGCTATTAATGAAGAACTACTATAAGGATTTTCTGCTATAATAATCTGTTGCATAATTGGAAGTCCATAGTAGTCTAGATAATTTTTGGATGAAGGCTATGTGTTAACAAGGAAGACAGTGGGAGTCTATGGTTCGTCAAACCTTGTGTTTTATGTACACTCTTGCTATTCCAGTTGATAATGATGTTTGCTTATAATAACCTTGCTAGCCTAAACTCTGTACTAAGAGGGAATGCTTCTTGTACATCCAAAACCTTGAGCCAAATCCATGCCACCTGTGTCCACCATACCTACCTATTATGTGGTGTTTTCACCATTCCAAGTAAATTTCTTCATGTGCTATCTACTAACTACTCAAAACTGTTACATTTCCTTTTTGTGTCACTACTTGAAAAGCTCATAAGGACGTAGATAGGTGGTCTTTATTTCCTGGTTGATCAAATTTTACACACCTGGACTAGTGGCATATACATCCGCTTATCCAATAATTTTGCAAAAAGAGCTGGCAACGGGGTGCCCAGTCCCAATTAATTACAACTTTAACCAAACAATTCTCTTCACATCTTTTTGCCCCTGATTCGTCAGTCAAGCAATGTTCACAAGTGTGTAAACAAAAGAGAAGAGGGATGATCTGCCCGCTGGTAGAAATAACGTCCTTCATGGGAGCCGCTCTTGTAAAGTTTGATCAACTAGTGAAGTAGAGTATTGCCTATTTGCTGATTTGTTGACACCTGTATACACCATTACCTTACAAAACAATATTTTATGCTCTCTATATGCCTTCGGGAACTACAGCTCTAGCACATGATGTTAATCCCTGCTTCCCTCTGCGAAGGGCCATTCTTTTACTTTTATGTTGAGTCAGTTTTCCCACTTCTTTCTGTCTACTTAAGCAAACATCATTGTCAACTCCAGTATAACAGTTTTTACATAACTTTGTGTTTGGTTGATCATATTCTTTGCATTGACATTATCTATATGATATACATGTTGAAAGTTGAAGCAAATGCTGAAGCTATTATCTTCCTTTGTGTTGATACAAACACTTTCATGTTGAGAATTATTGCTGCTGTGAACTAACTATTATGTTAGACTATTATATCTCTAAATGTTTTATAGTATTATTCATGAAAGTTTGCACTTGTGTGATCACTTATGTTTACTCTTTATTTACTTGCTTGCAAACTATAGACCATTGGCTTGGATCACTTCATTCAGATCATGTGCATTACATTGTTATTTGATCAAAGATTGTGTTGGTAGCATGTCACTTCAAAAATTATCTGTTTTTATCGTTTACCTACTCGAGGACGAGCAGGAACTAAGCTTGGGGATGCTTGATACGTCTCAAACGTATCTATAATTTTTGATGTTCCATGCTGATATTATATCAATTGCTACATGTTTTGGTTACACTTTATATCATTTTTATGCATTTTCTGGGACTAACCTATTAACAAGATGCCACAGTGCCAGTTCCCTGTTTTCTGCTGTTTTTGGTTTCAGAAAATCTATTAAGGAAATATTCTCGGAATTGGACGAAACAAAAGACATCGTCAATAATATCACGAGGAGATCACGGAGTCCAAAGGGGAGTCGGAGCAGACCCACCAGGGGGCCACGCCACACTAGGGCGCGGCCCAGGGTGGGCCCGCGCCCCCCTATGGCGTGGTGGCCCCCCTCGGCCACCGACGCCGCCTCTTCGCCTATATATTCTCCGCGACGCGAAAACCCTATTACGGTCGATCATATTCCACGAAAAGTTCCGTCGCGGCCGTCATCGTCAATCTCAGATCGGAGGAGTTCTGAAGCTCTTCCCGGCACCCTGCCGGAGGGGAGATCATCACCGGAGGGCTCTACATCACCATGCCTGCCTCCGGAGTGATGCGTGAGTAGTCCACCCCTGGACTACGGGTCCATAGCAGTAGCTAGATGGTTGTCTCTCTACCTTGTGCCTCCATGTTTAGATCTTGTGAGCTGCCTAACATGATCAAGATCATCTTATTGTAATGCTAGATGTTGTGTTTGCTGGGATCCGATGAATATTGATACCATGTTTATTCAAGTTGTTTATCTATGTGCTCTTGATCTTGCATGCTCTCCGTTGCTAGTAGATGCTTTGGCCAAGTAGATGCTTGTGACTCCAAGAGGGGGTATTTATGCTCGATAGTGGGTTCAGTCTCTAGATATCTGGATCAGTGACAGAAAGGTCTAAGATGGTAGATGTGCTGTTGCTACTAGGGATAAAACATTGGTGCAGTGTCCAAGGGCACTTGTATTGATTACATTACACACTTTACTTCATGCAATAATCTGTTGTTAGCAACTTAATACTGAATGGATGCGGATGCTGCCTTGAAGGTGGATTATTTAGGCATAGATGCGGTTGGAATAACGGTCTATGTACTTTGTTGTAATGCCCAACTAGATTTCATAGTAGACATCTTGGCATGTATTGCATTGTTATGCCCTCTCTATTTGTCAATTGCCCAGCTGTAATTTGTTTACCCAACATGCTAGTTATCTGTTCTGAGAGAGACACCACTAGTGAACTGTGGACCCTGGTCCAATTTCCTCATACTGTTTACACAACCTGCTGCAATCATCTGTTTCCTGTTACTTGCTGTTTTTCCTGCTGTTTTCCACACCATACGTTTAACTCTTTGTTTCTGCAAGACCGGAGAGATTGACAACCTCTCTGTTTCGTGTTGGGCAAAGTTCTGGTTTGTGTCTGTGCAGATTCCACGTTGGTGCAAGCTCCCTAGCGCCAGGGGGAGTCAACATCAACAACCTTCCGATAGATCGTCAAGTCCTACTGGATTGATAACCTTGGGTAGATTATTCAAGGGAAAACTTCTGCTGTCTACATCATAACCTTCCTCTTGGGGTTCACCAACACGTAGCCATCAAGCTGTTTTCTGGCGCCGTTGCCGGGGAAGTACTCATCATCACCATCATCATCATCCTCAAATACTCTCCCGTCAACCAGGCACCAGCTGTTTTCTGGCGCCGTTGCCGGGGACTTGGAGGCTATTGGAAAGGGGAGTCTCTCAGTTCCAATCTCTTTACTTTGTTTTTTGTCTTGTTTTATTTTTGTTTTGCTTGCTGTTAAAAATCAAAAACAAAAAAAAATTAGTTTCTTGCATCTAGTTTATTTCGGTTTGTTATTATGTCTAGTTGTTTACTTGCTATCAATGGCTTCTCTTTGATACTAAATATTATTGGCACGGTGGGTTCACGGAGGAACATCAAACTTATTATGAGGAATACCGCTTGTCTCAAAAAGGGAAACATCTATGGGAACAAATAAGTAGATTGAATTATTTTGCTAAGAACTTGTGTTCTACATTTGATGAATCCTACTGCTTTAATGAATCTTTTTGTTGTAGAAGGCATAAACACCTCCCTTTCCAATGTGATTATAATGATAATGAAACCTTGGCTGCTTATGCTAAAGGAAACTATGACTTTGGTAATCTTGAACAAACTGAAGAATTTGTTGTTTTTAAGGGTGCTTATGAAATTGCTGGTTATATTCAAGATGATGATTCTCCTTATAAATCTGAGAATTTTTCTATACTTGGTTATTGCCTTGAATATTACAATGACAATCCTTATATCACTAAATTTCTTGAGAAAACTTATTCTCCAGAACAACTTGCTTCTTTTCAGGGACCTATGGAAGAAGAAATTGCTGAAACTGTGATCTCATTGGATGAAAAAGAGGAGGAGAGTGAAGAACAAAAGGAGGATCTACCTTCTAATGATAGTAACTCTTTAACTCTTACATTATATGATTACCCTCCATGCCCACATAAGGAGGAAAAATGCTATATTGTTGAATGTCATGATTCTATTGAAATATCTCCTTTTGATAAATTTGAAGTAACAAGCTCCTTGACTCAAGAAAAGGAAATTGCAGAAAGTAAAAATGTGCTCCCTAATGTTATATATGATAATGCTCTTGATGATGGTCCTATATTGGCTAATGATATTTATTATACTATTATTGTCAAAAGTGGGTTTGATAACCCCACTGTTTTAGAGCTTAATAAAAATTATGTGTTTGTAGATCATGAAAAGCATGCTTTATGTGATAGTTATATTGTTGAGTTTGTTCATGATGCTACTGAAAGTTATTATGAGAGAGGAAAATATGGTTGTAAAAGTTTTCAAGTCACTAAAACACCTCTCTTTATGTTGAAAGTTTTGAAGCTATATTTGTTTCATCTTTCTATGCTAGTTGCTTTATGCTTCAATAATTTATTTTGTTACAAGATTCCTTTGCATAGGAAGTGGGTTAGACTTAAATGTGTTTGATATTTGCCTCTTGATGCTCTCTTTTGTTTTTCAACTCTTATTCTTATGAGAGCATCATTAAAATCTTCTAGCCTAGCTAAAAGGCATTAAAAGAAAGCGCTTTTGGGAGGCAACCCATTATCTTTTATTTTCAGTATTAGTCAAGGATGCTTGTTTACCTCTGTAGCAACTCCTTTGTATCTTTATTTGCTGTTTTGTTGTGCCAAGGAGAGTTACTAATGCAAAGTTGGTTTTTATTTTCGGGACTGCATTGGGACAGATTGCTGTTCGTCACCGTTTAATTCAGTAGAAAATCAGAAAAAATCGAAAAATGCTGAAACTTTTTGTGCATGTTCCTGATGATGTTACGCAACTTTCATTATTTCAAAAGTTCTTCATCTGAGCATCGTAAGTGCCTCGAAAAAATTCGTCATTACAGACTGTTCTGGTTTGACAGATTCTGTCTTTTATTTTGCATTCTCTCTTTTACAAGTTTTTAAGTGGTTTCTTTTCGTGTAAAAGTGCCCACTTGAGCCTAGTAACAGTGGCTAATGTTTAAAATAGTTGGCTTGTGAGTTTGTCTTTGCTAGAACTTTGAAGTATTATCTTTTAGTGCACTAACCTGCTAATGAGAAAAGCTGTTAAGTTTTGGTGTGAAGGAAGTTTTCAAGTGTTGATAGAGGAGAATGATATTACATGATCAAGAAGAGTGAAGAGCTTAAGCTTGGGGAGGCTTACCTCCCCAGCATATTTCAAGAAGACTCAAGCATCTAAGCTTGGGGATGCCCAAGGCATCCCCTTCTTCATCTACAAATTATCAGGTCATCTCTAATGGTGCTATATTTTTATTGCTTCATGCTAGTGTACTCTTCCTTGGAGCGTCAGTGTGTTTTTGTTTTCAGTTTGTTTTGTTTTGTTTGCTGTGCTATACTTGTTGGATCCTAGTATTCATGTTTGGGAGAGAGACACGCTCCACTTTTTCATTAGAATACTCTTGTGCTTCACTTATACTTGTTGAGTATTCCTGTCTAGTTGCTGTGATTGCTTTAGCTCTCAGTTTTTCATGTATCTCTTGTTAGAGCTATCAGTTTCTTTTGAAGAAAGTACTCTCTTGCTTCACTTATATCTGTTTGGAGAGTTGTCAAATAAGTTGATTGGTGTTTGGTTGGACCAGAAAAATGCTATGCATGTGGTAGTGGTATAAAATGCTTACATGAATCTTTTTAGATCGTTGTCTTGAGTAATTTGATGCTTGCCAATTGTTTTGAGCTGTCAAGTAATTAATGTTTAAGCTTGTGCATCATGTAAGTAATGGCTATTAATGAAGAACTACTATAAGGATTTTCTGCTATAATAATCTGTTGCATAATTGGAAGTCCATAGTAGTCTAGATAATTTTTGGATGAAGGCTATGTGTTAACAAGGAAGACAGTGGGAGTCTATGGTTCGTCAAACCTTGTGTTTTATGTACACTCTTGCTATTCCAGTTGATAATGATGTTTGCTTATAATAACCTTGCTAGCCTAAACTCTGTACTAAGAGGGAATGCTTCTTGTACATCCAAAACCTTGAGCCAAATCCATGCCACCTGTGTCCACCATACCTACCTATTATGTGGTGTTTTCACCATTCCAAGTAAATTTCTTCATGTGCTATCTACTAACTACTCAAAACTGTTACATTTCCTTTTTGTGTCACTACTTGAAAAGCTCATAAGGACGTAGATAGGTGGTCTTTATTTCCTGGTTGATCAAATTTTACACACCTGGACTAGTGGCATATACATCCGCTTATCCAATAATTTTGCAAAAAGAGCTGGCAACGGGGTGCCCAGTCCCAATTAATTACAACTTTAACCAAACAATTCTCTTCACATCTTTTTGCCCCTGATTCGTCAGTCAAGCAATGTTCACAAGTGTGTAAACAAAAGAGAAGAGGGATGATCTGCCCGCTGGTAGAAATAACGTCCTTCATGGGAGCCGCTCTTGTAAAGTTTGATCAACTAGTGAAGTAGAGTATTGCCTATTTGCTGATTTGTTGACACCTGTATACACCATTACCTTACAAAACAATATTTTATGCTCTCTATATGCCTTCGGGAACTACAGCTCTAGCACATGATGTTAATCCCTGCTTCCCTCTGCGAAGGGCCATTCTTTTACTTTTATGTTGAGTCAGTTTTCCCACTTCTTTCTGTCTACTTAAGCAAACATCATTGTCAACTCCAGTATAACAGTTTTTACATAACTTTGTGTTTGGTTGATCATATTCTTTGCATTGACATTATCTATATGATATACATGTTGAAAGTTGAAGCAAATGCTGAAGCTATTATCTTCCTTTGTGTTGATACAAACACTTTCATGTTGAGAATTATTGCTGCTGTGAACTAACTATTATGTTAGACTATTATATCTCTAAATGTTTTATAGTATTATTCATGAAAGTTTGCACTTGTGTGATCACTTATGTTTACTCTTTATTTACTTGCTTGCAAACTATAGACCATTGGCTTGGATCACTTCATTCAGATCATGTGCATTACATTGTTATTTGATCAAAGATTGTGTTGGTAGCATGTCACTTCAAAAATTATCTGTTTTTATCGTTTACCTACTCGAGGACGAGCAGGAACTAAGCTTGGGGATGCTTGATACGTCTCAAACGTATCTATAATTTTTGATGTTCCATGCTGATATTATATCAATTGCTACATGTTTTGGTTACACTTTATATCATTTTTATGCATTTTCTGGGACTAACCTATTAACAAGATGCCACAGTGCCAGTTCCCTGTTTTCTGCTGTTTTTGGTTTCAGAAAATCTATTAAGGAAATATTCTCGGAATTGGACGAAACAAAAGACATCGTCAATAATATCACGAGGAGATCACGGAGTCCAAAGGGGAGTCGGAGCAGACCCACCAGGGGGCCACGCCACACTAGGGCGCGGCCCAGGGTGGGCCCGCGCCCCCCTATGGCGTGGTGGCCCCCCTCGGCCACCGACGCCGCCTCTTCGCCTATATATTCTCCGCGACGCGAAAACCCTATTACGGTCGATCATATTCCACGAAAAGTTCCGTCGCGGCCGTCATCGTCAATCTCAGATCGGAGGAGTTCTGAAGCTCTTCCCGGCACCCTGCCGGAGGGGAGATCATCACCGGAGGGCTCTACATCACCATGCCTGCCTCCGGAGTGATGCGTGAGTAGTCCACCCCTGGACTACGGGTCCATAGCAGTAGCTAGATGGTTGTCTCTCTACCTTGTGCCTCCATGTTTAGATCTTGTGAGCTGCCTAACATGATCAAGATCATCTTATTGTAATGCTAGATGTTGTGTTTGCTGGGATCCGATGAATATTGATACCATGTTTATTCAAGTTGTTTATCTATGTGCTCTTGATCTTGCATGCTCTCCGTTGCTAGTAGATGCTTTGGCCAAGTAGATGCTTGTGACTCCAAGAGGGGGTATTTATGCTCGATAGTGGGTTCAGTCTCTAGATATCTGGATCAGTGACAGAAAGGTCTAAGATGGTAGATGTGCTGTTGCTACTAGGGATAAAACATTGGTGCAGTGTCCAAGGGCACTTGTATTGATTACATTACACACTTTACTTCATGCAATAATCTGTTGTTAGCAACTTAATACTGAATGGATGCGGATGCTGCCTTGAAGGTGGATTATTTAGGCATAGATGCGGTTGGAATAACGGTCTATGTACTTTGTTGTAATGCCCAACTAGATTTCATAGTAGACATCTTGGCATGTATTGCATTGTTATGCCCTCTCTATTTGTCAATTGCCCAGCTGTAATTTGTTTACCCAACATGCTAGTTATCTGTTCTGAGAGAGACACCACTAGTGAACTGTGGACCCTGGTCCAATTTCCTCATACTGTTTACACAACCTGCTGCAATCATCTGTTTCCTGTTACTTGTTTTTTCCTGCTGTTTTCCACACCATACGTTTAACTCTTTGTTTCTGCAAGACCGGAGAGATTGACAACCTCTCTGTTTCGTGTTGGGCAAAGTTCTGGTTTGTGTCTGTGCAGATTCCACGTTGGTGCAAGCTCCTAGCGCCAGGGGGAGTCAACATCAACAACCTTCCGATAGATCGTCAAGTCCTACTGGATTGGTAACCTTGGGTAGATTATTTAAGAGAAAACTTCTGCTGTCTACATCATAAACTTCCTCTTGGGGTTCACCAACACGTAGCCATCAAGCAGCGCCCCTGCAAGGCTTGATGCTCCTAGCGCTTCACGGCCGGGTCAAGATCCGGGCGAAAGTCCAGCACCGGCTTTGGTTTGTGCCGACGACGGCGGCGCCTTTCGGGCATCGTTCTCCTTCTTGTTCGCGTCGTCGAGGAGATTGATTCGGTCCGACGCATTGGTGGCAAGAGCTCCGGGTGAAAACCTAAACTCCTTCGGAGTGGGCGGCGGTGACGAACGCGGCATTACCTTGTTGGAGGCGTCGCCTTGAAGCTCTTGGCCCCCGCGGTGCGCTGGCTTCGCGTCGGCAAGGCGGGATGGCTCTGCGGTCGGGGGAAGCGGATGCCGGGGTGGCGACCTCGGACGGTGGTGGTATTTCGAGGCGGCGGCCTCGATCCCCTCTACAGCGACGGTCCTATGGGGCAGGGCCATCTCCTGGCGAGGTCTGGGTGGCGATCTGGTGCTGCACATGCAGCAAGTGTGTCGGCCCGGCTGGTTCGGCTCCGGGCAATGCGGAGTTTGATCTGGTTGCTATGCCGGGGCGGCGGCCCCGGATTTGGCGCGACGTTGAGGTCTGCGGACGATCGTCTTCAGCGAGGGTAGCAAGGGCTACGAGACGGTTGGGTCGTGCGGCGTTGTGACTCGTGTGCGGCTTTGGTGCCGAGTGGTGTAAGTCGGGGCGGCGGCCCCGGGGTTGGTGGCGTGTTTTGTGCCGTTCGGTGGACTAGCGTCGTGTGGGCGGCGGTCCCATCGTCTGTGCGGTTTTTTGGCCATGTTTTCCTCATAAACAGGGCATTTGTACGGTTTTTGGGCCCGGTTTTCCTTATAAACTGGGACAATTCTTTCTTCTATACGAATTGCAGGAACGCCCTGCCCTCTTCGAGAGGTTACTCGAAAAAAAAATTCGATGAATTTAGATGGTTTCTAGATGATTTGCACTTATTTTACTGCATATTTTGTAGCAATCTGAACCATCTTCTGCGCCTGGACCGTCTTCTGCTCCTGTACCATCTTCTGCTCCATCTTCACAAGCTTCTCAAACTGCAAGAACTGCACCTACTACAGAAGCTACAAGAACTGCAAGACCTGCACCAGCTGCTGCTTTCAAGCATCCCAGGAGTACAGCTGCACAAGCTACAGCAGGAACTAGCACGGATGGTGCTGCAAATAAAAAGGCAAAGAGAGCCCCTGCATCTTCACATGGCAGCTTTAAGTACTTCACTGCTAGTGGCAATGTGTAATGATGTAAACCTGGGAAATGTAGGAAGGTTCGAACCTATTTTGTGAGTCCCAGATTGTCAAACTTGAACAATCTGTGTAATGTTACTTTGCTCCAAACTAGAATGTGTGCACCAGTTTGTTAAAGTTGAAGTTTATGCTGCTTTTCCTACATCATATATCATATGCAAATGCCAGGAAAATTACTGAACTCCCAACTCAAAATAAACAGAATTCATACTTCATTACATCCGCAATACCACAAGTACTGACCAATTTCACTCTCAGTTCAGTACCATTTTACCTACAACTAAACCTAGCACAGAGACAATGAAAACAAACACCACATTCTTATATTTGCGCTGCAGAGCATCTATCTCTGCATTCTTCTTCCTCAATTCTTCTTTCAGAGCCATTATACTAGCATCTTCAGTCAGTGTAATTGCATCTTCAGACCGAGCCCGACCAACAATTCCTGCACCCTTGAGCCTCCAAACTGGGATTCAATTAGTGACAAAAACATCGTCAGAGATGCATACAGCTCGAGCGAGCCATGGCGGAACAGCCGCCGCCGCTCCCCCAACCCCCGCCGCTGCGTCCCCAGCCCCGTCGCCGCAGTTTCCTTCCGCCGCTGTGCCTTTGGGATTTGACGTGCCAATCGGCGACCTCGTATCTACGCCCCTCCTTCCATTGGCTCGACGGAAACCAGGAGCGGCAGAAGAACTCGAAGCCCACGACATCCCCGCCGCTGCCGCCGCCGCTACACCGCGCTATCCCTCAGCAATCCCCAATTTCGCCTCTCACTCTGCGCTCGCTAACCCTAACTTCTGTCCCCAATTTCATTCCCTGACTCGTCGTTAGTATTAGACGTGTGCTCGTGGTGCATAGGCACGTGTACGAGTCCCGATCGGAAAATTTCTTGGGACGACGGTGCCGAAGAAGAACATCACCCTCGTGGCAATGAAAGCAGCACACCCCAACGGCCAATCCACGCGGTCACACGTCACTCGTCCCTGCCTCCTAGCTGATGCCGCCGCACACCCACGCGGCGTCTCTATCCACCACCACTGCTCTTCTCCTGCTCCGTTATAAATCGGCGAGCACCTCCAGCTCCATTCCACAGACTCGCCGATTCACATCTCAACAACTCTCAAGCCTCGTATCATATCTCACGAGCGAAGCAGTCGATCGAGTGGTAACAACCAATGGCGATGGCACCGTCAGCAGCAGCCGTCTCCGTCTCCTTCTCCGCCCGCCCGTCCATGGGAGCGACGGCATTCCGGCCGCGCGCCACCGTCGCGTCCGCCTCCGCGGGCGCCAAGCGTGTCCGCACGGGAGCCCCCAAGGGAGGTGCCAAGTGGTGGGCGCCGCTGGTGGGTTGGTCCGGGCGGCCCGACTACATCGAGGCCGCCTCTCCGGCGGCGCTGGTAGCTGAGGAGGAAGAGGAGAAGGCGGGGAGGTCCTTCGTGGGCGGCCTGACGGAGGAGAAGGCACGGCAGCTGCGCGCGCGGATGGCGGAAATGGAGAGCTTCCACGACGCCATGTACCACTCCGCCATCGCATCCCGTCTCGCACGCTGCACCTAGGACGCCGGCCACCATGGCCGCAGAGAACCTAGTACAAACCAACTCGCCGGCACCGCCAGAGAAGCTCATGTGCCCGTGCTTGTGTGTGTGTATAACTGTGTAGATGTAGTAATCCCATCGCGTTAGAACAATTGGGATCTGTAATTACCTGTGCAGGATCTGCGAGGTTTGTAAATACAGCAACTCCTGTTGTAGATATGAAATCCATTACTTCTGGGTCTGAACATCATTGCGCTCAAGCTCGTGTTGATCTGTCTTGGTACGGAGATAGTATGTTCGTTGTACCTTCCGTGTTGGTTTGATTTGATTTGGTGCTCACCCAATTGGGGACTGAATGATTCTGGATCTCAGAGCATTATCGTCTGAAACATTTAGCCTGACCCGATCATTATCAACAATGATGCAGCGATAAACAATATCCTTCCATGTATTCCATCTACTAACCTCCACGTACTGATTGTTTGGTTTGGTGGACTAGATATCTCCATGAATTGAACTCCTGGCTTGTAAGTATATTACAAGAGCCTGAAGAGCCGATGAATATTCATGTTCAACGAAATAAAAACTGGCGAACCTTCCCGTGACCAACAACCATGATAGGTTGATGTACAGTTATCTTGTTTGTTTAAACCCACAGAGCGTTTTCTACCTCCAATCTATGGATGAGTTAACTGAAAACTCTTACTCGACCACTAGTTAATCCACCACTTGCAAGTAAATCCTGCTTCCCGGATGGAAGGACAAGTGCCCGGCAGTTTTCGTTACTTCCTCTGAAGCAACTGAGCTTTGTGGCCGTATTCTAAAATATCAAATACTAGTTGTTTTAGTTGTTAATCAATGTGATGCTTACCGGTGTGTGCGTGTTTCCTCTCTTGCGAACCATCCTAGATACCTTACACTGGGAGGCTTAGTAGATGGCTACAGTTTTGGAACTTGGAAGGGCATGCCACCACTATCATGTTTATGGCAAGAGTGACAGCTCAACCATTTCCTGGTTAGCACCCAACATCCATTGAGACACAATTAAATCATGCTTTAACTAATTTTACACACAAACTCTTCATGCACACGCGAATCAACCGCGTGCCCCCTTCTGGAAGGCCAAAAACTCCTGAAAACACAAGAACCATGCATGGACGCACCTCCCATCTCCAATCTCTCTACACAAGCATGATTGATTTTATGAACGTCTAGAAGGCTAGCTAGGCTACTCCTGATTGGGTTATGGGTGTCACGGGGCTGATAAAATCTACGATAAGAAACTTTAACGAGCCTTCTGAAATGGTCATCTAGCTAGTGGAGAGTGACAACTTTGATAAATGAAATTAGAGTGAAAGGCACCGGAGGTCACGAAGTTGCGCAGAAATGAAGTATTGGTCACCAAGTTGCGAAACGTCAATTATTGATCACAAAGTTGTGGATTTGTCAAACTTTGGTCATTCCGTCACGGCGGGCGTTAAGTCAATGACGTGGCAGTCTGTTTTTTTACAAAAAACCCCTTGAACTTTTGTGTCTTCCAATTGCTAGGTCCTTTTCAAAAAAAACCTGGACACAGCACACTGGTTTTCCTAGTAACTCACGCAAAACAAATATTGAGACGTAAAACGAATCTAATCCCCCGATTCATGGCCGCTGCGCTACCCGGCCCGTGTATATAAACAATCGATTCAGCCTAGTTAGAGTACTATTTCTCAACCAGGATTGTTCGGTTTCTATTCAGAATTGTTAGGATTGTAGAAAAAGAAAAAGGGAAGAACAAGAAAAGGCAGCAAAAAATCACTCATAGAAGAGAGACGATACACTTGATTTAATTACAGACCGACGTGCTGTACTGGAGCAATGCGGGAAACTTACACGGACCAGGTAGGTGGTTGGATAATCGATGCAGATTTTCGTCGCTCGACCTTGCGATCGAGATCAGATCAAAATCTGATAGTTAGTTTCTCGCCTGTGCACGGGCCGCCGCCGCCGCCGTGGTGATCTCCGTGAAAGCAGCTGCTGCGTGCGGAGGGGGATCTTCAAGGGGAGTTCGCTCGCTGGCTGGAGGTCGTGGGCAGTCGCGCCGCCCGCCCGTCCGTCTGTGGAGGACACCTCGGAGAAGAAGAGGTTCCTCATGGGCTTGTTCCCGGCCGCATCCAGGCGCTTGCCCAAGAACCACCGCGGGAACCAACACGCCGCGGCAAGATTCAGCCGCGGGCGCGAAATTTCCGAAGCCAATCGAAGGACTCCGCCGCCGAAACAAACTCGCCGCGCCAAGATTCAGACGCCGGAGGGAGCGGCCGGGAATTCCGCAGCCAATCGGGGCTCCAGACAGAAATCCAGGGGATCCCCGCCCGAGATGCGCTCGCCCTAGAGCAGAGCAGGGAGGGGAGCACGGGCGCAGGATTCAGGGAACTGCTTGATTTTCTTTTTGGGCGAAGAAGAAGAGAAGAAAGGAGCGAGCTCGGGGCGTGCGTCGAGCAGATGGTGCTTGCCGGGGCGTGCGGAGCGTTCGCCAAGGTGAGCCTCTGCTGCGGATTTGTTAACGAAGAGAAAAAAATAAATCAAAAAGGACCTAATAATTGGAAGAAACTAAATTATAAGGGGATATTTGTAAAAAAACAGTCCGCCACGTCAGCAACTTAACCTCCGTCATGACGGAATGACCAAAGATTGACTACTCCACAAGTTCGTGACCCATAATTGAGGTTTTCCAACTTGGTGACCAATCCTTCCTTTTCGCGCAACTTCGTGACCTCTGGTGCCTTTCACTCATGAAATTAACTGGCCATCAAGTAGGAAGTGACAATGGTGGCTATTCTATATTTACAGAAAACTGGTTTTGCACTTCTATATTGACGAAATATTTTTTTATTATCATTTTGAAGTGATTCCACCTGCGGCCCTTGGGATTCTCCGAAGGCAAACCGAGAGCTAGCGATGTCAATGGCTACTCGCCAAAGGACGGGTAAAAGAAAAGCTTGGCAGGAGCGTTTGTGTCCACAAATTACGATTCTGATGTGTGGTGTTTGTATAGCTTCCAACCAATTTAGTCATATGTTCCTCTTTGTAAGACCATGTGTGAAGAGTTGATTGTCGGCTAGACCATGACAAAGTCACTCAAAATTACGAGAGCGAGGTAACGATGAGATTCTTGATCCTTTTTTTTAATCTAAATGTGTGATGGCAAGTGATATGTTAATTCTTTCTGCGGTGAGCGTGCACCGACGTGAGTGCTAAGACATCAGTAGTAATATGAACATGGCACATAGATTAACCTTCTGAACGCCACATTTTTGTAATCTTTCTTTGGTTATAAGCTTCTTAATTTCTAAAAGAGACAACTAAACAAACGGCGAAGTCCTCAACCTTTATGAATACTTGAGGCTGATGTAGCGTGTGCTTCCTTAGATTGTTTTCTAAATATAAGCAAAATTAATCGTTTCTTAGAAACACCGAGTATAAAAAATACGTATGGATGTGCACACGGCCACACACACAACAAGGCCCTGAATTGAAGTTACGGAGTTTCGCGATTAGTGAAGTCACCACAAATATCTCGATATTGGCGGTAACGTGGTCTTCGAGTGAAAGAATATCCCACATTAACGAGGGACATATTTTTTAAGCTTCTAGTGATATTGTTTTGTCTCTTGGCAACCTCGAAATGGTACAATGCATGACACCCCGACCACAACTTCCCCTCCACGGCTCCACCCCCTTGCACTCAAGGCCACGCCGGCTACAAAAATAAAGTTAAATTGCTGGATCTAGCATCCTATATAAATATGTCATACTCTATATATTAAAGGGGCTACACTTTCGCGAGCTCTCAGCCACCGGACACTGTAGCTACTACAGTGGTAGCTACAGTGGGTACTACAGTGGTAGCTACTACAGTCGGCTCACCAAATTCTACTGACCATGGTACTCTCAAAAGTACGTTGAGTACAACTTCCAAAACAACATCTGCAGGTTCAAGACGTATGGATGTATCTGCGTGAACAGGTCGTGATCTACTGTGCTTGAGACCAATTCTAAAACTGAAGACTGAAGACGTATGCCTGTATCCACATGACCATTTGACGCATTATCTATAACTCAAAAAAAAACACCTCCTAAATAAAAAAACAACAAAACGTATTTTCCCCGAATAATTCTTCCTCCCCAAAAAAATATTCAATTCTTTTATAGGTTTGAAAACAGGATTCAATAATTCACGGAAATTACAACCTTCAATTTTATTCATTACAATAATGAAAATCATGTACAAAAAAATGCAAAAAAAATGTATTACCCCAACTAATTCTTCACCTCCAAAATATTCACTTTCTTTCTAATTTTCAAAATAGATTCCAAAAAATTCACAATAATTTCAAAAAAAATATCCAAACTCAAACCCTCCAACAATTATTTACAATATGTAGCAACTAAAAAAAAAAACTACATCAGAATTTCTCATCAAGCGTGCGGCGTGTCGCCGCGCCGATTTCACCTAGTTTGGGTAATATCGATGACATATATCTTCACGTATGCTCGTATCATCGGTGAACCCTAGGTGACTAGTAAAAATATTGTACGATTCCGAAATTTGCCAGTCATTCTTCGTCAGCCATTGTAGACGTGGGTCATCAAATCGATATGAAGCTCTAGTGCGCTCGTGGTGCACAGGTGCAGGAACGAGTCCCGATCGGAAGATTTCTTCGGGACGATGGTGCCGAAGAAGAACGTCACCCTCGTGGCGATGAAAGCCCTCCCGCCCTCCTTGCGTACCCCGCCCACACCCACCCGTCCACGTACGCGGCGTCGCCATCCTCGCTCCGTTATAAAATGGCGACCACCTCCAAGTCCATTCCACAGATTCACAGCAGTTGAACGACTCTCAAGTCTCAACCCTCATCATCTACTCTCACCAAAGAAACGTAGCAACCTCCGCAGAGTCTTAGTACGTGCGAAGCGAGCAAATTAATGGCAATGGCACCATCAGCAGCCGTCGTCCTCTCCTTCTCGGCGCGCCCGTCGTCTGGGAGGGCAACGTTCCGTCCGCGCGCGAGCGCGACCTCCGCCTCCGTTGGCGCTAGGCGTGTCCGCGCGGGAACCCCCAAGGGAGGCAAGTGGTGGGCGCCGCTGGTTGGATGGTCCGGGAGGGCCGACTACATCGAGACCGCCGAGCCGGTGGTAGAGCAGGAGAAGGCGGCCAGGTCGTTCGCGGGAGGCCTGACGGAGGAGAAGGCTCGGCAGCTGCGGGCGCGGATGTCGGAGATGGACAGCTTCCACGACGCCATGTACCACTCCGCCATCGCCTCCCGCCTCGCTCGCACCGCCTAGCTAGGCCGCCGCGCGCCATGGCCGCAAAAACGCGAACTCGCCGGCACCACCACTTGCTCGTCGTTGGTGTGCCCGTGCGTGCGCGTGTACATAACATATATAGCTGTTTCTTCTTACTCGTCGTTGTTGTCATGTCATGGAGGAGCGGTTGGAAGAACTGAAGAAAGGAGGGATCTGGTTTTAGGAGTTGTCCTCCCCCTCCCACCTTCGTCTCCACCGCGATGCTCCCCGGCCGGCAGGCTGTATGTATAGTTTCAGATGTGTGTAAAAATGTAAGATTACAGGGCTCATACGTGTGTAAAAACGAACAAATTGCAAGCTCATCTTTCGACTTGATTCCACTCTCTGCTGCAACGTTCTCGAGCTGTCTACTTACCACGGCGCTCAATTTTTCGGGTTGATTTTTCCATTCGATTTGATGCGCCTCAGTTGAGGTTCTTAGGAGCATCGACCGATTACTTGATCCTGGATCTGGAGTATTATCTTGACTGAAAAAAATAGCCCGCTATTGTCTCGTAGCACGCTATAGCTTGTTGGGAATTGTCTCGCTAAATAAATCAGTGTACAGCGTCTAGCTAATGGCACGCTATAACGTGATGTAGCACGCCAATAACGAATTTTAAGGCCGACACTATTTTGTTATAGTGTGCTATTTTTTTCTTAATTATCTTCCAATCTGATAAGCAGAAGTATCCGCAATAATCGTCTGATGATTTCATAGTGCACACCACTACTCGTTACTCCACACTGTGTAGCTTCAAAGATTTCGGACATAAAGTAGGTTCTAGTAGTAAGAAGTTAAACAAAGGTAATGCGGCATTGCAGGTACATCAACTTAACAACCTTTTGGTGTGACTAACAAGAACGACAAAATCATAATTATAGTTTGTTACATTCTATACCAAGCAAGGAACGAGTTTCCTTGGTTTCCTTCTCAGACATTAACTCGATTAGTAATGGTGCACCTGCAATGCACGTGTTTTGAAATATATTATGACTTAAGACACGCATGACTTGGGGAAATGACCATCCGCAACTAGTTGCGGGTGCAACTAGTTGCCGGATACCCCACTTCCGAGTTTCCAAAAATTCCGAAAAAAATCATGGACATGTGTCATGTTGAATCTACTACACCCAAAAAATTTCATCCCGAAATATTATCATATGTGACCTGTACAAAAAAGACAAATGACATATGTGACTTGTACAAAAAAGACAAATGAACTGTCATTTGTCTTTTTTTGTACAGGTCACATATGATAATATTTCGGGATATTTCAAAACTGTCATTTGTCTTTTTTGTACAGGTCACATATGATAATATTTCGGGATGAATTTTTTTGGGTGTAGTAGATTCAACATGACACATGTCCATGATTTTTTTCGGAATTTTTGGAAACTTGGAAGTGGGGTATCCGGCAACTAGTTGCACCCGCAACTAGTTGCGGAAAATTCCCTCTCCATGACTTGTGCGTGTTCTGGAAAAAAAAATGACTTAAATATACATTTGTATTCCCTATGCAAACTATATCATGAGTAGGTCGTACTATGTTAAAAATTGCAATTCCCTAATCCAATATGGAGCAATAAGAATTGTTTATCAGTCATGCGTGCTTGACGATTGAGAAAATGAATTGTCCCTACACCCTATTTATTTAAGTCTCACCATGGGCTATAACCATGACTAATAAATTTCATAACAATTATATAGAAATGTGAAAATTGCAGCACATATTATTTGGGGTTAACATTATCCTCATCCAAACACAGAAAATCAACCGGACTGTAGTACATTGACAATAAAAGATGGCATAGTCAAACCCGGAATCCAAACATTTTCAAATAATTTACATAAGTTTGCACATAAATTTAAAAAACATTTGTATTTGTATTTGTATCTTAGAAAAAAGTTACTCCACATTGCATCTAATCAGATTTTGAGTCTCAATACTAATCAATCTAAGCATTCATATGGACAAATATCTCATGGCCATCTGCATCTAATAGATTTGTCATATTAATGTATTTCGCAACAAATATATGAGACAACATGTACTCAGCAGTAAGCATATCTCAGAAATCCAGTAAGCCAATTGTGCATAGTTATTTATGAAATGATTCTTTGCGAAAGAATTGATGTTATAAGATACCGATTCCCGATGAACCAAGTTAAAATCCAGATTCAAGATTTTAAGGTTCTCGTTCCAATTTATATTGTAAAATCGGCCAACGCAAAAATTCCATGGACGCCTCCATTGCGCCTTACACGCTTCATAGAAGAGTTGATTGTATAATAGGGCCTTTGGATTGAGACATGTAAGCGTCCTTCCATATCCACATGACTATTGTATATCAGTAGTATGAAACATCCATGTAATATCTAAATCATTACCATTACTCACTCACTTGTGTAGGTCTCCACCAGCCAGCCCGCCAATGAAGTGCGTCAATATATATGCCCTCGTGAAGACCTGGGGGCAATTAAACTTGATGACAAGTAAGGTTAATTCCATTGTTGTAAAAATGACTTAAATTAGAGGTCGATTCATCACCTGAGTTCGTACAAGATCTATTGATAAAGTAATGTACCTATTATCTATATGAATAAAGAAACGTAAAGGTTCAAAACTGGGCAATGTGCTACATCATATTCGGTTCAAAAGGAAGTAATGTTGTAGATAGTAGGTTGATCACAAAATATCATTGCCTATTTATTGCACTGTTGGCAGCACCATTGCAAAATATATGGAAATTTTCATATAGCAAAAGCATGATCGATATAAATAGTTAAGTTGTAAATGTGAAAAAATGCAATGGTGCTGTTCTATTATGATAAGCAGAAGTATCCGTAATAAACGCATGCAGTGGCGGATCCACACATGAGCTGTGTAGTCACTTGACTACACAGCTCACTAGTACAGAACGACACATCGGAAACGGGCCAAAAATCCCTTCGGCAACGGAGAAAGGGTCCGTGTCCCCGCCTCTGTCACTGATGTGAAGCCTCACAATGGCAACGGAGGAGATAAACCGTTTCTGATGTATTTAACATTAGACACGGAGTTTTGCTAATAACCGTTTCTAATAAGGGTTACAGGAAAAAAAAAACACGGTGACGGGCTGTGCCGTCGATGGAGCCCTGCTCCATGCGACTAGACGGCCGCCCGGTCGTCACCGTATTCCTGTACGCCCTGCTTTATAAAAGTTCATCAGTGCGCGTGGCTGGAGCTCTGCTCCTATGTCTTCACGGCCGCCAGATGAACATCTACTGTCTTTCCTGCTGCGCAAAATGTACTGCTCCTGGTGACGGCACCGTGTATGGAGCCCCGCTCCTAGGTCTTCACGGCAACAGCATCGTCACCAAGCATCCACCAAGCCCTTGAAACAACGAATATTCTTTGTTAAAAACAGCAAACAAAGCTAATAAACAGAGCCAATAAGCAGTAAACAAAGCAAACCGAGCTAAATACATAGCTGAAGAGCTAACTAACAGAGCAAACCAAGCTAAATAAGTTGCTAACATAACAAATACATAGCTGAACAGAGCTAACTAACAGAGCAACCCGAGCTAAATAAGTAGCTAACATAGCAAATACATAGCTGAACAGAGCTAACTAACAGAGCAAACCGAGCTAAATAAGTAGCTAACATAGCAAATACATAGCTGAACAGAGCTAACTAACAAAGCAAACCGAGCTAAATAAGTAGCTAACATAGCAAATACATAGCTGAACAGAGCTAACTAACAGAGCAAACCGAGCTAAATAAGTAGCTAACAGAGCGGTCATTTACCTTAGGCGAGGCGGGGTCGCTTTCCGTCGCGGATTGCGTCCCAGGCGTCGGCGTCGGAGCCACTGCCAGAGGAGACGTCAGAGGAGACCTCATCCTCCTCCTCATCCTCCTCCTCCTCCGCCGCCGCCACCGCTGCCGCCGCCGCCACCGCTGCCGCCGCCGCATCTGGCCCAGGGCCCTGGCCAGGGAGAAGAGAGCGGTCTATGGCCGCTCGGAGCCGCGTCTGGAACAACGCCTCCTCGGCGGCTTCTATCGCGTGCTCGGCGGCGGAGATGCGGATAGCTCTCTGCATCGCAGACGCCCGAATGACACCCTCGGCGCGCTCGCGCTCAAAGGAGGCGCGAGAGAGGAGGAGACCGACCTCCAGATCCTCGTCCTCATCGTCCGAGGAGGACGATGAGGACGAGATCCGGGCGTCGGTGGCCGCCGCCGCCGTGGATCCGGATGGGATTTGACGGCTCTGAATGAACCCGCAGTCGCCGGGGATCTCGCCCCAGTTGTAGGGGAGATCCGGGCTGCGCCTCGGAGGGTGGGAGGAGGAAGATGCTCCATCCTGACTTCCGTCGGCGCCGGAGGGGTTCGCCATTGATGGGTGAAGTAGGAGGAGAGCGTGTGCGGCTAGGGTTAGGAACTGGGGATAGTGAGAGTGAGATACAGTACTGGAGTGGGAGATATTAATACCGGCACCGCTTAATGTGCCTTCACATGGGAAACGGAGATAGACCGATCTCCGTTTCTGATGTGGAAATATCAGTAACGGAGATATTCTTTCCTCCGTTGCCTATATATGAGCAACGGAGATCTTTTCAGCCTCCGTTACCATTGTGTCGGGCCCATCGACGCGCGCACACGCGGAAGCGCGCGGAGCTCATTTTTCCATCGCCTAACTCTTGCCGTTGCCATAGAGGGGTATCCGATGTGTCGTTCTGTACTAGTGGCTTTTAGGCTAAGAACAGCAAAAATCATGCAAAAGATATAAAAATGACATAAATAGTTAAACAAAATGTAATGCGGCATCGCTGGTACGTCAACTTAACAACCTGGGTGACCAACAAGAACGATAAAATCATAATTATAGTATGTTCTATTCTATACCAAGCAAGGAACGAGTTTCCTTGGTTTTGTCCGTCTCCGACATTAACTCAATTAGTAATGGTGTACGTTCAATGCATGTGTTTTGCAAACTATACACATCGTACTATGTTAAAAATTGCAATTCCCTAACACAATATAGAGCAATAAGAATTTATATCAGTCATGCATGCTTGACGATTGAGAAAATGAATTGTCCCTACAGCCTGTTAATTTAAGTCTCAACATGGGCTATAAAGATGACTAATAAAATTCATAACAAATTATACAGAAATGTGAAAATTGCAGCACATATACTTTGGGGTCAACATTATC
Organism: Poa pratensis; assembly: GCA_947311845.1. Taxonomy (NCBI): domain Eukaryota; kingdom Viridiplantae; phylum Streptophyta; class Magnoliopsida; order Poales; family Poaceae; genus Poa; species Poa pratensis. Next base: position 13,245,529 of record CAMZMU010000113.1, read on the forward strand.
CTCATCGAAAAGATGAAAAACAACCGGACTGTAGTACATTGAAAAGAAAAGATGGCATAGTCAAACCCGGAATCCAAACATTTTGAAATATTTTACAAAATTTTGCACATAAATTTGAAAGCATTTGTATTTGTATCTTAGAAATAAGTTACTACACATATATTGCATCAAATCTGATTTCAAGAGTCTCATCTAAGCATTCATATGGACAAATAGCTCATCAGCATCTGCATCCAATAACTCAGCAGTAAGCATATCTCAGAAATCCAGTAAGTTAACTGTGCATACTTATTTCCTTCCTTTTATCATTTCTTCATTTACGTTAAAGTTACGGAGAAATGTCTCGTTACGAAACAATCGATGTTATAAGATATAGATTTCTGTTGAACCAGTTAAAATCCAGATTCAAGAATTTAAGGTTGCCATTCCGACTTATATTGTCAAATCGGCCAACGCGAAAATTCCATGGGCCATCGCCTCCATTGCACCTTACACGCTTCTTAAAAGAGTTGTTTGTATAATAGGGCCTTTGGATTAGGACATGTAAGCATCCTTCCATATCCATTGAGAAGTGAAGACCCTGGGGGCGATTAAACCTGACAACAAGTAAGATTAATTCTACTGTTGCAAAAATGAATTAATTAGATTACAAGTCGATTCATCACCTGGTTCGTACATGATATATTGATATAATAATCTATATTTTATCTATAAGAGTAAAGACAATTATATGTGCAAAACTGGGCAATGTGCTACACCACATTCGGTTCAAAAAGAAATGGTGTTGTAGATAGTAGGTGGATCACAAAAATATCATTGCCTATTTATACTACATTGTAGGCAGCACCATTGCAAAATATATGGAATAATTCATATATCAAAACCATGATCGATACAATAAGAAGTTAAGTTCTAAATGTGACAAAATGGAATCACAACACTAAATCATATTGATGCATATTGACTGATAAAATAACAGAAAACAAACAAAATTTTGTTTCTATGAAAGTTCTAGCAAAGCATTATGTTTCCTCAGAATAACAAAGATTATGTTTCCACTAAACTAAACAAGAGATATTTGATATGTGAGCTAGCTCACCCGCCGCATTGCCGACTGAAACATTGCTCAAGCCGGCGTCGACCCGTTATGATCTCTCAACGTGATATGCCCTATAGTCAATAATAATTGTTATTAATATCTATTTTGTAAATAATGTTTATGTTCTATGTTATAACTGATGTTTGATGGCTAGGTTTATGGTTTTGCTATTTAGCGACCAGGTATTTCCTAAAAAAAAGGTATTTCTCGGATATCAATGAGCTCGACTAGACACGTGAGTCTCCGTGCTACAGTACTATGGACGTCCAATAAATAAAGCCGGTTTCTGCCTTTTTGTTTGTTTAAAAATATCGTGACTCCCTGACTCATGGGGCCGTCAAGGTATTTCTCGGATATCAATGAGCTCGACTAGACACGTGAGCCTCTTTTGACCACAATATAAGTTAATCTGTGGGCCCCACATGCATGTCTCCTTCCACCTCCTGCCTCTCTCGACCTTGACCTGTCAACCTTCTTCCCGCCGCCCCATGATTCTCTCCCACTTCCGGGCTTCATGCTCGTAACCACACATTGCCCTCCCCTCATCGCATGCCCCCTCCCAAGGGAATATCCATGGAAAGTTAGTTTTCACCAGATACTTTCTCTCCTCCCGAGAGAATATCTAGTGGAAACCACCCCGTGACAACTGGACCAGCACAAGACCCGTGCATCCACCAAAACACTTAGGCCTTGTTTGGCAGGCCGGTTTTGGGGTGTTTTTCCGTGTAAATTCCCGGCCCAAAATAAAACACCAGAAAACACTGATGGGCCGTTTGGCAGGCCGGTCTTGGCCGGGCTTGGAATCTGAAAACACCCCAATACACATCGGGTACGAGTGTATTCACGACACTCCTCACCCCTCGCGTCTTGCCGTGGCGGCGCTGGCAGCGACGCTCGCGCGCCGGCTCGATCTTCTTCGTGTGCCGCCGCCGACGCCGCCGCCAGCGGATCCTCCTTCCCGCAGCCAGCCAGCCCGAGACAAGGACGAATCCTCCCCATCGTGCTTCCTCATCTATTGACGGCGCCACCACCACCGACGAGGTCCTCCCGCCGCCTCTCTTCTCCGGCCGCGCTGGACTTTTCTCCGGTTCGCCTCTGTATACCTCGGCCCTCCTGTTCTCATGTACTGCTAGTTGAGGGTCGCCATCCTCCTCATGGCCCTCTCCTCCAGCGTCATCTACGCCTCCTGAACGTTGATCCAGCAGCGAGTCAGCAAGAGTAGATCGAAGATGAGAGGAGACCGACCGAGAGTGTGATCTGCTGCTGCTGCCTTGTTGGTCTGCATGCATGATCCGCGAGTAGTAGCCATTTTCCTGGTTCTATGCGTAGTTTTCCTGGCTAATTAGTTGATAAGAAGCGAGTTAATAATGGATGATGATGTTCTTCTTCCTGTTGTCAGCTCTGTTCTTGCCTAGCTGTGATGTTTTTTACTTGGGATATGTGAATCACACTAGTAGAGAAGAGGCCTTTCGTCCGGGCCATTAGTCCCGGCCGCGGTCTGGGCCGCGACTAATGGTCCGGACACGTCGCCCCGAAAACGCCGAAGCGTACGGCAATCATTAGTCGCGGCCCGTTAGGGACCAATGGTCCCGGTTTGAGATACAAACCGGGACTAAAGGGGTCTGCGGCTAATTCGTTCAAACGAGGACCCTTTAGTCCCGGTCCTACATACAACCCGCGACTAATGATGTTCAAACGAGGACCCTTGGGTTCCCGCGCTGGTCGTTGATCACACGTCCGGGGAATGAAACGACCGATTAATGTCTTGGAAGTTGATCAAATGGCTTAATGGATTTTGGGAAGTTGAAACACGGCCGGATTAATTACCACGGCCAGCCTCCTCATCTCCCCTGCTAGCTCTATATAAGAGAGCTACAGTGCCATTTGCCAAATGCACCATCTCCTCTCTCTAATCTTCTCTAAAATCCTCTCTCGAATCGCTGCCGCGCGCCATGGAGCCACTCGCGCCCCCACCTCGTTCCGAGGAGTACCACTACAAGGACGACGCCGTCGACATGCACTTCAAGGTCGTGGTCACTCTCCGCGCATCAACCGTGGAGAGATGGATCCGCGATGTCAAGAGGCGCTACCTCGACGCCGCACCGATGAAGATCGTGGGCCTCGACTGCGAGTTCACCGACACCGCACCCGAGGAGAGGCAGCGTGCCGCCGTCCTACAACTCTCCGTGGCGACCGACACGTTGGTGTTCCATATTTGCCACGCTGATCGGGTGCCGCAGGCCCTCAAGGACTTCTTGATGGACAAAACCATCAAATTCTGCGGCGCGGCTATCAACAACGATCAGCGTATGCTGGGGCCTTACGGAATTCGTATTTCGTCCGCCGTCGACCTCCAGCGGGCCGTTCACCCTAACCCAACGTACCCTAATCTTCTGAGTCTCTATACTCTAGTCAATTTTACTATTGGCACAACGCTTGAGAAGAAGAAGAAGATCAACAAGAAGAAGAAGAAGAGGAGGAGTAGAAGAAGGAGGAGGAGAAGGAGGACGAGAAGAAGAAGGAGGAAGAAGAGAACCTCACATTAGGTTGGGGCAAGTTTCCATTGAGCTTTTATCGCATCAAGTATGCCGCTCGGGACGCTCGCCTAGGCTACGAGGTTGCTAGGAGGACTCTCGGTGCTATGTGATCGTATGTCTCAATGTGTCGATCTAAATGTGCTATATTTAAATCAATTGGGCAATCCGGGTGCCTCGTATTGTTTCCTATATTTAAATCAATTGGGCAAGACTTGAGAAATACATTTTTTGAATGTGCTATATTGTTTCCGAGTGTGAAAAATGTGTTTTTTTGCAAAGCACCAACCACAAATATGTTGCAAAACTTGAGAAATAAAAAATTTGAAAATACTATACCATGTTATATGCACAAATAACCAAATTGTTTCCTCTAAAAAGGTTTCCATCCACCTCAATATTGTTGCCTCAATAGTACCAGACTCATAATATCAAAAATCAATTTATTAGATAGTTAGCATCCCTAACTACGTAAATGTCTAACATACGTAATAATGTTTTTATATTAGATAGTTAGCATCCCTAACTACGTAATAATGTTTTTATATTAGATAGTTAGCATCCCTAAACCCTAAACCCTAAACCCTAAAGCCGTCACTGTGGTGTGGTGTGGTGTGGTGTGTGAGGCTTCTATTGTATGAACTGTGAATCTTCTCAGTGCTATATTGAATCTTCAAATGAGTTCTATTTGCAAAATGTTTAAACCTTTTGACAAATGAATTGCTAATTCCTTTTGCCTTTTCTTTTAATCCTTCTAATTATCAAATGAATTTCTTTTATGCAAATAAAATGTCAATAAAGATATGAATATTTTCATATTAAATTGAAAATGACAATAATAATGTAAAATTAATTTTTTGTTATTTAAATTAAAAACTATTAGTACCTAATCATTAATGTTTATGTTAACATAGGTTTGGAATTCAAAAAAATAATATGATTTTTCTCTACAAATAACAAAAAAATGAATTAATAATTAAGGAGAGGGGTACAAGAACTGGGACGCGAACAAACCAGGCATAGTGGTGGCCGGAGTAGGAGAGGGGTAGCATATAGCGGGGAGGAGTGCCACCGGAATGAATGGCGAGGCTACGGGGTTCAGACGGGAGACGGCGGCCATTGCTTTCTCTTTCGCTTGATGAGGAATAGGAAGTAGGGAGGCACTATACGGAAGATGCAGCTAGCAGCCGGTGTTTATATATATCGGGCAATGGGGTTAAGAAGAGCCTAGAACGAAGGTTGCAGCTAGCAGCCGGTTTAAAGATATGAATATTTCCATATTAAATTGAAAATGACAATAATAATGTAAAATTAAATTTTTTGTTATTTGAATTCAAAACTATTAGTACTTAATCATTAATCTTACTTATGCAAAAAATAATTTGAAGTAATATTTATGCAAAAAATGAATTAATTTTTTTATTAATAATTTGAAGTAATATTTATTCAAAAAATGAATTAATAATTATTATTACATAATAATAAATCTTACTTAATCATTTTTTTGATTGATTTATACATATTATTTGTCGAATTTGATTTACGGATTTAAAGATATGAATTTATCCATATTAAATTGAAAATGACAATAATAATGTAAAATTGATTTTCTTGTTATTTGAATTCAAAACTATTAGTACTTAATCATTAATGTTTATGTTAACATAGGTTTGGAATTCAAAAAAATAATATGATTTTTCTCTACAAATAACAAAAAAATGAATTAATAATAATTATTACTTAATCATTAATATTTATGCAAAAGATGATATGGACACAATATTTAGATTCCTATCATTTTTCTGATCGATTCATACATATTATTTGTCGAATTTCGATTTACCGGTTTAAAGATATGAATGTTTCCATATTAAATTGAAAATGACAATAATAATGTAAAATTAATTTTTTTGTTATTTGAATTCAAAACTATTAGTACTTAATCATTAATCTTACTTATGCAAAAAATAATTTTAAGTAATATTTATGCAAAAAATGAATTAATTTTTTAATTAATAATTTGAAGTAATATTTATGCAAAAAATGAATTTATAATTATTATTACTTAATCATAAATCTTTCTTAATCATTTTTTTGATCGATTTATACATATTATTTGTCAAATTTCGATTTACGGATTTAAAGATATGAATTTATCCATATTAAATTGAAAATGAAAATAATAATGTAAAATTGATTTTCTTGTTATTTGAATTCAAAACTATTAGTACTTAATCATTAATGTTTATGTTAACATAGGTTTGGAATTCAAAAAAAATAATATGATTTTTCTCTACAAATAACAAAAAAATGAATTAATAATTATTATTACATAATCATTAATATTTATGCAAAAGATGATATGGACACAATATTTAGATTCCTATCATTTTTCTGATCGATTAATATATATTACTTGTCCAATTGCGATTTATAGATTTAAAGTTATATTATATACCATATTATTTGATAATAATAACAAAAAATGAATAAAATATTTAAAAACTAAATTATTTCATATTTAGATTTAAAGATATATTATTTGTCCAATTGCGATTTACAGATTCCTCACATTTTTCTGATAATAAGGGATATATTATTTGTCCAATTGTGATTTACAGATTTAAAGATATTAATTATGCCATATTATATGAATAAATGGCAATAAATGAATAAAATTGTTTTATTACTTATTTTATTTTCATTGGAATTCAATATTATTATTACTTATTCATTATTGTTTACTTAAATAATTGTTTTTGGTTTCAAAAAATACAGACATGTGACACAATGATATAAGAGTTAATAGGATTGATATGGTAGTATTGACAACAAGATACAATCAGATTCGCGGGATCACAGCAGGAAGAAACAGAGAAGTTAAGCGTGCTGAGGATGGAGTAGTGTGAGGATGGGTGACCGACCGAGAAGTCTGACCAAGACTAGAATGTGACTAAAGTTTAAGTATAATTAGTGTTAAAAATGGTCCAAGTGAGAGAGTAACGAGTCAAACAATTCGAAAAAATAAATTAGAGGCGCTAGGATTAGGAGAGCATTCACAACACGATGCTTAGTTAGAGGCGCCTCTAATTAGAGACTCTAACTAAGAAATTGAAAAAAATGTGATTTTTTTTCCGGAAACCTGCTGCTTTCGATGAATCAACATGTGTTAAACTTATCCAATCACGAATCAATTGTATTCTTTTGCAATGAATCAAGTCATTTCCTCTCTGTGGGAAGGGGCCAGTGGAAAGTGGTACTATACCACATACATATGGTCAATTATACGCTAGGCATAACTGAATGCAACTAAACTATCGCTGCTGCTCATTACTTGCTGAATATATTTGAACTACACACACTTATTGTTGTACAAGAGAACGCAAAAGGGATGAAGTTCAATTGCATTAGCATTTAGAAAACTGAAGCACTTGTTATACTACTGAAACCGAAGCACTTGTTAAACTGCTGAAACTTGTTTTTCACTACTGAAAGCACTTGCGTCACTTGTTATCATAAGATTCCTAGTAGTCTTTTTCCTGCTTATTGTCTTGTCTTCTCTTCTGGTCTCGTTCTATTTTTGCTAACTAACATGCCTACTTTCCCTACTCAGGTCAGGTGCAACTTCCAGAAACTACAAAAAGTTGAGATGAAACAAGCTTGAAGTTCCAATATATGTGATGAAATAAACAAGTTTAAACATTGCTCTACGGCGTGAGCATCGATTCATTTTTGTACTAAACTGTTGATTTCCTCTTGTTCCTGTAATGTTACATTAAAAGTTCTGTTTAAATTGTGTTATCAAGTGCTGCTGAAGATTATATTTTCGCTGATTATATACACTGAATTAAAAGTGCTGCTGAAGCATTCGATGACTATGTGCTCACATGCTGTTAAAAAAATCAGGTTTTTGTTGATAACCAAAACATGTCAATTTTGCAATTGTGTGCACTAGTTCTGTGAAAAAACACCTATTTGCAAAACCTGTGTACCAAACAACATGAAATGGTGGGGGTTTTGGTGGAGAAGGGGATTGGGAGGGATGGGAGTGTTTTGGGTGTGAGGAGTGTTTTCACCAAAAACACTAGGTAATATACACTAGAAAACACTCCAAAACTCCTCTGCCAAACAAGGTCTTAGGAGGTGAAACCCTTCCCCAATGGCCACTCCAACGCCATCTCCGCCACACAGTCGTTCCCACACCTCTGCCTGGGTATGGCACATTGGCATACTCAACGATGCCACTCTAAAGTTGCTATTTGTATTGGACCACTAGTATACCGACGTACCGAGCTACATGTATCATTAGGTACAAACCTGACTATTCCTTGGAAGCAGTACAGTTTTCTTTCAATTGAGCGTACCACTGCAGCAGTACTCAAAAAAGAGATTGTTTTCTAGGCAAATCCATATCGGGTCATGGGTGCATATGCACCCACTACTCAATTTTTTTTCAAAATGTTAAAAAATTCAAAAAAAATTTGAATATAGTTCAAGACATTTTATGTTAGTACAAAAAGTTTTGCGAAGTGAATACATTCTTGGTGACCTGTGCAAAAAAGACAAATGTGGACGCTTCAAAATGACTCTGTATGAGACATTTTTTGTCTTTTTTTCACATGTCACAAAAAATGTCTTTTTTCCGCGAAACTTTTTGTGCTGACACAAAATATTCTGATGTATATCCGATTTTTTTGTAATTTTTTTGACATTTTGAAAAGTTTAAAAATGTTCTACACAACAGGTGCATCTGCACCCGTGACTCGAAACGCCGTGTCTCAATTTTCTACTGCTTCTGTTGCCTGGTTCTAATCCAGATATGAGATAGCTAGTGCAGCTTGAAATACATCACCATGCATGAGATGAACACACCGTTCTCTCCATTTAGGTCATGGCTAATTTCAGTTTTAGCTAGCAGTGCCCATGCTTGGAGTGGTAGAGTGGCGATGCTCAGGAATAATGGGTCTTAGTCTGTGGTAAATATGCATAAATGGTTCTAATTGTGACATAAATACAATAATGTAGCGTACCTGCACTTAAAATATGGCAAGTTACCTGTGTATAGTGCAAACCCCTGGATCGTTTCATTTGCACACACAGTTTAAGACGAATATCACAACATTGTATCATTATTACACGAATAATCCAGACTTGATAAAATAAAGTTCATTACAACTTGCATAGCATAAAGCTAGCTTGATAGAGTAAAGCAGCGGAAATAATAATCTTCATGGAGTCCTCATCCTTAGCATGTGCCACAGGCGAAAAAAAACATGTTGGTTGCAGACTCGAAAACCCTTAACGTAAACTCACTCGTCAACAGAACAACCTGCAACAAATAAAATTTTGCAACAGAGTGGGTCAGAACCATTAAAAAATGGATCTGGCAAGTGACACTATGTGGACACTTAATGGAATAACTCTATAGCCTATATGCATATTTGGCTAGTGGAGTTCAAGGCTGTTTTGCATAAAAGCCAATTTTGCCTAACACTTTGCAAAACATTTTCTTCAAATTTGAGACATGGCATGAAATCCATGGTCTCGTCTACCCTTGTTCACCCATCAAAATTTTACTTAGAGAAAAGAGATGTTGGGAGCCTCCGTTGACATCCTTGATCAGCTGCTTGAATTGTCCGTAACCGGGGACACGGCTAAGTACTTAGTTTTTAACTCTACAGAGGTTGTGCACTTTCACCATTAGACCCAACAAACCCAAACTATCCTCAAGCACTCAATTTGTGCTAAGGAAAAGGAGAGAGTTGAGACGAGACTTTTCAGAAGCATTTTCCCATCCCATAACGACTTGACGCGCTCCCATTCTAACCATTCTACCACCACCTGTCAAGTCGGGACGAGTCCACACAACTTAATCCATCTAGCCAGAGCCCATATGACTAATGGCTGCACGGTAAGCAACTTCACTTAGAGAAACATTGGTCCCTTTAATCCTGGGTGGCAAACCACAAGTGAATATCCCTTCGGGACAACACTCAACTCTCGTCATCCTTGCAATCCCAAATCCACCCAGGTGATAAATTAACTTAGTAGAATTTAAGCTTTGAATAAAACAAATTTGCATAGCATCAATAATTCTACTAAGTTATCGATAGGATTCTAGACACAACTAGTGTAAAGGAGATAGTAGTTTTAGCATAGCAATACTATCCTACACATGCATATAAAGAAATACACTAAGTCATGCATAGAAAAATACTTAGGAAGTTTATGGGGGTGTGCCACTTGCCTTGGCAAACAGAAGAACATGTGTAGCAGTTGCAATCACCTTCGTCTCTCTCCGGAATTTCTAACAAGTCAAACAAATCACAAATAAACATACAATCATAAATGCAACACTTGGAAAAATATGATATGCATGTGATGCAGGATGACACAGAGAAATGTGGAATGAAAGACAAGCAAAACAAAATAAGGGAAAGACATAAATAACAATATCCCATTCAGCTAAGGCAAGGTCAAGATAGAGTAAAATAAATTGGATAAAACCACCACTTGAAGGTTGTAAAGCTACTCTAAGTCTTCACAAGTTTGGTCTTCAAATAATCTTCAACTCCTTTGCAGCTTCATTGATCTTCAAATAGCACTCTATGAACTTAGTCTTAATCACCAAGGACTTGGCCTTTGTCCAAAGTGAGACAAAAATAGAAAGGAGATAGAAAGAAAAGAAGTAGTTGGTCTTCTAAAGTTCTTCTCCTTGCTTCCTTGTGGTTTTACTAGATGTGTTGACTTCATTGCACATTTGTGGACTTGTTGATCCTGAAGACTTGATGATGTTGGCAGCTGGTTGATCTTGAATAAAACTTAGCCACCATGAAGTTTAAGATAGGGAGAAGGAAAGAGAGAATGGGAAGAAAGACTCAGAAATTGTAGCTGGTTGGTCTTCATGAACTTCCTCTTGATTTCTTCTAAGTCCTTTCTTCTTGGAGATGCTTCTGGAGTCTTGTTTTCATGCTAAGTCCTTCTTTGATTTCCACTAATTTCTAACTTAGTGGTTTTTGACTAGGAGAGCCAAAAGAGCCAACATGCATCCTCAAAATTTCTCAGGAGGGAGTCATGTAAGAAGTACAAAATAATACTAAGGACTTAATATGCATGCCATGCTTATGAAAATGCTCTAAGGAAATGCAAGCAATAAATATGATCTAAAATAACTAAGGACCAAGGGTCAAACAATAAGTCACAAATAAATTTTAAGTAAAAGTTTAATCAACATAAGAGAGGCTAAAATTCTCTAAGGAAAAGTGTTGTCAAAACACTTGTCAAAAATTTACTAAGGAAGAAAATAGTTTTGTTTTGAGAGACAAAATATTTCTAAGTTATTTTGCATCCAACATAGTCATAATGACTTAGCTAAAATTTCTAGTCGAAAATAATGTGGAGAACAATTTTTAATATATTTTACTTAAGAAAATAACCCCCAAAAAAACAATAAACAAATATACATAATAAAACATAGAAAACAACTCTACGAAAATAATAGATTAAGCCTACGGCCAATACTTAGGCCTACAAAACTATTGCAAAAGAGTTTGCTCAAAAATCTATTTTTAAACTCAATTTATAGCCAAAATACTATTTAAACAACTTTTAAAATTTATCTAAATTAATTTCGTCAAAACCGCAAAATAAGCATACCAAAAGTTTCTACATATGATAAGCTTTCCAAAAATATAAGTTTCATAAATTTTGGATAAACGAGTAAAAATTAATAATGAATCTAATTTGCAGGGACCTATCCGTGATGCGCAAGGGCTAAAACGTAAAGAAAACAGAAAGATTCCTCGCGCTGAAGTCCCTGGTTGACGTGGCGTCTTCCGATTGGAGCGCGTCTTCTTTGCGGGCAGATGCGGGCGCGGACGGATGCGGACGGACGCGGACGGGTGCGGCGCGGCTTCGTGGGCAGCTTGTCGACGTGGCGCTCCTCCGTTGGCTGGTACCGGTTCGCAGCGCGATCTAATCCTGGCCGTACACGGACGATCCTACGGTCCAGATCTAAACGACCACAAAGTGACGGCGCTGCCGGCCGGAGCAGCGCCGGAAACCTAGGTTCCACGGTGGCGCCATCGCCGGAACTATGCCGGAGTTCTAAATAGCGTGAACGAGAGGACTTGGCGCATACCACGGGGTGCAGGGCGTCGCGGCGAAGCTGATGACGGAGTCTATGATGTCGCGGGTGTCCTTCTCCTCCTTGTGTCGCTTGCCGGAGCTGCTTCCGCGGCCGGTGGTGGTGTCGAGGAAGCTCACGTCGCGCTGGAGCTCGAAGAAAAATAATGCGCAAATTTAGAGGATGCGCAAGGACGTAAGAAAGAGATTGGGACAGGAGAGAGAGCTCGAGATCGACGGTGCTCACCGGGATTTGTGAAATATGGCGGCGGCAATGGCGGCACGGCGGGCTTGCGTACGAGCAGCCTGGCGGCTCGTAGATTGAATTGATTGGGGGCTTTTGGAGGCGGGGTTCTGGGGTATATATGGGGGCAGGAGTCCGTGCGAATCGTGCTGCGAATCTCAACGAATTTGGTCTGGATTAGGCTAGGGTTTCGGTGTCCTTTTCGTGCACGGGAAGATGAAGATGATGATGTCATCCATGACGTCATGGGCGGGGCCCGCATGGCGGTGAGAGAAAGGGGAGAGGGGCCGGGGTTGGGCTGCTGGGCTGCTACTTGCTGCGCTGAGCGGTAGATAGGTTCGTCCTATTTTTTTTTTTTGAACTATTTTTTTTTCTAAAATGTGTTTCTATCTTTTAAAATATGACTCCAAATGGATTTACACCAACTTGGTAAAATTTGTAAAAATAAACTTTATCATTTAAAATAGTCAAACAAACTTTTCAAAGACTTTTTATAAAAATAAATTTGAATTATTGTATAATTACTTAATTGACATTTTATGTCCAATTTAAACTAGGATTTTGTAAACTCCTTTTTAATTTTATATTTTTAAACCAAAGCAAAATATGAGTAATAATATTATGTATCACTCAATAAAGTAATTTTGCATAAAACTCAAATAGTTTAAAAAGGGTTTGATAAATAAAAATGAATTCAGAACTTATTTTAGAATCCAAATAATTACTTTGTTTCAAAATCAAAACTATAAAGCTTGAAAATAGAGAATAGGTAAGTAATAGAATAATTCTCAAAACTTACAAACTATTCACAACCAAACACACTTTTCAAAATAGAAATCATTTTGATTTCCAAACTAGGATTTTAATAGACAATATGACACTTAATGTCAAAGTTTAAATTAGGTTTTGAAGTAAACAAATGTGGCTTTAGTAGATCTTAAATACCACAATATAAAACATTTGCAATTATTTATATTGCAACAGATTCAAACAATTTCACACACTATTAGAACAATACATTCATAAAAGTCAAAAGAAAACTTGGAGCATTCTTTGCTCTACTAATATATTTTGTTAAATATGTTTTCAAGTGGAATTATTATTCTCACTTTTAAAATATCCAAATGCAAACAATGCTATATGATGATGTATGTATGCATGAATTTTCTTTTCAAAGCAAAATACATAATAGTTTTAAAAAGTTTTAAATTTTTCTGATTTTTCAACTTTTTGAAAAACTTGGGATGTTACAAATAACTAAACGTAAAAAAATATTACTTAATAAAGCCAAAAGTGAAACGACCATAATAGTGAACAAAGCATTGGCACTAAACACACACGTCTAAAATGTTAATAATGCACTGGCAGCAAACACATAGGTCGCAAAAATCTTCAGTGTATTGCACTAAACGTAAGTCGCAACATTCTTCAAATGAACCTTTTTCAGCAGTGGCAGCAGCTCTGGCGTAGCGATTACGGCACTCGGGGCAAAGCTCACGGACCAGCATGCCCAGCTCCGCGCGAGCCTGCGCGAACGCCTCCCCGGAGCTGATGGGCGCCCTCTCGATTGCGCTGAGCGCGAGCTTGATGTTGAACGCAATCTGGTCCGCAACATTGGCGACCGGGGTGATACTCGCTATGCAGGGCCGGTCCAAGCATAAATTAGACCTGTGGCGAACTAAATATTATAATCTATACTAAAATTTAAAACATTTTTTGTTATTTTTGCATACTATTCCCTCAGTATCGAAATATAAGATGTTAGCCTTTTCTAGATTCATATGTATCTAGACATTTTAGTGTACTTGTTCACTCATTTCACATTTTAGTGAAATACATATAACATCTTATATTTTAATATGGAGGGAGTAGAATATTAACGACTTATAAATTTACCATACATAAATGCTGCTAAAATTCAGTTGTAATGTTCCTTCTTATACAATTGTAATGAATATCTTCAAACCAACATGCTTCTGCTAAAGTTAAATTGTAGTTTAGAACAAATTTTTCTTCTCGAATTATGTTTAAACAGTCGCATAAACTATATAGTTTACACATATTCATGATAAAGATATCTGAATATTATGACCTAACATATATCTTAATAGTGTTTTCTAGTATATGAGTTCGTAACCATATTTACTGAAATTCTAGAAAATAAATTTAATTATTTTCATGATTCTTTACTGATATTTCCTGGGTAAACTGTGTCTTGTAAGTTAGATATGCTCATTAATAAGTTGATATTTCGTGTATTCCACCTATATTTAAATAGATCGTAGTTATAATCAATAGACATAAAATTCTTCGGATTATACTATGTGTACATACAATTTAATTATTTTCTTTGCCCGCAATGCTGCATTTATCATCTAGCTTATACAAGTTCCACCGCCAGTCTAAAATAAAATCTATTGTATTAAGGTAACATGATAATCTTGTTACTTTGTTAGCATTGATTTACCTAATGAACACGTTGTTGTCAATATGATTTATTTGCTCGTACATGGTACATGGTTAATGCTACAGATCTTCTCCAACAAGTTGAGAATTTATTAATTTTAATATAGTCACAATGGTTTTAGGTGAAATAGATTTGAGCAGACTACTACAATTGTAAATCCAAGAGATACAGAGAAGCAGAAGCCATGAAATCGTCAAGCATGAAGGCCCTCAACGTCTACTATTGTAGGACACCCAAGAGATACAGAAAAGATGACGACCCCATGGAGGAGCCTGCACCGGTTCTGTGGCAAAGCGGACGTCATCATTGTTTTCACTGAGCAGGGCAAGAGAAGAGGAGGAGGAAAATGATGACCCCCGCATCAAATTAGACCCACCGAAGTCTGGAGTTTTTTTTTGGAACCTGTTTTCCTTCATTCATAAAAATCCCATGAGCTTAGACTGTACGTATTTGATATGATTTTAACATGTGTTTGCAATCAAGTGTTTTGCAAATAATAAAGCCTACCAGATTTTTATGTTTTCGGTTAGCAATCCTGTAAGCCGTAAGGATGTTGTGACTGAGCACATATATACGCACCTACACACCCATGTTTTTTTAGCATTCTTCTTTTTATTTATTGCAAAGTGAACAGTATATAATATTAAAACTTTGCTGATCAATGATACAATCAAACATCGATTTGCAAAAAAAATCGTGGGCTGTAAATGTAAAAATTATATTTATTCAAAATATATATTATATATTAACATGGTATAAAAATAATTCGAACTGTTTTCTACACATTTGAGTTCTAATGTTTGATGACCCATAAAGTATGAATTCCTTATGTTGTTCCATTCGAGAAAATGAGTTAACATATATCTTGATGCAACGATATCAACAAAGATATCGATAAGAGTATGCATCTACACATCGGGATAAAAACACTCATCTAGCAGATTGTGATACAAAATAAAGGCTTACAGATAATGACGAGCATGGTTGATGGGTTCCGTGTATAATTTTAAGTAATGCATACACGATTATAAAAGTATATTATATCTAATTGAACCTTGAAATGGTTTTGGTAATTCTAAGTCATCTGATGTTTCTTCTAGAAATATTAATCAATTCAGAATGGCAAGGCAAAACACCAATTTGGTGTTGCAATTTTCTAAATATTTACAATTTTAAAATTATGAGGCTATATTTTGTGGTTATGGTACGTCCTCCCCTTCTTCCTCTTCGCATGAGCGAGCCCACCAGCCAAGAGAATCGTGTTATTAGATTTTTAATGATTGTTTCCAAATTTGCTCATGATTCATTTTGGGCTGGTTCACATTATCCAAGAGATCGTATATGTCGGTTTTGCTAATACTTTGATTTTTCAACAGATGCTTTCTAACATGCCCATGACTGATATTGTATGGTTGGATTGCATCGGCCAAAAGATCATATATCGAAGTTCAGATGATTCGATATTACAGCGGTTATTTACATATCTGACTTGATTTAATTTTTGAGTTGGTTCGACTCGTATATGTTATCTTTGTTATTGCTTGTACTCCCTCCATTTGGATTTAGTCTACATCCTAGCTCCAAAATTTGTTCGGAGTCTACATCATAGTTTTAAATAGCCTGCTAGAGAGCGCGTGGTGACCTTTCCAAAGTTTTTTTTAGTGATTTCGCATAAACGAATGAAAAAGAAAAGAGTGTACACCCGCCAGAAACTAAACGGTCCAACAAAGAAAAAAGCAATAAGAAAATAAAGCCCGATATGACTCAACCATACGTTGAAAGCCCGGCCCAATTCACCAAAAGACGATTAAACGGCTGTGTTAACTGAGCGATCCGGAGCTGCTGCGGGAAATAGCTATTCCTATATGACGCTCATTAAGCGTCCGTTACTGGAGCGACGCCCATGCGTGGCTGTGGAGTGAGCCAGCCCAACAAGGAGAGCTATCTTCAATGTACTGTTTCTTTTTTCTTTTTCCTGTTTACCTTTTCTTTTTACAGTTTCTTCATTTTCGGTTACTTTTATAAAATATTTATTTTTCGTTTTTGTACGGTGAGTGAACAAAAACCGTCAATATTTTATTTTTAAACTATGTGAACGTTTTTTAATCCTTGAACATGTTTTTTAAACCCGTGAATAATTACTTTGAACTACCTAAACAAATTTTAAACCCGTGAATAACAAATTTAAAAAAAAAATCAAACTCAAACAACTGCCTCTATGATTGTTGCTGCTTCTTCGGTAGCAATCTCTTTTAACCTTGGAACATCTTCAGTTGATGCTTCCGCTTTTAAAACATGTTGTCTACATACATACTAATATGAGTGCACATATACAATAAAATATGTCTACATACATATAGATATATGTGAATGTGGACAAATGTTAAAACATCTTATATTAAAAAACGGAGAGAGTACTTGTCTCGATAGGACAGGGTACTTAACGGCATGTAAGTTTAGCCCTTGCACACAATAAGGAATATAATTTGTAGGGAACAATCCATTATCGACCCTAAACTCATGGAGGTTCGGCGAAATGAACCCAACGTCGAAATCCCTGTCGATTGTACCCTGAACTCAGCAATCCCGGTCTAAACCAAACCCTACACCTGTTTGGCATACCAGGAAAAAAGCACCCCAGCCGGGATACAGGGTATTCTCACTGATAATGGGATCTCCTTTCCCCAATTTCTTCCTCTTATACGCACGGCCGTCCTCCTCGATCTTCTCCGACTGCTAACCGGTGAGCTCCGTCGCCTCTCTGTCAATCCCAGGAACAGGCACCCTCCGCGTCTCTCGTGAGCCCGGATCACCGCGACGTGCCCTCACCTCTGAGGTCGACGCCGCCGCTTCCGAGCCCCTCCCTCCCCCCGCCTCGGAGCTCTGCGTGTCTTCCGCTCCCCCGCCCCATAGCATCGCGCCAAGGGCGACAACGACCAAGCCAGTCCTTGTCATACGCGGCAACGGCGGGGACGACCGACGTGGGTAGCTCGGCTTGGGGATGCTGCACCTAGGGAAGGCAGTGAGCCGGAGGAGGAGGATTAGGACGGGGCGACGACGGCAGACCGGAGATGATGAAAACGGAGCGAGGACTCGTGCCGACGACCTTCCGCTTCGTTGGCACACACACTCAGGAAAGCGAGGCGAAGCTGTTGGACATGGGGGTAGGGCTCGGTGAGGTCTACATCACCGGGAGGAGCACGATGCAAGGAAGAAAGACATATATGACACGTGGGCCCACTTAGTCAGCGGAAGTAGAAAATTATGATTTTGGTGTTTTCTCTGAAAACAGGTCAATGGTTCAATTTAGACCGGGATTGCTGAGTTCAGTGCACAATCGACAAGGATTCGACGTTTGGGTTCATTTCGCCGAACCTCTACGAGTTAAGGGTTGAAAATGGACTTTTTCCTAATTTGAATCAGGAAGATCCAATAACCAGCTACAACGTATTGGACTGGATGAATGATAACAACATCACACACATCTTTCAAAAGGAAAATGCACCCTGACACGAGCATGTAAAGCACAAATACTGGTTAAAGCTAAACACGTGGTAATGGTAATCAATTGGTGTTCAAGGCATTTCCTTTCAAAATATTACAAATGTACTCCATATTGGGAAATAACTCCGCTTATGTCTTCTAGGCATAGCCGGTCCCAAGCCCGGATAAAGGAGGAGGGTTGTGATAGGCTTGGCGAGCCAACGTAAAAACTAGCCAGTCCCATGGATATGAAACCCACGAGAGTAGTACTAGGGTGGGTGACCTCCTGGAAAGTCCTCATGAAAGGTTTCATATCTAAGGGTTGTGATAGGCTTGGCGAGCCAACGTAAAAACTAGCCAGTCCTATGAATATGAAACCCATTTGGGCGAGAGTAGTACCAGGATGGGTGACCTCCTGAGAAGTCCTCGTGACAGGGTTTCATATCTAGCCTACCCCAACTTGTTTGGGACAAAAGACTTTGTTAAGGTTAAGGTACTCCATATTGGGAAATCCCCTTCGGGTCACAGGAGCATATGCTCCATTGTTCAAAACCGCATTTAAAATGTCAAAATAAAATTACAAAAAAAAAATCGGGTGTATATCCTGACATTCTATGTTCGGCTGTTCGCATAAAATTTCACGAAAAAAGACATTATGTGTGACTTGTTTTAAAAGACAAAAAATTGTCTCAGAATAAGTCGTTTTGTAGCACCCCAAATTGTCTTTTTTACACCAGCGACACAAAATGTCTTTTTTCCTTGAAACTTAGTGCGTGGACATAAATATTCGTATGTACCCTCGAATATTTTTTTCGGATTTTTTGACATTTAAAAGAATATTTACATAATGAGAGTATCTACTCCTATGAGCCAAAACACCACCTCCATATTTTGTATCTCTACTTTTGTTCAAGAGAAATAGGAATGGCTACGCATCAGCACAAAATATACCAGAAACTGACAGGGCAAAGGGGGAATATATAGAATTGCAAAAAATGGAGACTGGAGAAATATACAACCGTTGCTGGATACTCTCGCAGTCAGAATTATTTTGTGTGCTCAAAATTCTATCATTGTAGCAAACACAAACCTTGAATATGATTAAAACAAACAGAAAGTGAACAAACTTGGTAATACGAAAACCAGTCATACTTCATCTATTGTTGACTTGCGATCGAATCAAACTTTGCTGCCAAAAAATATTCATAGCTGGACCTTTGGAGGGTTATGATTCACTTGCTCTCAGAGTCATACAGTTCCGATCTGAAAGAACATCAACGATAACCACATAAGCTTATCCTGGTGAAGAAACTATAATCTGTGAACTTTGAAAACAGTACGGGTTCAGAAATCAAAGCACTAGCAAAAATCAAGAACTGGATTCGTGCATGATCAGTACAGTGGAGATAGCTACCAGCAGAATCACCGTAAACCAGTTTGCACAAGCAAGAACCAAAAAGAAGGCCAGGGACGACATTTCAGACAAAAACAGATAAATACTAGACATCATTTTTCAAGAACATGACCATCATTGTCGCTTAGAGCAAAACTTTTTTTTTTTGCGATTAAACTCCAGATATATTAACCAAACTTTGCAGTACAGAACCCAAAGAACACAGAAATTACAACCAGGTCCCTGGGAACCCACTCCTCTGCATCCACCGACGCGGACCGAAGCCGCGCCGCCTACTCCGCTCCCTCCTTGAGCTGGCGAGAACCTTGTATCTTCAGGCAGCATCACCGCGGACGGGAAGTCGTCGATCTCGGTCTCTGCGTGCCCACACGACGAAGGAGAAGATCAGAGCACCGCCAAGTTCAGGTCGTCTCCCTCACCAGAAACCTCACCGGAAAGGGAGGAAGATCCGGAGCTTCTCCAACAAGCACACCATAACTCCAAGGCCCCACACCGTCGCTGGAGAGGACGGCGGCGTTGCAGCAACATGGCCGGAGGACGAGGACCCCAAAACTCGCGCTTGCCGGCGCCGCCTTGACGACCGCGAAAGGTAGGCCTGGGCATTCGGTTCCCCCGAACCGATCGGTTCGGTTTCTCAGCTTTTAAAATATTTCGGTTTCAAGATTTTGGTGACCGATCGGTTTCCTAACATTTCACTAACCGAGGATTCGGTGCGGGCATATTTCGGTTCGGTCCTCGGTTTCTGACCGAACAACCGACCAGAAGAAATCCAGCAAGGAACACGACACCAGGATCGATGGCAAAAAGCAATCAAGCAGATATACAACTGAACCAAAGAGAATGTGAGGATAAAATCGGAGGCAGGTTCAGGTAGGCGTTCTCCTCCTCGCCAAAAATCATGGGTCTGTAGGTCGTCGGGCGCTATGGCGGCCAGCTGGGATTAAGCTCTAGTCGATCTTTGAGGGGCGGAGGCGGTTGCTGTGGACAAGAGGTAGGAGGAAGAGGGAGGAGATGCCACTGCGGCAGCGCTGGTCGCCGGGATCGAGCAGAGGATGCCTCATCGTCAGGCTGGCGGCTGCCATGTTTGGAGCAAGTAGATAAGGTGTGGCGTTTGGGCCCTAGTGGTGTGCGTGCGTGCAGACTAAAAAGTTGCCCTCGTGAAGGCCTATATGGATTTGCATGGACAGATTTACTAGTGGGCTGTGGGCTTAATACGTGGAGTTTGCATGTACATATTTATCTCGGTTTCTAAGGTCTTTTCGGTTATGCATGGATTGAAACCGAACTAGCCGAATAAAATTCGGTTTTCAGGAGATCCTGACCGAATTAAATATATTTTTTTCGGTTTCGGTCTGTTCGGCTTCGGTCCCGGTTCTTTCGGTTCGGTAGATTGGTCTTCGGTTAAAATGTCCACCCCTAGCGAAAGGGGATAGAAAACTCGAGAGATCCACAGATCTCCGAGGACCAAAATCCTCCTTCAACCCGCCACTACGACCGACGGAAAAGGAGGCCCAGGTACCAACATCTCCTCGACGCCGCTGACGACACCATCGAAGTGGGGGGAGATGTGGGAAGCTTATTCGCCGGAGCAGCGCCGCTGCCACCACCGAAGCGACGCCGTCACGAAAACCTAACCTACTCCTATCTACAAGCCGAACGAGAACCGGGGTTCCCCCACCCGCCACCCACCGCCGGAGCGGCAAGCAGAGGGTGAGGAAACCTGCGGCTTCTCCGGCAAATCGAGGAGGGAGCGAAGACGCCTTCCTTTTCGCCTTCGCTACTGTAGCAGGAGAGGAGGGGAGGGGAAAGCGGACATAGAGCAAAACTCTTTTCTACCATATGTATGGTATAAGAAAGACTCTGACACCAAAATGAGAGCATGTATGTATGTAACTGTATAGGAATCACACAAGAGGGTGGATAAGAAGAGTAGTTCATGTCACTTGTTTAGTGCACATATTTTATCAGTAAGATAACTCATATTTTAAGATATTCACTTGCATCTCAAGTAAATAACTATGACAGGGATGGGAATTGGAATCTCGGTTGATTCACCCATGTGTAACATGCCACATGTGGACATAGCTCTTAGCCGAACAAACTGCAAGACTAAATTCCAACACTCTGTACGAATACAAGACACATACATATATTCGTAGCTTTCATGCAATCACGCAAGCTATGCATAACACTTTGCTTGAAGTGTAACGCGAGTTCTGGTGTACCGCAATTACCTAAGGTGGGCATCAGTACTCAGTCATTAATGTAAGCATAATATCACTCAGTGAAACACTAAGAAAGAATAACAAAAGACAATTATGATCATAGAAAACTAGTATTATACTAGAAGATTATCAAGCTCATGTTCATTACAAAATTCATGCTTCATATGCATTATGCTTAATCAGTCATCGCTGGTTGCCAAAGACCTCCAATCACATCCCTTTCAGTTATACTGCCTCTGTTCTGTTTTAGTTGCCGTGAGTTGTATAGAATATTTGTACTAGATTAGCTCTCTCAAGTAAAACGGGCCAGAGGGAGCACTATGTATATATACAGTGTGAATGATGCAGCTTGTTATTAAACACCAAACAGACAAATGCAGATTCCCACAACATTTTCTATATCAAGACTTAGATAATAGCATACTGCATAATTATCATAAGCACATGTTACACGCTGTTGAACGTTCTAATTACTTCCAATACACGGCATATCCTTACGAAACTACAGTTTCCGTCACTGATCTCGACTAGTCATGGACACGTCCTGTAGTCAGAAAACATATCGACCAGCAAATAAAACAACCAAGAGAACAATCGCTGCAGACGGCAATGCTCACCCCCTATCACAGACAAGCACAGCTACCACATGCAAATAACATACGGACAGAGTACGTACATGAGGTAGGTGCCGTGGACGAACGCGCCGGCGAGGACGCCGTAGAAGAGGCGGTCCCTCCACACCGGGTTGTGCCGCATCCCGATCCTGACTGTTCCCCACACGGACCAACCAACAACCCTAGTTAGCAACACGATCTCGAACAAGGAATTACGGCGAGGAGGTGCACGGATGGGAAGAGGGGATGCGTACTGAGGGGAAGAACGGGGGCGTAGATGAGCGGCAGCAGCATCAGCAACGGCGGCTTCCTCTGCGGCGGTGGCGGGCGCCTCGCCAACGTATCGCTGCTCCGAGACGACACGGATGCGTGAGATCGATCAGTGCGCAGGTGAGCCAGTGATTGAGGGACTGGGAATCGGGGAACTTACTCGAATTGCGACGACGAGGAGGAGGACGCCATGATCGGAATCGAATCGAGTCGAGCCGGAGGGGAAGGGGGTTCTGCTTCCTCTGTTCGGCGCCGCTGGTTTTGGGACTCCGCGGTTTCTATTGGCGCCCGTGGTATTACGTCTGAGCAGCACCGTTCACGGAAAACGTAATTTACGTCTTCCGGCTGCGCTTACGCATCCAACCACAAATCGTTTCCTTGGTCGGCTCGGCCCGCTGGTTTCTGTTTCGACACTAGTCCTCGCCGACTTAGATCGGCGGCGGCGGCGACGATGCTGAGGGCGGCGCGAGCGACGGGGCCGCTTCTCCGGCTCTCCAGAACCGGCGCTGTCGGCGAGAGGATACGCGGTGGCGCTCCATCCACGCCCGCGGTGTTCACCCGCGGCTTCCTGGATTTCTTCAAGGTACGCGCCCTGGGTCTTCTGCTCCCTCTTCCACTCGCTCCTCTCTGCAACTGCAATCCATTGGAGCGTTTAATCGCATGGTTGATCAGACGGCGGACAAGGAGGCTACCGAGAAGAAGGCGAAGGCGAGGGCCAGGCTGTAAGGCTCTTCTCCCCCTGTCAATCCTACTGGTTATCGCTGCACTGTGCGGGTGCATTGTGTGATGGTTTACTTCTGAGCCTCTGGTTGATTGGTCTAACGCAGTTCGGATGAGCTGAGAAGAGGGTACTTCGACGACATCTCCGAGATCCGTAAGAACGACGGCAAGGTATATGTCATCGGTATTTTGGTTTTCAGTGTGCTATAGTTGACTGTTAACTGCTGATGAGGTTGGATGATCAGTGACATGGGTCCCCACGTAGTAATCGTAGTTAAAAATGGTGTGTAGATTGCGGTGGCGAATAAGGTCATCATACCAGTGGACGATGCTGTGAAGTTTCCTGATCTTGCTTTGGAGTCCCCTGCTGGCGGTGCATTGCGGCTACCGCTCGTGGCGTCTTCTCCGGGAGATAGTAGCCCTGAGGCTGCTCCTACGGTGGTTCCTGATGCATCACTGGTGTGCCTTTCGTTTCGTGCAAGCTCGCAGGTATGAATAGCTGCAGTACAGTTCGTGATTTGTGTACTTCTACATATTCCATACTTACATTTGGTAGAAAATATGTATGACTACCTGGTGAACCTGGATGGTGCTTCCAACTTTAATAAAAACAGTTCCCTTTTAGAAGTTATAAAACAACGTAGCCATAGTCATGTTTTGGAAATAACGTTATTTCACTGCTTCAACTATTTCGCACTCTTTTTTTTTTGAATGGTACTATTTCACACTTTTTATTATAAGATCTCAACGACTTCAAATTTAGCACATGTCTTTGAGTTGCAGTCAAGCATCTTAAAAGAAAATGGACAAAAGGAAGACTAAATGATCATGACAAGTGCATGACTTCATATGTTCACTTGCCAGATGCAGATTAAAAGAGAAATGTTGGATGATGGCCATTGAGCATGACAAGTGCATAACTTGCATATTTTCCCTTACCAGATGCAAATTAAAAGAGAAATGTTGTTAGTGTTATACGTCCAGCGTGGTATTTGGACAATATCCGATTGAGTGCTGTTATTTGTGGTTGCTTATGGTTTCACAAGTTCAGTGGTAGATGAGCCCAAATGTGACGTATAGGTACCCTAATAATATTTGAGCTCAGCCTGTAGTTCACTTGGGCCTCTAGCATTTCCTGAGCCAGGCCAGTGTTAAGCTCGTCCAGAAAAGGGTGTAACTCGTTATGGTTTGTCTTGCCCAGCCCAACTTGGATCTTTAACTAGAACAGGCTGAAATGGTGTGTGGCATGTGTTCCTTTTCTACAGGTCATGTTGCTTGTGCTTTGTTTGTGTATTAATGCGCACGAGATTCACTGACCCAGATTACAAAATATATGTAGATGGTACCATCCATCCATACACTTCAGATAAGTTTGTACCTCCTAGTTTTTCCTTCTGTTTTTTGTGCCTTGAAAAGGCACAAATTCATCTCACAAAACTGTGTATGCCCCATCTTTTTTCCAGTATGGTAAACTGGTAATTTCTGGTTATTATATATATTATATTATTATCAGTAACTAATAATGTATATCTAGTTATCTACTGAAATAACTGTCTGAGCCTAATGTAGTATGGGAATCACAACATTCAGCTCATTCATGAAATATTTCCAAAAGCTACATGTACTTATCTTGTATCTATTCATGCCGTATATTACCGAACACATGCATGTGTCCTCATCATGCATCCTCTCATGTCGAATAATAGGTGTGCCAACAAATCCACTGTTACATTATCACCAAGGCACAAAAATGTGTAGCCTCTCATTAACTCTGTTGCATGTCTCCATTGTTACAAACTACCTTGTCAAGATCCCAAAATGCAGACAACAACATTCAGTTGCTCCTAGTTGAATTATCGGCAGATGCATGACACACAACTGCAACTTCTTCCGTTTGATCTACCCAAACAGCTATTTGCAGGCAGTTATGACGAATACATCAAGGAATTTGTGTAACCTACTCGTCTAGAAGTCATACTTGGCATATTGAGCTCTGGTTTCATGCTCTTTTTTACCATTGCCAACATCAATATATGTTTTTGAAGTGAATATGTGAGATGTCCAATGGGTGGCTCAGTAGCTAACTTAATATGCTTTTTCTTCAACAGAAAATGGTAGAGTCGTGGAGTCTACCTTTTCTCGATGCATTTGGTGCTGCTGGAAAAGTTCAAGCGTATGAGGTATTCTTTCATAATTATTCTCAGTTTGCTATACAGTCCAAAGTATCTTTGTGATGTAAAGCCATGCAAATTTGCACTGACCAATTCCATTTCACCGGTACATGATTGCTTCAGTTGTTGTTCTTTATCTTGAGACAAATGGTTAATTAACACTTTGTGGATTGAGAGAAATTATCCACCCTTTCCTTTGGAATTGTCTTGAATGGCAAACTTGTTCTCTCTTGTGTGTGTGTGTGTGTGTGTGTGTGTGTGTGTGTGTGTGTGTGTGTGTGTGTGTGTGTGTGTGTGTGTGTGTGCGCGCGCGCGCGCGCGCGTCCATGCTTCAGTGTGTGAGGAACTATGCTCTATAATTTATAATGCACATTACTTCTTTGCGTTACTGCCTTTCTTGTTATTTGATCTCTGTTACCTGGAGAGTCAGATGTGCTCATGTAATCATTTTACATTCTTGCATCAGTGTCTGCTAGAAGACGCTTGTCATAAGCATTTGTTAGCCTAATCTGTTGGCTATAATTAACTTAAGAGCTTGTGGTGGCACTGAATAAAAATGTCCTACATCATGCCATACTGCTAGCTGAAGGAAAGATTCTCTTTCAGGTATCATTTATAGATTCATGGCTGTTGTCATCAAGTCCCGTGAGGCGTGCATTTCTCAAGACGGCGAGGAAATCGAACAATCCGCAAAGACACGCTGTCTATGCCTTTGGAGACCACTATGACTTCAGGAAGCAGCTTCAGATTGTAAACCTTCTTACTGGGTAATGTTTCTCCCATCCCTTAAATCATTCAGTAAACTAAAAGCAGAGGTTCTGGTTATGACTAAGGTAGTTCAACTCTGGTCCTGCAGGTACATATACCTGGTTGATCGCCTGGGGAGGATAAGATGGCAAGGCTTTGGACATGCGTCGCAGGAAGAGTTATCGTCGCTAACAGCGTGTACCTCCACCTTGTTAGATGAAAAATGAAATTAGACGACCTCTGAGATATTTGCCACTTTTGGTGGGGGAATTTGTTTCCACATCGCGGTTTCTGGGCTGTTCTTCTGTTCTTTCGTGGACGTTAAGGACTGACAGTTCTTCTCTGACAGATAGGCAGATAGCACATACTACCACATATGGATTGGCAGCCTTGTTTTGTGCTATCCAGTCACACTGTGTAACCGCGCGGATTCCTGCATGGATCGAATGCACCTGAAATAATCGAACTCAAATAGTCGCTTTGTGCGATCGATACAAGAAGTTGCTTGGATATTGCATGTCATGCATTGAGCATAGTTTTTTTTTTGACGGGGCATTGAGCATAGTTGGGTAAAATTATAGAAATGTACTGCAGTCAACATGGACCTTGTCTTCTGAGGTTGGTTGCTGGCCGGGATGAAAACGGAGCGGATACGGACGGAACTGAGTGATGCCACATTTGTTTTCATATTTTTTTGCGGAAGCGGAAACGAATACAGAAACCCGAAAAAAATACAGAAACCCCGAAAACAAATATTGTCGGAAAGATATATGGACCGAATGCGGTGTAGACACGGAACAGAATACAGATGTTTGCCGTAACCAAGAGACCCCTTGAATAATTATGATTATTAAGCTCAAATAACTTGAGGTGAATGAAATAAAATATAACAAGATATAATGATTATAAGATAGTGTGCATCACACTCACCCCTATGAACACACACACGCACACCCTACCCCTATGAGCACCTCCGATAGACTGAGCCGGTTGTTGGGTCTTGAGATTGACGAAGTCACCACAGTTGTCTCGCTGTCGACGGGAACGTCGCCTCCCACTGAAGAATATTCTGCCGGCTGGGGGGTACAACCACCCTCCTAACCATCCTACCACATGCAGGTTCTCCATATTATTTTTATTCAAATCAAATCTTAGATTGTGCCTAAATATTTCCACCGGAATTATTGGACCGTCGGGATTTGGAATGCACCGCATAGCAAAAACGGAAAGTTCCGTTTCCGTGGTTGTTCCGCCGGAATATGTTGTTCCGTTTCTGTTTCCGCTTTAAAGTTTCCGTTTTCGTTCCGCAAAATTCCGTTACAGTTTCCGTATTTTCATTCCGTTTCCGTTTTTCCACGGAAAAGTCGGAAAGATTCCGTTCCGTTTTCATCTCTACTTGCTGGCTCAGGCTTTTAGATAGGTCTTTTTTTGCAAGGCTCGTCATTTTAGGCTTGTAGGTCTTTATTTTGGAAGGCTCGGTATTTTTAGTCTTCTAGAGAGAGGTCTGACATCATCATGGTGGTGGAGGCGAAGATGCTTGGAATCACTAGTGAGCCTAGGGAACTTGTCGAGAATCTCTACTTCCACACACAAAACCTGGAATTATCACGGTTCTTCTCCCACCGACCTAATAACATCATGTGTTGCGACAAGAGCATCAACACGTCATATGTGCGTTAGGAGAAGCAGTACACTAAAACTACGCTTGAGCATGGGCAGCCCGGCCCAAAAAAATCCGGGCCAGGTCAGGCTTGTGTTCGAGTTGGGGTCAGGCCTGAAATTTTGGCCCGTTAAATTTTGGGCTTGGGTAATCAGACACTATACACGGAGGCCTGACCCGACCCTACCCAAAACGTCTCCTTTTGTGTGTTTGGGCCGGGCTTGGTCTCATTTTTTGTGTTTTCATTCGGGTCGGCCATGCTTGGGTCTGGGTTTTGCGTGTCCGGCATTTTCAGGCACGACCCTATACCCGGACCGGCCCGGAGAATGCTCACGCGTAACAAAAACCAGAGTACACTTAAACTTGAGTACAAGTTCACTGATAACCATAGCCGGAGTACAATCGTAATAGTTTTATAAGTATACCGAAAGTTAATCAACTGAAATTTGAATCGAAAATAAATGCACATACAATCTTCCCGCATCCCCGCGTTGAAAAAGAAATCCCAACAAAACTATTCCATTGCAACACTTATCAAATATCCCATGGAACATGCCACAATTAGAGAGAAAATAAACAAATCTTTATAAAGGTTGGTCTTTTTTAGAGATTACTGATGGCCTTTGGCGTAGTTACCTGCGTCAAAAGAATATGGGTTAGGTTGAGACTCCAAGTGCAGAGTGTATAGTATAGGAAAGACGGTTTTCCCCACGAGGGGTGACTCGAGGGTTTAATATCGAACTCTCGGGGAATCAGTAGTGAAAGATTTATCTTCTTATCCTTCTCTTGAAAACCTACAAAACAAAGTAAATTGTTTGTGCCCTCAACCTCACCTAGTGGTTGTCAAGCACAAGGTGTGAGAATGATATAAAAATAATGAATGCAAAACAGTAAATAAATATGCAATGATGATAAATAAATATGCAAGGATGGTGGAAACAATGATGGATGATATTTTTGGGTTTTGTATTGTGAATGCAAGATGTAAAAGTGTTTTTGTATTTTCGGATTTTTAAATGGCAGAAAATGTAAAGTGGATAAAAGTTGTTGGAAAGGTGTTTCTTATGATTAAAAATGGACCGGGGTTCATGGTTTCACAAATGCACTCTCTCTTTAATAAAGTGGTAGACAATGGAACACTAGAATTGACATATGAGATTGCAACAAAAAGGTTTCATGACAAGTTACTAATTATATGGGCATCACGTCCTAACATAGAGATCTTTTGTTTATTAATCTCTCTTATACTCCACCAAGATGCGAACTAAATCATAACACCTTAGTAATTAAGATAAATCAGAGCATAGCATTAAGTTCATGACATGAAGTTAAAATAAGAACATGCTAGATCTAGTCATGGAGTAGTGGCAATGGTCACACCCACATCTCCGGTAGCAAGGTATTTTTCTTTATCCCTAGTGAGGCAACAAAGTAAGGTAAAACCCAAGTGGATCGCGGAACTTTCTCTCACGTTCACCGCACTAGCCACCCCCCGTTACTCCAACTAATGCACACGTTCCCCCTCACACGCTCTCATACACATGCTTGATCATAACAAGTAAACAAGAACGGGGTACATAATATGCATCTACTTTCATAACTGAAACAAAACTATTGCAATCTCAAACATATATTAACTCATAAAAAGATCCACCACAAAGGTATTACATAGATGACCGTAATCATGTTCAGCAGCTCATACGGTACTAATTAGTGAAGCTCAAGAGAGGAGAGATACATAAGTTACTTCCACAAACCCATAGTCCAGGGGTGGACTACTCCCTCTTCATCATGGAGACGGTGGAGAAGTCGTTGGAGAAGATGGAGACCACGCCGGCAGCGCCCCGCCGGAGTTTTCCCCCTCCAATCTGCAACTCCAGGTCTCTGTTTCGTGGTTTCTGTGTTTCTGCGGCGCTCCTTTCCGAAGGCGTCGGGGACTATTTTTATAGTCGTTTTTAGGTCAAGACGGAGGCTCGGGAAAAAGATCGACGGCAACGGAGCTCCGAGGCCCAGATGGGTCCCACGCGGCCAGGAATCTGGCCGCGTGGGCCCACTCCTTGGCCCTCGGGCCTCCGTTTGTTCGCTTCCTTCGCTCCCACGCTTTGTTCCTTCCAAAAACTGATGCTCGTAAATTATTAGGTCATTTGGACGTCGTTTGGGTCCCTGAAACATCAAAATATAGAAAATAGGGTTTTCTGCCTGTGCAGGGTTAATTCCAGAAAAATAGGGAAACAATGAAATATTCCCAAAATCAATATAAAACAATGATATAACCCTTATATGATGCAAATATGATTGAAATATAAGTAATATAATGCAAAGTTCATGTATGCATTTTACATGCATCAACATCCCCAAGCTTAACCTATACTCGTCCTCGAGTATGAAGGTGATAAAACTAACATGGACTTTGCATTTAATACTATCAATGGATATCAAAGATGATTACTATTGCTACATAGAGTCAAATGATTCATTCTTCAAAGGAGTAGCAATATACAAGATAGATTATGAAGTGATATCAAATATTCAATGTAAGGATGTTCAATGATAATTCACAAAGTGTAACATAGAAGAAAGTACTATGGACCAAATGTATGCATAATGAAAAGTAAAAACATCCTATAATGGTCATAGAGTATTCTTGTAAATCTGAATATAAAAGGTGGACACTTTGGAAAGATATATAAATGAGTAGAGGTAAAACATGAATAAGTTTCATCTAACTTCCAAATGCTTCTACTTAAGTTAATGTTTGCAATGTGGTATTCATTGGTGTCAAGCTCTCATTACCCCTATCATAGCATCTTGAATGGTTAAAGTTTAAAGTGAAAGCAAATATGAGTAGTATGCTTGACAAAGTATGGGTTGAATGTCTCATGCCCCGTGAATACGAGTACCTACACCACGGTGTTACTCAACTTGGGACACAAAAGCAAGTTCAAGTTAAGGTCATTGTAAGTAATATAATAGCGTCATCAAGAGCGTCAACTGGGGTACCTCTTGTCCCAGGACATGGAACAAGCCCATGTCAAAATGACAAGACAAACAAACAAAATGAACAATCTCCACACCCTTTTTATTTACTATTGGTATAGCTTTTTATTGTGGGGTGCATCACTGAAGGTTCACCATAGCATGTAAGTAAATTTCCACCATGAATGATGCATGGCTTAGATTAGCGGCCCAGGCGTCTCTCTAGCCATTTATACAAACTCATTAAACTTACTAAGTTTCCACATTTATTTGGCACCATGATAAGCATCCATAAACAAAAGTACATGATATCAACAAAATATAAAGAGCACGTTGAAAGCTTGCCATGTGACAGCACATATGAGCTAACTCCCAACCAAGACTCTTGTCAAGCTCACAACTTCATAATTTTAATCACAATGGGTCATGTTTATTAAGTGCAATAAAAGTAAGGTGTGCATCAAGTTCGTGAGAGCTCTTTAACCAACTTTTCCCATAACAATCAATAACATAAGCATTTTAATTCAGAAGTATAGATAATACAAAATAACATGATAAACATACTCGGAATAGCATAAAGCTAATAGGTAGATATGGTGGACTCACTGGAAAAACTTTGGTTGAAGGTGTTGGAAAACAAGTTTTTACTTGTTGGAATTTTTGGGCTAGCAAGAGGGAGAAAGTTGACCGTCTAAATGCATGCATAAGTGTCCATAGAACTAACCAATCCATGTTAAACAAAGTAAAGTAACATTCAGCATCAAAACATGAATAAAAGATAGCTCTTGATAAAACACTTGCAAATTAATATTCATTAAAAGCATATGAATCATGCAACTATATGTATCTTTTTGAATCAACTCAAACATCCCTTTCCCAATCTTTTTAATAGCATCCAACTTAATTCAACCCAAATTTCCAGTAGCTCTCTCATATATAAATGATAGTGGTGGTCTCAAGACAAACAAAAATCAAACCGAAATAAAAACAAATAAAAGACGCTCCAAGTTTATGCGATAAAGTGCATTGATCGAAAAACAGAAGTTAGACGTGTGCAAACCGAGAGTGTGTTGGTCCAGTGGGGTTGTCTTCACATCCCCAAGCTTATGGTCTTCACCATCCTTGGATAGCTCTTGGTGCATCTCCTCTAATCCCTGTGAAAAAACTTCAAAACACCGTTTCTCCCATTTCTTTTCTGTGGGGTGACATTAGTAGTGATAGACAAATGAATTACTTGCTGCATAAAATCCTTAAACAAAAATTCATATGAATGTCCAGAAAGTGTATAATGTTGTATGCCTACTTATAAACTCAATTGGATCAAAAAGATTCAAGTTAAAAGTTCAAAGAATGCATCAAACAAAATGGGACAGAATCTGTCCAGAAAAACAGCAGCAGCAAAACGTATTTTTCTACCCTACTTAAATATGTCGAAAAATTCTGAAAAATTCATGCTTACAGAGGATGAAAAGTTGCAACTACAGTTCAAATATCAGCTCATTCGGAGTTACAGAATAGGAATTAAAAATCATACCGTGCACAGATTCGTGCTGGAATAAAATCTCCGAATGCAAATAGCAACTTTTTCAAACCAAAATAGGTAAAACTTGGCACTTTATTAAAAATTCCAGAAACAAAACTAAAAACTAAGTCTCTTGTTACAGCAAGAGGACACAAAGAAAATCAAAAATAAAAACAACCGGGTTGCCTCCCGTAAAGCGCTTTCTTTATAGCCATGTAGCTAGGCTTCTTACTTGATATTTATTGTGGACGAAGCTCATGAGGGAGCTTGAACTTTGATGTGTCCCTCTTCCTTGGGAAGTGTTCCATGCACTTCTTGTGTGGAAACTGAAACTTCACATTCCCTTCTTTTGAATCAATGATAGCACCTGTGGTACGAAGAAAAGGTCTTCCAAGAATAATTGGACTAGAGGTTTTATTCCCCATATCCATGATTAGAAAATCAACAGGTACAAATGTCATATGCAACTCTACCATAACATCACTTACTTTTCCTAAAGCATGTTTAATGGAATCATCAGCAAGTGCAAGTTCAATAGAGCATTTTTCAAGATTCTTTAATTCAAGTACTTCATATAATTCTTTAGATAAAACAGAGACACTAGATCCTAGATCTAATATAGCATGGTGTGTCTCTTTTCCAATGGTTACTAGTACTTTGGGAATCCATATATCCCCAAGCTTAGGTGGTATCATAGCTTCTTGGTTGTACCTAGCAATCTTTTCTTTTAAAACATGATTAGCAATATAAGAACCAAAACCTGCTTGGTTAACATTAATGGAAGGATCACTTGCAAATTTTTGTAAGATAGATATTAATTCATGCAAGCTACAATTCTCTAAGTCAAGCAATGGTTCCTTGACTTCACTAAGCATTTTAACTTCCTCAACTTTTCTCTCTTTCATTACCATAATAGTTTCCTTAGCAATTCTCTCTTGCTCATGAATATGTTCCCAAGATTTATTTATAACCTCTTGACAATATTTAATTGTTTCCTCATGTTTTTGAGCTATAATGGTGTTCTTTAATGAGGAAACTTCCTTAGTGAGCTGATCTACCCTTTCAAACAAAGAGTCTTGTTTTTCAAACTTAGATATAAATTCCTTATTAAGCTCCTTTTGAGTAGATATAAATGATCTAATGGTGTTTTCCAAATCACTAGAAACATTACTACTAGTGGCATATTTGTTTGGCACATACGGGGGTTTATTATAGGAATTATAATTGTTATTACCATACCCATTATTACCATAGTTCCTAATGAAGTTAACATCAACATTTTCAGGATTATTACCAACTAGTTCTTGCAAAGGCACATTTTCAATATTTTGTTTATTAATGAAAGCAAGAATAGTGTCCATTTTAGATGACAAATCATTTGTTTCTTCTATGGAGTTTACTTTCTTAGATGGATTAGGTGCTCTATCAGTATGCCATTGACTATAGTTTTGCAAAATACTTTCCAATATGTTCTTAGCTTCTACTATAGTTTTTCCCATAAAAGCCCCTCCAGCAGCGGAATCAAGAATATTTCTAGACATGTAATTTAGACCATTGTAAAAAGAGTGTAATATGGTCCATTCATTGACCCCATGTGATGGACAAGTTCTAAGCATAAGTTTTATCCTATCCCAAGCCATGGCAACATGTTCATTTTCATTTTGCCTAAAAGAAAGAATATTGTTTCTATTTTGCAAAATTTTAACAGGAGGATAATATTTCTTAATGAAAGCTTCTTTTAGATCATCCCAAGAATTAATGCTACCAGTAGGTAATGAATGCAACCACTCTTTAGCTTTTCCTCTAAGTGAGAAAGGAAATAACTTCAGTTTTAGAATATCACTTTCCACATTTTTAAATTTTGCATGTCACATATTTCAACAAAATCATGAAGATGCATAGAGGCATCCTCCATAGCACTACCGCCAAATTGTTCCCTAGTTATCAAGTTCAACAAACTAGGACTTACTTCATAACTATCAGCTTTTATCTCAGGTGTGGCAATGGGCCTAGCAATAAATTGATCATTTGGAGTGTTTGTGTAATCACACAACTTAGTTCTTTCTCCCAT
This sequence comes from Poa pratensis, assembly GCA_947311845.1. Taxonomy (NCBI): domain Eukaryota; kingdom Viridiplantae; phylum Streptophyta; class Magnoliopsida; order Poales; family Poaceae; genus Poa; species Poa pratensis. The sequence continues at coordinate 13,279,870 of CAMZMU010000113.1, forward strand.
TTTTGCAAGTTTTTATGTGTTTTTTAATTTTTTATGCAAAACTGAAAATAAAATGATACTAAACAATGCAAACCGAAATAACAAATGCAACACAAAATGCAAAACTGAAAATAAAAATGCAAACCGAAATATAAATATGATATGCAAGACAATAACAAAACAAAATAAAATGCTTTGAAGGTAAAGATGGATAAGATGATGCTCACGTAGGTGCAACCTCCCCAAGCTTAGGTGTTTGCACAAGTTGGTGATGAAGTTGACTTTGTTGTGAGATACCCTTGGATAAACCTTTACAGCAATGATTCCCCGGCAACGGCGCCAGAAAACTGTCTTGATGGCCCTTGACGTAGTTACCTGCGTCAAAAGAATATGGGTTAGGTTGAGACTCCAAGTGCAGAGTGTATAGTATAGGAAAGACGGTTTTCCCCACGAGGGGTGACTCGAGGGTTTAATATCGAACTCTCGGGGAATCAGTAGTGAAAGATTTATCTTCTTATCCTTCTCTTGAAAACCTACAAAACAAAGTAAATTGTTTGTGCCCTCAACCTCACCTAGTGGTTGTCAAGCACAAGGTGTGAGAATGATATGAAAAGATAATGAATGCAAAACAGTAAATAAATATGCAATGATGATAAATAAATATGCAAGGATGGTGGAAACAATGATGGATGATATTTTTGGGTTTTGTATTGTGAATGCAAGATGTAAAAGTGTTTTTGTATTTTCGGATTTTTAAATGGCAGAAAATGTAAAGTGGATAAAAGTTGTTGGAAAGGTGTTTCTTATGATTAAAAATGGACCGGGGTTCATGGTTTCACAAATGCACTCTCTCTTTAATAAAGTGGTAGATAATGGAACACTAGAATTGACATATGAGATTGCAACAAAAAGGTTTCATGACAAGTTACTAATTATATGGGCATCACGTCCTAACATAGAGATCTTTTGTTTATTAATCTCTCTTATACTCCACCAAGATGCGAACTAAATCATAACACCTTAGTAATTAAGATAAATCAGAGCATAGCATTAAGTTTCATGACATGAAGTTAAAATAAGAACATGCTAGATCTAGTCATGGAGTAGTGGCAATGGTCACACCCACATCTCCGGTAGCAAGGTATTTTTCTTTATCCCTAGTGAGGCAACAAAGTAAGGTAAAACCCAAGTGGATCGCGGAACTTTCTCTCACGTTCACCGCACTAGCCACCCCCGTTACTCCAACTAATGCACACGTTCCCCCTCACACGCTCTCATACACATGCTTGATCATAACAAGTAAACAAGAACGGGGTACATAATATGCATCTACTTTCATAACTGAAACAAAACTATTGCAATCTCAAACATATATTAACTCATAAAAAGATCCACCACAAAGGTATTACATAGATGACCGTAATCATGTTCAGCAGCTCATACGGTACTAATTAGTGAAGCTCAAGAGAGGAGAGATACATAAGTTACTTCCACAAACCCATAGTCCAGGGGTGGACTACTCCCTCTTCATCATGGAGACGGTGGAGAAGTCGTTGGAGAAGATGGAGACCACGCCGGCAGCGCCCCGCCGGAGTTTTCCCCCTCCAATCTGCAACTCCAGGTCTCTGTTTCGTGGTTTCTGTGTTTCGGCGGCGCTCCTTTCCGAAGGGCGTCGGGGACTATTTTTATAGTCGTTTTTAGGTCAAGACGGAGGCTCGGGAAAAAGATCGACGGCAACGGAGCTCCGAGGCCCAGTGATGGGTCCCACGCGGCCAAGGAATCTGGCCGCGTGGGCCCACTCAACTTGGCCCTCGGGCCTCCGTTTGTTCGCTTCCTTCGCTCCCACGCTTTGTTCCTTCCAAAAACTGATGCTCGTAAATTATTAGGTCATTTGGACGTCGTTTGGGTCCCTGAAACATCAAAATATAGAAAATAGGGTTTTCTGCCTGTGCAGGGTTAATTCCAGAAAAATAGGGAAACAATGAAATATTCCCAAAATCAATATAAATCAATGATATAACCCTTATATGATGCAAATATGATTGAAATATAAGTAATATAATGCAAAGTTCATGTATGCATTTTACATGCATCAATTACCCAATCTTGTGAGTGCAAAGATAATTTTTTTTTGGGTTTGTGTCACAGGTGCTCAGGTGCGCGGGTTAAGGTTGGGCCAGTTGGACATGAAATATATGGGACATGGTCTTTACATGTTCACTCAATTCACCGGAGCGGTCTACATGGCCCATCGAGCCCACATCAGCCAGCTTCCCTTCCATCTTTGTCACATGAAAATTCCCAAGTCTTGTTTGAGTTTTCCAACCGAAGAATGGGGTGGAACCTAGGATGGAATCCACTATGCTCTGCCACTTCCCCATGTCATTGTCATGTGACATAGCAGAGGTTGAGCATCTGTTAATATTCTTCGAGGACCGCTCGACGAGTGCTTCAAACTCACCATGGCTAGTAACACTTTTTGGTGGCTACTTTTATGAGTCTTTCCTTGAATTTAGATCAACGGTGGAGGATATGATATGATGGATCAACATATTTGATGGTTCACATAGAGTGAAAAACAAGAGATTGAATTTGTCGCGGCGAGGAAGAGTGTCCAGAAAGACAAGACGCTACACAAAACAAGAAATGTGGAGATGTGCCGATATAGAACATTTTGCCCTCGAAGATGGGTGAGAGCAATGGTTGTGAAGATGGATAGGGAGAGGAGGTAGTTGGTGGGTGCAACTTAGGAATGATCCGTGAGATCATTTTTTTTCATATACAATCATGTTCAGAAGTTCTAAAAAAATTGACAACACACATCAATATTATATTTGCAACAACGAAGTATTTTGTTTCAAACAAGTTAGGATAAGCTAGAGATAAATCGAAAAGCTTAACCACTGTAGTTGGATATGCCCAAACCACCTCAGTTGTTGTTAACAAGCTTATTCTCATTAAGTGCCACTCTTACTTGTTCACCTCGTCATTTTCAGTTTGATACTTTCTTGTATGGACATACATCACCTTAGCATACGTATCTCTATGACACTCATTTGTTAGATTTCTTGTCTTTTATTGGACCGTCACTTTGCTCCATTTAACATTACATGTCTAATTGTTGTCCCATAGAACTTACCCTTTAGTTTACGTGGCAACTTCTTATCACGGAGGATGCAAGATGCTTGTCGCCACTTCATCCACCCTAATTTAAATGTGTAGCTAACAACCTAACACCAACGAGTTGTAGCTTTATCCGAAGTACCAAAAGGTGTCACTCGCAGGTTTAATTGTTTGTTCAGTCTTTCTAGGTTAACGTATCCCTCCTTGCACCCAGCACCACTAACGTTGCACCCCATATACTTAGGGTTCTACTAAGTCTTAAACCATTAGATTTCAAAGTTTGTCTCCAAAGTTATACTTACCTATTAATGTGCACGGTACTTTCATCTGCTAATTAACACCACATCTCTAGCAAAGAGCATATTGTATCCTTGACAAAATGCGCATCGGTAAGGAAAAAATGTAAGGGCCCTAGACTGACCTGAACAAATTAGCAAGGTATTGGTCACACATACTATCACCTATACAAACACTTGTCACCACATTATCGTACACATCCTTTAAGGATAATGTACTTCGTCGGGACTTTATGTTTCTCAAGTGTCCATGATGATGGTCCTTAGTACTTTGTCATATGTCTTCTCAAGGTAGATGAAAACCATATAGTGTTCCTCCTTCTTCTCCCTACATTTTTCCATAATCTCGCGTAACAGGAAAATTGCCTATGTAGTCAAGCTCCCGAGCATGAAACCAACGTGATACCCATCAATCTCCTGAAGCGATACTCTAATACTCTCTCCCAAATATGGCTCATAAGTCATAAGCACAATTCTTCGGTAAGCCGTATTTTTTTAAGATCTCCTTTATTCTCGAAGATATACACTATATTTTTCTTCCACTCTTCAGACATCTTGTTTGACCAAAAACATGACCAGGTAGCTTAGTTAACCATGGTATTGCCATGTTTTCAAGAAATCTCAACATCAATACAAATATCATCGATGCTCAAGGCCTTCCGTCCTTTCATCCTTTTTAGGGCCTCGTTAACTTCAATCATGCACACAAACAATTTATTGGTGTCACCCAAGGAGTCATCCAACTCAAACATTGTGTTTCTTTGTCACCATTGAACAACTCATCAAAGTAATCTCTGAATGTTATCGATGTCCTCAGCTTTTACAAGAAGTCGGTTAACCTCATTTAATTTGGCTGAGGTATTATTATAGAAGAAAAAAATGGCTGAGTAATCTTGTATTCCTCTGGTGAATTTTCACCATCTCTTGACTCTTGGACGTCTTTTTCTACTCCCTTTGTGTCTACTCGCTGAAATAATACATTTTGACCATAACATATGTCGCGTATTTATGCAAGAAATTGTAGGAAACTACTATATATAGGAAAACAAAGCAGTAATAAAAAAGAGAAGTACTCATTAGTGTCATTACTCATGATGCATTTGCCCCAAAATATTTATGGTCAAATGTAAACAAGTATTTTGTGAAATTTATAAACTTCGAGGGACTCAAATGCATTTGCCCACAAGAAGCCAAGAAGGCGATTCGTTTCTAGAACCAACGCAGCAAAAAATTCAAAACCTTTTTCCTTCCTCCCGAATCGTCGCGTCCTCCCATTTCCCACGCCGCCACCGCGGGCACCTCCTCCACCGACGGCGGCGCAGCGGAGCAGGGAGTAGGGGAGAGCGATGGTGGCCGCGGCGGCGGCGGAGGAGGGCGAGGACCCGCGGTGGAGGAGGAGCAACACGGACTGCGTCTTCTTCCTCGTCTCCCGCGTCAGCTGCACCAAGGTACCGTACGGCGGAAAACCCTAGCGCAAATCCGTCGATTCGCTGGGTTTCCGCGTCTCTTGGCCGGCGAATGGTGCTAAATGCGGCCGCCGTTGATTGATTTACTGATCGGAGTTTGTGTGGGGGTTTTGGTCGCAGGGGTCCAAGTGCGAGTACCGCCACTGCGAGGGGGCGCGGTTCAACCCCAGGAACTGCTGGTACTGGTTCCACGGCAACTGCGTCAACCCAAGCTGCACCTTTCGCCACCCTGTGCGTGATTCGTACTTCCGCTCGCACTAAGTTCAATAGTTCAATACCACCATTCAATTGGTATATTTGTCCGTGCTTCTTAATCGTGAAAAAACCTGCGTGTGTCCGTGCTTGCTTGCAAGCCTAGGACGTTTGCTTTGGTACTTAGTGATGGGCGCCATTGTTATGATTGTGACAAGCTAACTGGGTGCCTGGGCGGTGGTGCAATTTGGCGAATAAGGGTTTCAAGCATAAGATGGCATTATCACAGTGGATATGTTTTTGCTAATAGATCAGACACCTTGTATTGTGAATTTTTGACAGGCTGACATCAAATTATTTGTCTTTGTCTATGCTCATGTACCAAATCTACAAATACGATATCAGGTTTTGTTATTTCAGTGACTTACCCTGATAGTGCTAGCTTTGTTAAGCAATTCCTGAGTTTATTGATTGAAGCAAGTTCATGTTTACATTCTTTATGCTCTTTTACTTGACTAGAATGGTCCGTTGAACCTTTTTTCTTAGATACATAGGAAGAACTAGGTATGAATTTAATTAAGAAGAATAGGCAACCAAATCCAAGCCAAATGGGACATGGACATGGATGAAGGGGGTGTACAACCACACCTCCCTGAATCGTAGATTCCTAATAATTTTCCTAGCTATGTTATTTTGAATGGCATCATTTTGGTGGTACTTGTTATCTGATTAGCTTCTCCTGTTGCAGCCAATGGAAAATTTCAACAGAACCAAGTCCTTGACAGTACCAACTTCATCATCTGGTTCTATTTCTGTCAAGGCAACCAGTCCTTGTTTTTTCTACTACAGCTCATGCTGTACAAAAGCTGAAAATTGTCCTTTCCTACACGAGCCTCGAACTCCTAACAATGATGTGGGTAATACTTCTGAAGCTACTACATTCAATCCTGATGTCAATGAAAGTTCTGCTGGAGATGAGAATGTTCAGATATTGAAGAATGCTCAAGCAAACCCTTGTCAGGACACCCCTTACCACATACAGAAATGCCATTCAGAAAAATTTCATGAGTCTAGATATCCCGAATTTGATGGTGCTATTACCAGTGCACCTGAAAAATCAACTGGTATGGGCAAATACATGAAATGTTCCACTCACTCAGATCAGAGCTCAGGAAATTCAACAATGGAGGATACAGAGCAAGATGAGGGTCGTGATTTGTCCCCTGGATTTGATGTGCTTGTGGATGACGGGCTCTCTAACAAGAATGATCTTGAGCAACAATTGGCACAGAAAAGAGATTCTCAATTGCTTCATGCGAAATATGATATTGGAGATCCAGTTTGTTATGACCGGGATTATTATGATTCGCAGTACTACGGGCAATTTTGTGGCTTTGATGATCAACATGCTTATTTGTATCTTAGTCATCTTGAAGGAGTTCAAGACCATTATACTGAGACCACTTTGGGACATGTACCACACAATAGAGGAAATCTTGTAAGGCCAACTTCTGATGAGTATGATGAAAGGTTATTCTATGCCAGAAACCCCATCAGCTCAGCTGATGTTCTTTTTCCTCGTCAGCATACTGAGACAAGACGCTCTTCAAAGAGAAGACGTGAGAAGAGAAAAGGTGCCAAGGGCAGGAATGGTCACACTAAGAAGCATCGGGGTCTTCAACCCATGAGTGAGTTCCAAGAGATTGAATCAAGATCCACTCATCGCAGGCAAGATTCCTTGACGGAACAGTGTCCCCAGTCTGTTGTCTGTGCTACCTTCAGGGGACAGAAAAAGAAGAAGCGTATAGGAAAACAGAACAATGCTATTTCTGCTAGATCTTCTGAACATCCCATGGCAGATTTTACCGGGCCGAAAACCCTAGCTCGTATAAAAGAAGAGAATTCTGTATCCAAGTCAAGTTTTAGCCACTGCGCTGCTCACGTGCCTCAGAGATTCTTCTCAAATGATTTCGAGGGTCCCAAATCTTTGACTGAGCTTCTCAAGGCTAAGGGTAGGATTTCAATTGCTTAGCCCAACTACTGTAGCAATTGCATATGAACTGCAATGTTGTCAGTTTTCTGCTCAACTTGGTCAGAATGATGTCTATGGAAGCTGTTTAGCAACTTGGGAGCACTTCTGTCAAAGAGAATGGAACATGCAGTGTCAATTTTCTGCAGACAAATTAACGTTCCGGTCAATTTTAGGAGGAAGGGACCAGTATCCAGGAATGCTAGCTGCTATAGTTGGTAAATGATGTTAATTAACTTGTTACTACATTTTGCTACGATCTTAACTGTAAGTTAGGGATCGCATCAATTAAACATTGTGGCGCTGTATGTCTGCGCAGTTGATGTCCCATTTGAACTGCTTTACAAGCAGGAATCAACCGTGACTGCCTCTGTGCATGATACTATAAATCATATGATAGTTTGCTTAACCTATCCTATTTCTAAAGTGGTTCTTGCATGCATGAAATTGTTAGCAGGCTTTAATATTCGTGCTTGAATTTTTCTGATGGTGACAAATAAGTGTATAAGCAACCATATCTCATTGATTCATGTTCTGGAAAATGTTATTACATAATGAGAGCCTAGTGCTTTCATATTCTTTCTACTTTTGTAAAAGAAAATCTATATGTTGCTGTAAACGTTAAGGATTCAGATTTTCCTTTGACCTGTTGGACGAACAATTATGTTGTGATGAAGAATGTTACTTTGATAAATTTAGCATAAGTTGCTTTGATAAATTTTAATGAAGGTTAATATGTTGGTGGCTCAGCCGTAACTAGGGCATGCTCTGGTTGCATCGTTGGATATATCTTATTAGGTAATTGGAATAAACTACTACTGCAATGAAGATTGCCTGACGGTGCAGCATAAGGTATTGGGAAGATGGCCTGACGGTGCAGCATAAGGTATTGGGAGGAGGGAGGGACATAATAGATTGATTGATCTCTTATTGCTTGATTCCTAATTTATACATATGATGTCCCTTATATAGTAGGAGACAAATTTGATCTCTAGTTTTGTCTTTTTTCCATCTAAACAACTCTCCGTCCTATTTCAATAATATTCCAGATTTATTTGAATATTACCTAATCCTATATACATGCACAGAAACATTAGTTGATAATTGCTGGGACAGTGCATCTTTTGTTTCTTGATCATCTGACTCTACCACGCGTTTCTGAATCATTGCACGATTTGCACTGGTTTCTTCATTCTCTCTCCATTTCTGCCATATTAGTGTCCTGTTTTACTGCCATGTGGGATAAGAGGAGAGGACTTCCAAGTAACAGTTGGATGACATATCTAGAAATAGCCTCTCATAGAAAAACAAACAACAGACCTCTCAGGTTAGTAAAAAGCTTCCTCTGATTTCAGAATCCAATTTGGAAAATTAGCTATGGAAATTTTGTGCAGTGAGAAATTCAGTGTGCTCGTCTGCATTATTGTATCGGTTGGTTTTCTAGGCTAGTTCAAAGAAAAAACACTAATAAACTAAGATGTCAAGCCCTATTAGGAATGAGATAGCAGGAGAGAGACAGACCTTCCAGTAGCTCTGACATGTCCATCTTCTCTGGTTCTAAAGATTGAAAGTTAGTAGACGTATACCACATTTTGTACGAGTGACGTGGGCCTGTATTTGTTGATCATGTGGATTGCTATTTTTTTTTCCGATTCTAATTTGATTGAGCAGTGGGGAGCTCTACAGGATGCTAGTCAGAGTGAGTAAATTGTTACAATGGTACATTGATCTGTTTCCTGTAGAAGGGTTTATACTGACAACGATCATTGTGGGTATTCAGATGAAATTGTGTGTAGTGAATTTTAGAACAAAAGGGAAAGGGTAACGATATCTGCTGTGATTATGCATTTAATGTTAAGCTACTTTAGGCTAATATTCTGTTAGATCTTAAATACATCACAACAAACAAGACGGTGTTTCAACTAGTAATACTTATGTACATGGTTTTTGAGTCGATGAGTCGACGATTCGTTTAGGGGTAACGACTCTCGACTAGTCTTGACTAGTCGAGACTCATGTTCGACTCATGCATAACTGTATATAACACTAGAAAGCTACAGAACCATGGGCAAAAGAGGAAGGACTTGGACACTCGACTAGTTTTATATACTTATTAATAGTCTAAAATACCAGGGGAGGAGCAGCAACCGGTGGAGGGAGAGGCAGACCAGGGGAGGAGCAGGTCAGGAGCTAGGCGGCGGCACCATGGCTGTGCGGCGGCGGCCGGCCGGCTGGATCTTGGGGCGGCGGCGGCCAAGGGAGAGGGAAGCGAGAGCCAAGCCACCAAAACAGTTTTGGCTCGGGAGGAAATTTGGTCGATCTAGGTTTCACGGGAGCTGGGCAAGGAATATTAGTCGCGCTCGACTCAAAAACATGGACTAGTCGAGACCAGTCGATTGAGTCGCTCGACTCAACCAATTAGTCGAGTCGAGATGCCGAGTCGGATTTCACATTGCGACTCATCGACTAGTCGCTCGACTCAAAAACCATGCTTATGTAGTAGACAGGCAGAGGGTCCAGTTTTATTTAATACATGACGTGATGTCAATACATTGTGCATACATACCTTACATTTTCTCCGAGTCTTCTCCAGTTGTCGCCATCATATGAATCCTGAATTTTCTTATGGTTACCCTTCCTTGATATGCATGTACTCCCTCCGTCCAATAATAACTGTCTCAAGTTTGCCACAAAGTGGATGTATCTAGACATTAAACATGTATGGATACATCCACTTTTTGACAAAGTTGAGACAGTTATTATTGTTGGAATAATCCTGTGCATCAGGATGACATCACCCTCTGCATCATGTGCATGTCAGCACAGTTCTAGAAATATCTACCAGAGTAAAAGAGAACTTGGTATTTGCTACCGTTTCTTGAGAGTTAAGCTAGGAGCTAGTTGTAGGAGAGCTGGCTTGTGCAGCTCACAAATCCTATTTGCTTAGTAGCTAAGGTAGTAGAGTTCAAAGCAAACTTGAACTCCATCTCTAGGATAGGTCGGTTTGTAAGTCCTATATAAGGACATGACTATCACTTGTAACAAGAACAAGGAAAGAGCACAAAAAAGGAGAAGAAGCTAGTAAGCCAAGATGTAGCCTCATGTACTCCATCATTTGTAAAGCACCAAGAGAGAGCAAGAGAATATAGCACGAGTTGTGTGTGTGCTGAAAGACTCTGTGAGCTCCTCTTGTGTCCGTGTGTGTGCGTAAGTCTTCTCCTACCTTGGGCCAAAGCCAACAATTATTGGACGGAGGGAGTATATTATTAGGTTTGGTTAATACACACTTTCCTCCCAAGTCCCAAGTCCCAACTGCAGTCCTTATTGTGCACCATAGGACTTCCTAGATACAAACACTGAAACAATCAACCACAAACACAAGTAGGGAGGTATCGAATTAAGTGGAGAGGAAGATGGCAGAGCTGCAGAGATCTTCCCAAACGTTTAGGAGGTCTGGTTCATCTGGTCTGATCTGGGAGGATAGTCTTAGGCCCAAAGACCAGAGCCAGAGGGATCAAGGGGCAACTGGGGAGGCAGATGTCAACAGCTTAGAACTCAAAGAGCTAAGGCACTCCCGTAGCGTTGGGTCCACAGGAGCTGTCCCGCGTAGGGGGCGTGATGGCGTGGAGCGCGGCGGCAGGTCCAACGACGGCAACCAGGCCTTCCGTACTCGGTATGTTCCGCCTGCTCTTGATCCACCTTCACCCAAGTTTCGTAGCTGCATGTTCTGCGGCATTTTTAGGAAGGAAGAACTCTCATAGCCATCCAAGCCCAGAAGGTATTAGGGTGGTGTATGTATTTTCGAGTGTTTGTGGGAGGGATGTAGGAGATTATGGGGTTGATTTAAGTGCAGGTGTATCATAATAAGCTTGTTTTTGTTTTGGAGCAAGAGTTAGCCGTTATTTGAATAGGTTAGCATGCTTTGTTGTGTGCCATTGCTGCCTTACTTTTTCTTCTTCAGTATAGCATGGAAGTCATTCACATGCCCGTGTACGTTATGTGCAGATGATGTTTTCTTCATGTGTTACATTGCAAGTTTAAAACTTGGGTTCTGAATGCTGACCATGGTCTATGTTCATGACCTTCATCAGCCAGTTAATTCAACTACTTAAGCTCCATCCCGAGTTCACTTCTGTATGTAACAAGCTCTTATATTCTCGCTACTAGTATATTTTAGTGCACTATGTACTGCTTTCCATTTGTTTTAATGAATTTAATGCTTCAATTTATTTGTTTCTTGAGATGTGGGTGCCTGGTTGAGAACCACTTTATTAAAATCATACTATTCCCTCCGTTCGGAAATAGATGTCTTGCATTTGTCTAGATTCGAATGTAGGTAGACATGTTTTAGTGTACACATACATCCGAATTTGGACAAATAGCAGACATCTATTTCCGAACGGAGGGAGTAGAAGATAAATCTGTTAGATATAGGGTACTACCAATTCACAGATTTTTTAGCTTGAATCCACATCAACTGTTGGAAGCTTGAATGATTCAATTACCATTTAAATGATTATGTTTGCATGCATGTAAGACTAAGTCGAACTCAACATTTCAACAGTACATACCTGTCTAGTTGTATTTTTTGGCTTATTAACCCCAACCACTTCTGTTGAGCAATACAGTACATAACAACAGTTACAATGCTATCATGTGATGTAGGCTAGTGCCTCTGGAGTCTGGACCATCGCGCCCACTTCATTAGTTCTTAATGCTTAGGTGAGCTATCTTTCTGAAATACTGACATCCGGTCATCGTATCGACTTTTGACCTCATGCACACTGGAAACTTCCAGTGCCTGTACTTACTACTTAATGATATTCAAGCTAAAATGCTTTAGTGTTGGACCGTGCTATCTAGGCGACGTACCCTAGGAAGCATTCTCATGTGGCGTCTGGTAATTGAGCAAAGGCCCTATGTACTACACGCTTTCATGCATATGTCATTCAACTAAAAGATTTCTTTTGGATACCAGTAAGAGCGTCTCCAATCAAGAAGAGTGTCTCCAGTCGGACTGGACTAATTTGCTCCCCTATATGTCGGCTTACACGTCCGAACGTGTATGTGGACAGTGGCTGGGCAACCCCCATTTGTCCGCTCGTCCAACCATACCTTGATATCCCAACTTTGAAACACATGCACGCAGATTAAATCCATTGAACGCAAATTCATCACAAAGTCATTATAAATTCATAACACATTAAACCCAAGTTTATCACACATTTATCATAAAATTGGAGAATGAGTCAATGGCCCCTTTGTTGGCCATGGTGGATCTACTTTGTCATCACCAGATTTGGCCTCCCCTTGTCATTTTCTGGGGTGGGTACCCCTTCAATATGCCCCAACAACTAGCCAACCTAAATAGTACAAAAATAGTTGGCGACTCCATCTAGTAAATAAAAAGCCACTCAACATATGAAATAAAAGTGAAGCAAACAAAACTTAAATTTTGCACTTGGTCATAGCACACGAGAAACTTATGGCGGAGAGAGTCCTCGGTGCGCATGGCGTAGATTGTTTGCGGATGTTCATGCATTTTTTTCCAAAAAATAGAAATTTGTCTTGATGGCTTTGGGTCAGGCATTGGACCAACAAGTATCACAATTAAACTTCCTAAATATATTTGATGATGATAAGGAGATGTAGAGGGACAAACCTGCGGCACATTCCAAACACTTGGCCGGCTCCAGCGCCAAAGTTGCATGGCCTACGGCCAAAGATCAACTACATGTCGATGCCACACATCAATATAGGCCTATCACTCGCGAACATGCAATTAGTGGGGTGAGAGAGATACAAAAAATATCTATCAATAACAAAAATATGAGTTTAGGGGCGCTAGCTTGACATCCCGGTGCGGCGGAAACGGGTGTCGGTGGAATAAATCCGGTGTGGTTGACGAGGAAGTTGGTGATATAGACCCGGTGAGTTGGATACGGGCGTCAGTATAGTAAATCTGATGCGGTGGACGAGGATGACAGTAAAATATATCCGCAAGCGTAGATGAAACAAATAAGGAGCTATAAACAAGGGCGGTAATGAAGTGAATCTTGTGTGTCGACAAGACATGCGGCGAAAGCCTTCATATTGAAGTAATATGCTTTTCAAGATAAATAAATGTTGAAAAATATATGAAAAATGTTTTTTTCTTGCATGGAGTCCTCTTACGTGCTAGTTGACATGAAAACGATGAACTTTAATTTTGACAACTTATAATGAAACTTGCTTCACAAGACGACCGACCTATCATGTATGAACATTCATGAGATTCAAGGCAAAGGACCGAGGTGAGGGCCACATCCATGACATACTAGGTTATATTTTTCCCATATTCGAAACACATGTGCATCTCGTCCTGACAAAAAAAAAATCCAAAATAAGTTTCCAACTTTGTTTGGTATTTTTTTTGTTTTTATGAGTGCCAAAAAGTGTTTTTTGTGAAGCAAATACTAAAAATATGGACCATACAAAGTATACCTTTTATGATGGACAACCAACAAATGTGAAGAGACTTTCTCGCTTTGTAGATATCTTTATTTATTTTCCGAATTTTCACCATTTTTAAAAATGTAACTCAAATTTAAAATGCAAGTGTGTTATTGTTTAGTCATAAATTTTTGCAAAACTCATTCTAATTACACTAGTATGATTTCATGTAGTAGACACGGAAAAGTTCAAATGTTTAAATTCTTGCTATGAGGCCAGGCCGACAATTTTGACCCAATTTGAAAATAATTAAAAGAGTGAGAAAACATTAAAAATGAAATACTTGTGAAAGAGTTCTTTTATGTGACATAGTTGCCAAGAAAAATACTTAATATATCACTTAGAAAACGCGTTCACAACAAAAGCTATCATGGATTAACATTTATGACTTCCAACCCAATGACTAAGGTGATGTCCATATTCATAGCATATTTTTCCTATATTCTGCACACATGTGAATCTTGTTATGGAAAACAAAAGTCACAAAAGAAGTTTCTAGCCTTTTTTTTTAATAAGAAAATGATTTTTCATTTTATGATTACTAGCATAAAATATTTTTGTTTTGAAGCAACTACAAAAGATATGGGGCAAAATGGCACCATTATAATTTTCACACATGTTAGACATTGTAGGATGACCAGCTACCTGATGTGAAGAATTTTACTGATAACTTTGTTTTTTTAGTTTTGGTCGATTTTTTTAAAAGTATTTCAAATCTGAACTACAAGTGTGTCATACTTTTCTCATAAATATTTACAAAGAACGTTCTAAGTTACATTGGTATGATTCCAAGCAGCTGACACAACAGTTCACTTCCCAATGGAAGCTAGTCTCCATTGGAGCGGTGCGGAGTCACAAAGTGATCCCCGAATAGCCGTCAATGGCACACCGTCTCCTTCGTGCCCCCACCAATGTGGAGTTCCACAACCACTATGGGACACTTGAGGGTGGTCACCGAATTCGTATAACGATGAGGCACGCTCCACAACTCAATTGGAGGCTCCCACCGAACTCCCGTGGCTCCCAAGGCCACAAGAAACACAAGGTTGGCACATTCCACAACTCAGTTGGAGGCTCCATACCAATCCCGCGAGCCACCTAAACTCCGAGATCAACAACAAACGTCTAGGTCACTCCAAGTACCCAAGAGGAACAAACTCTATGGCACTCCAAGTACCCAAGAGTAATAAGTTTCTCAACTTCAACTTCCACGTATCACCGTGGAGAAATCAAACCGATGTAACTAATGCAATGGGCAAGAACACAAGAAATGCTAAAATCATTCAATCTCAAATCCCACCAAAGCAACTAATGCTTATGGGGGGAGAAGAGAGGAAGAACAAAGAAGAAGTCAACAAATGGAACTTCAAGATCTAGATCCAAAGGCTCCCCCCCACTAAGAGGAGAGATGGTTTGGTGGAAATATAGATCTAAACTCCTCTCTCTTTTCCCTCTAAATGGAAGCAAGAATCATGGAGAAATAGAGAGAATGCTAAACTCAAGGAGATCAACAATTGAGGTCAATTTCGTGCTCAGCCGAACTGGTCTCATTGGGGAAGAAGGGGTCCTTTTATAGGTCCCCGCGAAATAGAGCCGTTGCAGGAAACTTTACCCCGGAGTCTCCAGTCTGGAGAGACCGGATCTCCAGTTTGGGCGGAATTTCCGGCCCACGAGGGGTCCGGATATTCTGGCCAGACCGGAAACTTCTGAAAGTTTCCGGACATGTCACGGTCTTGTTCCGGACCGACTCCAGTGGGTGTCACCACTTTTGTCAAGCCACGGAAAATGGCAGACCAGAATCTCTGGTGTATACACACCGGAATCTCCAGACTGACACCACCGTAGTCTCCGGGCAGTTTCCAACAGCCACTCAGCAAAACTGAAACCCATATCTTTTTCATTTTAACTCCAAATAAGGTGAAATATTAAGGATCAAGAAAAGAGAGTGGACACCACACATGGTAAGTTGTGGAACCATTCTCAAAGATGAACCGGTAATATTTCCAACATCGAAAGCCCAAAAGGTTTTTCGTACGAAATCCATTTTCGAATAACTTGGGGTTGTCATGAATATCACGACAAGCAGTGATACGTCTCAAACGTATCTATAATTTTTGGTTCTTCCATGCTTGTTATATATCATTGCCACATGTTTTTAAATCATTTTGGCATATTTTCTGGAACTAAGAGCATCTCCAAGCGGAGCCCTCAAAATCAGCCCCCAAAGTGTCCGCGGACGCGTCCGCGGACACTGACCGGACAGCCCCCAAAATTGGTGCTCTACAATCATGAACCTCATATTTCTCTCCCCAAATCCATGCACTTTGCATACGTAAAACCTATCTAGTGTATACTATACATGGCAAATATAATTATAACTAAAATAGTTATAGCTCCCAATGCATAATGGAGATGCATCTCCTTCTCGATGGCATGTTGTTTGTATTTCTTCATCTTCTTCATCTCCTTCTCCATCTTTTTTTCGTAAACATCGACGATGTCCGCGAGTTGCAACTCCATAGTCATCCATCTTATTCTTCTCTTCTTCCATCATGCTCATCTCTTCTTCCATCTTATTCTTCTCCTCTTTCATCCTCTTTATTTTCTCCTCCAACTTCCGGTTAGTAGCATGAACTTCTTCAAACTTTTCTTCAATCTTAGTCTTTTCCTTAATTGTGAAGTTCAAATCCTCCAATATGCGCATCTTGCCTCGGAGGGACTCGTTCAACTTGGATATCACTCCACGGACATTGCAACTACATGATTTTGAATCCTACAATTGAAATATTTCCGACTCAAATCAACCACATTGCACAATATTGGGGAAAACTCTAAATGTGAGCTCAAAGTTAGGACATATCGAGTCGGAGGAACTGTCCTCCTCGTATAGAGGGTTGGAGCCGGCCGACTCTTGGTCCCATTGAATCATGTCCGAGACCGGAATGGACCACGACGTAGAGGGCGGAGCTTGGGTTCGGACGAACTTACAGATCGGGGAGCCGAGCGGGCTGAGAAGGCGTGGAAGATGCGAATGCTGTGGGATGGACGGACGCGGCGGCGGAAATCCGTCTTTGCAAATGCGGTCAAATCCCTCGCAAATGCGGCCAAATCCGTCGCGACAATGGCCGCGACAGATCTGCAAAACTGACCGGGGAAGGTTCGTGACCAAAAGCGGCGGCGCCGGAGCTTGGAGGGCGCCGGACGACGGCGGGGTGCTGGGGAGCGAGGAGGAAGGGGGCGGCGCCGGAGCTAGGAGAAGGGTGTGCAAAATATCTACTGGCCGGGTTCGTCTGATTTATGGTGGAAAATGTAGGTCCGCGATGTCAGCGACAGGGGGGCGGACGCGTCCGGGCGCGTCCGGGCCGCCCCAAACCCGCCCCAGATATGGGCTGGGTTTGGGGTGTGCCGGACCGCCCGGTCGTTTGGGATGGCTATGGGGCCTCCGTTGGGTGGAGGTTTTTGGGCCAAACCCTGTCCGGGCGGTCCGCCCGGACGTTTGGGGTGGGTTTGGGGCCTCCGGTTGGAGATGCTCTAACCTATTAACAAGATGCCCAGTGCTAGTTCCTATTTTCTGCTGTCTTTTTGTTTCAAAAAAGCTAGTCGGGGAATTTCCCCGGAATTGGCCGAAAATTTACATGAATTCTTTTTTTACAAAGAAACAAAGACGGAGCCAGAAGGGGGCCTGCAGGGGGGCCCAAAGCCCCCAGACGCCACCCAGCCGCGGCCATCAGGGCTTGGCCGTGGCTGGGTCCCACCTGGCGCCCTTTGGAAGCTTCCTGCACCACCCTTTCGCCTATAAATTCTATTCCTCCCGAAAACCCTCGGGACCCGATCACTTTTCTAGAAATACGTCTGAGGCCATCGTCGTCGCCAACCCTGGATCGGGAGGATTCTGAAGCTCTTCCCGGCACCCTGCCGGAGGGGGAGATTGTCACCGGAGGCATCTACACCACCATGCCTTCCTACGGAGTGATGCGTGAGTAGTCCACCACGGGACTACGGGTCCATCATAGTAGCTGGATGGTTGTCTCTCCTCCTTGTACTCCATTGTTTTAGATCTTGTGAGCTGCCTAACATGATCAAGATCATCTTATTGTAATGCTACATGTTGTGTTTGCTGGAATCCGATGAATTGTGAAATCATGACATTCTTGTTTGGTTTATCTATGATATCTTTTATTTATGATCTTGCATGCTCTCCGATGTTAGTGTATGCTTTGGCCGAAGTAATTGCTACTATCTTTAGAGAGAGTATTTATGCTAGATAGTAGGTTCACGCCTCTTTTTGTCTGAGTTTGAGTTGACAGAAACGATTAAGACTAAAGATGTGATGTCGCTACTGATGACGTGAAACACACGTTCGTTGGGAGACCCCAAGAGGATGGTATGAAGCAGTGCAACAGCAAGTTTTCCCTCAGTAAGAAACCTAGGTTGTCAGATCCAGGAGGAGTAGGAGCACTTCAGAAAGTTGTTGGTGGCGCCGTTGCTCGAACACCAATGTGGAACCTGCACACAACACAATCAAACTACTTTGCCCCAACGAAACAGGAAGGTTGTCAATCTTCCCGGCTTGCTGTAACAAAGGATTAAACGTATGGTGTGGAAATTAGTATTTAATTGCAGGAAGTAAAAGAGAACAATTGTTTGTAGTTGGTGGTTTTATCAGTGTAAAAGAATGGACCGGGGTCCACAGTTCACTAGTGGTGTCTCTCCATAAAGATAAATAACATGTTGGGTAAACAAATTACAGCTGGGCAATTGATAAAATAGTGAGCGCATGACAATGCATATAAATGACAAGATGATTACCATGATATTTAATTGGGCATTACGACAAGATATATAGACCGTTATCCAACCACATCTATGACTAATAATCCACCGTCAGGTTAACATCTGTGTCCCCCGTTGGTATTAAGTTGCAAGCAACGGATAATCACATTAAGTAATGTGCGTAATGTAAACAAATACATATGACCGTAGACATAGCATTGTTATGTTATCGCTAGTGGCAACAGCACATCCACAACCTTAGACGTTATTGTCACTCGCCCAGATTACTGGAGGCATGAACCCACTATCTAGCATAAATACCCCCTCTTGGAGTTACAAGCATCTACTTGGGCAAATTATCTACTAGTAACAGAGAGCATGCAAGATCATAAATAACATGTAACATAGATTAATAATCAACTTGATCATAGTATTCAATATTCATCGGATCCCAGCAAACACATGTATCATTACAATAAGATGATCTTGATCATGTTAGGCAGCTCACAAGATCTGAACATGATAGCATAAAGTGGAGAGACAACCATCTAGCTACTGCTATGGACCCGTAGTCCAAGGATGAACTACTCACGCATCACTCCGGAGGCAGGCATGGCGATGTAGAGCCGTCCGGTGATGATTCCCCTCTCTTGCAGGGTGTCGGGAAGAGCTTCAGAACCCTCCCGAGATAGGGTTGACGACGGCGGCGCCTCTGGAACTTTTCATGGAATATGACTCGGGTATTTAGTGTTTTCCAGACGAGAAGAATAAATAGGCGAAAGGGCGGCGTCGGAGGCCACCCGAGGGGCCCACACCACCCCTCGGTGCGGCAGGAGGTGGGGCGCGCCGAGCCCAGGTGTGGCCGCCTCCTGGCGCTTCTCTGTCTCTCCTTTGGACTTCGTGGACGTGTCGGTGAAATAGGGACCTCCGTTGATTTTCGTCCAATTCCGAGAATATTTACTTAACAGCTTTTCTGAAATACAAAAGCAGCAGAAAACAGGAACTGGCACTGTGACATCTTATTAATAGGTTAGTCCCAGAAAATGTATAAAAATGATATGAAGTGTATGTAAAACATGTAATAATTGGCATAATATCAACATGGAACATCAAAAATTATAGATACGTTTGAGACGTATCAGCATCCCCAAGCTTAGTTCCTACTCGTCCTCGAGTAGGTAAACGATAAAACAAAATAATTTTTGAAGTGACATGCTACCATCATAATTTTGATCAAATAGTATTGTAAGGCACATGTAAATAATTGAATTGATCCAAGTCAATGGTCTATAGTTTGCTACCAAATATATAATGAGTAAACAACTGAATCATACAAGCAAAACTTTTCATGAATAATACTTTGGAGACATTGCATCCACAAGTTTACATAAGAGTTAACTCAAAAAGCAATAGATTCTAGTAAAAGGTATTTAACCAGCACAAAGGAAGATTTAAGTTTCAGCGTTTGCTTCAACTTTCAACATATTTATCTCATGGATATTGTCAACACAAAGCAATATAATAAATCCAATATGTAGCATATAACAATTGTTGTACCAAAGTTGACACTAGTGTTTGATGTGGAAGATAGAAAGAAGTAGGAAAACTGACTCAACATAAAAGTAAAGAGAAAATTTGCTTCTGGACACCGTTATTTCGTGTCCTTTGCCCAAACACATTAAACTTTTGTGCCTTTGCTGAGTACCATTATAATTTCGTGGTCATTTGCTGTAACACACCCCATGTACCAAAACGGAAAGTTGACCCTTTACAAAACTGAAGATCCTACCATTTCGCCTTATGCACATGATTTGGAGCCTCAGACTCAGTACGATACGACTCAACTTGAACACATAGGAAAAACATCCGGGAACAGGCAGAGCCCTGCCAGCCACGCTGCTGGCTGGCTCGTTCCCACTTATCTTCCGGGAGGAATCCACCATGTCCTTCATTGCCACTTGCAAGCGTCACGAACGCTGCTCCCAAAGGTGTCGGCGCTGATGCAAACAACGATGCTAGCTCCACACGTTGACGACGCTCCAAACACGGGAGTCATCGATGCCATGGAACCGACGAAGTTCACGGACAAGGTGCGCTGCTGCGCGTGGGAGCTCATGCCGACCAGCATGCTGGGGCGCCTCGTCTGTTCAACTCTTGCTGTGTCGCCGCGCGCGCTGAGCTCGGCCAGCTCGTAGACCAGCGCCGTGCAGTAGGCGTCGCTCGCCAGATCTCGTCCGTCCCCGCCGCCTGTCCAGTATATGTGCAGCCTCCGTGTAGAGTTGACAGTGGCCCCGTTCGTCAAACTTTCCGTTTCAGTACATGTGGTGTGTTACAGCAAATTACCACGAAATTATAATGGTACTCAGCAAAGGCACAAAAATTTAGTGTGTTTGAGCAAAGAACACAAAATAACGGTGTCCAGGAGCAAATTTTCCCAAAAGTAAAAGAAAGGCCCTTCGCAGAGGGAAGCAGGGATTAAATCATGTGCTAGAGCTTTTTAGTTTTTGAAATCATATAGAGAGTAAAAATTAAGTTTTGAGAGGTGTATGTTAATTGGTCAACGAATCAGTAGTGGAAAGTACAATATGACCCCGGCCAAACAGACTTTTAAGAGCGGCTCCCATGAAGGACGTTATTTCTACCAGCAAGGCAGATCATCCCTCTTTTTCTCTTTGGTTTACACATGCAGATGTTTCACTGAGTATTCAGTTGACAAAATGTGAAGAGATTAAGCGGTTAAAGTTGTAATTAATTGGGACTGGGCACCCCGTTGCCAGCTCTTTTTGCAAAATTAATAGATAAGCGGATGTATATGCCGCTAGTCTGAAGGTAAAGTCTGCTTGACAAGTGACATAAAGACATCCACCACGTCCTCATGAGCTTGGTAAACATTGACACAAAAAGGAGTAGTAACAATTTTGAATAATTTAAAGGTAGCACATGAAAAATTTACTTGGAGTGGCAAGGAAATACCACATATAGGTAGTTATGGTGGACACAGATGGCATGGATTTTGGCTCAAGGATTTGGATGCACGAGAAGCATTCCCTCTCAGTACAGAGTTTAGGCTAGCAAGGTTATTTAAGCAAACAAGACTATCAACCGTACACCAAGTTTTATATGACCAACATATTGCAAAAATTATAAGACTCCACACTGTCTTCCTTGTTAACCAAACCCTTTTACTAGAAAATATCTAGACCTTAGAGATACCACTCATGCAAACCAAATTTCAACAAGCTTTACGGTAGTTCTTCACTAATGGGCTTAACTTACATGATGCAAAAGTTTAATCATGACCTACTTGTTAACTCAAAACAATTGACAAGTATCAAATTATCCAAGTTAGTGATCTACAAGAGTATGTAAGTCTTTTCCATTATACCATTTACCACATGCAACATTTTCTGTTCCAACCAAACACCAATCAATTTATTTCAATAACTCTCCAAACAAGTATAAGTGAAGTAAGAGAGTACTTTTTTAAAAAACTAATAGCTCTGACAAGAGATACATGAAAACAAGAGCTAAAAGCTTAACAGCGCTAGATATGAATACTCAACAAGTATAAGTGAAGAATAGGAGTATTCTAATGAAAAAGCGGAGCGTGTCTCTCTCCCAATCAAGAATGCTAGGATCCAATCAAGTTGATATCAGAAAATAAAAATAACATACTGAAAATAAAAGCACACAGACGCTCCAAGAACAGCACATATGATGTGAAAGAATTAAAATATAGTTTCACTAGAGATGACCTGATAATTTTGACGATGAAGAAGGGGATGCCTTGGGCATCCCCAAGCTTAGACGCTTGAGTCTTCTTGAAATATGCTGGGAGATCCATGGGAGCCTCCCCAAGCTTAAGCTCTTTACTCTTCTTGATCCTATTATATCACTCTTCTCTCTTGACCCTTGAAAACTTCCCACACCAAACTCAAAGTAAATCTCATTAGAGGGTTAGTGCATCAATCAAAAACTCACATGTTCTGTAAGGACGCAATATGACCGTTACTTTAAACATTAACTACTGCCACTGATGTTATGTGAAGCTCTTCCACCCAAAAAAGAATTCACCCAACACTAGTAAAAGAGAGAATGCAAAATAAAAGACATAATCTGTCTAAAACAGAACAGTCCGCAAAGACGAATTTTTTCGAGGCACTTACGTTGCTCAGATCGAAAAACTTTGAACTAACGAAAGATGCGTACATACATCAGGATTACGCACAAAAATTTCAGATTAAAATCACATTTCTATGAATTTATAATTTTCGTACAGTGAACAGCAAAAATCTGTTTCTGCGCAGCAATCAAAATCTAGCATCATCTTATCATTAGAGACTCTTCTTGGCACAACAATGCGAAAAAGTAAAGATACAAAGGAGTTGCTACAGAAGTAAACAAGTTCACTCAATAAAAAGAAAAATTGCAGAAATAAAAATAATGGGTTGCCTCCCATAAGCGCTTTTCTTTAACGCCTTTTAGCTAGGCACAAAGCATGCATCAAGTATTACCAAGTGTAGAAGCATCAACATTATAATTTGTTCGAACAATAGAATCAAAAGGTGGTTTTATCTTCTTCCTAGGGAAGTGTTCCATACCTTTCTTGAGCGGGAATTGATATTTAATATTCCCCTCTCTCATATCAATAATAGCACCAATAGTTCTAAGAAAAGGTCTTCCAAGCACAATAGGACAAGATGGATTGCATTCAATATCCAAAACAACAAAATCAACAGGGACAAAGTTGTTATTAACCATGATAAGAACATCAATTCTACCCAAAGGTTTCTTTATCGTAGCATCAGCGAGGTGAACATCCAAATAACAATTTTCCAAAGGTGCTAAATCAAGCATATCATAAAGTCTTTTAGGCATAACAGAAACACTAGCACCAAGGTCACACAAAGCATTGCAATCAAAGTTATTCAACTTCATTTTAATGATAGGCTCCCAACCATCTTCTAACTTCCTAGGGATGGATACTTCACGTTTCAATTTTTCTTCCCTAACTTGTATGAGAGCATTAGTAATATGTTTAGTAAAAGCCATGTTTATTTCACTTGCTTTAGGACTCCTAGCTAGCTTTTGCAAGAACATAATTACTTCAGAAAGATTACAACCATCAAAATCAAAATCATTATCATCAAAGGTAATGGAGCTATTATCTTCCTCATTACTAAAAATTTCAGCATTTTTATCAAGAACAGTTTCTGAGTTATCAGGCAATTTAAAACGTTTTGCAATAGAAGTAGAAACATTGCCACACCAATTATCTTACCATTAATAGTAGGAGGTTTGCTAACACTTGAGGTTAAAGCATTTTCAGTAGTAGAAATAGTACAAACTCTAGCAATACTATTCTTTCTAGCAATTTCATCCTCTCTTTCCCACCTAGCATGCAATTCGGCTAGCATCTTCACATTATTATCAATTTTAATTTGTATAGCGTTGAGAGTTTTGCTCTCTTTAACATCATGAGGCATGTTCTTTATTTTCAAAAATTCAACATCAAGAGCAAGACTATCAACCTTAGAGGCAAGAACATCAATTTTCCCTAGTTTTTCCTCAACAGTTTTATTGAAAGCAGTTTGTGTACTAATAAAATCCTTAAGCATAACTTCAAGATCAGAGGGTACACTTTTATTATTGTTGTAGGAACTACCATAGGAATTACCATAACCATTGCCACCATTAGAAGGATAGGGCTTATAATTACTATTACCAAAATTATTCCTATAAGCATTGTTGTTGAAGTTATTGTTTTTAATGAAGTTCACATCAACATGCTCTTCTTGAGCAACCAAAGAGGCTAAAGGAACATTATTTGGATCAACATGCACTTGACCATTTGCAAGCATAGACATAATAGTATCAATTTTAGCACTCAAGGAAGAGGTTTCTTCAACAGAATTTACCTTTTTACCTGTTGGAGCTCTCTCGGTGTGCCACTCAGAATAATTTATCATCATATCATCTAGAAGCTTTGTTGCAGCACCCAAAGTGATGGACATGAAGGTACCTCCAGGGCCGAATCCAACAAATTCCTTGAAGAAAAATTTAATCCTGCATAGAAGGTTTGGATGATCATCCAAGTAGTCAGTCCATGAGTGGGACAATTCTTAACCAATGATTTCATTCTCTCCCATGCTTGAGCAACATGTTCATTATCAAATTGTTTAAAATTCATTATGCTACTTCTCAAAGATATAATCTTAGCAGGAGGATAGTATTTTCCAATGAAAGCATCTTTGCATTTAGTCCATGAATCAATACTATTTCTAGGCAAAGATAGCAACCATTCTTTAGCACGTCCTCTCAAGGAGAAAGGAAAAAGTTTCAATTTAATAATATCACCGTCTACTTCCTTATGCTTTTGCATTTCACAAAGTTCAACAAAGTTATTAAGGTGAGCAGCAGCATCATCAGTACTAACACCAGAAAATTGCTCTTTCATAACAAGATTTAATAGTGCAGGTTTAATTTCATAAAATTCTGCTTTAGAAGCAGGTGGAGCAATAGGTGTGCATATGAAATCATTGTTGTTTGTGCTAGTGAAATCGCACAACTTAGTGTTCTCAGGAGTACTCATTTTAGCAAATTAAAACAGGACAGAAAATAACAATTCGAAAATAAACTAGATGCAAGTAACTAATTTTTTGTGTTTTTGATAATTAAAAACAAACAAGATAAAATAAAAGTAAACTAAGCAAGACAAAAAACAAAGTAAAGAGATTGGAAGCGTGAGACTCCCCTTGCAGAAGTCTTCTATCTCCCCGGCAACGGCGCCAGAAAAATAGCTTGATGACGTGAAACACACGTTCGTTGGGAGACCCCAAGAGGAAGGTATGAAGCAGTGCAGCAGCAAGTTTTCCCTCAGTAAGAAACCAAGGTTGTCAGATCCAGGAGGAGTAGGAGCACTTCAGAAGGTTGTTGGTGGCGCCGTTGCTCGATCACCAACGTGGAACCTGCACACAACACAATCAAACTACTTTGCCCCAACGAAACAGGAAGGTTGTCAATCTTCCCGGCTTGCTGTAACAAAGGATTAAACGTATGGTGT
Organism: Poa pratensis; assembly: GCA_947311845.1. Lineage (NCBI taxonomy): Eukaryota > Viridiplantae > Streptophyta > Magnoliopsida > Poales > Poaceae > Poa > Poa pratensis. The sequence goes on from CAMZMU010000113.1 coordinate 13,305,283, forward strand.
GGAAAATAGTATTTAATTGCAGGAAGTAAAAGAGAACAATTGTTTGCAGTTGGTGGTTTTATCAGTGTAAAAGAATGGACCGGGGTCCACAGTTCACTAGTGGTGTCTCTCCATAAAGATAAATAACATGTTGGGTAAACAAATTACAGCTGGGCAATTGATAAAATAGTGAGCGCATGACAATGCATATAAATGACAAGATGACTACCATGATATTTAATTGGGCATTACGACAAGATACATAGACCGTTATCCAACCGCATCTATGACTAATAATCCACCGTCAGGTTAACATCCGTGTCCCCCGTTGGTATTAAGTTGCAAGCAACGGATAATCGCATTAAGTAATGTGCGTAATGTAAACAAATACATATGACCGTAGACATAGCATTGTTATGTTATCCCTAGTGGCAACAGCACATCCACAACCTTAGACGTTGCTGTCACTCGCCCAGATTACTGGAGGCATGAACCCACTATCTAGCATAAATACCCCTCTTGGAGTTACAAGCATCTACTTGGCCAAAGCATCTACTAGTAACGGAGAGCATGCAAGATCATAAATAACATGTAACATAGATTAATAATCAACTTGATCATAGTATTCAATATTCATCGGATCCCAGCAAACACAACATGTAGCATTACAATAAGATGATCTTGATCATGTTAGGCAGCTCACAAGATCTAAACATGATAGCATAAAGTGGAGAGACAACCATCTAGCTACTGCTATGGACCCGTAGTCCAAGGATGAACTACTCACACATCACTCCGGAGGCAGGCATGGCGATGTAGAGCCCTCCGGTGATGATTCCCCTCTCCGGCAGGGTGTCGGGAAGAGCTTCAGAACCCTCCCGAGCTAGGGTTGACGATGGCGGCGCCTCTGGAACTTTTCATGGAATATGACTCGGGTATTTAGGATTTTCCAAATGGGAGGAGTAAATAGGCGAAAGGGCGGCTTCGGAGGCCACCCGAGGGGCCCACACCACCCCTCGGCACGGCAGGAGGTGGGGCCATACCGAGCCCAGGTGTGGCCGCCTCCTGGCGCTTCTCCGTCACTCCTTTGGACTCCGTGGACGTGTCGGTGAAACAGGGACCTCTGTTGATTTTTGTCCAATTCCGAGAATATTTCCTTAACAACTTTTCTAAAATACAAAAACAGCAGAAAACAGGAACTGGCACTGTGGCATCTTGTTAATAGGTTAGTCCCAGAAAATGTATAAAAATGATATGAAGTGTATGTAAAACATATAACAATTGGTATAATATCAACATGGAACATAAAAAATTATAGATACGTTTGAGACGTATCAACTACTAGGGGTAAAACAGCGGTGTTTATTGCTTTGTGTAGTAACCATTGCTTACATTATGCACCGTGCTTATTGCAATTATCTGTTGCTTGCAACTTAATACTTTCGGGTGACATGTTGGATAGCGATCCCGGGGTGGATCATTGTAACAGCCCGAAATTTGTGAACCTAAAAATGTGGATAAAATTTCCACTTTTGCCTTTTCATTCTTGCATCATGGCATCCAAATTAAATTGCTAAGCTTGAAACAATTAATTTGGCACAAATGAAAACAAACGACAAAAATGGCTTCAAATCATTTCAAATGTTTCGGGAAAGTTTGTAACAAATAAAAATTACTTGGAGCTCTCATATTTGTCCAGGAAGTTCCAAAGAGTCCAAATATAATTTTGACAAACTATTTTGATTTGCAAAATAACATAAAGGGAGAGAAACTCAGATTGCCCGTGAGCAATTCCTATTTTATTTACCTATCAAATGATTTTCAAATATTCTGGAAAAATTAGGGGAGCTCCATATTAATATAAAGAGGCTACCCAAAAATTTACATAAATTTTGGAGGTGTTTAACTGCCTCAATTAAATCAAATACAGTTGCTGGAATTATATCCAGTGCTAAAAAGGACCTACTCGTGAGGGTTCTAGTTTTGGCAGGGGGTTCTTTGTAAAATCTTCATCTTCTCTCTCCTCCCGCCATTCCCGCGCCGCCGTGTCGCTCCCGTGCGACTCGCGCCTCGCCCAGGCCCCCCCCTGCTCGCCTCCCCGCGTTCGCCGGCCGGGCCCTGCCTCCCCGCGCTGCCCTGGGCAAGGATAAGAAGAGCACCCACGCCGCCCTGCTCCCTCCTCGCTCTCTCGCCCCCCCAAAATATCTCTTCTCTGTTCTTCCCGCAACCGAGGCGCCACCATGGCCGAGCTTGGCGCCGTCGTTTGAGCTCGCCCCGTACAGATCGACGAGCACCACGAGCTCCGCGATGTCTCCGTCTACCTCCACGCCGAAGGAATCGAGCCGGGGAGACCTGAATCGCCGCCGCCATCGTCTTCTTCCCCGACCACGGCCGGAGCTTCGCCGAGCCATTGACGCCTCCCTCGACCTCCTCCGTCCTCTCGAGCCCGTGCACGCATCGAGGGTGAGCCGGCGCTTCTCCCCGTGCTCTCCGTTCGTCAATGCGCGTCTTGTAGCCTCAGTTCGTAGTAGTTCGCCGCCGTCCGCCGCGGATGGTTGTTGCCGGAGCTGCTCCGGTGACCAATAAATGGCGGCGCCGCCGTAGTCTTGCTCGCCGTGCCCGTGCGAGTCCGTAGCACCGCGTAGCACGCTCCCTGGAGCCGTAGGACGTCGCGTCGATCCCTTCGCCGCCGGTGATCACCGCGCCCAGAGCGCGTCGGTCACGGCCTCGTCGCGGTCAACCCTGGCCACTGGACTGCGCGCTGATGTGGCCGCCCGCGTGGCTGCTGACCTGGCCCTAGGCCCGCACGTCAGCCTCTGTAGCTGGGAACCTCGTAGGTGAAAAACGTCTTGGCAACATTTCCTGTAAAATAAAAACTGAAAAACAGAGAAGCAGTTTCAAATGATTAACTTGTAAAATACACAACAAATCGAAAAATGCTCCAAATGCAGTGATTCAAATTTCCATGTGTAGATCTTGAGCAGCTCTATCTGTTAGTATCAATTAGGTACAACTATTCTGTTATAAATTTTGCACTTATTAAAGAATTACAGAAAATGACTAATAAAAGTGAATCTCTTAAAATTCATAACTTTTGTTCTGTAATTCCAAATTGAGCAAATAGAATGTCAAAATGTTTGTCTTAACAAACTTTACACCATGGTATTTTATTTGGACAGAATTGAATTAATTTACGCTCTGTTTAAATGGAATACTAAAAATGGCAGAAAAAGGAAATGATTTTGTAAATTCATAACTTATTAAATTTTGATCCAAAATTTGCAAATAAGGTATCAAAATGATCAGTGGAATAAACTTCACATTCTAACATCATTTCCATGATGAACTAAATACTAGGATTAACTTTTTCTTGCACTTTCGAAAAAGGGCAGATTTAAAATGGATTTTATAAATTCAATAACTTAATATTGATTTATCAGAAAAATGTGTTTAATACCTCAAAATGCTCAGAATAATATGGACCATCCATTAACATCATTTCCATGCATGTTTGAATACAGTTGTAGCACTGCACTTTTTGGAAAAGTAGGGAAAACATTAAATTAAATATGGGGCTTCATCTCCTCTTGTCGAAATAATTATTTTGCACCCCATTTAACTTGTTAGGAAATTTCAGTGCATTAAATGTCATGCCATCATGTGTTTATGCATTGCTCCTGTTTTGCTTGTGTGATTTTGATTGTTGTCTTTCCGGTGTTTTTATGCATCGATAGATCAAGCAGTCGGGGTTCCACCACAATACCCTGACGAACCGTATTACCAGCCCGCTAAACAAGGCAAGCGTAATCCCCCCCTCTGAGCATGTCTCCTCCTATATTTCCGCAATTATTTTCCCCACTATAATATTGCATTCGGTTCCAAATGTCTTTTGCTTGGATTAGAGTATCCTACTAATTGCATTAGCAATCTGTTGCCATTACCTGTATCCTTCCTAATATCCATAGGATTGAAGTGTTGGCCGAGATAAATATACTCGCTATGTATATGCTTAGCCCTGCTTAGTTAAAAGCTTAGATGGCCGGTGGATGTTTCAATGTTGGAACAGTTGATGGAATGGACGGATGTGATGGAAAATGGTGGTGACGGTTAATAAATTGCGTAAAGGCGGGGATGAGAGGCCACGGGGAATGTGGTGGGTTGTCTCGTTCTCGCCGCCTAAGTGTGAGTTCTTTACCTCTTGAACCAAGACTGAGCGTGCAACCATGCGTGAGGCCTATGCATTCGTAGTGCAGGAACCCTCATAGACTAAATAACTCGAGCGGGACTAGCCAGGGTCCTCTAGTTCGGGCTTCCATTTGCGCGTGCGTGATGATGGTGGGATGAACTGAGATGAGGATTGTGGTATTAGGAAAATGAGTGGCCGTGGGGCGGGGTGTCGCGGGCACCTGGCAGTCCTGCCGCCACTGATGATCCTGGAAAGTCCTTAACGAGGGAGAAGTCGACACCGCTCCCACCCAGCCGGCTTTCCATGGAAGAGAGCTAATGATCAGGTAATGGGCCGGACGGTACGCGTGGCAAACATTTGTACACCCCTGCAGGGTAAATCTTTTCGAAAAGCCGTGTCCGCGGTTATGGACGAACTTGGGAAGTGAAGGTAGGATCATAGAATAACTTTAACGGAATGATTAAAAACTGGGTACTAGAGGTACCACTCAAGAATGCAAGGTGAGCTTCCTCGAGGGTGATTCGGGGAGGTGCCTTTGATGAACAGGTACAGTGGTTGATGATGGTTGATGTTGAGAAATGTGATCATAAGAAAACAGTCACTTCTTACCCCTTTTTGAAAATACTCTGAATAGTCGATGCCTTCGAGTTATGTTTTCATAAATAAAATCAGCTTTATGCAAAACAGCCATATAACTTTGAAAGCCTCATCGAGCTAAAGCTCTGTATATAATCTTGCGAGTTCGTCGAACTCAACGTTGTTTATTTGATTTCAGTGGAGGACTTCACCGACACTGAAGGTGGGTTCTGTGTGGACGTCGACGAGTAGTCTGGGGTTCCCAGGTGGCAGCTTGGGACATCCCGGAACAGCTGGCGCTGGATGGTTATGTGTAGGCCTCTTAGGCCAGAATTTGGTTCTTGTTGTTTAGAACAGCCTAATTTGCTTCCGCTTGTTGAATGTTGGGTCTGTGACCTCTGGTTGTCATTTGCTATCTTTCTCTATTATACGAGTTGAACTAGAATGATTTGTGTCGTAGAGTCTGTGATGTGCCAGTTGTTCCACAAGTCTTGATCTCTCTATTATACTTTGATAGTGTGTCTGGTGGTATTGGATAACCGGGGACACAGTACCACTGTATAGCAGTCGGGTCGGGGCGCCACAATCATTAGTCATAGATGCAGTTGGATAACGACCTATGTATTTTGACGTAATGCCCATATTAAATGAAACGGTGAACTAAATTATGTCATGGTAGTATTGTTATGCGCCCATGCTTTGTCAATTGCCCAGCTGTAATTTGTTTACCCAACATGTTTATCTTTTGGAGAGACACCACTAGTGAACTGTGGACCCCGGTCCTATTTTCCTATATTACTTGCAACCGTTTTTATAGCTTTTCCTATTCATTTGCTTGCTGGTCATTTTTGCTATCATATTATTTTACACACATACATTTAATTCTTTGTGTTCAGGAAGCCGGGGATATCGACAACCTTCCTGCTTCGTTGGAGAAAAGTGGTTTGTTTGTGTTGTGTGCAAGTCTAAGTCTCTGTCCAACACTTTTCTGGCGTAGTTGACACCTCGTGGGGGCCTTCTCCAAGTCCTACTGGTTCGATAACCTTGGTTTTGTATCAAGGAAAAACTTCTGCTACGCTGCATCATACCTTCCTCTTGGGGCTTCCCAATGGGCTGACTGAAGCCGCATCAAGCACCAAAACTCAACAAGGAGAAAAGCCAAATAAGAACCAAGAAAGATGATGAGCCAAGTATGCAAAGGTTTGAGCTCTCTACAACCGATATGCTAAAAGCTCAATCGAGAGCCCCTCTTGATAGTACGGTACCTATCCTATAAACCGGTATCCTAACTAACAACATGAGACCGGTAAAATAGAAACCCTATCAAGATCATACCTTTGCCTTGCACATTCCACTTGAGCTAGATGATGAAGATTTTGTTCTCTTCAAGTGGACCACCTTTCTTGATTGTGCTTTGCTTGGTGAAGACTCACATATTGCTCCCCCATACTCCATTATGGGAGATCCTCTCTTAGGCATGTCTTCACTTGAACTTGCACTTGCACTTCAAGCATAGGATTTCTTTGAGGTGTTTCTCTTGAACTTGCAATTCTCAAGCTTGATGACGACACCACTTGACGTCATCAACCATGGGCTATATATGCAATTTTCCTTTTCATGTAATCCCATGAAAAGATACCTAACCACACATGGAAATACCACAGACACATATCATGTGTTAGTTTACAAAGCTATATGGACAATTACTTAACATACCAAGAAATACATGATCCCACTTGGTACATCTTGTAACTTTGTGTGTTGGTCAATATCTTGATCAACCTTGTACCTTTTCTTATCTCTTCATTATGATGATGTCTTGAAGATAAACATGAATGATCACATGATCCTTTTCTTCAAGACATACTTGCAATATGCTCAGCTCTCTCATGACCAATCTTAGGATAACCCCTCGAATAACACTTGGTCATCACATACTCTTCTTCTTGATCATATCAAATACATCCATACAACTCGGCTATCTTGATATATCTTTATGGCATCATCCTTGAATCCAACATATGGCGCCAAAGCATGGCGTCACCAGGGGACAACCAAGGTGGGGGTGTCAGTCCTGTCCACCGACCACGCTTTCCACCCACGACAGACGCGCGCAAGGAAAGGACCAGAAGGAGCCACATCGCCTAGAAAGACCACCACCACCGAGGGGTTTTCCCGCTTAAAACCCCTCACATACCATGCGTGACCACCTGTGGCATCCCCTGGCCTATAAAGGGAGGGCCGAGGTCACCAATGAGGGGATCCGAAGTTCAGAGCAAGTCCAGACTAAACTAGGCCTAAAGAGGCAGAGTCGGGAGGTGATCTCCTCCGGGTAAGTATCTGTTCATCGTCTACCTCTAGCCATCCATCTCTCGGGTAGCTCACCCGGAGACCACCTTGTAACCATACAACATGATGAACCCATCAATCCAGACATGCAAGAGTAGCGCTTTTAGCCTTCGGGCGGCCTGAACCTGGGTAACTCGTTGTGTCACTGCTCTGTTCGTGCGAGTCCCCTCCGTGGGGACAAATCTCTCTTTACCCGAAAGCAGCGTTCCTAGCCTCCTCCGCGACCTGTGCCGAACCTAAAAGTGCGATGAGACACGACAATTCTAAAACATGCAAAAGGCTAAAAAAAACTAAGTTAGTCCGAACCAAATTAAGCCATATGCAAAAAGCTAAAAGAAATATAGCTCCCAAGATAAAGAACAAAAAATTTCTGAATACACGACTGATTTCAGAACTAATTTTAGGGAACCATTGCACAAATTAGAGTAGTTAGCGATTGCAGTTGTTTATATCTCGTAGGTCCCAAACATGTGGAATCTGACACCATTACCACTAAAACCATATGTGAGAAAAATGAATTGTGTAGGATGTTCAACATGTCTTGGTATTTTCCCTTTTCGAGAATCACATCTCCGTATAGGTTGAGCAGGAGAAAGACTACAAAATAAACACATTCATGAGACAGTACAGACATAAAAAACTGAGTTGCATAATACGTTTTGCACACCTAAAAGGCTAAAATTAGAAATTTCATAAATAAGGATATGCAATGGTGACTGCAGAAGCTCTTTCGACTAAAATCCACCCTCACCAGTCGTCTCCTCCCATGTAGGTCCCTTCATATTCGCATTGAAGCGGATTAAGGAAAGAGTTGGATGATAAAGATGGAGCCTCAACTCACTATACAATCATGTTAATGGATTGGTTAGATACTACTGGAGATATGTGTTACTCTACGTAGACTATAGAGAGAGAGAGAGAGAGAGAGAGAGAGAGAGAGAGAGAGAGATAGAGAGAGATAACTTGGCATACCTAATGACTTTTTTACAGCCACATACCTAGTTGCTTTGTATGGTAATTAATGATAGCAAGATCAGGCAATTAGAAACCTGAGAAGAAATCACCTCTGACATGAGTTTTTTACCCACTGCATTCCGTCCAGTATACATGTGTGCAAGCCTTTGTTAACTCGATCAAGTTGATATCAGGATTGGGTTGCATGGATCTAAAATAATAATTAAGTATAGATTATCTATATAAAGTGTAATAACTTCGGACATGACATAGCTTCCTGCATACTAGTTTGTCACGAGACAAACCGTGAAAGCTAATCAGGTAAAGGTGAATGCCATACACAACTCACCCAAAACCAAATTAGCACCATCCATTTCATAACATAAATGACACTTGCAGCACACACACTACGCATTTACTTTTGTGATGATAGATTCAGTGTGCACACCAACTCACACGAGAATTCTTCCTTTGGCTGCAGATCTACGTATCTAAACCATCAATTTCTACATACATTCATATCCAACTTTCTCTACTCGAACTAAAATGCATTTCATTATAGTCATTTCTACTCGAACTAAAACTACTAGGGCCTCTCCACCTCACACCACAACCAAAATGCGAGCTACGCTTCTCATATATACATGAGCCACACATACTAGAGATTACCAGACACCGAGAATAGAGCACCAGTGCCAGCCATCCCGATCAGCACAAAGTGTAACAATTTCGACGCAAGTCAAGGGTGAGGACATCATTTATTAGTTTGTTTGCTAGTCTCTCCTATGGATGCCTTACACATGTTATATTAAAGTTTTGCTACATATGTTTTCATTTATTAATTATATGCATAACTTCTTATTTGAGTAACTAATAGAAGCATATGTGTACACTATGTTACACAGAGGAACATTGCGGTGAGCACATATAGTAGCTGAATTTTATGTGTGCAAAGGTATAATAGACACATAAAATTTTATGTTCGTCAGTGATTACTATAAACAATGCTACTTCAGTAACAAGTATATATCATCAACATAGTATCCGCTGATTATTAAATCCACTATAAGTCTATAACTGACACATTTTAGTACGAAAAAAAATGATCACGCCAACTATTCATTATACACCATAAGCTTCCATATATGTGCTTACATGACCATACAGTAGACACCTCTATTAAGATATTTGTTAGCTTGTATGTTTTGAAATATATCTACCAGTATATTTATTAATATTAAAAATACATAATAACATTCAAACAATAATATGCATATATGTTATGTAATTCATCCAATGTAAAAAATTAATAAGGAGGCGCGTATGTTTTTTTACATTATTTACCATTAAGGTGGTTTAGGGTTTAGGGATAATATCTGAAAAGGAAAAAATATTTTTGCCCAACCTTGATATATTTTCTATGATAGACAGTGCAACTATATAACGGAAAACAATTGAGAAAATAATGTTTGGTTAACAATGCTACATATATTTCTTAAAACTACATGATTTTTCTTTAAGAAAGTACAAAATTTTAGTATAATTATATTTAAGCTTGCCCGTGGTTCAAAAATTATTTGGAACGGCCCTAAGAATACGGTAAAAGTGGTGTCATTATCCTCATGGATAATTTGGGGAACATAGCCACATGACCATACCGCGGTGCAGAGTAGAGTATGGGCTTGATCGGGTGTGTGTAAATGTTAAAGTCAGGTTGGTCGCCATTCTATGAAGCTAAAACGGTGTTAGCAATGGCAATATGTAGCTTTACATTCAAACATGCAGAAAATGGTCATACTAACTACGCATCTAATATCCGTACAAATGCAAACAATCTAGCATCCAATCAGCATATTTCTATGTGTGCAAGTATCAGTTACTGTAAAGGAGGCGAATATGGGTGATAGTTTCCTCTGCGAGGGCAAGTACCTTGGCCATGGAACATCAAAGTTATATTACCAGGCGATATTCACAACGATAATTGGAAATAATGGGAATATGATGTCTTGTTCCTTGCGAAGTTAGAGGGTAAAAATCATCCAACAAGAAGGGCTGCAATGCGTTATTTTAGAAGATGAAGGTACAAACTGCTGCTATACTGTTTATTTAATTTCCTCAAACATATGTAGAAAACAAAGGAATCACATGGGTGAGGTGCAAACCTCGTTAATTTCTGGAGAAATAGCAGAAAATTGGCCTCGCTTGATGTTTTAATTTGGTTCAAAAAGTGCTACACATACCCACATATACACAAATTGAAAGCTCCTTTGGAGCCCTAGAAAAATCATATCCAAATAACTGACGTGTCTGCATGTCTAAGTATATATAGCAGAAAAGTCGCCATTCCATGAACCCACAATAGTAAATCTCAGATATTTAAAAATAATTTTGTGGCGTCTCGTGTTGAAAATATAACCAATTTACCATATGAGTTAATCCAAAAATAAGAGAGATAAATCTTGATAATATTTTAGACATGATGAATGGAGCACACATATCAATCATGAAACTATGACTGCGATCTAGGCAATAAGATATGAATAACCTATATAAATCAATGTGCAAAAATATGAGACAAGATATAATACCTAACAAAAAGGGATAGAAACATGTACGGTTTAGTGGGAGAAAAACGTTCGCATTGGCGGTGTTGAGAGTAGCAGCCATGTCGCCGAAGATGTTGATGTCGGGGAAATAATCGTTTTTGGGAAAGTAGTTTTTGGCAGTGGAGAACAAGTCAATAGTCGTGTGAGAGCGTTCACCAAAAATCAGATCACCTCCCCATACAGGATCACGAGAGGTGGGTTTCCGGAAGTCTATTATCCTGTCTCACGGTGTACGCCGGAGACGGAATGAAAAAGGCGTCAGCGACGATGAAATGCTCTAGAAAAGGGTGGCAATCTCAACTGTTGTTGTGTGTGGCGTGTCTCTCTCGGATGAGGAGAATTTTTTTATAGACATAGTAGGAGGAGCCGAACTGGTTGAACGTGAAGCCGGTTCACCTTCCACAAGTGCCTTTCGGTCTTCTACTATTGTAAAAGAGTTCAATTTATGTGCGACTGTTTAATTAATCAAGTCATGTGTGGAAAAAAGAAATACATCGTGTCCGCGTGCCATGGGTCCTACTTTGGCTTGGGCGCGCGTCTTGACGAGCCAAATGACAAAAGAGTAGAATGAGTGAACTTGTAGGTGTCATCTTTTCACACTCATACAAGTGCTAAAAAGCTCTCACTTTTATGAGGTCCAACTCCCAATAATTTAGCAATGAAAGACTAAACTGTAGTCACCTCTTACTATGCATGAATGGATCAAGTGGATTCCAGATTTTTTTTCCAGTTAGAATTATTGCTACTTATTAATTTGTTGGCCAAATATTCTAACATCTCACGTCAAGAAAGTATACATTTTGAATGCATAATAATTTTGAGACCATGATTAGAATGTAAAGTGTAACAATATGTATTTTTTCTATGCCCGGATATGTGTCCAGCACCTCCAAAACAGACACAATTTGAAGGACGCGGACATAATTTGAGAGATGCCGGTGGAGATGATTTAAAAATCACAAATGCGTGATGTGAAACTTAACAAAATTATATTGGTTAACTCTTAAATACGCGAGGCATTTTCGGAATAGATATCTTTGAGCCCAAGGTGTATTGTTTGCTTAAAGTACATATTCGTGGAACCGACCGTAAATCAGTAGAAATGCGCGATGTGAAACCAAGTAGCATCATGTGAATTTTGTCGGTGCAGTTGGCACGTGTATACCGAGGAAAACCACAACCATCCTCCAAAATATTCACTGTCACTGCCGAAAAATCTCCTGCAGGAACCTGGAGATGGTCTGCTTGCTGTTCCAGTAAACAAGACCCTGCCGTGTCGGTCCAGACCTGAGACAGCCATGTCAATGAATTTTTCTTCTGCGTTCCATTCTTTTTTTTAGATAAAGGGCTTTTATTACTTAAAAGGTTTAATCATTACAGCTCGCGTTCCATTCTCCATTGAAAATTAGCCGCGGCGCATGTGACGACCAGCGAAGCGTAGCCACGTTGATTTAATTAATTGAACAATTAGTGGTTGGTGCTGCCCCAAATCCAGCTATATGCATCCACCGGGTTAATTAGCTCCAACCCGCAAGTGAATTATACCAACTACAAACACAAACTCATCCTAGCAAGTAAGGAAACAAAACCAAGAAACACAACCCCATTCCATGCTCCGGTCTATATTCTGTTCCTCCGTTCCAAAATAAGTGTCGTGGTTCTAGTTCAATTTCGAACGAAGATCACAACACCTATTTCTAAATGGAGGGGATATTTCTCGACATCTTAATCTAGCAATCGAGCTCGACGATACTCATTCGCTTGTGTGGTTGCTCATGACGGGTGATTGTGGCACGATCACTCCGCAAGCCCGTTCGAAAGCACGCCTAGGGCCACCTTCTCCCTCACTCTCATGTCCTCTGTCTCGTTCTTCCTTATCATTTCCTCGGCTCCTCCGTTCATCACGGGCACCAGATCGATAGGGAGCGAGATGGAGAGCGGCTATCGTCCGTCGAGCCGGGGTCAGGGCGTGCTGCGGAATCTAGTGAGGAATAGACTTAGGGTTGGGGTCGTAAGGGTCGTTGATGTCGGATTTAAGTGTGTATGGGGTGCGGATCACCATCGCCTAACAAGAAAGGGGGTGGGACTTAATTAGATGGATGGCCGGCGCGGCACTGAATCCTCTGAGGATGAGTTTAGGGTGGCGAGGCGTTGTGGCCAACGGCAAGTCCAGGCTGAAAATGGAGGGCAGGCTCAAAGTTAACACCTAGTAACCTGAAGGTTGTTTTTGAAAAAAAAATAGCCATTATCTCCTTATCCTATAGTGCAAATAAATGCAAACTTTTCTAGATTACTATTAGACACGTTGTTTAGTATTTACTGGATTTTTTGCCTTTCTAAATATCGAATTTTGACCCTAAATTTGGAACTTTTTAGTAAAATGGACGTTATCTCCTAATTTAGACTGCTAATATTTGGACATAGGAAAAATGATAGCCAACCCAACGAGAGCCACCACAGGAAGAATTACTTGCATAAAAGCAATGGACACGCATATTCTTTCACTTCGTTTTTACATATCTGAAAACAAATTGCATTGGATATATAAATAAATAAACGATATACAATAGACAGGTAGCAAAATAGTTGGAGAATTGGACAAATATGCACTCTGCTCCAGCCCCCGCCCAACTGCCCCCACCGGCGGCTGCTAGGGTTGGTGGCGTGAGCAAATATGCGCTTGGGCGTGACTGCTGCTTGTCCGTTGGCGCCCAGACGTCGACGACTGCTGCTTGCGGCTTGGCAAGCTGTGCGAGTTTTGCAGTAAATGGGCTGAGGAGTTGAGTTAATGGGTTGACCAGATTAGTAGTATTAAAATATATTTTTCATTTTTTAGAGGGCAGGCTTGAGCATGTTGAAGCCTGCCTATTAGACTCGCCTTTGTTTGTGGCAATGCGCTGACCATGGACGGAGAAGAAGGCGATTTAGACGATGGTGGTTCGCGAGGCGAGGAAGAATGACTGCGGTGGTTCTCTCATCTTCCTCCTCTCTGTCTATCTATCCCTTCTTTGCTCCCCTCTTATCCTGACATATCTATACTTCTTATAAGACAAAATCCCACTAACTTATATTAAATTAGTCTGTCTCTACATGCAAGGTGTCCACATCATACACTATTTTAGCCATTCATCTATCCATGTCATCCCACATTTCTCCACTACTTATAAAAGACCGAACTTTTGTTTCGCTAAAGCCACCCAGACTAAGCGTACACAGGTCAATCTCCACCATCAGATCCAGCCCACTAAAACGGATCCAACAACACAGATCCGTTTCATCAAAAACTGCCCAAATCAACGCCCCAGATTTATCCTGTCGTCCGCCAGAGCAATTTCCTGCCATGTTTCCCACGTCCGCGTACCCCTTCGCAATTAGCGATCTCATCTCAGGAAACCGAAACATCCTTCGCAATCAGCGCTTCCAGTATCTCATCTCAGGAAACCGAAACATCCAGGCTGATCTCCAGGTTGCTCGTGCAATCAGCGCTTCCCTGTACAGGTCGCTGATCTCTGCCGTGCGAGCTGCCCGTCCACGGACGCACCGCTGCTTCATCATCATCGTCGCCTCAATGGCCATCTCCTAGCTGTCGACGCCAATCTCCATCTCCAGGTTTGCGTCTCTGATCTCTGCCGTGCAAGCTATCCGCGCCGCTGCTTCGTCACCATCCCTTCTTCATCGACCTGTACAAACAAACAATCCGCCCTCAGTTTGTACAGCCTGCCCCCTCCTCACATGGCCCTAGGAAAATCACCAAAACAATCGCCATCACAAATTGTTGTATTGTGAACACATTGAAATAATTCTCAGATCACAGGAAAGCGGCAACATCACTAACTGCTGTAACTAATAGGTGGGAGGCAGAGATACACGCATCGGTCTGCTATATAGACTATATACTGATATACTGCTATATACTTTGGAAGGCTTTTATTCTGAAATAAATACATCCATGTTAACTGAAGCTGGTAGTTATGAAATTCCGGTGTGGAATTTTTTCTTTACCTTTGCGAATGTGGTTGAGACTGAATCATTACACAGAGATCAACCAACAATGCATTGGAGGTCGTCGTCTTCGATTAGAATATCCTATCTGTAAGGATGTTGCTTCCTACACAAAACAGGCTTTCTGTAAACATGAAACAAAATCAATGGAGCACAACAGGTGTATTGGCATAGAAATAAGAGTACAAGTTTGATTACTACAGAGCATTGCAAATGCTTCAGTAAAAAAGAAGAAATAAATAATAGTATCATTCGGATCATTCAGTACTAACGATGTGAGTAACAATCTCTTTGCCTTGCACCCAGTGTAAAAGGAGTTAAACATATTCAGATCAAGTGCAAGCTTCAGATTCAGAATGAATGTAAAAAATGCTCCTCTTACTGAAAGTCATTTAGTATGCTTCTGTACAATGTGACAAACACTTGAAAAATAAAACTGAAGAATTCTTTTGATAATCTCGGTGATATTCAGCTGCACGGTATGGGGATGCACGTATCTGAATGATTGGATGCCATATGTTGGGGACTCCGATGACACACGCCCAGATTCTGCAGGTCCAAGGAACCAATCCAAAGATATTCCTACAGGTGTGATGTTCGTTATAATTTTATATATATTCCCACAGTTCAGATGTTCACTGCATAATTATTAATCGTCAATATAATAATAAATTTCAGGTGAAAGCATGATTTCAGAACCACTGGATCACACCGTAGGAAATGAAGACCAACCCACCGATTTACCTGAAGGTATTGGTCATCACGCACTTGGAACGCTTATGAGTGTACTATCATACTATTTTCCATATGATGTTATTTATTTTCATCCATGTATATACAGGTGATGACTTGATTCAAGAACCAGTTGGTGACACTACAGGAAATGAAGACCAACCAACAGATTTACATGAAGGTATTGTTCATCACTACAACTGGAATTCTCATATATGTCTACCGTACTAATTTCAACCTTGTTGAACCCTTTTTTAGACGACAACGAGGATAACCCAGATGAGGATTTTGGTGACAATGAGGTGAATGCAACAAAATCCAGACCTTGTGGCAAGGGTATACAAAGCTAAACAGCGAGATATGATGGACTTACTGACTAAACATAAGCATTTTGGAGAAGTTGCAGCTTATGTACATGTCACAGAGTTTCAGAAACGAGGTCTGCCACATGAGCACATACTTCTAATCATGAAAGCAAACAGTAAGTTAAGGACCCCAGATGACTATGATCGGGTGATATCTGCAGAGTTACCCAACAAAGAGAAATATCCCATTCTCCATGATCTGGTAGTCAAACACATGTTGCACGGACCATGTGGCGTGCTGAATAAAAATTGCCCGTGCATGATTGATGGACAGTGTCGATTTCATTACCCGCGAGAATTCTGCGATGTTACATTACAAGGGAAAGACTCATATCCCATCTATAGAAGGAGAAAGGATGGGTGTGGAGTTAGGATAAGAGGAGCAGATTTGGACAATAGATGGGTTGTCCCTTACAACCCCGCTCTGCTTATGCGATACAACTGCCATATTAATGTCGAAGCATGCTCGAGCATCAAGGCAGTCAAGTATTTGTTCAAGTACATCTACAAAGGGCATGATAAGGCCTCCTTTGTGTGCGAGCAGGAAATAATCAATGATGGGGGAATCATTAATGAAATTCGACAATATAGGGATGCACGCTATATATCTCCTCCAGAGGCTCTTTATAGGGTTTTCGGTTTTAAAATGTTTGGTGTCAGTCCATCGGTGTTGCAGCTCCAGCTTCATTTGCCAAACATGCATACTGTCGCATTTAGCGCTTATGAGAATCTGGAAGATGTTGTTGCTCGGCCATCTTCTTCCAAATCCATGCTTACCGAGTACTTTGAGATGAACCAGAAGTATCCGGAGGCACGGAAATGGTTGTAAAGAGACTTTCCAGAACACTATAGATGGATTTTCGGGAATAAAAAGTGGCAGAAGAGAAAAAGTAAAAGAATACAGATTGGAAGACTGGTGTATGCGCACCCTGCTGAAGGAGAAAGGTACTACTTGCGGGTGCTCCTAAGTCATGTCCGAGGTGCCACTTCATTTGATGATTTAAAAACAGTAAACAGCGAGACATGCAGTTCCTTTAGAGAGGCATGTGAGCACTTAGGCCTTATTGAGCACGACAGGACCCTATGTCTCCCTCTGAGGACACCTCACTTCCCTTCAAGCTTAAGAGAAAACAATTCCCCATCCGCCTGAGTTTCGCAATGATAATTAACAAGGCACAGGGACAAACCATCCCAAATGTTGGTATTTACCTACCCGAGCCTGTGTTCTCGCATGGACAGTTATATGTTGCATTATCAAGGGGTGTCTCGAGACAAACGACGCGGATTTTGGCCAAGCCGAACATGGAGGTTGATAAATCCAGGAAAAGCACCAAGAACATTGTTTATAGAGACGTGTTGGAGAGATGAGACAGGTGCGTTCTACTGTGGTTCTTTGCAAGCAATGTCTTTCCATCTATAACTACTTTTTAAATACAACATTATTTTGTTTTCATTTGCAGGTTTTAATCAGACTGAACCGCATACGCCTTCAACGTGAGGTGCTAACATCCAGGTAATTGATTATTATTTTGCTATTCACTTTGTAACGTATGCTACTGTTATGGTGATATTAATTTTGTATCTTTTGTTGTAGTGTGCTTTTTTACCAGGATAAAAGTAATGTTTACACGTTGGTGTCTGCTGCTACTTTCGTAACTACCTCTCGCTAGCAGGTACTTACAGTCTTGGGGTAGACTGAACTGCTAGACAGAAAGTGTAGAATGTTCTGAATGACACTATATACCTTCACTATGCAGCACCAAATCTGCATTGGGTGTTCCCTTATTGTCTGTGAGGACGTGAAGAATACTAGAGTGTGTTCTACTGCAGAAAAATAATTAACTCGACTGTAATGTGAAATTATCACCGCCATGTTTGAAAGTGCTTGAAGGTTCATTTGAATGTTATTGTCATGTATTTTCGATATTGAACAATGCTGCAAGCTCTTGTTTGCACTTACAGCTGAAGCTTTGTTCAGCAAGGGCAAAGCGATAAACCTCATAATTTAGAGGTACGAAGAAGCACAGCAACAAAATAATTGAAGTGTATGTGGGCTTTCTTACCAAATAATGCGTTGAACCCGTTCAATATGCCCTCTTCTTCAGGAAGAACTAGATAATTGATCAAAAATATTCCAAGAACTGTTTGGCCAATATATGATCTCCATCCATGTGTGTTTAATTTGAATTTACTTTTGAAATATACAAATATTTATCCTGCATTCGTAATTCACATAAAAATGCATGTTAGATCAGGCAAGCAGAATCGGGGTATCAATATTTAAAATATCATCTACAGTGAACGTGAGAGAGAGAGAAGTTTCAAATATTGACTCTGGGTTGCACTTGTGTACGACATGGGGGTTAACATATTCGATCTGGTTACTTCTTTCTCTTTCTAAAGATAGCTGGCAAGAATCCTGATTCACCTGACCTGTGCACTGCAGCTGAACCATCCAGGATCTGAAATACACAATCGGCGTGAGCTGCACGGTGCTGCTGTCCGACCCGCTGTCCATGACTCGGTTCCTCCTAGAGTGGGCACGCATACGCACTGAGAATGAGGAGAAGAACATGTCTGTCATAGGATGCACACCCCATTAATTTTGGATGCCATTGTACGCATACATCAACAGCTGGAAGGACTGGAAAATATATTCAGATATGCATTGCAGCGCATGGAACTAAAATCTGACAAGTGGAAGGATCTACACGTCTCAACATGGAAATGGGAAGAGTGTATAAAGAGCGGACTGCAGACAGATGGGTAATCCTCATCTCCACTACTTAAATTCCAGCAACGATATAACTGGAATTGCTATCTGCTTGTTTATCTCTTGCTTGTGAGAGTCCAGATAACAAAAGAAATAAAGACCTTCGGAACTCACCAAACTTCTCACTTTCTCAGCCTTAAGCAAGAACTGGATAATTGGTGTACAGTAATACCCATATATAATCTTCACAAAGCTTCTTTAGCGCACGCTTGAGCATTGCATTGTGCCCCTTCAGCAATCAATTGCTGCATCATACAGGATGATTTAGAACAAAGCTGCACACACTGACACACGTGCTGGAAACCAGCAAAGACGAAATGTTACCTCAACACCATTTGAGATGGCCTGAACTGCATGAGGCATCAAC
The DNA here is from genome assembly GCA_947311845.1 of Poa pratensis. Classification (NCBI taxonomy): domain Eukaryota; kingdom Viridiplantae; phylum Streptophyta; class Magnoliopsida; order Poales; family Poaceae; genus Poa; species Poa pratensis. Next base: position 13,324,172 of record CAMZMU010000113.1, read on the forward strand.
TTGTATGCCTCCTTGAGGTCCTTCCCGGCGAAGAGTTCCAGACGTACTTGCGGAGCACCCGCTTCGAACTTGGTGTCGAGCGCCGTCGCGCCATGATGGCGAAGTTGGTGCCCTGCGCGAAGCTGGCATTCTTGGCCTTGGAGGGGGAAGCAACGGCAGCCCGAACTCTTGCGCTGCAAGCATCCGGGAAAACCAAATCACACAAATCCATCAAATCCCGAACCCAGAACACGCACAAGAACACACTCAAGTGAACCAATCTGTCAGGTACCGATGAAATCGAAGACAAGACGGCCGTCGGAGCAGCGGCCCATTGGGGTACCTGAAGTAGGACTGGCCGTGGCGAGGTATTCCAGGAGCTGATGCCTCCTTGAGGTCCTTCCGCGAGCCACCTCCTCTCGCCAGGTATCCGATGCCTCCTCGGGCTCTTCGGCGACCGGAATCGCGACGAGCGATGGAGAATGAGGAGGGGCCTGCCGCCGACGCGAGGTAACTGCCCACAGCGGCAAGGAGTGGGAAGTGGTCGAGGCCAGTGGCGGGGAGGCAAGGGCAGAGTTCTCCGGTCGCCGGCGATGGGGACAAAGCACGATTTCTTTGGTCGCACGAGAGAAGAGAGGTGGAGTGAGAGAGTGGCGACAAGAAGCGATTTTCTTTTCCTTTTATTATTTTTCTTGTCTAGAGATTTTTTTTATTCATATATGGTTAAATGGTGCTGCCCCTTATAGGATAGTTTGAAAATTATCAAGCTTCTTAATATTTAATATTTACTATTTTCTGAGTATTTTTTATTGAATATACTAGAAATTGTAATCTGTAATCGATGTAATCGAGCAGGTCATCATGTGATTTGTCTCATGGAGTATTGGATAGGAGATATTTTGTGTGATATTACTTGGCAGGTATATTTCGCTCCATATCACGTGTCATATATTGTTTCATTAATTTTGAACTAACTCGGATTACTATTTGAGAGGTTCACATGACAAATTTTAGCACAAAATGAGTTGTAATTTTAGTCTCAGATTAATTTTGAACTAACTCGGATTACTATTTGAGAGGTTCACATGACAAATGATCTCACAGATAGTGTTATTTGAGAAACCAGACTTGAAACTTGAAAGTGAGAAAAGCAACATAGATCTCACAGATAGTGTTATGGTCTCCCCAAAAAAACCAAAACATCAAACTTATCATCAAAAGTTGAGCTCTTGTCGAAAACATTGGTCATTTCCCCATCTGTTAATCCAACAAACACCGACTTTGATAGAATCATGAGAAGTTGGGGCTCTATCGCAATCATCGATCCTTTCACCGTATGTTGAACCAACAATCGCCGACTTAACGGATGAACTTTTCTTATACATAAGCAAGGTTGATGATGTCCCTTCCTTGGAGTAAGTCATATTTTTCTATTCTCGGTTCATTGCGTGTTATATATGTGTTATTATAGTCATGCATTTCTCTCTATCACAATAGCGAATGGATGATAAGCTCCAAGCCTTATCCTATTCGTTTAAATCTAACCCAAAAAAAATCATATTGAAGATTTATATTTTTGAGACGTGCGTTGCACGTGCATGGCTACTAGTATTAATAAAGTTCTATTCATACATGCAATCGATTCACACTATTAATTCTTTTAGCCATACAATTTCCACATAATCATTTTTAGCAGTTAAATATACGAACATTTCATGGTGATTAAATTTGGATTCTTGACTATTGTAGCAAATCAAAACCTCCATATTCCGGAAAAAAATCATATCATGCTTCAAATATCCTTTCTTCCATAATACAATTATTTTAAAGAAAATACCCGCTGCAACGTGCGGAACGCGCGGGGTATCTTTCTAGTACAAATGACACCCATGGGCTATCGAAAAATCAAGCGCACTCATGGGTGACTGCCAACTAGCACCGTCTTGCTTATGTTTCTAATCTTTTATTGCTCGTGGCTTATGCATATAGCTAATTAGTATAGCTAGATCTCTAACTCTATCTGAGGAAGAACCTTATTTGGTAATATGAGTCTACTGGGGGGTGTACTCATCCAAGTCGATGTATGCTTTGGTAAATTTAGGGGTGTGAAGCCTGTGTACTTAGCTTACCTTCAGTTTGAGAGGTTAAAGTGCCGACCAGAATTCAAGTTTTCCTTTGGTTTTTCTCACAAAATAAAATTATGACTAAGGACAATCTTCGTAGAAGAAGAATGCCAAAGCCTTTAGAATGTGAGCTATGTAAAGAAACCGAGTCAATTTATCACCTGCTTTTTTAGTGTATAGTTGCCAAAAACATGTGGAAGATTTAGCGAGTCTGGTGTTTGAGCTGAATATTGTAGATTTTGAATCTCTTGCTACCAAATGGCTCTATAACTAACACTAGATACATGCATTTGAACATAGTTACCCTCTGATGTTTTGTGGAGTGTCTGAAACAATAAGAATAATGTAGTGTTTAATAGTTTAACCTTGATCAATTTGAAACAGGTGTGGCGGCTAACATTGTCTTACCTGAAGCTCTGGATGCAGATCCTGCTAAAAAATCTGGCAGAAGGAAAGGTGGAGCAGATCGCAAATGTGATGCTAGCAAAGCTCAGAGCGCCGCTGGTGATCGACCCGGGCTGAGATGTGTAGACTTCAGCTAGATCAATACCTAGGCGTCTACTACTGCCTCACCGTGTGGCGGGAGCCGGGAGGGCAACGATGGAGTACCTGAAAAAGCACCCAGAAGATAGTAACGTCATTCATGTGGTGATATGAGCTTTGTTAGTCCTAAAGAGAAGCTCAGGAGCAAGGCTGGAAAACAGTGAAGTTGAAGCTGGGGAACGTTTTGGAATAGCAAGTAGGTTTAAGGCTTAGTAGTGGATCTTAGGTGCTTTTGCAGTCACTGTGTGTAATTCGAGGTTTCTTGTAGTGCTGGCCGTAGTTCATATTTTGCTGAGAAATTGCTTGCTTCCTACATCTGCTCAATAAAATGCTTTACCACGTAAGAAAAAGGTAAAATACTTTACCACGCAAAAAAGAAGGTTAAATGCTTAGTGTTGGACTGTTGTGCTATTCTCATATGGAGCACACACTTTCATGCGTCTAGTCATGCAACTAGAGGATTTCTTTGGGTCAACGTTTATACGTCTGCTCAATAATCCCCCATTCAGTTTTTTTCATGTATCGTATCACAATGTCTGCTCGCCTTTGTTTGTCAAGAATCCCCAAACCTTTTACTCAGTGGTGCTTGGAATGAATTATGCGATCTGTAGCTCACCCCGACTCTCCCACCCAAGCAAGCATGGAGGCAACCTTGTTACCGATCGCCGCCGCCAAACGAGACCTTTCAAGATCCGTCCTCTTCACCTTGCATTGCGAAGCCATACAATTGCGACGTAGACACAAAAACGAGGGTTCAAAACGCATCGCATGCCACCGCTCATGATTAGTAGCAAGAACACATATAGAAAAACACAACATGCCATCACTCAAATTGTCATTCACACAACTCCACGGTGCCTTGTTGCCGCCCTCAACACCATCGTGCCATGCCACACTCACCAGCGACACTCCCCGTCTCCTTGACTCCGTCGTCGCATGTGCCCTTTGCTTCCGCGCTCCACCGCCCCGTGTCACACTGCTTCACTGGTGGCCTCCCAAGCTTCCTTTTCCATGTGACCCCGCGGCCTCCCCCAGCCTAGCCCTCTGTTCGCCGCGACCCTGACTATCGACCAGTGCGTGCTGCTCCCCGCGCCAAGGAATGCTTCATCCCGTCGCAAGACGAAAATCGAGACCATCCATGATCCATGGACTAATGAGCTATATATGGTCACCATTTTCGCTCAGTTCATTTTGTTGTTCCATGCATGTATTTTTTTAATCTTTTGAGCGTTAGTAATTTTCAAAGTTATGAAGCTATGCTTCTACGTCTCTCAAAATTATCACTATCTCTCCCCGCTGACAAACTTGTATTCATAGAGAAGACAAATAAGTTGTGTCAATAATAATGCAAGAATGATAAAGGTGCCAATGCATGTTCGTAGCAAATACGGAGTCCGTATCTGCCCCGTATATGTGCCGCATCGCAATGCCCAATCTCTCCTTTCCCTGTCAAAGAAAAACGCAGCCGTAGCCCCGAAATCCCCCAATTCCAGAGGTGTACGGGAAGGTGAATCGAATCCAGAATCGGACTGCTGGGCGGAACAATGGCAGCGCAGCCGGAGCCCCGTCGTCCTCCACCGCCCTCAACCACGGATTCCGTTCAGTCTTCGTACCCCAAGAACCCTAATCGATATAGATCGATATAGAGGCAAAGTGTACGTCTTCCTTGGAAGGCGTTCTCGGCGTTCGACTCAGCAGCAGTTATCAAAACGGACATCCGTCGAAGCCGTCATGGATAGTACGGAACATGGACCCTCCTTGATTGCGGAGGAGAAGGAGAAGGTCTTCATCGGCGCTCCGTCTTCAGTGCGCGCCGTGCTCGACCGTCCCTGGCCATCCCCAGTCGTGATCCCGCCGGAGGACAGTCCATCCGGCAAGGTACGCACCCTGGTGGCCACCGCCGACGCCATCGGGGACCCGATCTCGCCGGAGGAGCTAGCTGCGCTGGAGGACAAGGAGGGCGACGATGCAAGCACGCTGTTCTACAAGGCCATTGGTCGGGCCAACGCCGTTATGCGGAATTACATCCATGAACACGGCTGCTTGTACATGGATGAGAAGTACAGATACATTGTCGACAACTCCGCCCAAGCTGAGGAACTACGGTAACTTTCGTTCGCTCTCCCTACCAAATGCAGAAGATTTTCTTCTGCTCAATTTCCTCTTGGCTTTGGATTATGTTTTACAACTTCAATGGGATGATAAATATATCGGAAATTTCCCTTTGGCAATATTTGATCTTCACAGTCATTTACTGGCATTGGCTTTGACATACCGTAGATCTACAAATTAGCAGCCTTTCCCTATCTCACTGCTTAGTTTGAGAAGGGAGCTAACTTTTTGGTTGGGAGGGAGACGGGTGGCAGCCCGATCACGGGAAGAGGGGTAAGAGAGAAAATGGGAGGGGGTTCAGGGTTACTATTGTGGTAGTTCTCAGTGGAATATGCTTTGAAAATTAGCAGCGGACGGTCCCTGGTAAGTTTGCCATGCATGTGGAGCAAGTTTATTTGAACTTGACTTTTCCCACTGAGTTGTAAGGCCCAATGTGGAGCAAACTCTAAGAAAGGGGGAATGAGATGTTAATCTACTGCAATACATTTTACTCCAGAATTTTCCCTTGGTAGCTTAATGTTCTAATATTTGTTTCTCTTATTGTAGTTGCAAGAATATTACAGTAGAGGAAATGGAAGCCAAACTAATGAATCGAAAGGTGACTAAGGAGCAAGCTTATTTATCAGAACTGGCCTTAGCGAGTTTTAACAAGAGGAAAAAGGTTTAGACATTATCTTATCTTCCATTTGCTAGTTGGTTTCTGGTTGTAAATTGTATGCAAGTCAGTTTCGAGTTACCATTCGAAGGAAAAAATAATACTCAAAGAAAGTCACTGTTGAGTTGTGTGCCAGTATGTAGTCTTACAGCAATTATTGGTTTTTTTGCAACATTATTGTAAATGAAACCCTGACAGTTTAAATAGGAACCGAAATTTTCACACGCGTGAGGACTTGAACCTGTATTTTCGGGTTGTACGTCCACTCTATCTCACTTCCTGTAAATATTAAATTAGGATCACTAGATTGTATTTAGAGCCGCACAGATTGCCTGTTTCAAATACTTTACTATGATTTTTATTGGTAAGATATGATGTGTTTTTTAGTCAAAGACTTGGGGAACGTTTTGAAGATTACAGTATTTCTATATTCCACTTCTAACAACTGTTAGTGCTACTGATAATTCCTGTTAATCTGGTTAGAAGAATTAGCAGTCAACTCTATTGTGAACTATCTTACGAATTTCTAACAGCACAGATTATAAATTTCATTTTTTGTGTATCCAGTTTTGGTTGATCCAACTATATTTTCTCGCGTGTGAATGTGAACATAATTTACGAGGCAACCATGGCTTTCACTTTATTGCTTCTACACCTGTTGTTGTTCTACTATTGCTTCTTTCTTTGGAATATGTGGATAAGCTTGGGTATATTTCTATTAACCTGATTTTTCTGTCCTCTCTGCCTGAAATGCAGGTAAAGTTTGAGTTTTGTAAGGCATTGATTTCTAGAACTTTCTGGGAGTACAGAGGTTTGTTGGTGCACATCAATTTTGTTGCGAAGCGCAATGGCAAGAAGACACTCTTTTTCGCGGAGATAGAGGAACGTGGACAGGGTGGCAAGCAGAAGTTGGAAGTACGCTGTTGCATTCCTTTGGAATCATTATGTGAAGGTAAGCCATATACTCCCTCCGTTTCAAATTAGATGACTTCTACTTTCACACATGTGGATGTATCTAGACATGTTATAAGTATAGATACATCCACCTTTAGACAAATAAAAGTCATCTAATTTAGAACGGAGGGAGTATGTTGGAAGCCACCTTTGGAAGACACACTTTTGTGTTTATTCCCTTTCAACCAGTTTGTTGCTACATATATGTTGACACTGTATGGATTTTACTATTTGTTCTGCAGGTGGTTATTATTATGACCGTTTTCTTCCTACCAATGGCAATAGGAAACACCTTGACTTCACGAGGTGCTACGCCTGCACCGAGTTCTTGAAACATCCGGCTGATGGGTCAACTTACTCAGGAGGCCATGACTATCGGAGAAAGATATATCTAGTTTAGAAGGCCTTTCATCAGCGGTGGAGCCTCATCAGGGTGATTGTTGGCGCCTGTTACTAATTACTAGATGATACCCCGCGGCGCCGGACCATTTGCTGGCATAAAAGAAAATACAACATATGATTTTAGATACTACCTCCGATCCATATTAGTGGGCACAACTTTGTCTAGATACACATGTATCTAGTCTAAATACTTAACTAGATACATATGAATTTAGACAAAGCTATGCCCACTAATATGGATCGGAGGGAGTACAATATAGAAAATCTGAAACTTTAACTGACAAAATTTAAGTGTAAAAAAAGAGGAAGCATTCATGTTACTTGAGGTGAAAGTTTCTAGAATATTTCTGCAGAAGAAGCATGAATTGACCAACTATTTAATTAAAATAACATTTCATATATTACTGTAGAATTTTTATGGGTACATTGAACAATTACACTATACGTACACATATAAGGAAGATTTACTTGACAAATGCAACTAAAGCAAGTTAGAGGATGCCTTCATTTTTTTTTATCATCTCGGGCTTTTAGTCTTCACCTGAAAAATTAAATGTAACTACCGCAGAAATAAGAATTGGAGGGTGTAGGAAATTACTAAATTATTTCACCACCAGACGACATGGCATGGAGATAATGCGATCCTCTTTGCTGCAACTGCTCTATAAAAGAATGACAATGTAATAAGAAAGGGGTCTGATATGTTCCAGTCATTCCTAAAACTGTGCTTGACTGATATCTGCAAGAATAACACACGACCATGAGATGCCCTGCCTGGGACGGCAACTGCTGAAAATAAAAAAAGCCCGACACGTTGAGGCTTATGAATCACGCGTTGAGAGCCCGCTGGCGCTGGCTACAGTTGACAGACATGGGGAAGCCTTGGCAGGGACTTGACTTCAAATTGGCGCCGGAAGCGGAGGACTTGTGCCTTGCCTGCACCAAGTGTGAGCTGGGAGATGGCAGGACCCTGAAATTCTGGACGAGCAGATGGGTGGACGGGCGGAGCATAGCCCAATTGGCGCCCAGCTTGATGGAATTCGTGAGCACGGAGGCGCAGCAGCTCACGGTGGCGGAAGCATTGCAGGATCGACGTTGGGTTGCAGGTATAAGGGGCGCCCCTTCCATCCCCGCCATTGTGGAATTCCTGGAGGTGTGGGACTTGGTAGCCGACCGGCAACTAGGCACGAATGCGGATCGTTTCACGTGGAAGCTGACGGCCAATGGGGTCTATTCCTCGCGGTCGGCGTACAATGCCTTCTTCATGGGCACAGTGGGGTTCCCGGCCGTGGCGGAACTGTGGTCATCAGGGGCACCGTTGCTCCATAAGTTACATGTCTGGTTCATGCTGCGCAACAGGTTGTGGACGGCGGACAGGTTCGAGCGTCGTGGCCTTGAGCACCCCGACACCTGCCCGCTCTGTTGCCAGGAAAAACAGCAGAACATCTGACGATGCAGTGTCCCTTCGCGCGTGAAGTCTGGTACGAGATGCTCCTCCCGCTCAGGCTGCACCGTTTCACTCCGACGAGCCAGACAACGTTGGCCGATTGGTGGCGTGTGATCACGGCTGCGGTGCCAAAGCCAAAAAGAAAGGACCTGAATTCCTTGATCGTGTTAGTGGCGAGATGTTTATGGTTAGAGAGGAATAGTCGTGTGTTCGACAAGTTAGCGTCGCTACCGTGGACTGTGTGCAGGAAAATTAGGGAAGAGTGGGAGTTGTGGCTCAATGCCAAGTTGTGTGGAGTGGAGGGGCGTGGCCGTGAGTAGTCGGCTACGGCGTTTGTAGAGCTTCGGCTCAGTTCTTGTAAATCTATTTCTTCTATCTTAATAAAGAAGACAAGCCTCTTGCTTGTTCTTGAAAAAAAAGCCCGACACTTTACAAAGTATATTAATGGATATGGGTGAGCTATTGAAGTTGTTGAATCAAACGCGGAAAATTCGGTTAATCAGTAATAACATATCACTCGTACTTCTAATAATATCTTTGTGACAGAATACTAGTGAGGAAGCAGGAGTTAAGTAGCAACACCTATCACGGTAAATCGGTAATATACAAGTAAAGTTGGTGTTTTCAAATTCTTCGGCCTAGGAGCGAACATACCTACCTTAGGTGTAGGATCAAAGAGAAAGGTAATTTGTATCATCGGAGGAAAACAACATGGCAATTTGTATTGGCACAAACATGAAACGATCCTCACTGCGCATGACAACAATACATTGGTAACACTTGGGCCTTGCTGGTTGACTCTGGAGTGGACAACTTCATTCTTTCCTTTGAAGCGAGGAAAAAGTTTTGTCATTTAAATTGATAAAAAAGGAGCAAAGGTAGAGGGGCCTCAACCATCATAAAAAGGAAAAAAAAAAGCACAACCAAAGGGCCACTCCACTAGTTGATAATGATGCTAAATCCTTAGCGCTAATCATAATACGGTGCTTGCTCTCATCTTTGATCTTTTGCATCAGGACTGAAGGCATCGATGAAATGTTTTTTTAACACTCTTCAACATGATTGGCTAATTTTCAGTTGATCAATTTGGTAATTATGGAGGAGAGGCGATGGTGGTGTCGCAGCCGGAGGTGGACAAGATTTACTTTTCGGTTGATCAAGGTAATTTGCTAATTTTGGGGGGGCTACAGATATATATAAAACAAACCACTGTACAAGGTGTTTTTACGGTTGTCTACAAGTGACGTGGAGGGGTTGCTAACGACGACGGCCGTCTAAACTAATGTACATGCCCTAACAAAGTATCATCATGTGAATTTTGTTGGTGCAGTTGGCACGTTTAGGCCTTGTTTGGTACTAAAATACTTTAGGGGATTGGTCGGATAATCCTCTAATGGATTGGGTGAAAGCCTAAACTTCAGCCAATCCCCTAAGCGATTGGGGATCCAATCCACTCAATCCACTAGGTAGAGGTAGTGGATTGAGTATTGAGAAAAATGCACTAGAGTTTGGGGATTTGTGGAAAAATGTGGAGATAATACCTGTGCAATACACTAGAACCAAACGATGTTTTGAGATATGTGGGGATTCACGGGTTTGACCAGGATAATCCCCACCAATCCCCTAAAATACTATAGTACCAAACAAGGCCTTAGAGCATCTCCACCGGGGGCCTCCAAATTCGTGTCCGGCACCCCAATTGAGGCCCAATTGGGGGTGCCGGACATGTGTCCGGTCAATTGGGGGTGCAGCCCACAGCAGCGCACCCCAAAGCCAAAAAAATATATTGAATTCAAACGAATTTAAAGGAATTTCAAATTTCATTCATATTCGGTGCAAATTACAAAATATTTGAACGAAATTTGAAAAATCTAAACCCTAACCGCCGCCTAGCCTACTCTCTGTCCCACCACGAGTCGTTGTCGCTGTCGTCCTCGATCTTTCACCACCGTGGCGGAGGAGGCAGCACGGCTGGTGGAGGCTCCGTCGTGGCACGGCACGCGGCTGGAGGAGGCACCGTCGCCCGGCGCACGGCTGGTGGAGGGGCCGCCGGAGGAGGAGGAGGCTGACATCGCCAGGGTCGCCACGAGGGCCGGCGAGTTGTGCTCGATGTCGACCACCGACTCGGAGAAAGCCGCCAGCAAGCCCGGGCAGTCGCCGTCGTGCTCGTTCCGCATCTCGGACAGCACGTCGTAGCCCGCCGGAATGACCTCCACCGGCATTGCCTCCGCCCTGGGGCGACGGAGGAAGAGGCGCCCGCGCGGGCGTGGTGGCGAACGCGCTGGCTGGCGGCGTTCGCGGAAGGTGATGCCGCCTCCACCACGTGGCGGTGAGCGGCGCCGTGGAGGGACGCGCGGCACCGGAGGCAGGAGGCAGAAGGGGATAGCGCTACTCGTGGTAGCGTGTCGGCGTGCGGCTTCGATCGCGGAGGCAACCGTGTGGCCGGTTGCCCCCCACCAGTCTTTGTGGCCGCCAGTGTTGTATCGCGTCTCGTGCGATCTGGGGCCGTCATTGGTGGCGATAACCGCCTCCCGCTCGCGCTCGAAGCGCTCCATACAACGGCCCCAGTTGGCCTGGCCGTCGTCGTTCTCGGGGAGGCGCCGCTCGGCCGGCGTCATCCAGCTCCGCCGGCGAGCGATGTATCGCGCCATCAGCTCGACCGTATCGGGCAGCGGTGGCACGGGAAGGCCACCGGCCGAGATGGCCCACTGCTTGGGCAAGCGGCAGTCTGGAGGGGCGAGGAGCCTGTACCGGTGCAGCTCCCAGGCGTCGTCGCTCAGGACCGTGCGTCAGCAGTACGCCATGGCTAGGAGATTGAGGGAGAGGGGATTGAAGGCGAGAGAGAGAACGGGGTGGATAAGCCCGGCGGGGCACCGGCTTAAATTGTGGCGATGGGCGGTGCGGCCGGCGTAAATGTGACGCGTGGGGAATCCGCAACGCCGGCCGCATGGCCTGGGGAGCCGTCACGTCGAATGGCCGCCGTTAATGGCATGCGTGTGTGCAGGCGCACCGGCGTCCTGTCCCGTCGCGTTGGAAACCGCCGACGACTGCGCCATTAACGCGGCCAGACCGGCCTCCTGCACGGCGCGTTAAATGACGCATAAACACGATGTCTCTATGACGGGCGGGCCAGCCCTGTCAGAGCCCATGTCCGCCCCATGTCCGGCACCCACGAGATGGCCTCCAAACTTGGAGGCCCTTTCGGAGGTGTCGGACACGAATTTGCTCAGGGCGACCCTTTGGGGGTGTCGCTGGTGGGCAATTTTGCCGTCCGGACCCGTTGGACCTGTTGGGGTCACTTGGAGGGCCTGGTGGAGATGCTCTTATAGTGAAGAAAAACGACAACCATCCTCAAAAATAGTCACTGTCATCGCAGAAAAATCTTCTGCAGAAACCTGGAGGCTGGAGATGATCTGCTTACTGTTCCAGTAAACAAGAGCCTGCCGTGTCGGTCCAGACCTGAGACAGCCCTGTGAATGAAAATATTCCTCCGCGTTCTATATTCTCCATTAAAAATTAGCTGCGGCGCATGTGACCAGCAAAGCCCAGCCACGTTGAATTACTTAATTAAACAACCCATCCATTAAACAATTTGCGGTTGGTGCTGCCCCAAATTAATCCAGCTATGCATCCACTGGGTTAGCTCTAACCCGCTGGTTAACTAGACCAACTAGAAACGCAAACCCATCCTGGACAAAAAAGAAAAGGCCTAGAAACACAACCCCATCCCATGACCAACAAGATGTTGCTCCCGTTTATCTTCTATTTTCTCAACATTTTTTATCTGTCCATCGAGCATGGCCATACACACGTTACTCACTTGCTTGTGCAGATTTTATGCCTGCGGGTGATCGTGGTCGATCGTGACCTGGTCACGATCACCTCACGACGGGCGTCCTAAACCGTGGGCGGGGCCCACCTTTTGCCTCTCAATTTATCTCTTTCCCTGCCCCATTGTGGCGTATCTTTTCCCTTTCCCCTCCATTCTTCATGCACACATGAGAACGAGATGGAGAGGTTGCCATCCACCAAGCCAGAGTTGGTACCAATGGGACGGGAACAGAACTTAGGATGGGGGAGGGGTTCAGGTCACCTCCGCCGGACTTAGTGGGTCACCGACAAGAGAGAAGAAAGGAGTGCGACTTAGAGGATGCTCGGCACGACGCTACATCAGTAGAGGAGGATCTTGGGGCAGGGCGGGGTGACGAGACGCCGTGACAAGCTGGCCATGGGCGGGAAAGAAGGAGGTTTGGCGGGATGAGGGAAGAAGAGCGACGACGGAAGTGCTCCCCTCCACCTCCCCCGACAATTGTGGGGTCTCAAAAAATCGACCGCACCCAAGGGTGACCATCAACTAGCACCCCCTTTGCTTGCGTTCCTAATTATGCACACAACTAAAATGCGTATGTTCGAAAAAAGAAACATCCATGCTTTCCCCGAGAAAATAGAAGCTTTTATTATTGTAGCTTATGCATTGTACATGCATATGCATGTAGAGACATATCAAAATGTGACAGGCCCCACAAAAATCATCACCAAGCACTAAGAAGCCAATGCGACATACGTAACCCCAAACCCATACATGGATAACCTCTTGTATGACACTCCAACTTCTTGGTATCCAAGTTCCATCTGCTCCCGGTGTTAAACAACATATAAGAACAAGAAGTTCCATCAGCAGGCACTTTCTTCGTGTAAAATCATTTAAAGTAAAACATACCAAAATACTCAAATTGTTTCCATAAAAATGGTGTATAAGAGACATGCATTTGGCTCTTTATAACTGTTTTCTAGGATTAAAAATATCTAGCATCTTTTTAGGCACAATAGAAGAAACTATCAACTTAAAAAAAACTTTCTACCGACCTAGTAGTGTATCGCTATCAGTCTATGACGAATGAGTGAAGGTTGTTGAGATCGGAGGGGCAAATCACAGATCCTTTTCCATGCATGGAGCAACTGAGAATTAAGATTCCGAAGCTGAACCCTAAACCAAAATTTCGTTAGACCAGAGACAGGGGAGAAGAAAGAGTAGAGAAATGGGCCACCGACGGACGGCCATTGACAGCGGCACCCCAACCGCCATTATTGGGACAAGAACGGATTACCAGACACGACGGGGTTTAGTTTAATGCAAAGCATGAGCCGAGCCAGCTGGGCAGCACCGCGCTGCGTACACAGTCTCTTGCTCACACACAGAGCTGGCTTCAAAGAAATTGCTCTGTTTTTCCTTCTTTCATGTGCGTTTTGGAGCTGGCTTTTCTTGCTTCATAATTCCACGTGCGCCCCTGCTTTTGTTTTGAAGAAGGGGTGCTCCATGAGGCACCATGACGCAAACACGAGTTGGCTGTTTGTTTTCCACTTAGTTTCTCACGTGGCAACCACACTTTTTTTCTGATGAATTTAGAATTTCTCTGAAATATAGGATGCTTCCCTGCAGTGGCGGAGGGCGGAAATAATTTGAGGTTAGACGAACTCTATAAAATGATGCAAATACCAAGTCTCGAGGCATTAATACTATATATATGATTCTAACATAACCACCTAGTACAATAGACCATAAACATATTTGAATATAAATAAAACCTAATAACATACCAATCATGAAGATTTAACGATGTAATATAAGTTCTAGGCAATGACAAATCTCTATCTTTTTTTGAAATCTTTCGTAACACATCATCAAAACTTTTGAATATATTTGTCCATCATGCAGGTGTCCAGGTTAAACTTTGTCGATCGAGACTTTTGAATATCTCTCAACTCGAAATCACTAAAAACCACCGTGATCATCTTGTTGCGCAACTCGGTCTTGATGATCTTTGCCACCGAGAAGGCCCTTTCAACTGTTGTCATCGCCACCGGTATAAGCAATGCAAGCTAAATGAGGCGATTAATCGTACAAAACATAATGTGCCTTTCGACAATGACCAGATAATTCCCACTTTTCTTGATTTTCCCCATGTTGTTACCATTTCATCCATACTTAGAATTGTGTTGTCATTTTGTGCCCAAATGACATCTTACAAGAGGGACTCTCAACCATCATGTCTCCAATTGAGTAAACATGTCCTCACATCTTTAACCAAAAACACCGATTCAATTAATACAATTGGAATTTTAGTTCAATAAAAGAAACACGAAGTAGAATAAAAAAGTAATACATCGCATAACTAGAATTGGTTTCAGCTATGCCCCTAAACTGGCCAAAATACTCTCGAGTCCTCCTTATATTAGCCACCTAGAACATAGTTTGGAGTCATATTTTGTTAGATTAAGAATAAGCTATTCCAAAGAGAAAGAGTTAGTTTTCGACTAGACTAGATCTAGTCTCTCTTTTTAATTCGGAATCAGTTTTGCACAATGCTAACTAAAATAAGCATAACTTTGTCATACCGAGTCCATCTTCGACGTACGACCACTCAATTATTAAGAAAAAACACATGCATCTAAATATTTTCGTGAAAATCAAGATAGGGTGGCCGCCCTAACTTGTCGGAGCTCCGCCCCTGGTTCCGTGCAATTTGGTACTTTGCTTTCATGCAAAAAAAAAACCAAAGTGAAATATGTTGATATAGTTACTAAAACGGGAGCAAATTACCAAATTGTAGTTGTTTCATTCACTGAACCACCATGATCTCTTTTACCTTCACAAAGAATTTCTCCAATTAATATGTTGTGACGTCCTGTAATAACTTCCACTAAAGTACTTTATTTTATTCTTCGGTATTGTATATTTTTACCTTCCCATTAATTTGATTAATATTCTATCTTCCGGCAAGGAGCCATATACGACTAATACTAATTTAATTATTTAGTTTGGAACGACAAAGCCCGGTCACTACTAACTATGGTTCCACTCCGAATATTTTTTCAATGCCATACATGTATTCTATAGTTGACATATTTTTGTTTAAAGATTGAGGACGAGTGCATCTAAATCATGTTCTAAATGAAGATCCCTTTCTTTTTATAGTAGAGAGAAGAGTCTAATTCATATGAGAGGTGTTTTGACTCCTGAGGTTCAGTGATCTCGGTACCTAAAAATAATAATCGAAATTGCATTTTGAAGTTTCAAAAATTCCAAAAAAAGGTTACGTAGATAAACATGTTATCTACATATCTGCAGAGTTTTTCTGGATAATATGTTGTATTGTAGTCTACACAAAAATCACAAATTGTGGCTATGAAAAAGCAAAAAAGAACTCATTTTCCTTTCAACATTTTTATTTTTTCTGTAGATCACAAATGAAAAGATATTTCAAATGTAAATTTGATCTTATATACAAGACATGTATATGCATTTGTATGTTTTTTCTCGAATTTTTGAAGAAATAAAAATGATATTTTTGATTAAAAAACAGTATCTCGGGAGCTACTAGGAGGGCTGGAATTAAAACTCGAAACTCGCGAGTTAAACAAGTAGCTTGTAACTCGACTCGGCTTGCTCGAACTCGTTACTAAACAAGCCGAGCCGAGTTTTTGTTTTAGACGGTAAATGAGTTCGAGTTAAACGAGCCGAGTTCCGAGCTACTCGTTTAACTCATCCATTTCACTAATTCATCCATTTCTTGAGCAGAGAAACAAAATGAACAAGTGTCGACGGCCATCGATATTGCCGGCAGCTATTGCACCTATGAAACAATTTGAGAAGCTAGAAAAAATCACATCAAACTGCCCCAAACACTGCTATATATCTCATTATCATGTCTAGTTGTCGGTAGATCACATGGAAGTAGGGAAAATAATTGTCTAACGTGAGTGTTAGGTAGCCAAGCACGTCAATTTGCACAAGAGAGTGGTCAGTCCAGGAAAGAAACATATAGTCCATGTGTGAACTACTAGAAAGAGAAGAGTATTTAAATATTTTTTCATGCCCCTTTCAAACTTAAGGATTCCTCAAAAGTATATTGCCATACAATTTGCCACAAGATCGACTTTGGAGTACAAATTTCAATCTCTCTTATTAATCCTTTCTTTGTTTGTTTTGAACAAACGAAATCCCCATTTATCTTCGGTAATAAATAAAAGGAAACTAAAATGTTACCGTTGGCCTCTACATTTGGAATTCTTTTTCCTTATAAAACGGTTGGCAGTAACTCCATGATTTGCCCAAAATTATGTCGATCTTACCAATCACGAACCCATCGATTTGATGCCAACTAACATGCAACACGCATGGTGCACATGCACATGGCATTTCCCGATTTCTCAATTCTCCCCCTTTTTCCCATCTCAAAATAAAAAAAAACAAAACCAGCCAAAAAAGGCCACTCCTTGAGAAGGAAAGCAGCGGCAGGTAGGAGGGCATTTCGGTCCACCGCCGAGGCGCCGACACATCTAACGGCTACAGCCGGTCACCCGACTCACCGTCCAGCCTGTGGACAGCGCCGCGACGCAGACGTCCGCGCTCCCACCCATCCACCATCCGACGGCCCGTAATTATTTGACATCGAATCCAACGGCTGGGAAAGGTTACGACCGGGCAACGGGCGGTAGCCGGTGGGGAGGTAGGAGAGGAGGCGACTCCACTCGGTGTGTATGTAAGAAGAGGAGAGGGAGTGGAGGTGGGAGACGGAGCAGAGCAGCGGCAGGGAGAGCGAGCGAGAGACAGCTCGCGCGCCGGGGATCTGGGAATGGTGGCGATCTCCACCGCTCCCTCTTCGATCTAGGGGCGTTTCGTTCTCTCTCTCTCTCGGGCGAGCCTTCTTGTCCGGCGCCGGTCGGGGGGTCTGAAGGCGGCGGCGACATGGCGGCCAACACGGGGATGGTCGCGGGCTCGCACAACCGCAACGAGTTCGTCACGATTCGCCACGACGGCGACGCGCCCGCCCCGGTAAGCCTCTCTGCCCCATCTTGCCTGCCCGACTGCCGTAGTGAGTGCCAATTTGTCGTGCCATTTCTGTTTCTCACGGCTCGCTCATGCCGTGCGCGTGCGCGTGCGAGTCTCGGTGGATCTGGTGCGTCGGTGGATCTAGGTCGCGGTGGATCTAGGAGTCTAGGTCCCGGTTGAATTGTCCCAGCTTGGTTTGGGGGTTACCCGGTTCAGACCCCCTTGCAATTCAAGCCTAAAAAACTGTTCTTTACAATGGCGTCACTGGTGTAGTTAGTGTGTGTGCATTTTAGCAGTCATTGATGGACCTACCTTACCTTCCCACCGTGCAAGTAATGCCATGCTAATTTGGAGGCGCTGCCGTTCCTGATATCTGCATCCTATCCCCAACATTAAGCAAAGCAAATGTCCAATTGCTGACTGAATTATGGTGCACGGGGGCATTGCTGCGTCTCCTGGTGGCTAGCTCTGTAATTTTGTATGGGTATGTGCTGACCTTGTTTTGTTGTCTTGCTGATGCAGGGTAACAAGGCAAAAGGTGCGGCTGTCTGCCAGATATGTGGCGACACCGTTGGTGTTTCGGCCACAGGCGACGTCTTTGTCGCCTGCAACGAGTGTGCCTTCCCGGTCTGCCGCCCTTGCTACGAGTACGAGCGCAAGGAAGGGAACCAGTGCTGCCCTCAGTGCAAGACCAGATACAAGAGGCTGAAAGGTTTGTTTCTTGACAACTTGTTGGCTTGTTATGAGAGAGACCTGTATAAGAATACATAGTGTGCTGTTATTGTATTTGATCTACATGAGTGAGTCAATATCATAAGTGTACTTGTCCATGCTTGTTGTTGGCTTATAAAATTGCACATCGTCATCTTCTTTTGGTTTTCTTTATAAATGGTGGTAACTGATGTGTATATGGCACTTGTTTTGTCATGGTGAAATTCAGGTAGCCCCCGAGTTCAGGGAGATGAGGAGGAGGAAGACGTTGATGATCTGGACAATGAGTTCAACTATAAGCAAGACAATGGCAAAGGTCCAGAGTGGCAGCAGCAGGGTCTAGGAGAAGACAATGATTTGTCATCATCCTCTCGCCATGAACCGCATCATCGTATTCCTCGGCTCACAAGTGGGCACCAGGTAATTTTTTTTATCATTGAGAGACTAGGTTCTTTCTTGCTTTGGTGAAAGCTGATCTTGTTTATGTAAGAATTTCTAGCTTAACACAATGATAATTTTCTTCAGATCTCTGGAGAGATACCCGATGCCTCCCCGGATCGCCATTCTATCCGTAGCCCAACATCGAGCTATGTTGATCCAAGTGTGCCAGGTATTTTCTTGTTTATCATAAATCACATTTTTTAAATATGTTTGTCATAAATCACTTCTTTTGGAGAACCTATCTGCTCATTAAATGAAAATGATAACATTTCTCTGCTATGATTTCAGTTCCTGTGAGGATTGTGGACCCCTCGAAGGACTTGAACTCTTATGGACTTAATAGTGTTGACTGGAAGGAAAGAGTTGAGAGCTGGAGGGTTAAACAGGACAAAAGTATGATGCAGGTGTCCAATAAATATCCGGACGCGAGAGGTGGTGGAGACATGGAGGGTACTGGCTCAAACGGTGAAGACATGCAAATGTACATACAACTCTTCTCCATGTTAATCAATGACTCTTTTAGATATCTTTATCAATAGTGTGCTGCAGTTTGATATCTATTGTGAATTTTGCTTCAATGATATTGATTTATCTGTACTTTTGTCCCTGGCAGGGTTGATGATGCACGTTTGCCTATGAGCCGTATAGTTCCTATTCCTGCGAACCAGCTCAACCTTTACCGGGTAGTGATCATTCTCCGATTGATCATTCTATGCTTCTTCTTCCAATATCGTGTCTCTCATCCAGTGCGTGACGCGTATGGATTATGGCTGGTGTCTGTTATTTGTGAGATTTGGTTTGCCTTATCCTGGCTTCTAGATCAGTTCCCAAAATGGTACCCAATCAACAGGGAAACATACCTTGACAGGCTTGCCTTGAGGTAAGTTACGATGAATGGTGTACGTTTCTTCAGAGTTTTCGGCATTGGAACATCTTTCTTTAACATCATGTGTCCTGAGTGCCTAAATACTGTTGCAGGTATGATAGGGAGGGAGAGCCATCACAGCTGGCTCCGATTGATATCTTTGTCAGTACAGTGGATCCACTGAAGGAACCTCCTCTGATCACAGCAAATACTGTTCTGTCAATTCTTGCTGTGGATTACCCTGTTGACAAAGTGTCATGCTATGTTTCTGATGATGGTTCGGCTATGTTGTCGTTTGAGTCACTCTCAGAAACTGCAGAATTTGCTAGGAAGTGGGTTCCGTTCTGCAAGAAGCACAACATTGAACCAAGGGCTCCAGAGTTTTACTTTGCTCAAAAAATTGATTACCTAAAGGACAAAATCCAACCTTCTTTCGTTAAAGAAAGACGATCAATGAAGGTAAGCTACAAACCGCATGGTTAGACTAATGTTTCCCCTGTTCTGAATTTTAACCTGGCGTATGCTTTGTTTCAGAGAGAGTATGAAGAATTTAAAATACGAATCAATGCCCTTGTTGCCAAAGCTCAGAAAGTACCTGAAGACGGGTGGACCATGGCTGACGGCACTGCTTGGCCTGGGAATAACACTAGGGACCATCCTGGCATGATTCAGGTGCCTTTTACATCAATGCAGCTTTCCCTCGAAAATGTTAACAATTTAATCTGAACCAAATGTATTGAACTTGCTTTTCGGGAATTCAGGTGTTCTTGGGGCACAGTGGTGGCCTTGACACTGATGGCAATGAGTTGCCACGGCTTGTGTATGTCTCTCGTGAAAAGAGGCCAGGCTTCCAGCATCACAAGAAGGCTGGTGCAATGAATGCACTGGTATGTGTTCTCTTCCACAAAATTCACTTCGTACAATCATAGTTAAAAAACCGGACCGGTCAGTGAACCGGTAAGGCGTCTGGTTCACGGTTCGGCGGTTGGACCGCCGGCTCACCCAGTTCGTTTGCGACAAAAACCGTTAATTTTATATAAAATTTAAGCAATTTTCGTGAAAAAATGATCATAGAATGTAAATATAGAGCATACTTCAACTATTAATCACGAAACAGCATCAGCCCAGATGGTAGTGGTCCTCGCGTGTCCTACTTCGCGCACCAGGAGGTCGTGAGTTCGATTCCTGTCCAGCATATCCTATTTTTTGTCCCTTTTTTGCTGTTTCGACCGCTGACTCTTAAAAAACCGGCCAGATCGTCGGTTCTGGTTTTTTCCGGTCGGACCGCCGGTCCGGTCCGGTTTTTAAAACTATGCGTACAATACATCATGTTTATCTGGCTCCTTACTAGTTATATGCTTACATACCTTTTGCTGGTTGGCAGATTCGCGTATCCGCTGTGCTGACCAATGGTGCCTATCTTCTTAACGTGGATTGTGATCACTACTTCAATAGCAGCAAAGCTCTTAGAGAAGCAATGTGCTTCATGATGGATCCTGCACTTGGAAGAAAAACTTGCTATGTCCAATTTCCGCAAAGATTTGATGGCATTGATTTGCACGATCGATATGCTAATCGCAACATAGTCTTCTTCGATGTAAGTCTGGTGGTGCTTGTGTTCAACTATTCATTATCACAACAAGTTTTCTTGTCTTACATGTTTTTTCACTTGGCAGATCAACATGAAAGGTTTAGACGGCATTCAGGGTCCAATGTATGTGGGTACAGGATGCTGTTTCAATAGGCAGGCCCTGTATGGATATGATCCTGTATTAACTGAAGCTGATTTGGAACCTAACTTTATTCTTAAGAGCTTCTGCGGTGGCAGAAAGAAGAAGAACAAGAGTTATATGGATAATAAAAATCGTATGATGAAGAGAACCGAGTCTTCAGCTCCCATCTTCAACATGGAAGATATAGAAGAGGGCATAGAAGGTATGTACTTTGTACAATTTTACTTCCAGTCTTGCCATCTCAGAACATGCATTGTGTATACTGCACCAGTAAAACATTGTGCTTAATTTAGTCTTTACATCTTGGTCAGGATGATTCTTTAGATTCTTAGTTATGACTGGCTTCAACTAATTACTGTTCCTGAATCTAATCAGGTTATGAGGATGAAAGGTCGATGCTTATGTCCCAGAAGAAATTGGAAAAACGCTTTGGCCAGTCACCAATATTTACTGCATCCACCTTCATGACTCAAGGAGGAATACCACCTTCAACAAACCCTGCTTCCCTACTAAAGGAAGCCATCCATGTCATCAGCTGTGGATACGAGGACAAAACCGAATGGGGGAAAGAGGTTAGTGGACAATCGTAGTTTCCCTCGTTTTTTGTTGTATGCAGAGATACAACTGGAAGTGAGATTAACTTTAATGTTGTTTCAGATTGGCTGGATCTATGGTTCAGTCACAGAGGATATTCTTACTGGATTTAAAATGCACGCAAGAGGCTGGATATCGATCTACTGCATGCCAGCTCGGCCTTGTTTCAAGGGTTCTGCGCCAATCAATCTTTCTGACCGTCTTAATCAAGTGCTGCGATGGGCTCTTGGGTCAGTCGAAATTCTGTTCAGCAGACATTGTCCTATTTGGTACAATCACGGTGGGCGGTTGAAACTTCTGGAGAGGATGGCTTACATCAACACCATTGTTTATCCAATAACATCCCTTCCACTCATCGCATACTGTGTGCTTCCCGCTGTCTGTCTCCTCACCAACAAATTTATCATTCCTGAGGTTAGTGACAAGAAACCTTTTCGCACTATTGTTATTTGCATTATGTCAGGTGATATACTCTTACTGACTGCGAGCAAACAATGTTTTGGCTGATCATGATTTCTAGTAATTCGGGGCATAGCTCTGTTCTTCTAGTTAAATCTTTGCACTGCTAAAACCCTCCTTTTGTCAGCTGTCGCCGTGTCAGAAAATTTCTCTGACATTCTTATCCTTTTTCTGTTATGCAGATTAGTAACTATGCTGGGATGTTCTTTATTCTCATGTTTGCGTCCATCTTTGCCACCGGTATATTGGAGCTACGATGGAGTGGTGTTGGTATCGAAGACTGGTGGAGAAACGAGCAGTTCTGGGTTATTGGTGGCACATCTGCCCATCTCTTCGCAGTGTTCCAGGGTCTGCTGAAGGTGTTGGCCGGGATTGACACCAACTTCACGGTTACCTCAAAGGCAAACGATGAGGATGGCGACTTCGCTGAGTTATACGTGTTCAAGTGGACCAGTCTCCTCATCCCTCCCACCACCGTGCTTGTGATCAACCTGGTCGGCATGGTGGCCGGCATATCATACGCCATTAACAGCGGTTACCAATCTTGGGGTCCGCTCTTCGGAAAGCTCTTCTTCTCCATCTGGGTGATCCTCCATCTCTACCCCTTCCTCAAGGGTCTCATGGGAAAGCAGAACCGCACGCCGACCATCGTCATTGTTTGGTCCATCCTGCTCGCGTCCATCTTCTCCCTCTTGTGGGTGAAGATTGACCCTTTCATATCCGACACCCAGAAGGCCGTCGCCTTGGGGCAGTGTGGCGTCAACTGCTGATCGGCATAATTGAAGAGATTCACTCGATGTCTGCCCCCCTCGTGTAAATACCGGAGGGGGTTAGATGGGATTTTTTTGGTTGTAGATGAAGACGGAGTTTTATCTGAAACTATGCCCCTGTTTGTTAGTATCGTTGTCGCCCCTGCTGCTGAGAGAACCACAAACTGTGAAGACTCCACTGCCTACGAAACCTGCAGCGTACATTGTGAATTCTTTTTTCCTGTTTGTGACACCTGTTGTTTGTTGCTTAGAGTATATTATTCGAGGAGAACATATTTATACATACCAACTATTTATATAAGACAGCTGTCTGTTGCATGAACTCTTTGTCAGTCCAGTGTGCTGGAGTATGAGTTCCTATTGAACTGCTAGTCCAACTATTCATGCTACTTGGATGACTGAACTGCTGCTTTTTTTATTTTTTGACGGGAACGCAAGCATTCAAGGTCGTCGGCCACCAAACAGGTTAGATTGTTCGGGTAATGAGACAGCCACAACAGCTGGTCAGACTGCGACACACCCATAGCTGCTAAACAGTGAGCAGGCTTATTACATGCCCGTGGGCAGAATTCAACCACAAAATCACTAAACTCCATGGTGAGCTGGTACTTGATATCCAGGAAAAGATGACCTAGCTTAGCTTGATCAAACGCTGATGTGGTCAAAGCTTGCTTGAGGATCTGTGGCAATAATGATACGACCAATGCCAAGCTGATCAGCAATACAAATACCCCTCTCAACAGCAATCGCTTCTCCATGCAGGGCATCACTCGCATGTGGTATCTTACCAGCTGCCGCAAAAACAATCACGGTGGAGCTGCAGGGTATAGAAAGCCATACCCTCCTCGTTTTAACCCAAAACCTGTGGCGCAAGCAGGAGTTTTAAACACTAAACAGTCAACGTCGGCACCTCAGCCGAAGATGGCGCCAGTGGGATCATCTACTCAACAGGTGATGCCGAGGGAGGTTTCCAACGAGGTGGGCTCTGATAAAAATGAGAAGAGTGTGCTGATAAAGTTAAGTGTTTCCGATGCAACATAGTGGGTCATTTTTCTGTTGACTGTAAGACAGTCCTCTGTGATTTATGTGAAAGTGCTGACCATGCAAATGATGTTTGTCACCTCCATGATGTGCCCAAGCCAACTCTGTCTGTATATGGTTATGGTCATGAGGGACTTATGCTTTTTCAGTCACCCGATTCTAATTTTAAATCAAGATCTGACAATGGGCGTATGTGCCGCATTACAGTCAAAGATGGTTCTTTGGAGCCTAAGGCTGTTGTGGATACTTTAAGATTCTTGGTTCCTGATGAAGCTTTTCAATGGGATGTTCAGCGGCAAGGAAAGAATGTGTACAAGACACAGTTCCCTAGCAAGCTGGAGT
This sequence comes from Poa pratensis, assembly GCA_947311845.1. Classification (NCBI taxonomy): domain Eukaryota; kingdom Viridiplantae; phylum Streptophyta; class Magnoliopsida; order Poales; family Poaceae; genus Poa; species Poa pratensis. Next base: position 13,348,176 of record CAMZMU010000113.1, read on the forward strand.
TGGCAAGAGCCATTCGTTTTGGCTCTTTTAAGTGAAGGACACACCATGTTCTCTGGATTTTGAAGAGTGGACTTTCAATGTGCAACCATCAATTCAGTTGGAGAAGGTTTGGTTACTTATCTCAGGTGTGCCGGATGAGCTAATCCGTGACTATTTGACTGTGTGGAGCCTTGGGGGTTTATTTGGAATAACTAAAGAAGTTGATATGGCTTACACCAGGAGGCATGGAGTGGTGAGAATTCTGGTTAAAGTGCTGGACATTTCTTGCATTCCGTATAAAAAAATCTGGTTCTACAAAGAGGAGGGATATGAGCTCTCCATCGAGATTGATGAAACTATGCTGCCGGTGGACGATGTTGAGATGGATGATGCTAAGAGTGAGGATAATGATAAGAGTGATCATGCTAATGAAGAGACTAAAGGAAAAGATAAAGAAAAAGCTTCTGATAATACCAAAGAAAAATCAGTCTCAAAAAATTCTTCAAGTGGAGGTGGAGTGATTATTAATACTCCTCATGCACAAACGGCTGCATTATCTCCTTTTATCAAATTCGGATCCTTCTCTGATCGCTGGGCAGACTGGGCTGAGGAGGAAGAGGCTAACACATGTAGACAGTTGTTTCAATCACCAACAGTTCAAGTCGCTCCTGTTGCGGAGAATGTTGCCGAAACAGTGAATTTGCCTCTGTCTCTTCCATCGGCAGAGAATACTGCTGTTCTCGAGCAGATGAGAGTTGTTCAGTCCCCGGAGGTGGATGCTAGACTCGGTGTCAGTGTCGACATGATTGACTCGAGCCTACCAGAGGAAGTTTTGGTCAAGGAAATCAGAGAGGTGGAAGCTGCTGCACCTTTAGCCACGGTAGAAAAAATTGCACCAGCAGAAGTACACTCGGGATCGCTGTTGGATCTAGATCCTACACAGGTAGAGGCTGGGACGGAGATTGTGGGTGAGCACACGGCGAACGCGCCGGTTCGATCACATCCAGCAACACCAACTCGTCAGCAGATTATTGATTTTAGAGGGATAAAGGAGGCTAGCGCGGTGGGTGTTCGGTCGAGTGAACGCATTCGAGGACAACCAAATGCTGATGAGGCTCAGATGGCCAGGGCGATGGCGATTGCTCAGCGTCGTGATACACCTCCTTTGACAGGTACAAGTCCAATTTCAAAAATTTCTATTCTGTCTATTCCTTTCGTTGAAGTTGTTGCTAGAGCTAGTAGGTTAGGGGTCGAGTTGGGAAAATCGCCTAGTGAAATTCAGGATTCGGTTAAACTTCTTCAGGAAACGGAAAAACAAAGATCTCTAGTAGTGTTGTCCAAAACTGCTGCGGGGGAGGATGATCCACGTAATCTTTTTGTTTCTAAAATCTCTGGACTTTGTGATGATCTATCTGATGATGAAGGGTCGGTTGTTGCTGATCATACGGATCAACTAACCGAGGTGAAAGTACCTAAAGCCCGTAGAAAGAAAAAATCTGTGGACAAGAAAAACATTAGACAGAGTGCGAGGATTAAAAAAAACAAATCTAAATCTAATCAATCATGAGAGCACTTATCTGGAATACTGAAGGTTTTAGAGATACAGCCAAGCATTTTTTTATCAAAGAATCCATACGGGAATATAAATTAGATATTGTGGCTTTCTTAGAAACAGGGAGATCAAATTTTTCTGAACCTTTCTTGAGGGGTTTAGCGGCTGGGCAGGACTTTATGTGGTACTATCTACCACCTCATGGAAGGTCGGGTGGGATCCTGGTTGGTTTTAACGCAGCTTCTATAAGTGTCAAAAATATAGAGGCAGGAGATTACCTAGTTAAATTTCACTTGAGCAACAAACGTGATGCTTTTGAGTGGAGTTTTGCCGCTGTTTATGGGGCGGCACAAGAGGCACAAAAACAGAATTTCTAGCTGAATTAGTTCGGATGGGTGAGGATGAATCTTTACCTCGTTTTATTGCGGGAGATTTCAATATTATTCGAGGCCCACATGAGAAAAATAACACTAATTATAATGGGAGATGGCCTTTTATGTTTAATGCGATTATCGAGTTTGAGCTTACGTGAAATCGATCTCGGGTAGAAAATATACTTGGGCAAGTAGGAGACCAACACCCACGTTTGAGAAACTAGACCGAGTTCTTGCTAGTGTGGACTGGGAGCAGAAATTCCCCCTTACAACGGTTAGGGCCCTCACAAGGACGGGCTCGGACCACTCCCCTCTCCTTGTGGACTTCGGTGAGCAAGCTCACCTTGGAAAGAAGGCTCATTTTTCTTTTGAACTAGAATGGTTTGGGGAAGAGGGTTTTTATGAGCTAATTTCAACAGAATGGAGCGCCTATACTGTTGGAAATACTCCGATTGAAAGGTGGCAAAATAAAATTAGACATCTTAGAAGGTATCTTCGGGGATGGGCTCGTAACCGTAGTGGAGTTTATAAAAAAGAAAAAGAAAGACTCTTGTTAATTATTGATGATCTAGATCTAAAGGTGGAAACGAATCCGTTAACTGAACCCGAAAGAAAAGTCTTGAGGGAGGCAAATGAAAAGCTAGCTAAGCTTAGGCGTGATGAAGAAGCCAAGTGGGCTCAAAGGGCAAAGGTCAAACATGTGCAACAAGGGGGAAATAATACGAAATATTTTCATCTAATTGCCAATGGCAAGCATAGGAAAAAGAAATTTTTCCAATTAGAACAGGAGGAAGGGACTATTGTGGGAGACGATAACCTAAAAGTATACATAACGGAGTATTACAAGAGGTTATTCGGAGAACCTATTAAAAATAATTTCAGACTACGGGAGAATTATAATGATGATATCCCACAACTAAATGCGGAGGAGAACACTATCCTCACGTCGGTTTTTTACTGAGAAAAAGTGTTTGATGCAGTTTCTCAAATGGAGCATAATAAATCTCCAGGACCAGACGGTTTTCCTGCAGAATTTTATCAAAAGTGTTGGCTTATAATAAAAAATGACTTGATGGACATGTTTAAACAATTACAACTAAACGAGTTGCCTTTGTATAAACTGAATTTTGGGGTTATAACGCTGCTGCCCAAGAAGGAAGAAGCGGTACAGATTCAGCAGTATAGACCCATTTGCCTACTTAATGTTAGTTTTAATTTTTTTACTAAGGTGGGTACAAATAGAATTTCTACGGTCGCTCAAAAAGTTGTTAGACCTACCAAACTGCTTTCATGCCGGGTCGTAATATTTTGGAAGGGGTAATTGTGCTTCATGAAACAATTCATGAGTTGCACAAAAAAAAGATGGATGGTGTCCTTTTTAAAATCGATTTTGAAAAGGCATATGACAAGGTTAAATGGCCTTTTCTGCAACAAAATATGAAATGAAGGGTTTTACGGAACAATGGTGTAAATTAATAGAAAATTTTATCCAAGGAGGATCTGTGGGGATAATGGTAAATGACGATATTGGCCATTACTTTCAGACAAGAAAAGGTCTTAGACAGGGCGACCCGCTATCCCCTATCCTTTTTAATATTATAGCTGATATGTTAGCTGTTCTAATTGAAAGGGCTAAGTTAGACGGACAAGTGGGAGGTTTAATACCGCATTTGGTAGAAGGAGGGGTTTCTATTTTGCAATATGCGGATGATACTATTCTATTCATGGAGCACGATCTACAGAAAGCTGTAAATATGAAGCTCATTCTTTGTATCTTCGAACAACTTTCTGGCTTAAAAATAAATTTTCATAAGAGTGAGATCTTTTGTTTTGGTAAAGCAAAGGAATCGAGGATCATTATCAGCAAATCTTTGGTTGTGAGGCGGGTTCTTTACCTTTTCGCTATCTCGGGATTCCAATTCATTTAGGAGACTGCTCAATAAGGAGTGGAATCCAGTGGAGAATCGTTTTGAGCGAAAATTAGGATGCTGGCAGGGCAAGCTTTTATCATATGGTGATAGGCTTGTTCTTATCAATTCAGTCTTAACTAGCTTGCCTATGTTTATGTTGTCTTTTCTTGAAATACCTAAAGGGGTACGGAAAAGATTAGACTTCTATAGATCTCGATTTTTTTGGCAAAGTGACCAACTTAAACGTAAGTATAGGCTCACTAAATGGAACATTATATGTAGACCTAAAGACCAAGGTGGTCTTGGGGTCGAGGTTCTTGAGATCAAAAATAGGTGTTTGCTTAGTAAGTGGCTTTTTAAATTATTGAATGAGGAAGGAGTGTGGCAAGAATTGCTTAGAAATAAGTATTTTCCAGACAAAACGTTGTCTCAAGTGCAAGCAAAACCTACGGATTCTCAATTTTGGAAGGGACTCATGAGCGTTAAAGAGGATTTTTTTAAAAGAGGCAGTTTTAAGTTAGGGAGTGGATCTAATATTAGTTTCTGGGAGGATGTGTGGCTGGGAGATGCCCCACTATCACAACAATACCCATCTCTTTTTAACATTGCTAGGAGGAAAGACGTTTCTGTAGCAACAGTTTTCTCACTCCCGACTCTAAACATTGACTTTAGAAGATCACTCACGGGCAATAAATGGGAGAGATGGCTGCATTTGGTTGAAAGGTTATTCAACGTTGAACTAACTGATCAGCCGGATGTGTTTGTATGGAGACTTACCTCCTCGGCAGTTTTACAGTCAGGTCTATGTATGCGGATTTTATGAATGGGCATATGGCTTTTCTTCGTAAATATATTTGGAAAATGAAAGTACCACTTAAGATAAAGATCTTCATGTGGTTCGTGTACAAAAAGGTAATATTAACAAAAGACAATTTAGCAAAACGTAATTGGAATGAATGTACAAAATGTTTTTTTTGTGGCTCGGAGGAGACGATCCATCATCTTTTTATTACCTGCCCTTTTGCAAGAATTATATGGATGATTGTACAATTTGCTTTCAATGTTTCACCTCCTACCAATATAACAAATATGTTTGGCAATTGGTTGAATGGGATTGATAAAGTTACTAAAACACAAATCAGAGTTGGGGTTTGTGCTATAGTTTGGGCTATTTGGAACTGCAGAAATGATGTTGTGTTTAATAAGAGGACAAACACTCATTTTTTAGGTTATTCATATGGCTACTTTTTGGATGCAAACTTGGGCTTGCCTATTACCCGAGGATCAGAGGGCTTCTATGGATTTCGGATGCACACGGCTCCAGACGGTCGCTCGGCATGTCTTCAACCGGGGTGGCTCACAGCTTTCTAGAAGAATTCACGATGCTTAGAAGACGACGAACTTTTTATTTGTTTCGGTGGCTGATCTTTGTCTCCACTCTTTGTGATCCTTGAACTGTAATAAGTTGTACCTTTCATACTCTGCAATAAAAAGCCGTGTGCATCAATTGATGCAGAGCTGGGATTTCCCCTTTTCAAAAAAAAAAAAAAACTCCCATTCTGTTCCGAGCAATGGCACCCCAGCCTCCCATCAGAAGTGATCTTGATATACTCCTCTGGTGGCGGTGCCCATTTAACATTTTTGTTCATAGCTGGCTTTGGTTGTGGCTTGTAAAACTGATTCCACTCATCTGTCTGATGCTTGATATGATAAATGAAATCATCGATCGACATGCGAGACTCGTTGTGATTCCCCTTATTCCTCTCTGTCCACCATGACCAGATTAGGGCCACAGTCGTCATCCTCCTGTTGTAGGGTAGTAACCAGATTTGTTCAAGTACACGCAATGGGCCTTGACACTCCATGAGATTAAGCCGGACATCCTCCAGTTGTAGTGCACGCCAAATAGGTTTCACATGTTTACATCGAACAGGGCTGTGACAGACACACAGGTTGTATCTAGTTCCACACCTCGGCGAGCAATGTTCATATGAAGAGGACGGCTGTTATGGCCAAAACCCAAAGAAAATGATGCACCTTCGCTGGGCAATGAAGTCTCCAAAGCTGCTGCCATGTCACAGACGTCCATGAATCACCATTGGATGCCATCCCAGTTGGACGCGTATTCTGTATGTCATTGCATGTCAATTGGACTCGGTACGCTGATTTATCTGAGATGACTCTTTTAGAATCAAAATGCCAAGCAACCCTGTTTGTTAGTATCATTGTCGCCCCCTGCTGCTGAGAACCACAAACCGTGAAGCCGCCTCCACTGCCTACGAAACATGCAGCGTACATTGAGAATTCTTTTTTCCCGTTTGTAATACCTGTTGTTTGTTGCTTAGAGTATATTATTCGAGGAGAACATATTTATACATACCAATTATTTATATAAGACAGCTGTCTGTTGCATCAACTCTTCGTCAGTCCAGTGTGCTGGAGTATGAGTTCCTATTGAACTGCTAGTCCAACTATTCATGCTACTTGGATGACTGAACTGCTGCTATTGGCTATGATGAAAACATGAACATATGATGAAAATAGCCGAAAATCGAATAGGGCTGGCCGTTTGGGGCAGCCGCCTCAGTTGAGGTGGACATGTGTCTGGCACCCAGAGGACACATTTTTCAGGGGTGCCGGACACATTAACGGGGCGTTGGTAGAGATTCTCTAACAGAGCATAACATATACATGTAGTACTAGCTACCACTGGTGGACCAGAGGGTGGGCCGTGGCCCACCTAGAATTCTGAAAACTTGTTTTTTACCTACTCTGAATTAGAAGATTAGAACGTCTCCACATGGTCCAATAGGCCCAAATAATGCTACTTCCCTGTACCGGAACGAGAGGACCAACGCGTGTTCCCTCGATCTCCTCAGTCCCCTCCCTGACTGCTAGATCGCTAGTTCGCTTGTGTTAATTGTTAATGTGTAGTGATATTTTCGAAATCTCCAAATTAATTTCTAATTTTTGCTTGTGTGTGTTGTAATTGTAAAATAGATTATGACGAGACATAGTGATATTGTGGCCCTTTATCGGAATCATGAACCAAATAGGACGGCATCTTCTCGACTGTGCATGGTTGGGCTCCACAAGTGGCGAGGATTGCGCTCTAGTGTTTGTGTGCTTTGTTTAGGCTTTCGGTTGTTGTCTTCTACTTGCAATAAGCTGGCTTGAAGGCTGGACTGGGGGGGGGTGTTGTATGTCCCCTTGCTTTCAGTTCATTTTGCTTTACTGATTTGTAAGAAAACTGGCGGTTTCTTTAATGGAAATCTGTGAGGAGGGCTCGTTACTTCTATAAAAAAAATCGTGGTACATATATTTATATTATTACGAATCGATTTGCTATTTATAGTATTCATTTGGCAAAAAAAAAATCGCCGTGCGACTTTTTTTTGACAGTGTGCCCACCCTTCAACTTTTTCCTAGGTCCACCACTGCTAGCTACTATAAACAGTTTTACATATTTAGACTGTGGTCCGGGTCATAGAAGAAATCTTTCAATGTTGGGTGTTAACAGTACCGTCTATCAGTACGCACACTCGTATAGCCGCTTGGCAAATTGATAAACTTATACGTGCACTCGTCACGCTGCTATTGCATATTTCATATTTGCATAAGGATGTTTTATCTGGAATAAAACCTTGGACTTGATAGCTGAATCGATGACAGGAGGATGTGTGACTGAATCGCTGTCTGAAAGAGCCGGGATCTTTGGCAGATTGCAAGCGAGACAACGAAGATAAGTGCGACGGATCGCTTGTTATATGTGGTCGAGAGCAAAGGAGAAGGTCTTGGGTCAAACGAACAGCAAGGAGATGTAATTCTTTGGAATGGTGGATAGATACACGTGCCAAGGGCTGCTACCGTTACAGTTCACCTAGCCATTACGCTTCCGTATCATGCAACGGGACAGGTTTATCTTCTTCGGAGTTTCCTGGTTTTCTTCTACGCCTTTCTTTGGAGACTCTTTGAATCTTGATCACCCACTTGAGACATGCGCGTCCACTAAGTGCCGCGTAGGCAACGGATAAGCTGAAAGAAACTTATTCAGCCCAAGTTCAGAGACGAGCTTCCGCAAACAGGGGAGCCGAATCCGAAGAGAAGCAGAACATGACACATGCAGAGTTGGACTTGTCGCGACCAAGGTAACATGGGTAGGAAAGCAACGGAGGTTCAGATATCACAGAAACGGGCGGTGATTTATACAGTATTATTTAAACAGTGGATATATGTGTGTACTCTTCAGATTGATAATAATCGTACCAACATGATTCATGAATGTGACAATTTTCGCAGAGTTATTTTCTTCCACGCCTCGCTTTGGAGCTGCGCAGGTAGTCTCAGATCTTGACCAGTCTCTTCGAATAATTAAACACGCAAAAAAAGAAAAGAAAAAAAAGCAATACATCACCGAATATTGAGCCAACGATAGCGTCCAGTGTCTATTGGGTTTAGAGTCAGTCAGGACAACCGTATCTTGTGACACCGGTTTACCTATGGAAACCGGTACACCATCCGATTCAAATGAATAAGACATACATTTAGTAAAAAAATCAACAACATCTATGTTTGACTAATGTAATGAACATTTACGATACCAAATCAATATCCATAGATTCATCATAAAATATGTTTCTATAATACATTTATTTAATATCGTACGTGTTTATATATTCTTCTATATATTTTGTGAAACTTAGTAAGGTTTGATTTTATTAAATTTATACGTCTTATTTATTGGCACGGAGGTAGTACTTGGTCATTGGGGAAAATATCTAGTCAGCGGCCAAGCCAGGATTTCAACCATGTGTAGTCAATTGACTATGGCTCCGTCATTGTATCTAGTGATACCACACGTCCACATCACACTCTAAAATTCAAATTTACAAGCGGAAAAAAGTTCCGGAACAAATTTATGGGTGTTCACAAGATGTGTTTTTACATTCACTAGAATTATCATAACCAAATTTGAGATACACGAAGAGAAACAGAAAAGATAAATTGCTATGTGAATAGTATTATTTTGTGTTTTTTTCTTTATGTGACACTATCCATGTTGGATTGTCTTTTTGATTCTCTGCATGTATTTTGAATCTGGGTTTCGAAAACTCTAGAGACTGTATACACATATCTTGTGAACACACACAATTTTTTCTGGATTTTTTTGAAACTTGCAAATTCGAATTTTAAGGAGTGGTTTCATGTGAGGTGTGGTATCACTAGATATGCTCTCTTGGTCATTGAACCGTAGATGACGCTGCTAATCCACCCCCCCCCCCCCCCCCCCCCCCCCCCCCCCCCCCCACCCTCCTGGAATAATTGTAAATTTACTGTGGCCACATTTCGCTCATTTTGAGTTAGAATACCGGTGGCCAAGTTAATTTTGCACCCATACAAAGTAGTCGCTGAGTTGTTAAAATTTATATCAAAAAATGAAATTTTAAAATCATAGAAGTCGAGGCACCCCACGGCCCCACACGTCCAACACATGCTAAGATTCAAATGCCAGATGAATCAACAAGCACCATCCCAGGGCGCACATCATCATTTCGGCAAGGCTAGCTACCCATAGACACTCACACGCTACATCTTCCATCTCACGCACATGAGATGTGCGCCGCCTCCTCGCCGCCAACGTGCTGCATTGTCTTGCTGGCCGACGACACACACTGCGATGCTGCCGTTGTTACCGTGGCCTGAAGAGGAGGAGCTTGTACCGCTGCTGTTGCAGCCCTCTTGCATGTGGCCATGGTGAACGTGTGATCGGTGAGCGGGACAACTGGAAGGTTGTCACAGTTGCAATCTCAATCATGAAGCCGTCGGGGTCATGGAAGAAGATCTGGTCCACGTAGATGCCACCCTCCTCCACACACCGCTGGATGTATGTGATCCCTAGCTCCTTTAGACGCCGCTCCACCGCGACCATACTCTCGCACTGCAAAGTGCAAACGTACAATTTCATAAACCATCCAACTATATAGAGTTTGTATATGATTCCCCAAATTCACATTGTGACCGGCGAAAAAAAATACATTGTGAATTGTGACGTAATTTAGCAATCTGCATTTACAATGTTAATTTGTGTGTGGTAACTTAGCTCAGTTCGCTGTTGTTGAACTGATTTGTGTTGTGCTTGTTTGTAAGCTGTTGTGAAAAATAGTCACGGTAAAGATAAAACCTTGTAAACAAACAGTAAAATATTAAAAAGCTAGCTCTAGATTATCACAATCCACTGCAATGACAAACACGACCTTAGATCGGCCGAATATGGATCATATGCATATAGACAACAACCCATGCATCACATGAGAGGCGCCACCACCGCGTGAAAAGATATCTAACCGGTCGGCTACTCATAGAACTTTCCTATTTCTAAAGATCAGTACTCGTAGAAGATTTGGTCTCAGACATCACATGTACTTGATGTTGATTGATAGTCATAGAGAGCTGATCTGTTACTCGCATGTAGGACACATGTATGTAGAAGTTTGGCGCCGGCGGAGACGTGTTCTCTCGTGACAACCTAATAGACTATCTTGCTCTTTCGTGTGACAGTTTGCGGGGAAAAGTTTTGGAATGGGAAATAGGTGGAAAGCAACCAGCCCTCCTTTGTTGGTGTGGCGCCCGTATGTTGGAGATAACCTAGAAGCCTTTTGCTAGCGACTGGCAACCAGTTTGGAAAGACATGCATATGGGCGTTCTAGAGAGTTCCACAAACCAATTAACCTCATAAAATGGATGATGATTTAAATTTCTGTACTTCTATTTTGAGCCATATATATGTATGTTGCACCATTTTGGAAGGCAGCACAAAAATAAATGGATGCTGATTTAACTTTTAGTACTTTCTATCCGAAACCAATAAAGGCGATATCGAGCCTACCGGCCGTAGCGTACGCAGGTTAATTGCCATCACGATTCGAAAAAAAAGGTTAATTTCCATCGGAAGATAAATTATATCCTGATTCTAATCGCAGACGATGTGTCATGGCAATCTCAGTCATGTTGTAGAGTAGTCAATTTTGTGATTATCGAAGTATGTACCTGGAAAGAGATGTGGTTACCCTTGGGGTTGATCTCCGTCTTCTCCTTGAAACTTTTGGGGTCCTCGGATTGCAACAGGTGGATGCCAATCCCATAGTTGAACAACCTAACTCGCCAGCAATAAAAAAAAAACACCAGAGCCACCCGGTTAAACATTTCTGGCGTAGCTGGACACTGAATTTCACCGACGCACCGGTTATTTTGTGTTCATGAAAGAAGAGACGATCTTTAAGCTTAGCTACCATGCGCCGTTGAAGTTGAAAGACCCAGGGCGGCGGATGGGGACGAAGCCCAGGACGTTCATGTAGAAGTCGAGCGACTCCTCGACCGACCTGCAGACGATGCTGATGTGGTTCAGAGACGCTAGCGGCAGCATTCCGCCGCTCGCCATCGACGACGCCGTCGTGTTCACCATCCTCACCGGCACCGATCACTAAACTAACACCTCAAATCCGATCGTCGTTGCTGGGCGACGAATCTATAGGTGCGACCGGCGCATCGTCCAGCATGCATGGACATGCATGCGGATGCGTGAGGGATGTGAATGTGATGAGATCGTCCCTGTCCCGAATGTTGGATTTGTGCCCATGAGCTCTCTCTACATTTATTTATAGAGGACATGCGATGGTGTCGGTGAACCTGGGACAAACAAACGGAAAAACAAGGGGTCCTAATTCTTCGGAACAAATTCAAATGCGGCACGAGATACATACTTTTACTGAAATCTATATTTGGGACCTGCCTGTTTTGGTCTTAACCAATGACTTAGAACCGAACCGTTCAATCTTGCCACCGCAATTTATCACGATCAACGCCATTCCCTCTCCTTTCTGAGACGACTACGACATGCATTATCAGTCCTAAACTAATTTCACTATAAAGACGACAAACCAAGATTACAAAAACACAATGTCTACGAAAGTGGCACACTCGCAAGAAATGTAAAGAGAAAAATAATGACACGTAGAAATAAGGAAACTCATAAAGAAGAGTTCAAGGTGTAGAGAAGATTGGAGTGCAAAACACTGTCGGGATGGCCTCTGAACTCATGATCATCCCTATCAAGCCTTGTTTGTTACTAGGGTATTTTAGGGGATTGGTGATAATCCTATAGTGGATTGGGTGAAACCCCAAACTTCACCCAATCTCAGGGGATTGGGGATCCAATCCATTAGATAGAGGTAGTGTATTGGTTATTGAGAAAAATTAATGAATTAGAGTTTGGGAATTTCTTGTGAAAGGTGGGGATAAAATCTATCCAATACACTAGAAATAAACGATGTTTTGAGATATGAGAATTTGGGGGTTTGACGGGGATAATCCCCGCCTATCCCTCAAAAAAACTCTAGAAACAAACAAAGCCTCATGGATTCTTTAATCTTCTCCATGATAAATATGGAGTCTCTATGTGCTTTGATTGCGGTAGATCCTATGAGATGTCCCACATGATTACAATCAGTGTTATGTATATAATATTGCTGGGTCCATGTTTATGAGAAGGTTTAATCAGTGCAATTCTTTTGATATGGTTGTCTGTGATATATTTAGATGCACATTGTTATTCTGTTCTAGATGCTAAACTTCATTAGTAGCGGGGATAGTGTTCATTAAATGGAGTGAATTGAGGGGTGTGATTAGCTCGGTGAAAGAAAGAGTAAAAGCCTTTGTGCATGTTTGTACTTTGTCCAACCACCTCAATAGAAATAGGTACTGGCGTACTGCCTCAAGACAAGGACAGACACCCAACCTGATGTTATCATACTTAAAACATAGCTCCGTAGTGAGTACATAATTTTCCGGTGTGGAGTGGATGTAGCATCAAGGGGGAGTTACATCACATACTCGCGTGGATGCGGAGTGTTGTACATTATGAGTGGCACCGATAATTTTTTCAAAGTGGCAACTATAGCATTTGCACGTTTGTATTTAGAAGTGTTCTCATATATATACTTTGTATTTGGTGCCACCATATTTGCAAAAGAAATCAAATGAACCCATGAACTACAGTCCATATTTCTTTATAAGAGCACCGTTTATTTCAGTTTTCTTGTATTTTATTTGCGAAAATTAATTATTCTGAATTAAAAAATGCTTTCTTATTGATATTTGTTTATCTTACTATCTTTCAGTACGTTGTACTAAAAATTGCTTCAATATTGATACATTGCAAGTAACTTTTTATTTTTGTCACATCTCGCTTGATAAAGTAGATATTTACTACCTTCATGTCGTGTTTGATATAAACCTCAAGTCACCACTTGTGGGAAAAAAGATTCCGACATTGTAACACTCCACACATGGAGTCCCAACACATAACAAGTCTGCACTATGATCTCTCTCGGCACATGTTTCAAACATTAATTATTTCCTTCTTTATGTGTGGAACTCTTAATGTCATAGGGCCAAAAATCTTATCCCTTGGATATCTCAAGACGGAGAGACCATCAAGATCACATCTTGAGAACATCAGTGAAGTTCGTGCGAAGTATGGAATTGGTGATAGTGCCATTTTGATATCAAGATGGGCAGATTACATTGTCAAAAACAACTTGCGGGAAAGATATGTTTGCACTTTCTAGTTTGAAGTCAAAGAGTACTAATGCACGTGACAATGTATAACATCTGAAGCTAATGGGTTCGAACTTAAGTTTTGAGCCATAGATATGTCCAAGGTGTACGGTCAACTTATTGTGTTTACCTACTTCAATCAAAACTATGTGGGTATCAATATAAAATTTATGCTAATGACCACTTTGTTTTTTATATGTGAAGTTGTATTCTAAATTTTATATTATACTTTATACAGTATATTTGGTGTGAGATATCTTACTATGCACAAAAGCTTGTGTGGACAAGTATATTCCATAGTAGGCACTGATTACATCGTGCTTGGTATTACAAAGCACGACACTTATTATTATCATGGTTGCATGTACTTTCCTGACACCTAATTTGCATTGTCGTTTAATCTATAGCGTTGCAAATCCCAAGTGCCATGGAATAGATTGCGCAATAGATAGCTATCCTCAGAGCTATGTAAAGCACCTGATGTTCTTTCTGGGACACCTTTTTTTCCCGGAGGCCCTTAAGCGCCATAAAAAAATCTCCCGTGGTGTTTTAGCATGTAGCTTGGCGATATAAGTGTGAGGTAATGGGATGTTCTAGTTCTTTTTCACATTACCAGTACCATACATCTGCAACCATCATTGCGCCATCGACATATCAATGCACAAATAAGGAGGGAAATGCTTCCCGTTTCTGGAAAAAAATCAACCCACATAGTCTTTCTCCTTAGAGCATCTCCACCACGGAACCACCACCGGTAGACCCTAAATTTTGTGAGCCTCTAAATAACTGCTCCAGCTTTAGCAACACATCTCATTTCTCAGCTCCTATTTTTTAATTTTATTTGCATATATAATAACTATTTAAACCATATGTACTCATAGTATGTCACCACAATAATTCAAACATATTTATATCTTATGTTTAGAATTCAACCATATTCAACTAAAACTTTACATAGAATTTAAAATTATGTCCCTTGTTCTTAAATATCTAAATGAAATTCATAGTATCAAATGTCTCTATGAAATCACTATGTGGAGGCATGTGCCTACCTGCTTTTGTTTAACAAGAAAAGGCCTGAACGGCCTCAAAGCGGCATAAGATGACCACGGTGAGGGTATAAGTTACAAAAGAGATCCCAACACAGAGAAGTCCCTAGCTAGCTATTGCAAAAAAAGAAGACCCTTCCTCTAATTTGGAAAACGCGATCGGGTCCACCACCGTGGCCTTCTTCATCCGTGCCGGGGACAAAACCACTTGGCACAGGGAAGAAGGGGATCACCACCGCTGGTCCTTCAATGGGTCTCTACCTTGAGGTTGAATAAACGCTAGAAAGCCATGGCCAACGTCGAAGTAAGCCACCTGTTGGCCTTCAGAGTCGACGGCCAAACTTGTGCCGCCGAGATTGTTCTCTACTCGTCTCCAATCCATAGTTTGACTCCTGCACCCGTCGGCACCACACAGACAAGGGGAGAGAGGGCCAACACAGAGCTGCAGAGATGAGGCTTACAACGACCACTACCAAGGACCTTATCTAAGGAGATGTCTGCGATGTATCACTGAAAACTCCTGAAGCAATAATAGTGTTGTGGTTTTCTCACTTCAAGGGTTTTAACTCCCATTGTATTTTCTTGACGTGGTTGCTTCGGCAACTCAGGGAGAGCTCGGAGCCGCGGGAGGTGCGGAGATTGTCGGTCGTGGGAGGAGGGGGGCACTGAGGTTTTCGACGAGGAGGAGGGTGCCACTAAGTCCTTGTGTGTGGCCGCGACATCGCCTTGACAACCGGTGTCAGGCGTCTCGCCTGGCCATCAGGGAGTGAGGGAAGGTCGACGCAAATTCGCAAACGACCGATAAAACCGTGGGGTGGATGTGCGTTGGGGTTTGTTGGGGCTAGGCCATCGAGGATTCGAGACCACGTGGAAAAGAAGTGAGGATGATTCATGATGGAAATTTCAGCCAAACTCTTTGAACCATTGATATGGCTAGAGTGTCAATTCTTGTGGAGGCGGTGATTGGGTGGCTCCTTATTTTTAGGGCTTCGGTAAATGTCCTGCTATATCTTGTTTTCTAGCCTCTGGCCTTAACTGATCTAAGATCCTAGATACGGTCCTACTATAGTTTATCTAGGTACAGATACATCAAGTCACCTATATCGGCGACAATCGACACCTTGCTAAATAAGTACATCCGTTTCAAGATATAACACGTTTTGGTAGGCCATTTAGCCGGACATGGATCGTCTGACGTGCCTTACCCTGACTTTGGGTCACTGACAAGTGGGAACCATGCCTGGTAGTCCCACGTGTAAGTGACACAAAGGCAGGACTGCCCATGTCAGTGGACCCCTGTCCCATTTAGCCTAGCAAAACGTTTTATATTTTGGAACGGAGGTAATATGTCCACAGAATGCAGCATAAGCAAGAGAAAGATGATCAGATAGATGAATTAAAAACACATAAACTAGTAGAGACAGGAGCATGTTGAAGACCTTGAGTCTTCGTCCCCACCTTGATATTATTCGTACGTGTACGAAAAGAAGTACTACTAGACTCCATTGCTCACTACTTGCTATTCAAACGCCACGATAATCGGCCAGTGCTCCACGCTTACCCACACGTAGGTACGCTGCATCATTCCATCTCCGCAAAAACCCTAGATGACGCACGTTCATTGTAACGGTCTGCAGCGCGACCATACTCTGCGCCGTCCGATCGGTTGCCGCGGCCGGAACACAAGGTGGGCAGAAGCACGACAGGGCCGGGTGGGATGACATGGAAACGTCTAGGCATGGTCGCGTGGCGCCGCATAGTCCTTGCATCTCAAGCGCACGAGATGTGCGCCGTCGCCTCTTCTCCGGCGACGCGCGGCATCGCCGAGTTAATAGCCGACGGCACGCACTGGGCCGCCGCCGTCGCTGGTGGGGCGGCCTGCACCGGCGCCACTACTGGCAGTGGCTGCTGCTTGGCGACGACGGCCCTCTTGCAGGAAGCCATGGCGAAGGCCGTGTGGTCGCCGAGCGGGATGACGGGGAGGTTGTCGCAGTTGCAGATCTCGATCATGAAGCCGTCGGGGTCGTGGAAGAAGATCTGGTCCACGTAGATGCCGCCCTCCTCCACGCACCGCTTGATGTACTGGATGCTCAGCTCCTTCAGCCGCCGCTCCACCGCCGCCATGCTCTCGCACTGCAAACACACACACGCCGACGCCATTAATCTCAGCTCGAACTATTGACACACTATCATGGATTCATGGTGGGTGTCGATGCATGTGACGACATGGTGAAGTTGTGATGTGACTCGGCATCCACCTAGCTTGTTCGTTGGTGCGTGGTGACCATGCATGCCATGGCAGAAGAACCCGTGCATCAAGTGGAACTAAATTATGGAACCAAAAGCGTCAAAACACCTGTCGGGCACGTACACACGTCGCAGTCGAGCACCGGTAGGAAATGAGGCATCAATCAAACGCATGATTGATCCATAGAACCGATGAATCGATCGCACATAACGGCACTGTGACTAGCTGGCGACAGGTTTTGGATATTAGGTCACCGGCCGGTGCTTGCACAAGGCAAAAGGCTTTTCGAAAGCAACCCGGGCCTGCTGCTGTTTTGTCTGCTAGGGACAACCAGGTTAGAAAGATCGTGCGAAATATTACGTTGGCGTTCCAGAGAGTTCCACAGAGCATCATTTGGAAAAAAAAGGAGATACTGCTATTTGGTGTTTCTGATCATATATAAGCAGTGTACATTTTGGAGCATAACAGAAAATCAGTGTTTCTCTAGGAAAGGTAGTACTCCAATTGCAACACATGTTCTCTATATTTATATACACCTAAATATCATTTGGCCTCATAACTATAATTAATTGTAGTTCTGCAAAATAGTGCCGGGCAATTCTGCAGGTGTTGTTATGCAATTCTACATGTGTTGTTATGCAAAATAGTACCGCGCAATTCTATAGGTGTTGTTATGACACGACATCCAACTGGGTGTGGAGTTGCATTTTCCGAGAAACCAAGGCAATCTAGTAGGCAAGCCTTGGTATGCATAGCCTTTCCACGAGCACAAGAGAAATGTTCTCTTGCCGCTTGCTTGGGTTGCAGAGCGAACGTGCCCAACTAAATTACGTGTCCTAGCTAGGGACAGGGAGTCATGCATGTTCACCAAGGAGACAATTGAAACCCACTTTCACTCCATTTCTCCATGCCTATCCATCTTCGTCACTGCCGACAGCAACAGGGGTGAAGCTTGGTACACTTGAGGCTCTTTTTTCTCTTGGCAGGGTAAATGGAAGAAACCATGTTTGTTTGTTATAACTCTGCTTACTCTGCCTTCTTCCTGGGCAACACCACGGCAGATTATGCAACAACGTTGTGGGGAAGCAAAGCCCCGCTAAAAGAAAAAATCTTTTGCTGGTTGGTAATGCGTAAGAGATGTTGGACTGCGGACAGGCTAAGCAAAAGAGGACTGCCGGCGCCTGCTGCCTGCACGTTTTGTGATCAGGACCAGGAAACAATCGACCACATCATGGTGGCTTGCCCTTTCGCTAAGGAATTTTGGTTCCGACTCAGCACAAAAAAAGGACTGCAGCGTATTGTGCCCACAAACCACATCTCTGTCAGGACCTGGTGGAGGCAAACACTGGCTAGAAGACCACGAAAGGATCAGAAGGGACTGGCGACGATCATTATCGCTGGATGCGCAAACTGTGGCTGGAACGGAATGCTAGAGTCTTTGAAGGTAGGAGCAAAACACTCCTACAGGTGGTAAATGACACTATGGAGGAGCTGGAGCTGAGGGCGATTGCGAGTCGAAGAGTGGAACATCGCGAGGAGTAGACCTAGAGTGTTGAGTGGTTGTAGGGGTTGTATTGCTGCCGTAAACCTCTTGTAAAAACTCCTTTTCTGAAATCTTAATGCAAAAGACAGCAACCTTTTGTTGCTTGTCCTTGAAAAAAAAAAAGATTAACCAAGCAGACAAAAATGGCTAGGACAGCTATTAATTTTGGAAAGCAGCTAGTCGTGAATTAGGCAGGAGCTATGCTGAAAGCAACCCTCACATGTGCAAACAGACATCAACAAGGTTGGGATAAACGTGGCGAACAAAAAGAAGCAGCCAACGGCGACGCAAAACCTAGCGTGCACGAGACAAGTTGATTCCTGTCGTGGAAAGATAACAGTTACCGTGTTTCAACCAAGGACGATGTATCGACCGTGTGGTCGTTTTCAGTAATATCAATGAGCAATAACAGCAGTGTGTGTGGTTTAATCAGCACATTAAAATTAGTTACCTGAAAAGAGATGTGGTTATCCTTTGGGTTGATCTCTGTCTTCTCCGGTAAACTCTGGGGGTCCTCCGATTGCAGCAGGTGGATGCCGATCCCGTAGTTGAACAACCTTAATTCGAAACAAAAATCATCATCAGATGCAGAGCTGTGCAATACGGTACAGAGGGAGTAGTATCGAGTTTCATGCATCAAATTAGGTCATCAGTGCCATGTTCGTATGTGCATACTTCTGCTTGGTAATTAAGTTGGTCTACCAAAATTGCAAGATTGAACAAGAGGTAATTACCATGCGCCGTCGAAGTTGAAAGACCCGGGGCGGCGGACGGGGAAGAAGCCGAGGACGTTCATGTAGAAGTCGAGCGACTCCTCGACGGACCTGCACACGATGCTGATGTGGTTCAGCGACGCCAGCGGAAGCCCGCCGCTCTTGCCGCCGTTCACCATAGCCGCCGTTGTGTTCACCATCCTCTCACTGACGAGCTTCCGATTGTCGCAGGTGGCCGGAGAATTCGTCGCCTAGTTATGTGTCTGGCGAGGGATCCAAGCACAAATCGATAGACCCAGGGAAGAAAGAAAAAGCGAACTCGAACTGAGATAGGTGCTCTACACTACACTGTCTTCAGGAATGGCTGCTGCTGTACTGATGACTGAATGATGGGAGGTGAGGTGGAGTTTGTGCTCTGTTATATAGCTGCAGGGGAGTGGTACATCCTGACACGTGGCTCCACGTCATCCTCATCCAGACCGTTCGCACACGCCTCATGCCGCACGCCCTGTTTGTTTGGGCTTCTGCTTCTGTTTTGGCTCTAAAAGCAGAAGGTCAAACAAACAACATCAAATGGAAAAGCACTTCTCAGAAGCGCAGTACCGAAATACACTACAAAACGCATCCAGAGCGGAAGCGGGGCAGGAGGTGCTTCCCGCAGCTTTCAACTTAGCTCCCGAATGCCACTCAGTGCCCGAAACGGTGCCTTCCTTGACTGCTTCGCATGCACATCTTTCTGTACGTGTACTGACCGCCTGTAAAGTGATCGATTCTATGTGCGTGTAAAAGTGTAGTTCCGTGTTGGTGAAATTCGAAATATACTTCGATCCAAAATAATTTGTACACGAAATACGTTCATGTCGACAAGTAGGTTTCATTCCCGTAATCGGTTTAGAGTTTCGTACAAAATAATTTGTAGCATCCCTCTATTTTAGACGAAGTTCATAACTTTTTTGACGAATTTTATCAAATTTGTCATACTCGGTAGACCCTTTGAAACTCCTTTTCAAGTGTAGGTTGAAATAACCCGAGCTTCTCTGACATTTTTCTGTGAATATGGGGAAGCCTTGTAATATATTTGTTGGACAACCTCGCATGGTCTTTTGGATATATGTGAAGTGTTATGATCTTTCGGATATATGTAATGCTCTATGTTCGGATAAATATGTGTTTCAATTATTACATATAAATAGATAAACTGATATGATTTAGCTATCTAAACATCGTAATAATGAATTAAATAAGTCAAAAACAATTGTTTCGCTTCAAATCGGCACTTATATAACATCTTCAGCACTTAGGGACATTCCAGACATTTTATCAGAAAACCAACAGCTACAGCTGACAACAGCACTCCTGCCAAACATCAAATCTCTGCTTCCAGCAGCTGCTTCTCACAACTGCTTTTCCACAGCTCAACAGGTACAGCTGCTTCTCAAAAGTTGCAGCCCAAACAAACAGATCCTTAGACCTTGCTATTTGGAAGAACAGCTTCGAAAATTAAACAGTAGCACATGGCGCCAAAATATGAAACTTAGGCTGTTTTTTTTTTGAAAAAGACCTGGCATTAAAAGAAACACCGATCCGTACAAAACACATCAACAAAATCGAAAATTAGAACGAGATCATTGAGATGCCCGTCGTCTTCAACCTCCAGACCGTGTCGACGGCGCGTCGCCGCTGCCGCTCCTCCCAGATAGCCTGACGTTGTTGGATGCGGACGTGAAGTCGTCGAACGGGTCAAGAAAATCACATCCGTCCCGAAGCCGAAGAAGAAGAATGAACCGCCGATAAAACTCCATAACGATCCGAAAACCGCCACCGCCAGAAGAAATACTCGAGAACCACACCACTCCCACGAGTTTCTCGACGCCGCGCGTTAGTCGGCCGGCCATCTAGCTAGCTTTTACCGTATGTTGTCTACTAGTACTACCGCCAAGTTCCAGACATTTCCAGAGAGGCTGGCTAGACGGTTGGGGGAGAAAGATCCATCACGATTTCAGCCACGTACTGCGTGTATGTGAATGAGCTCTGTCGCGTCGGTCCGTGAATACTTTCTTCAGTTTATGTTGTTCTTCTTAAACGTGGACTCACTAGCCTGCAGATGTCATGTTATTCCCCAAGAGGCCTCCATTGCCTAGATACACATTCGGTCTTCAGTTCATATACATACATAAATAACACATTAGTAATAGTACGGTCCTCAAAATCAAGCAAGTCAGTGGTAACCTTTTTCTGGACTGTCGGACGATTTGCAAATTCCTGGCCACTTTTTCCTAGACCATTGGATGTTCATCCAACCATTCTAAGTTTATCTTCCTCCGTACACTGCTACGCCGTCGCCTCCCTCATTCTCTAGGTGGTGTGCCGTCGTCGCCTCCTCCTCCCCCATCGCGGGTGCTCTTTGGATGCCATTGTGTGAACCGCCCTCTCTGGCCATGCCTTTAAGCCTTGGAGAAGCATCTTCTTCACCGTCATTAGCATCTCCAATTCCTAACTCCGGAGAAATTAAGTTTGTTGATGCATGTTGCCTTCTTGCATGCCTCCTCGCCTGGCCCCAACTCGATCCTGGCTAGCATCCTATGCCATCACCACCACGGTCAGCATCGTCGTCATCGTTTTCGGCTTGATACTGGCTCGCCTGCGCCCGCTCTTCCATGGTATCAGAATCCGAAGTTTTAGGTTTCTCGAGGATAGAAAATAGATATGTGTATTTGGCATGCATGTATATGAAATTTCGGTTTAATTTGAACTTTTTGATATAAGAGTACAAAGAGATCAAAGTTCGCTTTTATCAATGATGTAGCTTGAACTCAGCTTTCTCCATCTGCTAGACCAAGAGCACCCTCCTTCTCAACAAAGGAAGGACAAGAGAAAAAGAGCCTCCTCAATGGCTCAAAGTGTAGAGCTGCCTGCTAAGAGAAGATAAATGGCCTGGCCTCTAGTGCTCAAGTTCCTGCTTCTGCTAGTGATCCTCCACAATCCTCTACTGGTGATATAGAAGAAGAAATGCAAGAAGAAAGCAGAAGTTATGATGTAGAAAATGCATCTACTGCCTCTTTGCTCAAGGCTTCCTTCATCAAAAAGCTTTTCCCATGAAGAAGAATTTAGATCCGAACGGCTAGACCCTAGGCTCGATCTGGTCCGGAAAGGGTCGGCCCACTCAATCCGATCGCCGAGCCAGCCGGCGGTGTGGGGGCTGCTGGCTCGGCCTGAATAAAGCTGGTTTGGCCCTGTTGTTCTTCAAATGCCAAATCGTTAGCACCTAGATGCGGGCCTCCTAGATCAAGATGCCGACGAGTTCCAGTCTTCCTCTCACTGATTCCGCTAGTTGGCGCATGGCGCACTGGATATCTAGATCAGAATCAATTCGGTCGTGTGCTCCCTCATCTTCGGCCAGTGAGGCTTCATGAGGGTGTGGCGCGAAGCTTCACCTTTATTGACGGTGCCATGGGACATGTCTAAATATAGACTTCCATGGTACTGACAGAGGTGGAGAAAGGCATGGTGGCTGCGATCGGAGGTTTGTAATGGTGTACAGGTGTTTTGGTGCCGATGAATAATAGCGGCACATGTTCTTCCTGTGTGTCGGGTGTTGGTAACTTTCAGCAGCGGCATTGGCAAGAGGGGGCGGCAGTACAGGTGGACTGCATTTTTGGTGGTGCTCCTCGAGCACAGAGTCGCGATTTCCAAGGTGAAAGCGCAAGGTCTGATCTTCATTGTTTGTGTCTGGCAATGGCCTTGCAGAAGGCATTGTTTTGTGAAATCGGATTTTCTTCTGGTTGAAAACTCAAGATCTTCGATCGAACGATGACAACGCTTCCTTCTTGAAGGTGGCATTTTTGGAGAATCCCTTTTTGCGGTTCAGGTGTTGTTGCTTGATGACGTGAAAGCACACGTTCGTTGGGAGACCCCAAAAGGAAGGTATGAAGCAGTGCAGCAACAAGTTTTCCATCAGTAAGATACCAAGGTTATCAATCCAGTAGGAGTAAGAAATCACTTCTGAAGGTTGTCAGTGGCGCGCTGACGTGGAACCTGCACACAACAGAATCAAACTACTTTGCCCCAACGAAACAGTGAGGTTGTCAATCTCACCGGCTTGCTGAAAAAAGGATTAAACGTATGGTGTGGAAAATAGTGTTTAATTGCAGAGAATGAAAAGGAACAATGATTGCAGTTGGTTGTATTATCAGTGTAAAAGAATGGACCGGGTCCATAGTTCACTAGTGGTGTCTCTCCATAAAAGATAAATAACATGCTGGGTGAACAAATTACAGGTGGACAATTGATAAAATATTGAGCGCATAACAATGCATATATATGACAAGATGACTACTATGATATTCAATTGGGCATTACAACATGATACATAGACCGTTATCCAACAACATATATGACTAATAATCCACCTTCAGGTTGACATCCGTGGCAACAACACATTGCTGTTTTACCCCTAGTGGCAACAACACATTGCTGTTTTACCCCTAGTGGCAACAACACATCCACAGCCTTAGAAGTTGTTGTCACTCTCCCAGATTACTGGAGACTGAACCCACTATCTAGCATAATACTTCCTCTTGGAGTTAAAAGCATCTACTTGGCCAAAGCATCTACTAGTAACGGAGAGCATGCAAGATCATAAATAACATATAAGATAGATTGATAATCAACTTGACATAGTATTCAATATTCATCGGATCCCAGCAAACACAACATGTAGCATTACAATAATATGATCTTGATCATGATAGGCAGCTCACAAGATCTAAACATGATAGCACAAGGAGGAGAGACAACCATCTAGCTACTGCTATGGACCCGTAGTCCAAGGATGAACTACTCACGCATCACTCCGGAGGCAGGCATGGTGATGTAGAGCCCTCCGGTGATGATTCCCCTCTCCGGCAGGGTGCCGGGAAGAGCTTCTGAACCCTCCCGAGCTAGGGTTGACGACGGCGGCGTCTCTGGAACTTTTCGTGGATAATGGCTCGGGTATTTAGGGTTTTCGCGTCGGGGATTATATAGGCGAAAGGGCGGCGGCTGGAGGCACCCGAGGGGCCACACCACCCCACGGCGCGGCAGGAGGTGGGCCCGCGCCGCCCCATGGTGTGGCTGCCTCCTAGGTCGCCTCCGTCTCTCCTTTGGACTCCGTGTACGTGTTGGAAAAATAGGAGGTCTGTCCAAGTTTCGTCCAATTCCGAGAATATTTCCAGAACAGCTTTTCTGGAATACAAAAACAGCAGAAAACAGGAACTGGCACTGTGGCATCTTGTTAATAGGTTAGTCCCAGAAAATGCATAAAAATGCTATGAAGTGTATATAAAACATGTAACAATTGGTATAATATCAACATGGAACATCAGAAATTATAGATACGTTTGAGACGTATCAAGCATCCCCAAGCTTAGTTCTACTCGTCCTCGAGTAGGTAAAACGATAAAAACAAAATAATTTCTGAGGTGACATGCTACCATCATAATCTTGATCAAATAGTATTGTAAAGCACATGTTATGAATGAAGTGATCCAGGTCAATGGTCTATAGTTTGCTAACAAATAGATAATGAGCAAACAACTGAATCATATAAGCAAAAACTTTTCATGAATAGTACTTTCGAGACAAGCATCAAAAGTTTTGCATAAGAGTTAACTCATAAAGCAATAGATTCTAAGTAAAAGGTATTTAACCAACACAAAGGAAGATTTAAGCTTCAGCAATTGCTTTCAACTTTCAACATATATCTCATGGATATTTGTCAACACAAAGCAATATAATAAGTACAATATACTAGCATATAAAAATTGTTGCACCAAAGTTGACACTAGTGTTTGCTTCTGAGATAGAAAGAAGTAGGAAACTGACTCAACATAAAAGTAAAAGAAAGGCCCTTCGCAGAGGGAAGCAGGGATTAAATCATGTGCTAGAGCTTTTTAAGTTTTTGAAATCATATAGAGAGTAAAAATAAATTTTGGAGGTGTTTGTTAATTGTCAACGAATCAGAAAATGGAAAGTACAATATGACCCCTGCCAACCAGACTTTTAAGAGCGGCTCCCATGAAGGACGTTATTTCTACCAGCAAGGCAGATCATCCCTCTTTCTCTTTTGTTTACACATGCAGATATTTCACTGTATCATTGCTTGACTGATAAATCAGGGCAAAAATGTGAAGAGAATTAAGCGGTTAAAGTTGTAATTAATTGGGACTGGGCACCCCATTTGCCAGCTCTTTTTGCAAAATTAATGGATAAGCGGATGTATATGCCACTAGTCCGGTGGTAAAGTCTGTTTGACAGTGACATAAAGACATCCACCCCGTCCTCATGAGCTTGGTAAACACACAAAAGGAATAATAAAGTTTTGAATAGTTTAAAGGTAGCACATGAAAAATTTACTTGGAGTGGCAAGGAAATACCACATATAGGTAGTTATGGTGGACACAATGGCATGGATTTTGGCTCAAGGTTTTGGATGCACGAGAAGCATTCCCTCTCAGTACAGATTTAGGCTAGCAAGGTTATTTGAAGCAAACACAGGATATCAACCGACAACAAGACTCATATGAAAACATATTGCAAGCATTATAAGACTCTACACTGTCTTCCTTGTTAACCAAACCCTTTTACTAGAAAATATCTAGACCTTAGAGATACCAATCATACAAACCAAATTTCAACAAGCTTTACGGTAGTTTCTTAATAGGTTTTAACCACATGATACAAAAGCTTAAACATGAACTACTTGATAACTCAAAACAATTGACAAGTATCAAATTATCCAATACAGTGATCTACAAGAATATGTAAGCTTTTTCCATTATACCATCTACCACATGCAACATTTTCTGTTCCAACCAAACACCAATCAATTATTTCAACACAAACTCTCCAAACAATTATAAGTGAAGCAAGAGAGTACTTTCTAAAAGAACTAACAGCTCTGAACAAGAGATGCATGAAAAACAGGAGCTAAAAGCATAGCAATAGCTAGACAAGAATACTCAACAAGTATAAGTGAAGAATAGGAGTATTCAATGAAAAAGCGGAGCGTGTCTCTCTCCCAATCAAGATTGCTAGGATCCAACAAGTTGATCTCAGAAAATAAAATAACAATGAAAATAAAAGCACACAGACGCTCCAAGTAAAGCACATATGATGTGAAAGAATTAAAATATAGTTTCACTAGAGATGACCTGATAAGTTGCTGATGAAGAAGGGGATGCCAGACGCTTGAGTCTTCTTGAAATATGCTGGGGTGATCCATGGGAGCATCCCCAAGCTTAAGCTCTTCACTCTTCTTGATCACATTATATCATCCTCCTCTCTTGACCCTTGAAAACTTCCGCCACACCAAACTCAGAATAATTCTCATTAGAGGGTTAGTGCACAATCAAAAACTCACATGTTCTATAAGGACACAAACATGACATTACTTTTAACATTAGCTACTGCCACTGATGTTATGTGAAGCTCTTCACCCAAAAAAGAATTCCACTCAACACTAGTAAAAGAGAGAATGCAAAATAAAAGACAGAATCTGTCTAAAACAGAACAGTCCGTAAAGACGAATTTTTTCGAGGCACTTACGTTGCTCAGATCGAAAAACTCAAAACTAACGAAAGATGCGTACATATCTGAGGATCACGCACAAAAATTTAGATTTAAATAATTTTTCTGTGATTTTACAGAAGAAACGGTGAACAGCAGAAATCTGTTCCTGCGCAGAAATCCAAATCTAGCATCATCTTCCTATTAGAGGCCTACTTGGCACAACAATGCGAAAAATAAAGATACAAAGGATTGTTACAGAAGTAAACACACCTTGACTCAAAAACTGAAAACAAAAGATAATGGGTTGCCTCCCAAAAGCGCTTTCTTTAATGCCTTTTAGCTAGGCTTGAAGATTTTAATGATGCTCTCATAAGAATAAGAGTTGAAAAAAAAGAGAGCATCAAGAGGCAAATATCAAACACATTTAAGTCTAACCCACTTCTATGCAAAGGAATCTTGTAACAAAATAAATTATTGAAGCATAAAGCAACTAGCATAGAAAGATGAAACAAATAAACTTCAAAACTTTCAACATAAAGAGAGGTTTTTAGCGACTTGAAAACTTTTACAACCATATTTTCCTCTCTCATAATAACTTTCAGTAGCATCATGAACAAACTCAACAATATAACTATCACATAAAGCATGCTTTTCATGATCTACAAACACATAATTTTTATTAAGCTAAAAAAGTGGGGTCATTAAACCCACTTTTGACAATAGTAGTATAACAAATATCATTAGGCAATATAGGACCATCATCAAGAGCATTATCATATAAACATTAGGGAGCACATTTTTACTTTCTGCAATTTCCTTTTCTTGAGTCAAGGAGGTTGTTACTTCAAATTTATCAAAAGGAGATATTTCAATAGAATCATGACATTCAACAATATAGCATTTCTCCTCCTTAGGTAGGCATGGAGGGTAATCATATAATGTAAGAGTTAAAGAGTTACTATCATTAGAAGGTAGATCCTCCTTTTGATCATCACTCTCTTCCTCTTTTTCATCAATGAGCTTTCAGTTTCAGCAGTTTCTTCTCCCACAGGTTCCTGAAAGGTAGCAAGTTGTTCTGGAGAATAAGTTTTCTCAAGAAATTCAGTGATATAAGGATTATCATTGTAATATTCAAGGCAATAACCAAGTATAGCAAAATTTCAGATTTATAAGGAGAATCATCATCGTGAATATAACCAGCAATTTCATAGGCACCTTTAAAAACAAAAATTCTTCAGTTTGTTCAAGATTACCAAAGTCATAGTTTCCTTTAGCATAAGCAGCCAAGGTTTCATTATCATTATAATCACATTGGAAAGGGAGGTGTTTATGCCTTCTACAACATAATGATTCATTAAAGCAGTAGGATTCATCATAAGTAGAGCACAAGTTCTTAGCAAAATAATTCAATGTACTTATTTGTTTCCATAAATGTACCCCTTTTTTAGAAAAGCGGTATTCCTTATAATAATTTTGTTGATCATCAGTGAACCCACTTAGCCAACAGATTTTGTTTCAAAGAGAGAAACCATTGATATCAAGTAAACAACTAGACATAATAACAAACCGAAATAAACTAGATGCAAGAAAACTATTTTTTGTGTTTTTGATAATTAAAAGCAAACAAGATAAATAAAATAAACTAAGCAAGACAAAAACAAAGTAAAGAGATTGGAAGCGTGAGACTCCCCTTGCAGAAATCCTCTTACTCCCCGGCAACGGCGCCAGAAAATATTGCTTGATGACGTGAAAGCACACGTTCGTTGGGAGACCCCAAGAGGAAGGTATGAAGCAGTGCAGCAGCAAGTTTTCCCTCAGTAAGATACCAAGGTTATCAATCCAGTAGGAGTAAGAAATCACTTCTGAAGGTTGTCAGTGGCGCGCTGACGTGGAACCTGCACACAACACAATCAAACTACTTTGCCCCAACGAAACAGTGAGGTTGTCAATCTCACCGGCTTGCTGAAAACAAAGGATTAAACGTATGGTGTGGAAAATAGTGTTTAATTGCAGAGAATGAAAAGGAACAATGATTGCAGTTGGTTGTATTATCAGTGTAAAAGAATGGACCGGGGTCCACAGTTCACTAGTGGTGTCTCTCCATAAAAGATAACTAACATGCTGGGTGAACAAATTACAGCTGGGCAATTGATAAAATATTGAGCGCATAACAATGCATATATATGACAAGATGACTACTATGATATTCAATTGGGCATTACAACATGATACATAGACCGTTATCCAACAACATCTATGACTAATAATCCACCTTCAGGTTGACATCCGTGTTCCCCGTTGGTATTAAGTTGCAAGCAACAGATTATTGCATTAAGTAAAGTGCGTAATGTAAACAATACAATTATCTTAGACAAAGCATTGCTGTTTTACCCTAGTGGCAACAGCACATCCACAAACTTAGAAGTTGCTATCACTCTCCAGATTACTGGAGACTGAACCCACTATCTAGCATAAATACTCCCTCTTGGAGTTAAAAACATCTACTTGGCCAAAGCATCTACTAGTAATGGAGAGCATGCAAGATCATAAATAACATATAAGATAGATTGATAATCAACTTGACATAGTATTCAATATTCATCGGATCCCAGCAAACACAACATGTAGCATTACAATAATATGATCTTGATCATGATAGGCAACTCACAAGATCTAAACATGATAGCACAAGGAGGAGAGACAACCATCTAGCTACTGCTATGGACCCGTAGTCTAAGGATGAACTGCTCACGCATCACTCCGGAGGCAGGCATGGCGATGTAGAGCCCTCCGGTGATGATTCTCCTCTCCGGCAGGGTGCCGGGAAGAGCTTCTGAACCCTCCCGAGCTAGGGTTGACGACGGCGGTGTCTCTGGAACTTTTCGTGGATAATGGCTCGGGTATTTAGGGTTTTCGCGTTGGGGGGATTATATAGGCGAAAGGGGCGGCTAGAGGCACCCGAGGGGGACACACCACCCCACGGTTGTGTGCATCCTTGACGTCTTTGGATATCTAGTTGGTGCAGAAAAGTGGTATCTTCACGATAGTAATTGGTATCTTCACGATATTAATATATTACTTTTGTCAACAAAAAAGTGTTATTACATTGCAGTTTTACAAAATAAATAACTAAATAAATAAAGAAGATTGCAAGGAATAAAATTTCCTAGAAAATACAGTTCAACTTGATCTTCTTTTCTTCTAAGGTTCTCAAAGGCAAGTTGTCGCAGCAGTGGAACATGGGGTTCCCCTGATGCTGCCAAAGTGGGCCCTCCACTGGGGCCCACCAAGAAGATGGACAAGGCAAGTAGTCAAGTACAACAGATGGGTTAGCCCATCTGCCTCAAGGACACCCGACAAGTTCGACAACAAGTCTCTGCGGCTAAGGACCAGTTGACCTTCTGGGTCACCCCCTCGCCCGGAGAACCAGGCGAGATACCCGCGGGTCCGTGCTCCCGGCAGGAGGCCAGGCGCGCCCCCTGGGTACCCATCCGTACCACCGAGAGGATAAGATCGCCAGCTCACCGAAGATGGTGGAAGACTTGGGCGCCAAGATGAAGGCCGCGCCCTGGTGACGTTGCCACGAGCGCAGTTGGTGGGGCGGACAGGCTTTGTCCGTCCCACCTTTTCCAAGGGCGGACGACCACGCCGCCCTCCTCAGAATGCTTGGAGGAGAGAGTGCCACGTCTCCTCCAAGGACGCCGAGGGGTTTTCCCGCCAAGACCCCTCACACCTCTCGCGTGCCCATGTTGGATCCCCTTAGCCTATAAAAGGAGGACCATGGCACCGAGGGACGGGACAAGATGAAACAGAAGCAAGCTAGAGCTCAGGCAAGACTAGACTAGGGTTCGGAATGTAGAGAGAGAGGTGATCTCCCCAGGGCAGGATCTGCTCTTCGTCTACCTCCGGCCAAACTCTGCCGGGTTCACCCCAGAACACCCTTGTACACCACATCATGATGAACCTCTCAATCCAGACATGCAGAGTAGGGCTTTTAGCCTCCGGGCGGCCTTAACCTGGGTAACTCTGTGTGTCCTGCTGCGTTGTTTGCTCTCTCCCCTCGACGGGTAAGGCGTCTTCCAGCCTCCTTCGCGCCCCGTGTCGAACCTAAAAAGGGGGTATCATCTACTCCCGATGTCCGTCACCTGAGACACGACATATGGCGCGCCAGGTAGGGGGTGCAAGCGCTGGATTCGTCTTCTTCATCAACTTCAAGTTCGACGTCAAGCATGCCGCCGAGGAAGAAGATCGACGCCGCTACCTCCAAGGCCCCGTCTCCATCGCGCACTCAGGTTTCCGCCGAGCGCCGCGCTGCGGATGCGCGTCAGCCTGCTCCTCTGCAGGCGCCACCTATGGAGAAGGTGGCGTCGGAGAGGGCCAACACCAACAAGAACGTCGACCCTGACGATCCGGCGGCTCCTGGACTGTCCACCGAGCCCCCACGCTCTGGGGAGAAAAGCGCCGGGAACGGCGCGGGCAGCGGTCACGACGCCAAGGATGGGCGAGATCACGTCCGCGCCAGCGGAGGTCCCCGAAGCTCCAAAAGCAAGTCCTCCACACACTTGCCCTCGGACGCACAAGCTCGCCACGACGCTCTTGTCGCTGCCAAGGCTCTCATGCAGTTCCCTCCGAGCTCTGGCGATCCCAAGGTCACCAAGAATGGAGAGCCCGTGTGGAGGCATTCCTCGACTTCGCCGACGGCGTCCCTGAGCCCGACCTTACTCGAGCTCCCACTGTTAATGGCCCCGAGGCTGGAGGGCACAAGGCGCACGAACCACGGGTCAGCCCCATGGCGAGCGCCGAGGCGAGACGGAACCTCCTCATACCGCTCCACCGATGGCGAACCGGCTAAACCGCGATCACGGCAAGGCCATCTCCGTCGGGTCATCTACCACGCGCAACCAAGATCTTCGCCACGACCTCAACAACCGTCTAACCGAAGATATGCGCACCCGCATCGAACGGCGTCGCGAGCGCCATCGCCGGAGGATCGGGACGACGACATCGCTGAAGGGTGCCTCGCCCTTGCCCCTGAGTTCCGCCGGGTCACCTGGCCCAAGAAGTTCAAGATCGACGTCCTCCGCCGACGGCACTACGAACCCCCGGGACTTCCTGCAACTCTACTCCTTAGCTGCGGCAGTCGCCGGGGCCGACGAGATGATGATGACCAGCTGGTTCCCGCTGGCCCTGAAGGGAGATGCCCAGACATGGCTTCTCAACCTTCCCAAGTGCTCCATCCGTTCCTGGAGGACCCTGAAGGAACAGTTCCTGGGGGCTTTCCAAGGCGGGTACGAGCGCCCGGGGGCTCCCAGCGACCTCCACGACTTCAAGCAACTTGGGTGAAACTCTTCGCAAGTTCATCCAGCGCTTCACCCAGAAGATGAACACAATCCCCTGCATCAAGCAAGAGCTGGTGATCGCTTCTTTTCACGCCAACGTCCGCAATACCCGGATGCGCGAGAAGTTGAGCAATCGCCGTGTCAAATCCACCTGCGAGCTCTGGGAGCTGGCGGATCGATGCGCCCGAGCTGAGGAGGGGGCTAAGTTCCCCGGGGAGGATGAACCCGAGGACAAAACCGCCCCCGCCAAGAACAAGAAGCGGGACTCTGGACCCGACAAGCGCATCTTCGTCACCGAACCCCTTCCCAAGAAGGCCAAGCCTGCGGCGGCCTCTGGGAGAAGACGACCCATGGTGCCACATTCATCCTGACGGCAACCACCTCTCAAGGACTGCCGCCAACTCAAGAACCTCGCCATACGAGAGCAGCGTCGGGCCGACGGGGTAAGCCTGGACGGCTGCTACAACTGTGGCGTCATTGGGCACGTCGCTCGTGACTGTCCCACAGGTCGCCAAGGCGGAGGCGGCCGCGGATGGGGCCGCGGCGGTGGCCGCGGGGGACGAGGAGGACGCGGCGGCCAAGGCGGTCGTGAACAGAACAATCAGGAAGGCGCCTCCAACAAGGAAGCTCCGGCTCCTCAGGGAGGCGGTGGCGGAAGGTTCCAGGAAGTCACCGGAGTTGTCGGGTGCATTCACGGGGGAGCCTCCTGCCTCCATCCAACGACGCGTGTAAGAGGCTGGTCCGGGAGCTTAACGCGGTTGCTTCTGCTCCGCCCAAGCCCCTGGAGTGGTCTGGGCAGGTCATCTCCTTCGACCCGGAGGACCATCCTGCCAGTGTGGCTGGGGTGGGAACGCTTCCTCTGATCGTTTCGCCCGTCATCCACAACTACAAGGTCACCAAGATGCTGGTCGACGTAGGCTCCAGCCTCAACCTTCTGACGGCGAAGGTGCTGGCCATTCTGCAAATTCCTTTTTCTCGCCTGCAAGACACCGGCGTGTTCCAAGGCGTGAATGGAAGCATCACTCGGCCGCTGGGGAAGATCACGCTCCTGTCACCTTCGGTGACCAGGAGAACTTCCGCACCGAGGACATCGTCTTCGACATTGCAGACACGCCACTTCCGTACAACGGCATACTTGGCCGGCCGGCTCTAGCCAAGTTCATGGCCGTCTCGCACTTCGCCTACAACATGATGAAGATCCCCGCGGTCTGGGGAGTGATCACGATCAAGGCCGATGTCGACGACGCTATCTTTTGCGTTCAGAAGCTGAACCAGACGGTGGTGGCGACCTCGGACTCCGCAAGATGTACAGGAGCTGATGTCGGTGCATTCTCTGGGGACGGAGGGTACCCGGAGGCTCGACATCAACTTCCTCCAAGAAGGCGTCATTTCATGAAGATGCGCAAATGACCAAGAAGGTGGCGTTGACCAGTGACGGGAGTCGATCCATCACCATCGGCGCCCGCCTCACCGACAAATAGGAAAGCGCGCTCGTCGCCTTCCTTCGGGAAAACTCTGACGTCTTCGCATGGGAAGCGTCAGGGCTACCCGGCGTACCAAGGGAGGTGATCGAGCACAAACTGGCGGTCAGCAAAGACGCTCGCCCGATAAAACAAGTTCTACGCAGCAAAGCAAGGAAAAACTGGAGTTCATCGTGTCCGAGGTTGACAAACTGGAAGAAGCTGGCGTCATCAGGAAGGTGCCACACCCAACCTGGGTGGCCAACCCTGTGGTGGTGCCAAAGCCCATGACCTTCAAGTGGCGGCTCTGCATCGACTTCACCGACTTGAACAAGGCCTGCCCCAAGGATCCTTTCCCACTACCCCGGATTGATCTCATCGTGGATTCAACCGCCGGGTGCGAGCTCCTGTGCTTCCTGGATGCTTTCTCCGGGTACCACCAGATCATGATGGCAGTGGAGGATCAGGAGAAGACGGCCTTCATCACACCCAAGGGTTGCTACTGCTACACCCGGATGCCTTTTGGTCTCCGGAACGCCGGCGCAACCTTTCAGCGCGCCATGCAAGCATGTCTTGGGTCCTAGCTGGGCCGCAACGTGGAGGCATACATCGACGACATCGTGGTCAAGACTCGGTACAAGGACTCCCTCATTCAAGATCTGCACGAGACCTTCAACAACCTCCGTCGGGTCAACTTCAAGCTTAACCCCGACAAGTGCGTGTTTGGGGTCCCGTCCGGCAAGCTACTGGGGTTCTTAATCTCCCACCGGGGGATTGAGGCCAATCCCGACAAGATCAAGGCCATCGAGCGCATGGAGGCGCCACGGCGAGTCAAGGACATACAACGCCTCAACGGGTGAATCACCGCACTCGGGCGCTTCATCTCAAGACTTGGAGAACGAGCCCTGCCCTTCTTCAAGTTACTCAAGAAGACGGGTCCCGTGAAATGGACCCCGGAGGCTGAAGAAGCTCTTCAGTCCCTCAAGTGCTACCTCGCCTCGCCTCCCGTCCTCGTGGCACCAGCAGAAAAGGAGCCCCTGCTGCTGTACATCGCTGCCACCAATCAGGTGATCAGCGCGGTTCTTGTGGTAGAGTGTGACGCTCCTCCGGACAAGGTCGGCGGCAAGCGTCCCGGAAACATCCTCCCGGGGCAACCAAGCAAGAAGAGGCAGCCAGGTGGCAAAGGGCCGGAAGGCCCTGAGCCTGGCATGCCCACCGACGCCGCCATCAACATCACGGAAGAAGCATCACTGGGGGCTGACACGCTCCCTCTCGAAGCAGCTGAGCCCTCCAAGGACTCGGTGACCCGCAAGATACAGCACCCGGTCTACTTCATCAGTTCGGTGCTTGATGACCCACAAGTATAGGGGATCGCAACAGTCTTCGAGGGAAGTAAAACCCAAATTTATTGATTCGACACAAGGGGAGCCAAAGAATATTTATAAGCCTTAACAGATGAATTGTCAGTTCAGCTGCACCTAGAAATAGACTTGCTCGACACAGTTTATCAGTAGCAACAGTTTTATAGCAGTAGCTGTAGTGAAATAATAGCAGCAGTAAAATAAAAGCAGCAGTAATAATTGAAGTAGACAGCAGGATTAAAATACTGTAGGCATAGGGATGGATGAACGGGCGTTGCATGGATAAGATAATTCATATAATTGTCAAGCGTAGGGCATTTGCAGATAAATAATAATAAAGTATCCAGGTAATAATCAATCATAGGCATGTGTTCCGTATTTAGTCGTACGTGCTCGCAATGAGAAACTTGCACAACATCTTCTGTCCTACCAGCCCGTTTGCAGCGGGGCCACAAGGGAAACTACTGGTAATTAAGGTGCTCCTTTTAATAAAGCACCGGAGCAAAGCATTAACACTCCGTGAACACATGTGATCCTCACATTACAGTCATCCCCTCCAGTTATCCCAATTGTTGTCACTTTGGGGCCTCAGGTTCCGGACAATTATATGTGTAAACAACTTGCAGATATGATCTAAAACAATGATTATCCTCATGATTCAATAACATGTTCAGATCTAAAATCATGGCACTCGGGCCCTAGTGTCCAGCGTTAAGCATAAAAGTTGCAACAATGACATAAAGTACTAACAACGGATACTAGCTAGGCACCATGCCCTACCAATCTGATATCTATTACATGAATGATTTCATCCAATCCCTACCATCCCCTTCAGCCTACAGTGGGGATTACTCACACATGGATGGGGGATCATGGATGGTTGATGGAGAGGCATCGGTGATGATGATGGCGATGATCTCCTCCAATTCCCCATCCTGGCAGGGTGCCAGAACGGAGTTTCTGGTCTCCGAAATAGGATTTTCGGTGGTGGCGGTGGAGCTCTGGAGTGTTTCTGGAAAAAGCGTCGATCCCCCTCAGGTTTTTAGGTCAAGGGAATTAAGTAGTCGAAAGGGGGACCCGAGGTGGTGCCCGAGGCGGCCACACCACCCCCGGCGCGGGCCAGCTCCTGCCGCGCGGGCCCATGGTGTGGGGCCCTCGTGGCCCACCTCCGTCTCATCTTCTAGCTCTGTGTGTCTTCTGGAAAAATAGGAACTCCAGGATATTTTTCAGGAATTTTCCCGAAACTTGACTTTCTGCACAAAAACAAGACACCAGGGCAATGCTGCTGAAAACATCATTAGTCCGTGTTAGTTGCATTCAAAACACACAAATTAGAGGTAAAACAACAGCAAAAGTGTTCAGGAAAGTAGATACGTTTTGGACGTATCAACTCCCCCCAAGCTTAGCTTATTGCTTGTCCTCAAGCAATTCAGTTAACAACTGAGTGCGATAAAAGAAACTTTTACGAACACATTTGCTTCATATGATGTAAATATTCTCACTATATGATCAAGTACTTAGGCAATTCATAATAAAGGAATGTAGATAATGCCACCTAGTAGCTATGTGAACTATGAAAAGATACCAACACACTAAGAATAAATAACATGAAATAAATCCATTTGCAGGATTGCAATGTTCATAATAAGATATGATAAAGTGGTATCTCGCTTGCCTTTATTTGTAGAGCAAAACATAAATGCCAAGGCACCTCTGAAGTTCAAGTGAGGACTAGAGGTAAAAATATCAAAGATAAGAGCATCAAAGTTATACCACAGTTAACCGTATTCTGGGACAAGCACATTACACTAAGAATGACAGTTATGCTCTTGAGAAGGTGCTCAAAAAAAGGATGGTGACTCAACATAAAAATAAAAGATTGGCCCTTCACAGAGGGAAGCAGGGACTTAACATGTGCTAGAGCTTTTTATTTATAAAACAGAGGTAAAAATTGTTTTGGGAGGTGGTTGTTCCTGCCAACGAATCAGAAAATGGAAAGTACAATATGACCCCTGCCAACCAGACTTTTAAGAGCGGCTCCCATGAAGGACGTTATTTCTACCAGCAAGGCAGGTCATCCCTCTTTTCTCTTTTGTTTACACATGCAGATATTTCACTGGTATCATTGCTTATCTGATAAATCAGGGAAAAATGTGAAGAGAATTAAGCGGTTAAAGTTGTAATTAATCGGGACTGGGCACCCCATTTGCCAGCTCTTTTTGCAAAATTAATGGATAATCGGATGTATATGCCGCTAGTCTGGTGGTAAAGTCTGTTTGACAAGTGACATAAAGACATCCACCCCGTCCTCATGAGCTAAAAACAGTGTCACAAAATAAGAAGTGTTTCGAAGGTTTTAAAGGTAGCACATGAAAATTTACTTGGAAGGGTTCGAAATACCATGCATAGGAATTTTTGGTGGACTCTATGGGATAACTTGGTTTTTAAGGATTTGGAAGCACGAGCAGCATTCCCGCTCAGTACCAGTGAAGGCTAGCAATAGACTGGGAAGCGACAATCAAGAGAGCAATAACCGTCATAATCATGCTTGTGACAGAATAAAATTAACGGTGGCATAAAAGTGATACTAGAACTCTGAGGCAAAATAAATCATCAAGGCTTAATTGACTTTTTGTTTTTCAGTCATGAGCATGCGTGAGCATGTGCCAAGTCAATTCAAGTGAATCATTCAGAGGAGGATACCACCATGTCATACCCTTTTATGAGTAGAACAATGCAAGCAAATATCTATATGACATGTTATATACTATTAGTGAATTGGAACTGATCATATGAAAACATGAACTACTAAGCATCCATTAAATAACATTGCCCCTCATACGAATCAGCTAAGCATGTCCACATGGGCGAGTATATGTACAAAAATGAAAACAAATAGAGTTCATACCAGCCTCTCACCACAACTCGAGTTGTCATAAATCGTCATTATTGCTTTTCACTTGTGTGGCTTGAATGATATGAAATGATAACCAAGCTCCAATGGAGTCACGGAAGACTGTTGAACTCTGCAACAACTATACAAAACCGAAGAAGAACAACAAATATTTTTGGGTTTTCGATTTGAAACGAACAAAGAAAGGAACAAACAAATAAAGCAAAATCTTTTTGGATTTTTGAATACTAAACCGAAACTAAAAGATAAAGCAAACCAGTACTAAAAGTACGCAAGAGGTAAACAAAGAAAAATAACAGAAATATTTTTGGTCTTTTTGGGTTTTGGAAAATAAAATCAAATCAAGAAACAACAATGAAAAAGAAAGAAAACGAAACATGGATATACAAAGTACCGGCCGAATATGATATGAAAGTGAGTGAGATGCCGGTATATCTCCCCCCAAGCTTAGGCTTTTGGCCTAAGTGGAGATCAATCATCCCATGTGCGCCACGCATGGGCGCCTCTAGTGTATGACGAAGAAGATCCCTCGTCCTGGTGTGAGCTCCAGGATGCACCGGTATAATACACGGTATAATCCTCAGGGGGTGCCTCGTACGTGGGTTGCTGCTGCTCGGGGTAGTGCTGCGAGTGGAAGTTGAGCGCACCTAGATGCTCATCCAATTCCTCCTTTGATAGTGACAATGGCTTCCTGAAAATACTGAACAAACTAGGCTGCGGCAAAGGAACTTCCTTTTCGGACCCGTCAGTAAACAAAACTTTATAAACTAGACAACCTGCATGAGAGTTAGGTGTAATAAAATGATGAAGCTTCATAGCAGCAAGGTCAAGCCTTTGACGAGGTAGCAACTCATCAATGGGATCAACAGGAAGGCCTAGATAAGCTAAAACACGTGCAGCAATAATTCCTCCAAAGATTGGTCCTTTTGCGGCAAGGCGATGAGCAATCAAAGCACCGAGGCTATAATTTTTATTATTCTTAAGTGCAGCAGCCAGAAAAGCTAAATGGTAGTTTGAAATGTTACTAGTGTTTTCTCTAGCAAGAACACTCATGGCAAGATAATAAGTAAAATATCTAATGGTTGGGAGCTGAATGTTCCTTATCTTGCCACGTTGCGCTGTACGGTCATCATCATAAGTCACCTCCCGGTAAAGTTCCAGTAGCTCGGGAGGTTGCCCCTGAATTCTCCTTGCTGTCCCAGATGGAGCAATACCTACGACTCTGCAAAATCTTTTCAGATCCATGGTGTAAGGTTTATCATAAATCTATACCTCTTATAAAGCAAAACCCCACTAAGTGCATTAATTATTTTTCTATCTCAACATGCAAGCTATCCACATCACCCACTATTTTAGCCAATCAATTGTCCATGTCATCTCCACTAACAAAAGTTAATAATAATACATCTTTCATGCAACCTATCCATGTCATCTTTTTTCATCCATATAATTGTCACTAATATTTAGTCCTCATATATTTAACAATTTCACACGAATCAAATGTAGTGTCTCAACTATTGTGATCAACTAAATCTGAATAACTGATATTTCATGCATCTTATACCAATTTCATTTACATAATAATTTTGTAAAGAGATTTCCGTTGCAACGCGTGGGGTATTTTCTAGTTTTAAATACAACAGAGGGACTGAAATGAGTATTATTGAAGGTAAAGCTTTCAACAAAAATCTTGGTGAGCCTTGCATATTGCTCACTCTCATCCTGCATAAACTCCATCAAACCAACTTTGTTAACAAGGAATAAGAAATCATCAAGGATCCCTGCATCTCTCAAAAAGTCAGTACAAGGGAAGATAGATGCATGTGCAACACCATCATCCCCCTCATCACCAATCCTTGGTGTCATAAGGTCCTCATTGTAGGATGGCCTACATCGAGCAGCAGACCTTGAAGGCCTTGTTGCTCTTGGTGCTTCCCTCTCAAAAATCTCTCCATAAGTGTGATTATGCATCTTCCTTTTCTGAAATTTTTTAACAAAACCTCATAAAAAATGATTTTGGAGCAACTAAATCAAAGAAACTACTATAGAGACTTGCAAGAGGGCTACACATGCATCAAAACTAATTAATCTAAGCATAGAACAAGCATGCAAACACATCTAACATGTCACCTACAGTACTAAAATGCTCAAGAAATACACAACTAAACAAAATTCTACTTGGATAAACGGAGGAGTCACATACCGGAGAGCAAATGGTCCAAATCTCAGCAACAAAGATGGGCTGAGCAAGGAGATCGAAAATCTCGAGCAAGAGCAGCAAGAACACGGGTTTGAACAATGGTGGTGTGTTTGGTCGGGAGAGAGAAAGAAATGAGAGGAAGATGGGTGAGTGGAGGGCCAGGTGGGACCCACACCATGCCACGGCGCGGCCCACACCCCTGCCGCGCGGTGGGGTGGTGTGGTGGCATGGTGGGTCCCCCTGGTCAGCCCAGGCACTCCCACATTCCTCTTTAAAAACTAAGATTTATGGTATAATTTTCAGAAATTTTTGAAAACTTTCATTTTGCACATTTTCTGGTATTTAAATAATAAACTTAGAGCAGAAATAGAATTTTATAAAGACCAATTTCAACTAAAACTTTGCAAGTTCAGTAACACAACAGTAGGTAAAACAAGGTTGAGAAATAAAATGTTGTTTAGTGCTTCTATGCATTTAAAACATATTTGTTAACAAGGTTGATCAAGTCTTGTCACCAAATAAATTTTATATGACATAAAAGAATTAAACCACATGAGACAATCATGTTACCTTAAATTGTATAGCAATAGATCCAATCATAATACTTTGAAATCCTTCTTGAGGTTCATAAATAGGGCAATCAATACTTCCCACTTTGATAGTTCTAAGATTGGCTATTGTATTTACTCCATATATCTTGTCCGGCTTTTTGGGAAAATAAACAGTATGCTCTTTGTCATTAACATTGAAGGTTACTTTTCCTTTGTTGCAATCAATAACAGCCCCTGCAGTGTTAAGAAAAGGTCTCCCAAGAATAATAGACATATTATCATCTTCAGGCATTTCCAACACAACAAAGTCAGTTAATATTAAACAATTATTAGCCACTTGAACAGGAACATCCTCACATATGCCAACAGGAACAGCAGTAGATTTATCAGCCATTTGCAAAGATATATCAGTTGGTATCAATTTTTCTAAATAGAGTCTCTTATAAAGAGAAAAGGCATAACACTAACTCCTGCTCCTAAATCACATAGAGCAGTTCTAACATAATTATTCTTAATAGAGCATGGGATAGTTGGTATACCTGGATCTCCAAGTTTCTTTGGAACCTTACCATTGAAAGAGTAATTAGCAAGCATAGTAGAAATTTCCTCATTAGGAATTTTCCTTTTGTTAGAGACAATATCTTTCATATATTTTGAATAAGGAGGCAATTTAATAGCATCAGTCAAAGGAATTTGCAAAAACAAGGGTTTCATCCATTCACAAAATTTATTATAGTGTTCCTCTTCCTTTGATTTATGTTTCTTATTAGGAAAAGGCATTTGCTTTTGCACCCAAGGTTCTCTCTCATTACCATGCTTTTTAGCAATGAAATCTTCTTTAGTATACTTTTTATTCTTAGTATGCTTTTCAGGTTCATCTTCACTCTCCTCTTTATCAGAAGCATCATTTTTATCCTTATCATTGTTATGTTCATTACCACTTTCAGTTTCAGCATCAGAGATAGATATACTATTTGGATCATTAACATGCTCATTTTCTTTAATTGATTCAGGAGATTCTTCAACATGTTTATGTTTCTTCTTCTTCTTTTTCTTAGAAGGAGTACTAGTTTCATTAGCTAGTTGAGAATCTTGCTCAATTCTTTTAGGATGTCCTTCAGGATACAAGGGATCCTGAGTAGAAGCACCACCTCTAGTTCCTACTCCATAAGCATGTTTTTCATTTTCTCTAGAAGCATTAACTAGCAGATCTTTTTGTACCTTAGTGAGTTGATCTATTTGAGTTTGAACCATATGGAAATGTTTAATAAGCATTTTAACATCATTAGAAGTTCTTTCCACAATATCATGCAATTTACTCATAGCTCTAGAATTTTCCATCAGATGATTCTGCACTCTCATATTAAAGTTATCCTGCTTAACAATATAATTATCAAATTCATCTAAGCATTGATCAGGAGTTTTAGAATAAGGAATATCCCTATCATCAAAATGTTGGAGAGAGTGTACCTCAACTACTGATGGGTGAGGAATTGGCTTACATAATTCTTCTATTGGTGGTAGATTCTTCACATCTTCAGATTTAATACCCTTCTCTTTAAGAGATTTCTTGGCTTCTCTCATTTCTTCATCACTTAGTTCAAGAATTCCTCTCTTCTTTGGTGTGGGTATCGGGGTCGGCTCAGGTATAGTCCAATCATCATGATTTTGGCTTATTTTATCCATTAATTCCTCAGCTTCATCTGGAGTTCTTTTCCTGAAAACACAACCAGCACAACTATCTAGGTATGTCCTAGATTCAACAGTTAGTCCATTATAGAATATATCAAGAAGTTCATTTTTAGCTAATTGATGTCCAGGCCGAGCTCTGAGTAAAGAACAAAACCTTGCCCAAGATTTAGGCAATTTCTCGGCTTCCAATTGTTTGAAATTAAAGATTCTCTGTAAAGCAGCATGTTGAGCACTAGCAGGAAAATATTTCTGGAAGAAAGCATTAACCAAATCCATAGGACTTTTAATGGATCCAGGAGATAAACTATTAAACCAAGTTTTAGCTTCATCTTTTAATGAGAAAGGAAATATTTTAGTAACGAAGTAACTGCGTTTCTTAATGTCATCAGAAAACACACTACTTAAAGTAAAAGAGTGTTCATATGTTCTACAACACTTTCATTTTCAGTTCCTCGAAAAGGTTCTTTCTCAACAATAGATATATGTGACAAGTCCATAGAGAAATCATAATCTTTATCTTTTATATCAATGGGAGATGTAGCAAACTTAGCATCAGGAGACAGTTTGTAATTAACAGCACGTCTTGCAAGAAGATTTTTAATAGCACTAGCATCTTTAGAAGCATTGCATTCTTCAATAAATTCATCATCAAGTTCAACATAAGATTCCTCGAAATCATCACTAGTATGATCTCTTAATTCAGGTGAACTAACAGGTGTAATGGGACTTTCATTAGGTGTTTCAGCATTTTCAGTTTGTTTTGACTTAGCAATTGTAGCATCTAGAAAAGGACCTAATGAACCACTCTCATCAAGCACAGTAGAAGCATCATCAATATTTTCAGATTCAGCAGAAGTAGCAGCGTGAAGCATGTGTATGTGGTGGTGTGACAAGTTGACTTATAACAGACGGTGAATCAAGAGCAGCAGAAGTGTTCAGAGTTGTACCTCTCCTTGTAGTGGATGGCAATATGCGAACCTCTCATCACGAGGTTTACCCATGATGAATGAATTGCAGCGAACAGTATCACTCTCAGGTGAGCTTATAAATAGAGCTATGCTCCCCGGCAACGGCGCCAGAAAATAGTCTTGATGACCCACAAGTATAGGGGATCGCAACAGTCTTCGAGGGAAGTAAAACCCAAATTTATTGATTCGACACAAGGGGAGCCAAAGAATATTTATAAGCCTTAACAGATGAATTGTCAGTTCAGCTGCACCTGGAAATAGACTTGCTCGACACAGTTTATCAGTAGCAACAGTTTTATAGCAGTAGCAGTAGTGAAATAATAGCAGCAGTAAAATAAAAGCAGCAGTAATAATTGAAGTAGACAGCAGGATTAAAATACTGTAGGCATAGGGATGGATGAACGGGCGTTGCATGGATAAGATAATTCATATAATAGTCAAGCGTAGGGCATTTGCAGATAGATAATAATAAAGTATCCAGGTAATAATCAATCATAGGCATGTGTTCCGTATTTAGTCGTACGTGCTCGCAATGAGAAACTTGCACAACATCTTCTGTCCTACCAGCCCGTTTGCAGCGGGGCCTCAAGGGAAACTACTGGTAATTAAGGTGCTCCTTTTAATAAAGCACCGGAGCAAAGCATTAACACTCCGTGAACACATGTGATCCT
This sequence comes from Poa pratensis, assembly GCA_947311845.1. NCBI lineage: Eukaryota > Viridiplantae > Streptophyta > Magnoliopsida > Poales > Poaceae > Poa > Poa pratensis. The sequence goes on from CAMZMU010000113.1 coordinate 13,391,863, forward strand.
CACATTACAGCCATCCCCTCCAGTTATCCCAATTGTTGTCACTTTGGGGCCTCGGGTTCCGGACAATTATATGTGTAAACAACTTGCAGATATGATCTAAAACAATAATTATCCTCATGATTCAATAACATGTTCAGATCTGAAATCATGGCACTCGGGCCCTAGTGTCAAGCATTAAGCATAACAAGTTGCAACAATGACATAAAGTACTAACAACGGATACTAGGCACCATGCCCTAACAATCTGATATCTATTACATGAATGATCTCATCCAATCCCTACCATCCCCTTCAGCCTACAGCGGGGATTACTCACACATGGATGGGGGAATCATGGATGGTTGATGGAGAGGCGTCGGTGATGATGATGGCGATGATCTCCTCCAATTCCCGTCCCGGCAGGGTGCCAGAACGGAGTTTCTGGTCCCCGAAATAGGGTTTTCGGTGGCGGCGGAGCTCTGGAGTGTTTCTGGAAAAAGCGTCGATCCCCCGGGTTTTTAGGTCAAGGGGACTAAGTAGTCGAAAGGGGACGAGGTGGTGCCCGAGGCGGCCACACCACCTGCCGCGCGGGCCCATGGTGTGGGGCCCTCGTGGCCCTCCTCTGTCTCGTTTTCGGCTCCGTGTGTCTTCTGTAAAAATAGGAACTCCAGGATATTTTTCGGGAATTTTCCCGAAACTTGACTTTCTGCACAAAAACAAGACACCAGGGCAATTCTGCTGAAAACATCGTTAGTCCGTGTTAGTTGCATTCAAAACACACAAATTAGAGGTAAAACAACAGCAAAAGTGTTCGGGAAAGTAGATATGTTTTGGACGTATCAGTGCTGCGCGATGCCCGGGAGCAGTACCCCATGATGCAGAAGATGTTGCTAGCAATCCTCATCGCCTCTCGCAAGATGAGGCCCTACTTCGAAAGCCACCCTATCACAGTGGTTTCCAAGTACCCCTTGAGGAGTCCGCTGGAGAATCCCCTCGCCACCGGACGAGTCTCTTGGTGGGCCATGAAGCTTCAAGGTTTCGGCCTCAAGTTCAAGCACACGAACAACATCAAGAGTCAAGCGCTGGCTGATTTCACGGCGGAGTGGACCGAGACATCGTTCGATGACCCGGTGGACGAATCCAGCCTTCCCGGGAAAGAAGATCCTGACGCTTGGACCATGAACTTTGACGACTCCTACACCAAGGGCCAAGGAGGCGCTGGAGTCGTTTTGATCTCCCCCACAGGAGATCGTCTGAAGTACGTCGTCCAGATGCAGTACAAGGAGAATATCTCGAACAACACGACGGAGTACGAGGGCCTGCTTGCGGGACTTCGTGCTGTCGTTGGCCTCGGCATCACCAAGCTCATCGTTAAGGGTGACTCTCGGCTAGTCATCAAACAAGTGAACAAGGAGTACGCTTGCCCGCAGATGGCACCGTACGTCGAGGAGGTGTGGAAGCTTCAGCGGCGCTTCAACAGCTTCTGGGCCGTGTACGTCCCTAGGGATGACAACACGACCGCGGACGAGCTGTCACAGATGGCTTCCAAGCGAGAACCAGTACCTCCTGGGATATACATTGAGGTGCTCCGGCAACCCTCTGTGTCTCCCGAGAGGCTCAAGACAAGGTCTACATCGACACTGGGGGCTGGTGACCCGTCTACTTCGACAACCCGGGAAACCAGCCCAGAAGGCGCGCAAGACCCGGCAGGACAGAGACCAAGGGAAGCTATGCTTCTCCTTGGTCAAATGGTGTTGCCGGTGGAGAGACCCACCCACCCTGGGCCCTGGACATCGTCAAGTACATGACGGAGCATGCTCTGCCGGAAGATGATCACAAGGCCGAGCGGGTGGCTCGTCAAGCCAAGCTCTACGTCCTGATCGACGACGAGCTCTACCGGCGACGCGACAACGGAGTCAGGCTCCGCTGCATACCACAAGAACAAGGCCAAGTACTTCTACGAGACATCCACGAGGGCACATGTTCAAGTCATGTTGCATCAAGATCATTGGCGGGGAAGGTTTTCCGCCAGGGTTTCTACTGGCCAACAATCCTGCACGACGCCGAGCAAATGGTCAAGACCTGCGAAGCTTGCCAATACTACGCGAAGAACATCAATCAGACAGCTCAAGCACTGCAACCAATCCCAATATCCTGGTTGTTTGCAGTCTGGGGGCTAGACATCGTCGGCAAGTTGCCAAAGTCAGTTGGCGGACATGAATATCTCTTTGTGGCTGTTGACAAGTTCACGAAGTGGGTTGAAGTAATGCCAGTACCACGCCAGACGGCCCAAGCCGCCATCAAGTTCATCGAGGGGATTGTCTACCGCTTCAGAGTACCCAACAGAATCATCACGGATAATGGCACTCAGTTCACAAGTCGAGCCTTCCTCAGCTTCTGTGAAGAATTGGGCATCAAGGTGTGCTTTGCATCAGTGTCCTATCCAAGATGCAACGGTCAAGTGGAGCGAGCCAATGCGGAGGTCCTAAAGGTCTGAAAACCAAAGCATTTGACAAGCTGGAGAACAAGGGGAGAAATTGGATTGATCACCTACCCAGTGTACTGTGGTCCATCAGAACAACTCCAAGCCGAGCCACCAAAGAAACACCTTTCTTCCTTGTCTATGGAGCTGAAGCTGTCCTGCCAACAGAGCTAAGGCACGGATCCCCCGGGTACTCGCATATGATGAAGATGCCCAAGCCGAGCAAAGGATCGATGACATTAACATCCTGGAGGAAATGTGTTGTCGGGCGTCATTGCGGTCTGCTTGATACCACAAGGGCTGCGCCGGTATCACAGCCGTCATGTTCGATCCCGGGAATTACAGCAGGGAGACCTGGTTCTCCGCAAGATGCAAAATCTCGAGGGCTTGAACAAGATGTCAAGCAAGTGGGAAGGACCCTACCGGGTTACTCATACACTGAGACCCAGAGCAGTCTATCTGGAAGACGAGAAAGGAAGGCTGGAAGGCAACGCCTGGAACATCGAGAATCTCCGCAAGTTCTACCCTAATTACGAATATGAATCGCCAAACGTCGAATCCGCTAAGCACGCCCAAGGGGCTAGTGTTCTGTAATAGGGTGTAAGAAGTCATCGCCAAGAAATAAAAGATAAGTGTTTCAATTCCGTGAGCCTCAATTTATGTCGAGATGTGTGTTTCCGTAACAACCCCCAAGCAGGGGGCTGACATGGTGCCGGTGGCTGACGGGTCGAGCGCGAGTGGCCTATCAGTAGGCACTGCCACCCGATCGTGCCGTACTGCCGCGGAAAGGAGTGAACGGGCAGTGCTGTGTTTTAACGAACCTAAGCACAGAAATGCACATTCAACTTTGCTTGCGGGTTGCTCCGGATGAAACACTATCTCGACATGAAAGAGGGTCCATTCTTTCCTACTGAAAGTTTGTTGTGTGCAGCGCCTTCCCGGGACAGGAGCTGACGGTGGAAAGCGGTTAAGGAGTTGGATACCCGGGAGGGACAGGATGGATCGAGGACGCGGCAGAAAAACAGCTAAGTCCTTGCATCAGCATCCTGCACTTAGGCATAACATCTCGCTCGGAGTCAATATACCATCGACCTGCGCATGCTTGACAATTGATGAGAGCCTTTGCGGGGTAATGCTACCACCCCAGAGAACGGTCCGTTTCCCTCTGGCCAAGTACCTATGGACAGTGGAGTCAGACACCCGGAAGGTATAGCGCTCTTAGGGGTACCACTACTGTGTGTGGAACAGTCAGGGTATCTGGCACCTAAGGGACCTCCTCTGAAACTTGACAGCGCGTTAGTGCAAAGGAAGATTTGGGACATGACCCCGGGAGTTGAGGCTAGGTTGCATTCATCTGAATTACAATTCTAAATTACATTCAGTTGTGCAACTTCTTGATTACATAACAAGCCTATGCTACTAAGGCCAGTCCAGGGTCACTGGCTGTGCAGACTTGTCTTCTGTTTCGTTTTCTTTGCCGGGTGAGCTCTTGATTCCCGGGACGCCTGGGGAAAGAGAGTGCACCCGCGCAGGACTTTTTCAGGCGTCTCGTGGGTCGAGAGCCTTGGCAGCCCACCCGGGCACTCCCCGACCAAAGACCCGGAAGATCCCGTCCGCCAGCTCACCCATGGACTGACTCTCAGCCTGAAGTAGGAAGACAGGCAAGTCAAGCTCAAGTTTGATTAACAGAAGAGACGAATAGTTAGAGTGGTCACCTGCTCTATGGCTTCGAGTTCAGCCACGAGTTGGGACAACTCTGGAATCCTAGCTGTCCTCTCTCTCAGAACGGACCACAGGTACGCCCTGCGGATCGCCCTAACCCTAGCTTCCTCTTGAGCAGCAGGACCGGAGATGGCCGCTAGGCGGGCGAGATTATGAGCAACGGTAGGACAAGGCACAGCTTTGCCTCCCTCGGCGGCTCGGGCCCCAGCTCCATTTGGAGCCTCTGCCGCGCTACGGAAGGCCGATTCCGCCGTGGACACGTCGGACAAGGACATCTCCTCCTCTCCAGACATTGCTCTGTGATCTATGGGGGGAAGAGAAAGGAGCAAGGCGAGAAGATGTGTCAAGGGAGTTGGAGTCTGGAGGGCCTTTTATAGGCCTCCCACGCTCCACCTACCCCTTGGCGCTACGGCTGCTGCGTTAATGGGGCGCGTTTGGCGAAAAACCGCTCCCATTCACATCAAGTACGACAAGAAGGCCAAGAGACAAAAAGGAGAACAAGTTCTTCTTCATTTCAAGATCTACATCGGGGGCTAATTTTTACAAAAAAGATTGGCTCCCGGCGCGCGAGGAGCACCACCGTACAATGGAAGACGCTACTTCCAGAAGTACGTCGACGAGGCGGCCAAGAAGGAGGTCAAGGACATCTTCAGGACCGCCGACTTGAAGCTCCTCGCCCTCAGGGAAGCCAGCTCTCCTCGGCCTTGACGCTAGATGAGTTTTCCTCATCTTCATCCTCGTCGAAGGAGCCGGAGCTGCTGCTGCTCTCACTTTTGGTGCAGCATTTCACGCGCCCTCCTGCAGCACGGAAGATCTTCACGGCGAGTGTGGCGTCTCCGCCATACTTGCAGGCAAGGTATTGCCCCCGGGGTCAGGCGGCGGGAGCGAGCGAATGACTTCCACCCCTGACCAAGGAGCATGGAGTCGTCGACGGTGTACTCCACCGAGATCCAGGAGGGGCCATTTGGACAGCCTTCCACCTGCAGCCACAAGCCCGGAGGCCTGTTGTTTTCCATCACCATCGCAAAGGAGTCCGGAAGGTCAATCCGGCTGCGGATCTTGCGGCGCAGATCCAGGATGAACTCGTAGGGCGCGAAGCTCATGTGGATTGCAGCCCGTGGGGACGGAGAAGGAGTTCTTCCGCATCTCACGGCTCCTCTGCCTCCACCGCCTCGCTTCGCTCGCCCTCTTGCGGCGGTGCTTCCGCGGCCACCGGAGCTTCTCTCCGTCGGGGCCGAAGCTCGAGGACGTCCCACTCCTCTCTTTCCTCTCGCCATTGGAGTTGTTGGCCAGGGAAGGGAGAGATGGGTCAAGGAAGAAGAAGATGGGGACTTGCAAGGCGTTCGTCCGCTTTTATAGTGCGGGGAGCTTATCTCTCCAACCGTCTTCACAGCTTCCCCGCAGCGGGAATCGAGGAGGCAAACTCAGTTATTCCCCCAAGCGGAATAACTCCAAGACCATCACGACGGTAGATGGACCGAAGCAAGGCGCCGGGTACCCACTTTGGCCAACTCTTTGGCCATAGCCCTGGCAGCAACTGAAGCAAGAGCCGCCGGGACCATGCCTGGGGGCTACTGTCGCAGCAGTGGAACATGGGGTTCCCCTGATGCTGCCAAAGTGGGTCATCCACTGGGGTCCACCAAGAAGATGGACAAGGCAAGGAGTCAAGTACAGCTGATGGGTTAGCCCATCTGCCTCAAGGACACCCGACAAGTTCGACAACAAGTCTCTGCGGCTAAGAACCAGGTGACCTTCCGGGTCACCCCCTCGCCCGGAGAACCAGGCGAGATACCCGCGGGTCCGTGCTCCCGGCAGGAGGCCAGGCGCGCCCCCGAGTACCCATCTGTACCACCGAGAGGACAAGATTGCCAGCTCACCGGAATCTAGTGGAAGACTTGGGCGCCAAGATGAAGGCCGCGCCCTGGTGACGTTGCCACGAGCGCAGTTGGTGGGGCGGATAGGCTTTGTGCGTCCCACCTTTTCCAAGGGCGTCTCCTCCAAGGACCGCCGAGGGGTTTTCCCGCCAAGACCCCTCACACCTCTCGCGTGCCCATGTTGGATCCCCTTAGCCTATAAAAGGAGGACCATGGCACCGAGGGACGGGACAGGATGAAATAGAAGCAAGCTAGAGCTCAGGCAAGACTAGACTAGGGTTCAGAAGGTAGAGAGAGAGGTGATCTCCCCAGGGCAGGATCTGCTCTTCGTCTACCTCCGGCCGAAGCTCTGCCGGGTTCACCCCAGAACACCCTTGTACACCACACCATGATGAACCTCTCAATCCAGACATGCAGGAGTAGGGCTTTTAGCTTCCGGGCGGCCTGAACCTGGGTAACTCTGTGTGTCCTGCTGCGTTGTTTGCTCTCTTCCCCTCGACAAAGAACTTGGCGTCCTTGCTCCCGGGTAAGGCGTCTTCCAGACTCCTTCGCGCCCCGTGCCGAACCTAAAAAGGGGGTATCATCTACTCCCGGTGTCCGTCACCCGAGACAGACACAAGTATTTCCACAATACGGATTTTCTCTCGGCTCGGCGCAAGAAAAAATCATCACATATTTGGAGAGCAATATTGCCATGGCAGAGAGGCTCTCGGGAAAGGCCTGATAAAACGAGTCGGAGATGGCTCAATGATCAAGATCTTTGACGATCCATGGATACCGGATAATCTAAATGGGCATCCGTTGGCTAAGCCACCGGAATTGAACGCTACACTGGTGGAAGAACTTATTGAGCCGAACCAGATGGTTTGGTCAGAGGATAAACTGGTGGTCAATTTTATCGAGGCTGATAGGGCTGCGATTCGCAGAATTCCTCTAGGAAGATTTACAGAGGATGATTGGGCATGGATGCATGAGAAGAGTGGCATGTTTACAGTTCGGTCTGCCTACAGGACGCTAGCCACTATTCAGAGGGCTAATACCGTGTCAGGTTCAGGTAGTAACAATAATAATTGTTGGAACAAATTGTGGAAATTTCCAGTACCACCGAAAGTAAGATCCTTTTGGTGGAGGGTGATTAAGAAATTTATACCGGCTAGGCTGATCCTAAAAGAGAGACATATGGAAAGAATTGGTATTTGCGAAACATGTAGCCTATATTTCGAGAGCGGAGCACCGAACCGATTTGTGGTTGCAGGATGCTCCTGATGCTCTGGTAGAACTTCTGCCTGCTGATTGTAATCATATTCCTGAGTAAATAAAGCTCCCTGTTTAGCGGAAAAAAAAAGTAGAGCTGCGGATGAATCTATTTTCATGCGTTATTTCAGTGTACTTAGGCAAAACTGTTCTGGCAAGTTATGAAGCAAACAACGAGCCTCAAGCTACCTGTATTCCATCCATATAGTTGGGCGATGGACATGGTTGATAGTTCATCAGTGAGTGAATCGGAAACCTCTCTTATCCTGTGCGCATGTTGGGCCATATGGAATGAGCGAAACTCTCGCAAACATGGAGAGGGTGGTCGCTCGATATCTGAATCAGTATGGTGGGTCATGCAAACTACAATAAACCTCTCTAAGTCAGGAAAGGAGAAAATACAGATATCTCCGAAGGCCAAAGCTAGATGGAAACCTCCCGAACTGGGTACTCTAAAGATCAATACAGATGCTTGCTTTATGGAGAGCGATATTACGGGAAGCACTGGATTGGTGGTAAGAGACTACGATGGAAAGCTTATTCGTGCGCAGGCGCTTTGGTATGGACACGCCTCAAATGCTGCCACGATGGAGGCTTTGGCTATTAGAGATGGAGTAAGACTGGCAATGGATTTGGGATACAGTAGTGTCATTTTTGAAAGCGACTCCAGGGAGGTGGTCAATCTGATCAATGGACAACCTCAAATTCGAGCAGAGGTTAGACCTATATGCGAGGAGATAAGGGAGATCATCAGAGCTTTTCCTAGTTTTAGTATTAATTTTGTTGGGCGTGATGCTAATTTTGCGGCCCACTTATGTGCTAAACAAACTAGGTCGGATAGGAGAAGGTGCCTATGGATTAACTATAACCCAGGTTTCCTTACTAGCACTTTGTTGAGTGATTGTTATCCTCTCAGTTAATCAATAAAGCTCTAATTTAGCAAAAAAAAATTACAATAAGAGAAATAAAACCAATAGGAATTTTGGTTATGTTTTTTTTTTTTGCCTTAACCACTTGGAGGCAATGTTTGACGTTTGAACTTAACTAGGATAAATCAAGCACAATGGCTTGAGCACCACATGAGGGTCTACTTAACCGATGCAACAGGAGGGTCTTGGATCGTGAGTGTCAAGATCATGCATTTCCAGCAAAAGGGGAGATTCACAATCACAAGGAAACAAGGGTCTTGGATTGATTATATTTGGACTAGAGGGCATTACTTCACCGATGCAACATGAGGGTCTTGGATCATTTGTGTCAAGATCATGCATTTCCAGCAAAAGGGGAGATTCACAATCACAAGGAAACAAGGGTCATATTGGAAACATCGAGGCAACACTAATTATTGAGGCTTGGCATGATCTTATGATCCACACATCTTAAGCAACAATAGGCAAACAAAATCAAAAACCCTCTAATTTAGTCGGACTCTATATTAAAAGTAAGACCACAATTAAATTAAGAAAATCCTAATCATCAAATTAAGCCAACGGGATATTTTCTACAAGCCCACAAGATATCATTAGCCAGATTTACACTTGGTTGTACCAAAAAAAAAGCCCACAAAGTTAAGTTAAAACCAGCCAAAGCATATCACCCAAGGGGGAATGTCTGTGGGCTTGTGTGGTAACTTAACCCGCCAAGCCCCACAAGTTTTTTTTTCGATAAAGAGAGTTTTATTATTTAAATAGTTTTAAGCATTACACCCAAGTGCGAAACGAAAATAAGGCGAATTACATATCATGATGAGAAATTGTAAAAAACGTCTATGGTGGTGGAGGACCGATCCGCAAATTATGCTGCCATCTTAGGATGAAAAGTCACTAGCCGTATCCTCCCGTCTTGTACAAACCTCCGTAAACAGGTATCGGTGCTCCACACGTTGCAACTGAGACCACAAACGGAGCGTAGCTGTACTCCTATAGATAACCTGCATGAGAGAAGATTTTTTATCATAAAAAACCTTGTCATTTTTACACAGCCAAAGCGACCATATAACGGCAAGCGCTGCCACCCTAATAAGTTGTTTAAACATATGATCCACATCATTCAGCCAATTGCCAAAAATATTAGCAATGCTTCTTGGTGGATATAAGGTAGAACCTATCTGGATAATTTACCATATAGGACCAGCTAATTGATACTCGAAGAATAAGTGCTTGGTAGTCTCATCCTTAGACAGAACACACACATTTTACTTCCATGCCAATTGCGTTTTGCAAGGATTCTTTAGTAAGAATTACTCTACAAGTAAGAAGCTTCACATACATGTGTCAAGCCAACAACCGAAGGGCGGCAGTATAAGACTACCAATCCAGCACACCAGCCACTATTCCACAGACCAAAACTGTTCTAGATCTCAAGGACGGAAAGAACGATACTATTTGTAGCTAGCACCATAGGAATAGATAAAGCAGAAAGAAAGAGCAGACTACACCCAAAGAAGCAGGTTTATCTGATTCCAGAAGCACAAGCTACACAAGAAACTGAAAATGCATATGATTTGCCCTCCTACATGGATTTTTGGTGATCAACAACAACATGATTAAGGGACTAATATGCCTATCTAGTATACACAGGAACTTAGTCCCTAGAGTTGGTTTGGTTCAACCACCGACACCTTGATCCACTGATTTGAAGCAAATAATTATTAGATCAAGCTGATGCATTTCAACAATCCCTAAAGAACAGGGACAACGTCGACACTCATGTATCCTCCTCAACCACAAGGAATGTCGGCACACATACAGGTCAAGAAGAAGCCCTACCTAGGATGAACCATTTCAACCAAGGACTTTGCTAATAAGGGCACGTGCCCCATATTAGCTTTATGTGGGCACGACCAAAATATGGTAAGCGAGACATGTATGCATGCAGCCACGTAGATTCTTTTTGGTTTTTAAAATTTAAAATGTTTTATCTTTTAAACCGTAACACGAATTTCAGAACCGTTTTCACAGTTGGCTTTGTCGTGACGAGATCTTCAAATCTGGATGCCATGTTGATATGTTTTGACAAAAAAAAAATTGACCTCTAGTTGCTAGATTATATTCACTTGATCAGCCGGTATAATCTAGTTAGTTACCAGGTTAAATTCAAAATGGTTAGCAGGGTTTGTCAACTTTGCTCCTCACCAATGTAATCCTTTCCTAATGGTAATGTCATATTCTGTGTGTTTAGAGTTGATCAAATACTCACTTTCTGGACATGTAAATCATCGCTATGACAAAAAAAAACATGTAAAAATTATCTGGTAACTATGAATTATTTGAGTGTTACAGTTAACCAGTAATATGGTATTTACGGTATTATAACTTGGCAATTGATGACGAAAAAAAAGTTTGTTAAAACATATTATGATGTGATCTTGTTTCAAAGTACTCGTCGAGACAAACCCGACTGTGAAGACCGATCTTCAATTCGATTAATGGCTTAAAAGATAACTTCTTTTGAATTACCAGATTACAAAAAGATTCCATGCATGCCGGTAATTGGTTTGTCCGTGTTGTAAGAGTAAGAATGCTAACGCCGGACAGAGAGAGTTCGTGGGGCACGTTCCCTAATTAGAAAAACCGTTCAACCAATGCACTGCTTCATAGAAGACTCGCTTCATCACCAACACTAGCTCTGCTCATCTATATCAACATCTAATGATCAGCTGGCTCGGGATCTTGAAGACAATCCCTCAAAGAACTCAAGTAATCAACGCCATCCACATCTAATTATTTGAGAACATCCAAAAGTCAACGTTGAAGACAACACTACATGAAGATCTCAAGGCCCATATACTTTCTTGACGCAAAAAAATTCAACTGGTGCCCTTGAGAAATAAATGTTGTGTGACAACGAGGTGCGGACCAAGACACCAATACTATCTTGACTCAAGGATGATCCTGATGTACATGAAGATTCGTCACAGAACAACGCTGATGACAGTGCGGGATGAAGATCAAACAATGCAGTCGCTTGGATAAAGACATAAGCTCTCATGTGGCGTGCTTGAAGATCAAGACGCATATTTCATCCTAGAGCTCAGAACTGATCCAGCGCATATGAAGATTCTAATCCAAGGTTGAAGACAATAGTTTTTTTAAATATATTTCAATCTTATAGGAAAAACCATACTATCAGGAGGGTGATAGATCTTGAAGAATTGGGTGGAACTTGTCATATGCCCATTCATGCCCATTCTATGAAAGATGATTAAGGGACTAGTAGACATGTGTTGAGTCCAGTATCTCATGGTTCAGATAAGTGATTCTGCTAGCGATTAAGAATCAGCTCACCCTGAATACTTGAGCTCAGAATTGAACACGAGGTTGAAACAGAGTATGCGGCCTAGTAGATATGTATTGAGTTCAGCGGCTCGATATGAAAAGGCGATTATGCTAGAAATCAGAATTAGCCCGTTTGAATAGCTTGAGATGTCATGCTCAGCATGAGGTTGAAACAGAGACCGTGGCCTAATAGACAGGTGTTGAGTTCATGTCATGTAGGCAAAAATCTAACGTGACAAATAAATAATGAATAGGGAGAGGATTGTGGTAACATAATGTAACAGCCCAAAGTTCGGGAACCTAAAAACCCGAGAAAAAATTCCGCTTTTGTGTTGCATTGCATCATGGCATCCATATTAAGTTCCTAAACAACACACAAATTGGGTTTGACAACATTGAGAAACAAAATGCTAAACTTGTTTAAACAAAATCTCAAATCAAGGAATGCACTCAACTTGTAAAACAAATTTATCTTGACATCTTATATTTGTCAAGGAAGTTTCAAGAGCTCAAAATAATATTTGGCCTTGATTCAAGATTTCTAAAGCAATAACATTTGGAATTTGAGAAAAATGCTCTATTTTAAGACTATGAACAAATGTTGTCAAAAACATTTTATTTGGAGACACTAAAATTTGTGGAGCTACTACATGTTAAGGGGAGCCTCCCCAAATTATCTCATATTTTTCTAAATTGTTTAGGTACCTTAATTAATTCACTGAAATGCTGCTGGATTTGAAAAGGTTTTTAAAAGAATTGGAAAAGGACCGATCTGTGATAGCAGAAACTCTGCCAGGGGGCTATTTGCAATTTCGTCATCTCCTTCCTCCCTGTAGCGACCGAGGCGCACTGGCGCCCTCGCCGTGCTCGCGCCGCACCCCGTCTCGACGCGCCGACCCCGCGCCCTCCTGCCGCGCCATGAGGAGAAGAGGAGGCCCCACCGCACGCTGCTCCCCTTCCTGCTCACTCACCTGCCCCCTACTCCCCGTTCTCCTTCTCTGTTCCCCACGACGCGCGCCATGGCCGCCGAGCCCGCCGTGCTCGTCGCCGCCATTTGGGTTCGCCCCGTACAAATCGACGACCACCAGCAGGTTCGCCGCGTCACCTACTGCATTCCTGCCAGAGGAATCGGCCGTAGACGCAGGATATCGCCGCCGCCGTCCCACTTCATCTCCGCCCCCGACGCGGCTCCGCCGCCTGATTCCCGTCGTGCTCGACCACGCCTCGCCTCGCCGTCTGCATCATCGAGTTCGTGGTGAGCTCCTGTCCCTGCTGGCACTTCTCCCTTCTCCCCTCTCGCGCTGCTTCCCGCTCCACGCCGTAGCCACCGTCGCCGTGCGTCCGTCGCCATAGTTCTTCGCCATTCTTTTTTATTTACCTCGGGCGACCGGTAGCGGAGCCGGCTTAGCCGGGCTGAGGGCCGGTCCCCTCTGGCCCATAGCCAGCCTGCCAGCCGGCCCAGTCCGGGCTGGAGACCGGGCACCTCTGTTACGAGGCCGGCCTCACAACCGGCCCAACCGGGCCACAAGCCGGTTGATCTGGTTTTTTTTTCAGAGGATCTCTTTTTCCATTTCCTCCCTTCTAGCACATGATTCCCGCTACCCCCTCACGCCTTTAGGAACATCGAATCCTACGATTCGACTAATTCATCCCCCTCTCCCGAATACGAGTAATTAATTTCTATAGTTGTTAAAATCAAATCAATTAAAATTGATAATTTAAAAGAGGAAGTTTATAAAATTAATAACTTTTTATCTGGACCTCAGAAAATTGTGTTCGTTATACCAAAATGTTCAGAAAAATATGAATCACCCAGAATCATCATCATCATCATCATGCATAATTGATCACAATTACAATAATGTGCTCTAGTAGTAATTAAAATCATTAAGTCTAAATATGGGGTTTATTCCAAATAATGCCATAAATATAATGGGGACCCCATTTAACTTGTTGCTCCTGTTCAATGTTTCTAGGGTGCATTTAAAATGTCATATCATCATTGTTGTATGCATTGCACAATTGCCATGTGTTGATTGTTGTTTTTGCTTTCCGGTGTCGTTTGCTCTCCGGTAGATCCCGAGTTCGGAGTTGAGCATCATTACTCCGACTGGCAGTTTGACTCCTCCGCTCAACAAGGCAAGCGTAATCCCCCCTCTGAGCATATCTTATCCTATGTTTCCGCAAATATTTTCTCCACTATAATATTGCATGCGGTTCTAAATGTCAATTTCTGGGATTAGAGTATCCTATAGTTGCATTAAGATTTCGATGCCAATGCCTGTTTCCCTCCTATTATCCATAGGTTTGTGTTGTTGGCCTGAAATACTTAACTATGCAATGTTGATGCTTAGCCATGCTTAGTTAAATGTTATTCGTCCGGTGGATGTTTCATGTTGGAAACATGTGTGAAATGTACAGATGATGGTGGAGAATTGTGGTAACAGGTAATAAGATGATAAAAGGTGGGGATGAGAGGCCACTGTGGTTGTGGTGCTTTGTCTCGTTCCCGTCGCCTAGGTGCGAGTTCTGTACCTCTTAAACCAAGACGAGCGTGCAACCATGCGTGAGGCCTATGCAATTGCAGGAACCCTCATAGACTAAATAACTCGGGCGGGGCTAGCCAGGATCCTCTAGTTCGGGGTTCCATTTGCGCGTACGTGATGATGGTGGGATGAACTGAGATGAGGATTGTGGTGTCAGGAAAATAAGTGGTCGTGGGGCGGGTGTTGCAGGCACTGGCTGTCCTGCCGCCACTGATGATCCTGGAAAGTCCTTAACGAGGGAGAAGTCGACACCGCTCCCACCCAGCCGGCTTTCCAAGGAAGAGAGCTAATTGTACAGGTAATGGGCCGGACGGTACACGTGGCGAAGGAGCTGGGGCCCCTCGGGACTCCCACTTTGTACACCCCCGCAGGGATAAATCTTTTCGAAAAGCCGTGTCCGCGGTTATGGACGACTTGGGAATGGACGATGATCATAGAATAACTTTAACGGAATGATTAAAAACTGAGTACTAAAGGTACTACTAATAACCAAGGTTGTCTTCCTCGAGGGTGATTCGGCGAGGTGCCTAGTAGATAGGTGATGAGAATGGTGATGGTTATGATGGAAATGGTTACCAGAAAAGATGTTACTTCTTACCCCTTTTTCAAAATAATCTGATTAGTCGATGCCATGGAGTTATGTCTTTTTAAAATAAAATCAGCTTTATGCAAAACAGCCATAAAATCTTGAAAGCCAATCATCGAGCATATATTAGCTCTTAATCTTGCGAGTTCGTCGAACTCAACGTCGTTTGCTTATTTTCAGGAGAGGACTTCACCGACCTCGAAGGTGGGTTCTTTGTGGACGTCGACGAGTAGTCTGGGGTTCCCAGGTGGCAGCTTGGGACATCCCGGAACAGCTGGCGCTGGATGTTTATCTGCAGGCCTCTTAGGCCATAATTTGGTTCTTGTTGTTTAGAACAACCTAGTTTGCTTCCGCTTGGTGTAATGTTGGGTATGTGACCTCTGGTTGTCATTTGCTATCTTTCTCTACTATAAGAGTTGAACTATAATGATTTGTGTCGTAGAGTCTGTGATGTGCCAGTTGTTCCACAAGTTTTGATCTCTCTATTATGCTTTGATAGTGTGTCTGGTGGTATCGGATAACCGGAGACACAGTATCACTGTATAGTAGTCGGGTCGGGGCGCCACACATAATATGTTATCATAACATCACATATCTCAATACAATGTGAGTCTACACCCTAATGCATGACAACACACATTTTTAACTACCTACCAAGGTAGTAACATATTCTAGTGGCATATGCATATTACTAGTCTATACTCTCTCCGTTCGGAACTATTCTGCATTGTGGGTTTCAAGGTCAAATTTTTAAAGTTCGGCAAAGCATATAGAGAAAAATATCAACATCTATAATATAAAATGTATATAATACAAAAATATATTTTGTGATAGTATTTATTTGTATCATAGAAATTTATAATTTTTCCTATATGCTTAGTCAAATTTTACAAAGTTTGACTTTGGCTAAACACAGAAGGCGGGGTAATTCCGGACAGAGGGAGTATTATTTCCCACTATGAGCAGCCTTAACCTTTGCATGTATTCTAGTCATTATGCATTTATTTTATATATAGCAAAATCGAATCATTTATCAAAGTAAAAAGGGTTATCTTCCTCGCCCATCTCTGCTCCATTGGTGGCATCCCCGTCCGTGATGCTTGAGGACACGAAGGCTGCCACAAAAATATGTGACCCTGTCGATTGCTGCCTCGCAGGCCATGACAACCCTGAGAGCATCTCTAGCAGAGCCCGCAAAACTGGTCAAACCTGTAAGTTTACAGTTTTTGCTGAAAAACGTCCCGAATAGAACCCGTAAAAGTGGTCAAACCGTAAAAAGTTTTAAGGGCGCCCGTGAATTTCTAGCCCAGACCTGTAAACATGGAGATTTGGAGGCAATTTGAGGGTGCGTTTGAGGGTGCCTGGAAACTGGTCAACGCTCGTGAGATGGGATCCCCACCGTGCGTTCCCCATCCTACCGCCGCCGTTCACCGGCCGGAGTTCGCCGGCAACGCCCGAGGGCTTCGGATGGAGCTCGTGGACGCTGCCCGCCGGCAGCCGGCCGCCCGGCGCCGGCCGCGGCTTCATTCGCTCCCGAAGCTAGCTGTACGAGGCTACCTAGCTAGCTCACAGATCGATCCCCGCATGAGCTAGCTACTAGTACCAGCTGCCGGCCGCCGGCCTCATGAGCTAGCTACTAGTACGAGCTACCGGACCTAGCTAGCTGCACAGATCGATGGCTCAAACGGGGTGAAGCTGCACAGATCCATGGCTGAAACGGGGTGAGGGAGAAGAAGAAGGAATATTGTACAGCATATTCTGTTTTACAGTTTGGTTTTGAGGTTTCTGTTCTACGCGGCGTCGTTTTGAGCCAAAAAATGCGTGTTCCGCGACCCGCAAAACTTGTGGGTCCGCGTTTTGCAGGCTCTGCTAGAGATGCTCTGAGACACGTATATCTGGCACCCAACAATCATATGCATATGCAGCCCTAATCATTCAGGATAGTCTCAACTCTAAAATTTAGTTCACATCACGTTAGAATGTGGTCTGCCGATTGATCAACCTGTCGATAAAACCACAAAGCATACGAAAACAAGTGGTTTTGATCGTGTTGGAGGACACCTAGCTAGCTGCACATGGATTGGGATGGATGCACGATCTAGTTAGGTATCTCCACTAGAAGCAAAAAAAAACGAAGAAGATTAATGTCAGTTAATTAACCCTTGCCTCTAACTGTGTACCAACCCAATTTAGTTTTCCCACGGGTGAAGAGGTGACTCTTCATGTGAGTATATTATAACTCATCAGCATCCAAGTTTAATAAACTCACTGTCAAGTGGTGTAAAGTAACATCAGCATGCTCCTTGCTTAGCACAAAGGCCAATTGACCCCATTAAACTATGGGGAGATTAAGTTTGGCCGTCAATTCGGATCGTTGTTTGTAGTGCTGTCCCAAGCTGCACCCTCCAACAATGGGAAGTGTTTTTTAGAAGATTCAGCAGCAAAGTCGAAACGCCACATTTGCATGTGTCCAAATCCACGCAATATTCTACTCGCTCGTTCGGTGTTTTCTGCGAGTTCAATTGATTGGTGCATATGTCATATGTGACTCCACACCAAATGAACGAAGCTTAGTTAATCCAGACAATGGGAAACATGGTGACCAGGATGATAACTACAAGGGAGCCGATGTGCCACAGCCTCTCTATCATAGCTAAATATCTCATATGATGTTTGTGTGTTTATTTTTCTTTTTGTGGAGAATGTCGTTTTCTGTTGTTTCTAGGTAAAACATTCGAAACAGTGATAGAACATAATGCAGACATTTGATAAACTCATAAACATGTTTCCCGTGTGCATGGTTGAATAACAGGGGTTATGACCACCTCTTCTATGCGACTTCAGTTGATTGGTGCATATGACTCAATACGAGAGCGGCACTCAACACTATAATCGGATGAAACAAAGCTCGGTTAAATTAAGAAAAGTAAAAGATGGTGACCATGATGATGACTGCGAGGAAAACGATGGAGTGGTATAGACATAAATAAATTGACATGTTGGACGCATTTGTATCCACTCTCGAGCCGATGTGTCACAGCCTACAGGGCGTCGAGTTCAGTTTGAAGGAAACGACAACGCACAACTAAATATCTCATGTGATCTTTGTTATGTTCTCTTATTGTATTGTCTTTTTCTTTTGTTTTTAGCTAGAATATTCAAAACAATGGGCACAAAGGTGGTGCATCTGTTCCCGTGGGCATAGTTAAGAAAAACCGAAAAGGGATCTATCATGATGGCTTCTTTTATGCGATGTTGTCCATATAGCTTTTGTTATGTCTCAAGTATTTGTGCCTATGGGCCTTATGTAAAACCTCTTATGTTAAGCTGGTTATCCCAGTAGTTCTACCCTGTACTCTGCCGTTGTGGCTTTACTAAGTTAAAGCTGGGCACGTGGTGCCTGCCGTCTAAAAAAATATAGTTACTGCAAAAACAAATAGTGCATAATTCAATTTCCGTATGCATCCGTAAATACAAACTTCTTTTGTCAACTGCATCTGCAGTCTTCTATCAAAGCAGCTATAAAGCTACGAACTATTGTCTTGGGGGTAATCATTACAATCATATGGTGAGAAAGCATGGCAGACCTGGTTAGCACTATGATCAAATGGAAGGGTGATCACCATTGAACATAATGATAGATACTAGGAAGCTATCGAAACGATGAATGCAAAAAATACGGACCAAGGATTAGCCCAAATGTTTAGGACAGGTTGAGATGTCAGCGCATGCTCGTGTTCGAGGCTCCGTGGCAGCAAATGTGGGTTGCGCGCACCCACTTATGCTAGTGATATGACAATGCTGCGGGATTCTTCCCCTTGAGCCACTCATAATGAAAGCAAATGGATGAGTTGTGATATGACAGCATTTCGCATGATTGCATAATACTCCCTCCATTCCTGAATGTAAGGTGTATCATTTTCTGCACGGATATTAAGACGTGGGTATTTGGCATACGATGGAGTCATTTTCTCCGACAGAAAACACGAGGGAGGAGTCTCTAATAGCCACAAATTGAAAACAACATGTCAAATCCATCTGTTCCAGATTGGGACTCCATAATATCGCAATACACCATATAATTTAGATTTTTCTCAAAAAAACTATAGACCTTACATAAAAAAGCAGAGGGTGTATTGTTTATCAACTTATGATCATAATGCCTTATAGTGTGTGATGGTAGCGTTTTTGCCTTTCTTTGTGCACCAAAAATACTTTGTCTACTTAGCAAGGAACCCGTTATTTCTACCGGTTAAAAATAAAAAAAATACTTACAAGACTTATTACTTTAGCCGCAAATTTCATGATAAAGTGTATTTGTAGTGAGTAGCACATATATATAACTGTCATTTTTTATTATATAAATTTTTGTTTTAGTAAATCTTTAGATCTGGGAAATGTGGTATAGAAAATTATAGCGTCAATAAGTTTCAAAAAAATTTATCAGCTCAGAAAAGTGAGCCTGGGAACCTGACGCTCCGCTGTACCTGCATTGTTTGTTCAACTGGAAAACGGGCCGGCCCGACATTCTAGAAGTGGGCCCTCCGTGGGCTCACTCAGTCTCATTAAACTAGACCAAAACATGAAAAGGGAACGTGATCGTTAGGAAAATAACGTACTCCGTAGCAGAAACGATCAAATTAGCAACCCACTAGGGAAGAGATAGCCCACGAGCCGGCAATGTTCTCGTGATCAACGCGAACACGAGCCCAACACGGGCGGGGACTCAGTATCCGACCCGTCGTAGGACCCGCTCCCGATCCGACTCGTCTTCCCATCCGATCGTCGCCATTAATACCACCACCTTCGTCCCCTGTTCGTCCCTCAATCGTCAATCCTACCTGAAAGAAAGCCAGGAACCTCGAATCACACGAGAATAGCAGCATCGTCACCATGTCGGCAACGCGGCGGCGGCGGCAGGCGGCGAGGCGCAGAGGACGATGGCCGGCAGCAGCAACCGGATTCAGGTGTCCAACACCAAGAGACCGCTCTTCTTCTACGTCAATCTCGCGAAGGTATCTACTTTATTTTATCTACTACTACGCGTCGATCGATCGATTCATCCCCTGCCTGCTTCGGTTTAATTTCGATATCGGTGTAGTGGCCTGTCATTAAGTTTCCCAAGTGGGCTATTAAGCTCATTAATTCCCAGATGGCTCATTGCCTCTAGGATAATTACGAAGGTCACTTTAAGTATCATCTAGCTAATTGGGCTTTGGTCACCCAGAAGAAAGATTATGGAGGCTTGGGCATCCCAAATTTAGCGGAAATGAACCTCTGCCTTCTTGCTTCTTGGATTAAGAGGCGCCAGAATGATGGTGATAAGTTGTGGAAACAAATTATTGACTTTAAATATAATGTCAATAACCCCAATATCTTATCATCCTCTGACTTGGGGGCCTCTCCCTTCTGGAAGGGTGTCCTTTGGGCGGCTAAAGCTGCGAAAATAGGGTACTGGTGGAAAATTGGTAATGGTAGAAAAGTGAAGTTCTGGGAGGACCAGTGGTTTGGTTCTTCCAGTCTCGCTATCCAGTACTGGGATCTATATACTATTGTAAATGAGAAAAGCTCAACTGTGGCAAATGTCTGGGATGGGGACCAACTTAAGGCCACTTTCAGACGTTGTTTCGATCACAGATTAATGATTCAATGGTATGAAGTTCTTCAGATTGCTCAATCTATCCACTTTAGTGGTGAGGATGATGCTATCATTTGGAAATATGAGTCTAAAGGAGCTTACAGTGTTAGTTCTCTGTATGCTGTTTTAAACTTTAGGGGTGTCGTTCCTGTCCATATCCATGCAGTATGGAAAGTGAAAGTCCCCCGAGAATCCATTTCTTTTTATGGCTTCTTTCGCATAACAAATTGCTCACTAGAGATAATTTGGCTAAGAGACAACATCTAGATGATCTAACCTGTGTTTTTTGTTCTGAACCGGAGACTTGTATCCACACGTTTTTTGAATGTGTGGTGGCTAAAGCCATCTGGCTGAACTAAAATGCATTCTTAAGCTTGATAATCTAGATGTTTCTTTTTACTCTATTGCTAGCATGTGGCTTGATGATAAAAAGTTTATTATTCATAATGCTGTTCATGCTACTGTTCTGTGGGTTCTCTGGATTACCAGAAACGACACTTTTTTTAACCGTACGCCTTGGATTGGCTTGCAGCAGATCTGGAGGACAACGGCACGTATGCTGTCCCAGTGGTCGGTCCTGTTCTCAGGGGACATAAGAGGAAGCGTGGCTGCGGTGGTGGAAAAGATGGAGTTGCTTGCGAGAGCTCCTCCTCTTTTGCTGTGGCCGGATCCTGGCTGACGCTGAAGAAACTGACGGGGTCTGAGTTAATCCTGGCGCCTCACTCCACGCCGGTGCAATACGCTGCGGAAGATGAAGCGTGGAGAATCACCACTGAAGGCCTTGCCAAGCGCTTGGAGGAGCAGAACCTCAAGCTGGTAAACGTCAACGGCAGTCTGAGAGTACTCTGAAGTCCCGGGCGTCGTGCTCGTGTAGTGGCTGCTCCTTTTATGCTTTTATCTTGAGACTTTTAGTTGGTGGTCTTAAAGCTTTGTAATAAGTGGGCGTGGTAGTTTAACACGCCATGAAAAGACTGAGGTTTTTGAGTTGTAGTCTCAAAAATCGCTGATGGAGCTGTATGGATGGTTGTAAAACCTGACCCGTGGTGGTTTCTTAATTGGAACCGGGGCTGAGCCCTTTATTTCTAAAAAAATATCGGTGTAGTGGTTGCTGATCCTCCTTATAATGTGTGCAGAGGTACATGCAGCAGCACGGCGACGTCGAGCTCTCCGCGCTCGGCATGGGTACGTGCTCCTCCTTGCGTTCGCCCTTATTTCATTAATGGATTTAACTGCAAGTACCAGCAGATTGCGACCGATAATGTTGATTCCGCCTTGCGTGATTTCGATTGAATTTGAAACTGAAAAGGAGGAACCTTTTTGGTTGTTCTTCAGCATAGGCTTAAATAATCTTTGTGTTTGGTGTCCTTCTGTCTCTCGTTTTATTTTCATTGTGGAAACTGAATACCTGAGTTCAGAATCAAATTTATCAACGGTTCTAGGCATATTCGTTTAGTTTTCTGCTTTCTGGACCGTTAACAACGTTGTTTAACTTACTTGCAGCCATATCGACCGTTGTGACCGTGGCGGAAATTCTTAAGAACAATGGTTTTGCTGTCGAAACAAGTAAGCACTTTCTTATCCTTAATTAACCAGACAACATATACTCGTAACCATGATGATATCATTATATCGAGATGCTCCTTTTTTTTCGTTTTTATGGTACAAACGTTCCCTAATCTGTTATCCCGCCTTAAACTGTGCAGAGATTAGGACATCTACTGTGGAAATCCAGGATGGGATGAGAGGACGGCCAATCCAAAAGGCTAAGGTTAGTTCACAATAATCCCTGATATCACCCAAATGTTGCGTCAATTAATTTGTTCATCTTACCTGGCATTCTTCTCCAGAAAATATTTACGCTGAACTTTTTATGCAGATTGAGATTGTGCTAGCGAAGAGTGAAAAGTTTGACGAATTGATGGCCACAGCTGCGGCAGAAGAAGCAGATGGGGAGGAGCAGAACTAGATGTCATAGTCATATAGGCAGGCTGTTTTTTCTTTTCTTTCTCTTGTTAGTCTTGGTGGAATTAGGAACTGAGGATGAAATGTGTTTACGGTGTTATGTTATTGACAATGTGAACTTCTAGAATCTATAAAACATGTATTTTGATTTATTTAAATTGTGTGTGGCAGCTTTTGGAAAATTTGGTGATGTTATTGAGAGTTGCACATAACTGAGAACGTTATTTTCACCTGGAAGACTTGTTTGTATTGCCTTGAGTTAGCAGAAAAAAATCTTTATGACCCTACTCATGCTGTTGATGCAAAGAGCTTCACTGCTTGTGGATTAGCTCATGGGTAGATTTCATACCTCCCAACCAGGTTTTGAAAGACATGATCCGTCAACACACGCATAATATAATATCAAAAAGGAAAACTAGGATTGTTAATTTTTCACCAATGTCAAGCTGACAGTACAGAAAAGGTCTGAAATTCTGTAGTTATTGAGCTTGGTTAGGTAATCTTGACCGTAGACCAAAAAAACACCCTGCTGTCACATGTGAAACTGAGCTCTGGTGACGATAAGCAGGGCGGAGGCAGGCCGAGGGCTCAAAACCAACATAGGGTGAGCCAACGCAATCCGATGAGCAACACAATTGGGGCACTGCAGTACAGTAAAGATGTGCTTCACTCATTGTCTTCCTCGATAAGTATCTTCTTGCAGGCTTCGTAGCACATGAACGAAATCCCAGCAGCAGGCACCAGCTTCATGCAACTCGGCCCCAGTCCTCTGTAGAGGCCCCCAACCCCTTCATCCTCGAGAATTGTCAGCAGAGCGTGAAGCATGCTCTTGTAAACCTTCCTGCCACCAACAGCTCCGACTTGCATTTGCTTGCGGGCAACCTCCAGAGGGAACGTGGCAGTGCTTGAGATAGCACCTGCAGCAGACCCAATAAGCAGGGTCGGAACATTGCCAATTTCGTTAGTCTTGAACATCTGCTTGTACACCTTCTTGAGGGTATCATAGGCAAAGTAGTTGGTTGCTGCATACGGCACCACTCCAATTAGACTTGGGGTTAAGCCTCTGTACAGCTCAGCGGGGCCTTCTTCACGGATGATTTTGACAAACGCATGGAGAAAGTTATCATACACACCTCTCTGCACAATCATCATATGCATTTCACGTGTTATATCTTAGAAGGTCATAGATAGATCTTGAATAGTTTCTGGCATCTAGACAACTCATGCACTATAATCCTAACCTGTATAGTTAATCGAGTCTTGATTAGCTCCAAAGGGTATGTACACAGGGTTGAGCTGACGCCAGCAAATGCCCCTGCCACTAGTGAAGGAGGGATTGGGATTTTCTGTTGTTTCCCAGATTTGGAGGTTAAGAATTTCTTAGCAGTATCAAAGGCGAAAAGCTGCAACAAAAGAAAAAAAGTCAAAATACAAGCATTAAGTTACTTCAATGTCTGTGTGCAACAATTCATGTTATTCCCATCACACAACTTTCATTGATGCCATATATCATCTTTGTACAATTATGACATTACCAGATTATAATAGCCTCTGATGATCTTTATACTGGAAGTCACTGCCCATATAGAATGTATATAAACTAAGGCAGAAAAGGAAAAGGTAGTATAAACCATATGAAACAACTGCACAATTCATCACTGAAATTCTCAATCTAATATCCATTGGAGACGTTAAAGACTACAGGAGCATTAGCATAGAGTTAAGCAAAGGAGAAGGCGTGCAGCACCACAGCAGAAGTAGTGCTAAACTGCTAATGCTCTGTAGCCGGCTCAAAATTCTATAGAGAATTGTAATTACATGAAAAATATTTTAGATTGGATAGACTAGACACGATTGAAGATTAAACCCTATGGTCTCATCCAGTCAACACTTCTTGCATTAAAATCTTCAAATGATTAAATATAATTGTACAAATTTGGGCTATGTTAAACAAGAGGTAAATTACAATGACTCCTTGATATATAAACCTCAAATTGCACTCTGTTAACAAAAAAAGGTCCCCAGTGACAAAATGAGAACAGTATTGTATTAAGATGGATCAACTGAAAGTAATTCTTATAACATACAAGCTGTGGTTTTATGATATGATGAAGTACATCAATGCTTCTTCTGAACTATGACGGCTTAGCCAAAAGTGGCCTAGCTTGGGAAAGCCCTATACAGATGTTTGCGTAAAGTCAGCTTATAACCAATTGGACTACTCTATGAGATTTAATACCAATGTAATTTTCGATAAGCTACGGAAAAGGAAAAAATAGTCTTTTTGCGTTTAGGGTTAGTCGACTGGTCTTGGGTTAAACTTATTTAAACAATTCGTAGGGACTTGCTGGCTTGGCCAAAGGGCCCCAAGCCAAAACTAGGACAGAAATTAACACTGATTTACACTGAGTAACGTCTAGCTGTGTTTGTGGATGTTAATCAAAAAAGAAAATGCACAGGCAAAGATTCTTCACATTATGGTTTTAACAATTCCTGGATTGCGTGTACATCAAAAAGTAAGCACGCTGACGCTATACAATAATTATCAAGGAAACCACAGTGCGGAATAAAGAACACATGACAGCCACGGGTATGTTAATTACCTCAATTGCTTTGCTCGGGGCTACTCGAATGACATTAACAAAGTTACCACGGAACAACCCAGTCCATCCTTCATTCTTCATGATAGACTCAAACACCTCTGTAGAAGAATTCCCGTTACTCCCGACCATCAAATGCGTCCTAATCGTCTCCAAAGGCGCGACGACTGTCCTCGACACCGCTCCCGCAATCCCCCCGCTGATCAGCCTCTTGAGGTGAGAATTCCCAACCTTGATCTTGATCCTCACCGCTTTCTTCTTACCCATCTCCCTCAACCCCACTCCTTCGCCCGGCAGAGGTGTCTCGACAGCACGGTGCCCGACCTCCTGGGAGACGTACTTCATGTACGGGTCTCGGGATTCCCCGGCGATGTGGCCCTAGAGGAGGCCTGGAAGCCGACGCTGGCGAAGAGGCCGGCGGGTGGGTGGAAGGACTGGTGGAGGGTCCACGCCAGGTTGAATCCACCATTGCTGTCGACGTCACCAGGCGCCGCAGGGGGTGGCAGGGAGAGGAAGCAGCAGCTCCAATCCGGCGCCGTCGCCTCCGCGCATTGCAACCGCACGCCACCGCTCTTGTTGCGCATCGTCTGTGCCTGTCTTCTTGGATTACCAGGGTGGCCTGGGTATGGTTCCGGTGGCGGCCCTCCTCTACTCCAAGAACCAAAAAGACAGGGCGAGGAATCGCTATCACCAAAGGAATGAAATTCGACGGCGACGGATATCGGGGGATTCAACAGGCGTGGCGTGGGAAAGACGCCGAAAAGGAGGGGAATCTCGGGGCCGGGTAAAAAAAGTTGCGATATTTAGCGGCTTCCCGGATCAATTCACTCCTCCAGGGATGGCGGCGCTGGAGCAATCAAAGGATCTGCATGGGACAGGAAAACTAAATCAATCAATAAATAAAGATTCGGAGCCACTTTCACCACGGCGTGATTTGATACCGGGATAAGAGCAATTACCTCGGACACGCATTTCGCTCGCGCTTCTTGTCCGCCGCCGCCGCCGGAGAAGAGGAAGGTGGGGGGGAGGGGTGCAACAAGGCCGCACTTTTGTTGTTGCCGTTTCCCTCGCGTTGTATCTTTCCTCCGTCCTACGTCTCCTTTTCCTCCATCCAACACGCTGCGCTTGCTCGCCCATTAATGGTGGTAGTGCGACGCCACTCCTACTCAAAGTTTCGTGTCACTATGCCAACAACCAGCTCACTGACCAGCTCAGTACTCAAGTTTCGTGCCATGTGGCTGTGCCACCTGTGCGGCTGTGCGGCGTGCATTAGGTGCCAAAGGAGTCTTTTTTTTTTCTTCTCGTGTGGCTTGAACCGGCGCCTGTCACGTTCGAACGTTCGTTTGATTTTCCCTTCATAGGCGCACATGCTTGGAATCAAGACGGCCATAGACCTCATGCATATGATTTCGTTTCTTTTTCTTGAGCATTGCCTATGTTTTCCTAAATTTGTGGTCGGATGTTTTCCTCTTCATCATGCGCTCAAGTCATTTGAAAGCGAGTGACGCCACATCTTCGGTCTTCGATGACACATGTCGCGTGCGGAAAGCAACCACGTCGTTTGATCACCTACCGGATTTTTTCTTGTTTTCTACGAAAAGGATCTAAATCGATTCTTTCTGAACATTGATTTTTCACTTCTTGGCATACAAGTCCTCATTGTTTTTTTTCTTTTCCATGTTTCCCTTTTGTTTTCTCATTGTTGCCTTTTTCCGATAAAGGCAATATATTAATACTAGTAACATATCATTTATAACCAATCTCTACAACAATATAATGTTAAGAATAAGTCGACACATCAAAGATGCATATCCAAAAAATGAATGAAGAAAAATAAAATAAAAGAAAGAAGGCCATTTAAAATTATCGAATGGAGCTCATAAAATTCGTAAAAAATCCATTCGTATGCCCTCTATTTCATAGAAATCTCAACATGGGCTCAAATCTTATTTTATTTTTCTTTGAGGAATCCAATGCACTCACATTCTGTCTCTCTCTACTCTCTCTCTAATTCATGCAAAATTTCTATGTTTATTTCCTGTGCACCATCCAAAATCAGCTCTTACAAATTATCTGTATTTTGAAATCATGTTCAAATTGAAGTGTCTGACATCTCAATCATCTGTTTTCTCTATTCTAACGTTTTGAAAATCCGGCAACGCAAGTAGGCCATTAGGGTGGCCGGTGACCCATGTACACACTACTAATGGGCCACCACTTTGTCTACTCCCTCCCATACTATTTTAAATGTCCTAGGAAATGAACTGACCACGTATAATCTATCTATCTATATCTGTTATAAAGAAAAACCCCACTAACATACATTGATTATTTTTGTATCTCAACATGCAACCTATACACATCATCCATGCTATTAGCCAATCATTATACACGTCATCTCCACTAATATTTCTTAATATACATATGCAAGATATACATTATACATTTCTCCAACCATCTAATAGTTCACATTATACTACATACGCATTTCATGTCTATGAAATTTAGTATATCGACTATGACCAATTAATTTTTGCATATTCAATTTAGAGAACATAATATGTCATACCTCTTATACCCTTTTATTTACAAAATTACTAACTATATAAAAGACAGGCGCTTTCGCGCTCCCTCAGCGCTCGGCTACTGTTCTAAGGAACAATAGCTACAATAACCAGCAATTTGCAGAAAACCCCCCGCAAAAGACTAAATTGTAATTTCGGCAAAGTCCAGGGACCTCGCTGGAAAAAACGTCTGCAGATCCATCCCTCTCCTTCTCTCTCTCGCGCGAGGCCGGAGGTCACCGCCGCCGCCGACGCGTCGTGCCGCCGCTGCACGCCCTCCCGGTCAAATCGAAGAGCACCCGCGGGACGGCCTCGGCCTCCTCTCCATTCTCGCCGAGAATCGCGAGCTGGGAAGCTCGAGACGCCCGCGCCGGAGTCGTCTTCCCCGGGTCCGTCCGCCGCCGCCGCGCCCCGATTCGCCGCCTCCCGACCTCGCCTTGCCCAGCGGCGCCGCCACACTTTAGTTGCGTGACGCGCTGCATCGAACACGCTAGGTCGCGCCACCCCTCTCGGCCTCAATCGACGCCGCCATGGTCGACATGGCCACTGATGGCCATTGCTGACATCATCGGATGATGCCATCATGGGCCCCACCAGTCAGATTCCCATCCTTTCGTAAATATTTTTGTAAAATATTAAATTTCTGACGTGTGGATCCCAGCTGTCAGGATTTTAATAATAATTACATAAAAGGCTGATATTTGTTAAATTCATACCTTTTAAACCGTAATTCAGAATAAGGCAAATGATATATCAAAATTTGCAGAAATATAAGGGTTTTCAAACAATTTTGGTATGCATTTCCCCTGATTTTCACTTTTACAAATACTAAAATTTCTCTCCCGCGCTCATATTTTCGACACGAATTTTAAGTGTAGTTTTCCAGTGATACTTTCTTTAATCTAACGGCGAACAAAATTGTGACTACAATTTGTGCGCTACAAATTTTTAGATTTCTCGACCCCGCAGACACTTTCGACACAAGTTTTTTAACGTAGTTTCTCAACGGTAATTTTGTAGGCAACTTTTCTATCGAGAACAAATTTTCGACTGTAATATGCAAATATCCGCCTCCACGCGCGTCCCCCACACCAGCCGCGCGTCCCCCATCGCCCTGGCGCGGCGCTACCGTGGTCATCGCCGTCGTCACCGTGGGAGGCCCGTCCACTGATGACGTGATGACGTCACCCAGACATCACAGTGGGCCCCACATGTCATACTTTAATTCTTTCCACAGATTTTTCCAGAAATTGATAAACTTCTGACAGATGGGTAAACTTATTCAAACAATTTTCATAAAATGATTAATATTGCAAAATCAATATCTATAAATCTATACAAAATCAATATCTATAAATCTATCCACCAGAAAAATACGAAAAAAAGAATCAAAATTCTCGAAAAAAAATGATAATTACTTATGCTCATGTTTTTAGCTAAGGGATTTTATTTCCCAACAAAATTTGATGTGAGCTATTGATATATTACATTAAAATAATAAGAATATAGCATCTGTAGTTATTGAGAATTTGTGCGTACATACTTCAAAGAAGAGAGAAATGACAATTTTCCAACTATGAAGGTAAAACAATATCAGTTTTTTTACCAAATTTTCGACAAAAATACAAATAATATACCTAAATTTGCACAAAAATGAAATATTTACAACTAACACATTTCTATGCATGATTAAACAACTTCAAATAATTTCAATTAGAAGAATTAATATAACCTTTTTACTATTAATTATGGAGCTGAAAAACTTCCCAATTTGAACATTTTTCGAAATGTGAACAATTTTTAAACGTAAGCTCTCTTTGCATTTCAATAATTTCCAAACATGCACAATTTTTAAATGTGGACATTTCCAAAATTTGAATTTTACCACACGGGCTCGGCATAAAAATTTGAATATTTCAAAATTTTAAATACCTTTCAAATCTAACCATTTTATAAACATGGAAAAAATTCAAAACTGAATAACTTCCCAATTTGAACAATTTTCCAAAACTGGACAATTTTTAAACGTAAGCTCTCTTTAAAATGCTAAAATTCGTAAAATTTATATCTTTTAAACTATGATTTAGAATAATGCAAATAATATATCGAAATTTGCCGAAAATCGAAACTTTTACAACTATTGCATCTCCATGCATGACAACTATTGCATTCCATGCATGATTAATCCACTTTAATTCATGTTTAATAATTACATAAAAAAAACTGAAATTCGTAAAATTTATATCTTCTAATGTGTAATTCAAAGTAATGCAAACAATATATCAAAATTTGCAGAAAAAATAAAACCTTCACAACTATTGCATTCCCTGCATGATTAATCAACTTTAATTCCTGTTTAATTAGAAGAATAGTTTCTGTAAAGTTTTCCAGTAATAGTTTCTTAAAGAAATTTTTCCACAGCGAACAATTTTTTTACCGCAATTTATGTGACTTTTGCTAAATTCGAAATCTTTTTCTCGCGCTCACATTTTTGACACAACTTTTAAACAAAGTTTTCTGGTAATAGTTACTTTAAAGTTTTCAGGTAATTGTTTCTTTAAAAAAATTCCCACGGCGAACAATTTTTTTACTGCAATTTGTGAACCATAATTTTTATGAACATGAAGCTACGTTGATGGTGAATTGCTCACATTTCTGACACACCTTTTAAACATCGTTCCCCAATAGAAGCTTCTTCACTACAGTGTCAATGCAATTTTCACATGAACAACAAAAAGTAGCATCTTTTTTTCCCCTAATTTTCACTTTTACAAAAACTAAAATTCCTTTCCTGCGCTCATATTTTCGACACAAATTTTAAGCGTAGTTTTCCAGTGATACTTTCTTTAAGCTAACGGCAAACAAAATTGTGAATGCAATTTGTGCGCTACAAATTTTTAGATTTCTCAACCTCATAGACACTTTCGACACAAGTTTTAAAACGTAGTTTCTTAACGGTAATTTTGTAGGTAACTTTTTTATGGAGAACAAATTTTCGACTGTAATTCGCAAATTTCAATATTTCACGTCTCATATTTCCGTCCGCCATGAGCTTGCTCTAGCCGCCGCGTTTGGGTCTTGATCTATATATCTGCAACGGTATATTGTTTCTTCTTGCTAGGTCTAGCGACGAGAAGTTGATTTCTATATCCATCTAATCCTCTAGCCTGCCTTCGATTGATTTGTCCAGCACATGGTGGAGATGCAATCTCTGCCTTCTCAAAGCCTCTTCATCATGTCCTATAAATTCTGCGCCTCCATCTCCCCATGGCATGAACGGAAGTAATTCAATAAAAGTACAAAGTTAGATTTCTGCAGAAATTTTCCGCAACGTTGCTACGAATTGGCTCTCAGGTCAGTGACACGGCAGCAATCTTCCTTCATCTGATCGCAAGTTATCAAGGCTCTCTTCTCACTATTTATTTTTTGCTTGATTTTGCACACGATGTGTCGCTTCTCATGAATCAATTTGTGTTGCTGCAGTGGATCAACAACAAGTACGACATCATTCCGCTCTTGGTCCTCGGTTTATTTAATTTCCCATAAGTGATGTCTAATTGGTGTGATGGTATGCAAACAAGTGGTACATCGAGTCGCATATATGAGATATGCAATTCTTGGTGGTGCTAATTTCTTGCCTCTTAATTAAAAACTACATAATGTTTTTTATATTTCTGTTTATATGGTTGACTAAAATCCTGAGAGGAATAGAGAATCTCTGCTCTGGTTTGCATGTGTTTAGATGGTTTGGTAGTTTTCTTTTGCTTAAGATGTCTGTCTATTGTTGTTGTTCAAGGAATGCTGTTTGTTTACAATACTGCAAATTTTAGTACGAATATGCAGAGAAAATAAGAAGTTTTTTCTTTTTTACATCTGACAGTGATTTTGTAGAATATGTTCTACACTTCTACTACAGTTTTTCTTTGCCTGTTATTCTCTCTTTTCTAATTTTGGATGAAGGAACGTTGCGCTTTGCTCGAAAACTATGATGACACTATATGTATACTAATAGTTGACTATTACGCCATATTAACGAGAATTATTATACCGTTTTATCAATCAACTAGCACTTCACCATGATAGTCGTTGGATTCAAAAGTTTTATCACTCACGCGTAAATCCTATTTGCTTTCCCTGGGCTACCAATTTCGTGGTTTATCTACTTATTTATTCATCATTATGCTTCCAGTACCTAGCTGATAGGCTTTCTACAATCCACCGCATATATACCTAATTACTTAGCTACAGACAACCTATATGCACGCAAAAAAACACATTATAAAATACAATAACAACAACAAGGTACCACCAATAAAAAAATTAAAACTAACAGAAGCGCGGCGTGACGCTGCGTGAATTTCCACTAGTATAGTTTTTAAAGTGATCCCGCTGCAAAACGTGCGGGGTATCTTCTAGTTTATTAGTGCAGCCCACGACACTTTTGCTTCTTGAGAATTAAAAGTACGATTTGCCTCTTAAAAATATTGAAAAATGCTATTATTATCGTCAAAAGTAGTTCTACCGAAAGCTCACTGCACAACAAAAGAACATCTTCTGAATTCCGACGAATTTAGGTAATGTGCGCGCATCAATTTCTCATTTCTTATGCATGGAGCCATGGAGACATGTAGTGTGCTTATTCTTGGCGGATGCCAAATTACATACAGGAATGGCCGAAGGGGATCGCGCTAGGCTAGCCTAGAGGCGCAGCAGCGCTAGCAGAGGAGGAGGTGTTCGTCCGAGCCGCCGTGGTGCGCGCGGTATCGGCCTTGGCCTTGGGGCAGCGGTTGTGGCCGTACCAGACGCCGTCCGGCAGCGGCGCGTCGAAGTAGAAGGTGGTGGGCTTCTCGCTGGGGCCCGGCTCGGCGACCTGGACCCACTGGGGCGCCCAGCCGTCGCGGCCGGCGCGGCGCAGGTAGAGGTAGCAGACGCCGTACCCGCACGTGCCGGAGACGTGGAAAATGTCGGCGCCGCACCGCTCGAACGTGCTCCCGCCCCCCGGCAGGCGCGCGCCGTATGCCTCGTTGCGGTACGCGTCCCCGAACGCCACGCTCACCGCGTCCGACGTCCGCGCCGGCGACGCGCAGCTCGTCTTCACCTTCACCGTGTACGTGCACTTCCGCGCCGCCGCCGCCGCCACCTCCTGCATACAGAACAGCGCGCGTCTGGTCAGCCAGGCCACGAGTGGAATGGCACTGCGGGATGTGAGCAAGGATTACTCACGGTGCGGTTGTCCGGAGCCTGCGCGAGGGAGGAGCCGGCAAAGACGGCAACGAGCAGCAGCAGTAGCACCGACATGCGAGAAGCGGCCGCTCCAGCGCCGGAATTCGCCATTGCCGGCGAGGGGATGGGAGCGCGAGAAGTCGATGGCTACACAGTGCAACGAGGTGAGAGTGGTAATAATGGCGGCAGGGCACGATGGCGTGTCAGGAACCGGGATATGGATGAGATGTGCTCTGGAGCCTTTGGCACATGGCTGCAGCCGAGTGGGGTAGCGTCGCATCGTAACGCCAATTCACTCACCGGCGGACACGAGATTTGCGTGTGTCGTCTTGCTCTTCGATGCTGATGTGGTCCGGCAGGTCGACGGACAGAAGAGTCCAGCGCCGGGTACACGCGCGCAGAGAAACAATGGATGGTTGGTGGTGTGGAGAAAAGGGGAGAGAGACAACGAGCTGGCATGGTTCTGGTCCTTCTGGAAATAGAAGATCAGATAAATTATGGAGCCGAGATCGGTGCCAAGTTCAGAAAATTTTATACGCTCCCACGCTAATACGACATTGTAGAAAGCGAGAGAAAAGAACGTAAATAAAAGTTAAAAAATTGGGGCAATCCGAGAATTGAACTCGGGACCTCTCGCACCCTAAGCGAGAATCATACCACTAGACCAATTGCCCTTTGATGTGCAAATCCATACTTATTGCTATTTGTTTACACAGCTGAGAAAGAAATGCAAAATGTAAACCTTGCGTTGTTTCGAGCCTCCAACAATAAGGCAGTTACATGGCCACGCCCTTCCTGCGCTCCGTTGGACAGAGGAATAAACCAACTGACAACATTCTTCGTTTCCTCTCTCTGTCATCCATTGCACTGTACTACCTCCATTGCTAAATATAAAATGTTTTAGATGTTTCACATTTGACTAGATTTGTACTAAAGTGAGCGAACTTACACACTAGAATGTGTCCAGATAGATGTAGATATAAGTGAATCTAGAAATAGTTAAAACATATTACATTTAGGAACGAAGGGGTACTATACACTAGTTTTTTTAGTCTGTTGCTAAACTGTGAAAGGCCTACTTGGAATTTATTGTATAATTTGCCATGACAAAATATACTTGAAATCAGTGAAATTTTGGTTAGTCAAATACTGCTATGACAAACAAGATTATCATAGTGCACGGTAGTGCCAAATGCAAACCACTCTCTGGCATATTGTTAACCTAAAAACACTATACGTAAGTTTGTTTGAGCTATAGAGCACTGCCAGTTTTTTTATGCAAAGAAGTAAAAAAATACTATAAACTTACTATTGGTGGTTAGATACAAAATGAGGACTTGTGCATGATCACCTCTCACTACAGACTCGACCATTCGAGTGAAGATATTTATTCAAGTGGAATACCTTTGTGATGTTGACTTCTCGATTGCACTAAGTTGAGGTATTTACTTCCCCACTTCCGACTTTTGCTTTTTTCCTGTAAATACCTCGCTTTGTTTTACGGTTTAATGGCCAAAGGTATATGAATCAATACATGATAATAGCATTCTAGTCGCCAGAGATGGCGGGTTATGTGCTGCATTGTTTGAATTTCTACCTTTGGGAACAAACCTTTTCTCGGTGAACCTTATAGAGGGCGCTATCTCGTCAATGATGGTTGCACAGAGGCCTCCAGTTCCATCCTCTATGTCCTCAATTACTTGCTTATAGTCGGACACTATACGCAAACTAAGGCTCTGTTTGTTTGGGCTGGGGCTTGTGCTTTTACAGCTTTTGGGTCTTCAGAAGCACAAGCCTAGCCAAACACCTAGGCCCCGCTTGGGAACCGTGTTAAACTTTACCTCCGTAAAAAACGGCAATTTGGACACTGTTGACCTCTGGATGAAACTTCAACACAAAATGAACCTCCCGTGAAACTATTTCACGCATCTAACCCTTTAGGGTAGCGCCTCACGATCGGGCGCTACCCTTACACAGTGTAAAGCCTTACGATCAGGCTTTACACTGATGTGTAGCGCCTTACCGTAAGGCGCTACCCTGTGTAAGTGTAGCGCCCGATCAGGGCGCTACACAAAAGGGTCAGAAGCGTGAAATAGTTTCGCCCGAGGTTCATTTGTGTTAAACTTTCGTTTAGAGGTCAACAGTGTCGATTTTGCCGTAAAAAACGGGCTGATTCCTTCAGAAAAATAGCGTGACCTAACGTCCGTATATTTTCCGGCCGTTTCCGGCTAGATTACCAGGAATCCAAGCGCGGCCCTAATATTTACAACTGGGCTTCTTTAAGCGCTTGTTCAATTTGTACTGCAAGCCCACAAGCTGGTCTGGAGGTACTTCCCGTGGCTTCCCGCAGCTTGTTACTTGAAAATCGAATCGGTATACGAAACTATCCCTCAAATTTGAGTTATCTACATGGAATGCTACCGTATCCACTTTAGAAAAAAAAAACCTAAATCCCCACACGTTTTCCCCTCTGCTCTTGACCCATGCGCGAGAGGCGGATAGGGTTCACGCCGCCGGCATCTCCGGCCGCCTCGCCTCGCCACCGCTGCTCTCCTAGTCCGTACAAGACCATGCTCACCGGTGCCCCGGTGGTGAAGCAACCACTGGCGCCTCCAGACCGCTGCTCTCCCTGTCGTCCATGGCTGCTCGCCCCGGCGGCGCAACCACGCCGACGAACTGGCCAGTCGCCTTGACGCTCCTACTCGCGGACCGGCCACCCTGCTAGCTGCCCTCGTCAGCCTCTGCTGCTTCCAGTAGAGCGATGCATGTTCCTAGCTCGTTCGCCATGGCGTACTTCCCAATCGCCATCTTGCCGGCCGGCCGGAAGATGAACATCAAGAAGAATCGTACAGGAAGGCGTGGGAATCGGTGTTGTATAAGAATACTAGTTATTCATTCATATCCGTGTTTGATGTAATTATTGGATATCTTTTGTATATATTCATATGATCGTCTAATTTTATTTAGTAGGATTATATATAATCATATTATTTCATATTTACGCTAAGCATATTATTTCAGCGGGGACAAAACATAATCAACTAAATCACGATATTATACATCATTTTCAGCATACATGTGTGCATGTCCACCGGCCACCCCAAAAGCAAGTTGCCAAACAACATTTTTACAACCCACCAGCCGTCCAGCTCCAGCTGCTTGTTGTTCAGCTGCAGCTCAAACAAACAGGCACATAGGTATTGACATCATCTGCTAAATCAAAGGGTTTCTCGGAGAGAGAGAGAGAGAGAGGTGAACCCACACACGGTTCGCGACTTGTGCATTGCAGAGTTATCGTGGCCACGACAAGAGGAGCAAATCCGTTTAAAAATTATGTGTGTCGAAGGATCGTTTTCATGATCCCACGGCAATATCACTTAAGGGGATCAGAAGGGAGTTGATTTGTTCGGCAGACGGCGTGGGTCAAAAGTGAAAGTGCATGTGCACTCATGTGTGGTTTTGGTAATTAATGACAATCTCTATGGACTAATGTTTACATTAAGATATCTTTATAGATCTTGTCCATGGGAAAAGATTGGAGTTCATATGTTGGACTCTAGAGGAGTATATGATGACCAAGGCTCTATCCGAGGGTTTATATGAAGAATGGTCATCTAGAGATAAGCTTATTGCAAGCATGGCTTGGAAAAGAAGATTGAGTGAACATTCATGTTTAGCTCTAAGCCATCTTATACATCAAGAGAAGAAGATGAAGTGCAAGTGGATACATGAAAACGGAGCTAAGCGAGGCTCTCCCATAATGGTGTATGGGGGAGTATTTGGAGAAGTCTTCATCAAGCATGTGCTAGAAAACGCAATCAAGAAATGTGGTCCACTTGAAGAGATAAATATCGTCATCATCTAGCTCAAGTGGAATGCGCAAGGCAACGGTATGATCTTGATAGGGTTTCTATTTTACCGGTCGCATGGTGTTAGTGGGAGAACGGTTATAGAATAGACGGCGTACTATTAAGAGGGGCTCTCAAGTGAGTAACTTGATCGCATTTTTGTGGAGAGCTCAAACCTTTGCATATTTGGCATATCATCTTTCTTGGTTCTTATTTGGCTTTTATCCATGTGAGCATCAAAAACGGATTTCATAAATATCTTGTTGCATTTTTTATGTTGGAGTGTTTACCGGTGCGTCTTTTCTAAGAGAGGTCAAACTCTCTCCTTATGGTCTCCTCCTCACATGATGGACTATGATGTTTCTATGCACGATCTTGTAAAGCTCTTCATTGCAATTCCAACAAACCAAGATCATCGAAATCGGATTCCGGATGGAAAACTTGTTGTATTTTCGTGTTGTAAATATTATCGGTTTATCCGTGAGGAAAGTTTCACACCTTCTCATGTGTGTAAACTTAACTATATTTATGGTTCTTAATATTTCCACTTGTTGTAGGAAAGTTCTTGTCGTTACCTTTCCAACAAAATTGGTTTCACCTAATTTGGAGTTCAAATGAAAAAGTTATTGCGGTTTTCTTCTAAGTCTCTGACTGGCCAGCCAAGGCCGGCCTTGGGCCGGCCGTCTCTGCCTCCCAGCCGACCTCCCGTGGCGCAAGGTCGGGTCAAGGCCGGCCACTCTGCCTCAGCCAGCCTTCGAAAGTTTTTTGGCCGGCTTTACCGGGCCGAGGCCGGGCCAAGGCCGGGCTCTCGATTTCTGGCAGAAAATTGCCCCAACGGTTGGATTTAGTGGGGACCTATTTAAGGGGTCTTCTTCCCCAATGGTTTCCAAGCTTTTGCACTCTCTTTCCTCCTCCATTGTTGACCTCCAAAGCTTTGTGTTCTCTCAATTCCTCCAAGCTTTGCGGTTGAGGCCTTTTGTGGTCACTTGGGAGCTCCCAATCCTTTTCTGGGTTGTGCTTCAAGATTGTTGTAAGGGATTCAATTTCCGCCCAAAAGAAAATCAATAGTGGAAGGTGAACCGAGCTTTTGGGCAAGGTTCATCGGAGAATAGGATGAGGTCATTTATGGCGTCTTGAGTTTGAAACTCACACCCCTCCAACGAGACGTACTCACCTAAAAAGGAGGAAATCGGGAATACATCCCCGTCTCCGCGTGCCTCTGTTATTTCTATACCTGAGCTCTTTACTTATGCACTTTACATTGTGATAGCCTTCATGCTTGAAGTATTCAATATTGCTATCACTTTGTTGCTTGTCTTGCTTAGCATAAGTTGTTGGTGCACATAGGTGAGACTAGTATATTTAGCTTGTTGGCTTGTTAATTTAAACATCTAGTTTTATTCCGCAATTATCAAGTCTAAACCGGAAAAGTTTTAAATCGCCTATTCACCCCCTCTAGGCGACATCCTTGTCCTTTCAAAAAGGTTTGAGCCGTCAATAAATTATATGAAGGTTTCTCAGACTTTATTCATGGAGTGGCTACAAGATCGTTACAAGTCTTAACTCTGGCGAGTTATAGATGTGCTCGACGGAGGGGTTTTGATCTATCTAGGGCTTTAGACGAGGCTTACAAGGGGATGTCGATGACAAAGTTTCGGCGCGAATTAAGTGTAGATGTCTTGATGGGGTCCTTCGGTATATATATATCGCTTGGTACATGTCTGAGTCTTGTACGCTTAGGGTTTCCTTCTTGCTTGTACGTAAAGTTTTCATCTTGTAGCTTTTCTTCAATGTAGTCCGTGGCGAGGTAATCTTCTGAAAGTCTTGATGCAGTACGGCAGGTCGATCTATGTCGGAGGACTTTCTGGAAGCAGGCCACCAACCGGGGATTCTTTGAACATCGTGACTTGCAAGTACATAAGATTATTGTCTCTAAACCCACTTTATTTCTGACAATGTGCAACATTGATGATTTAGGTTTGGATCAAAATGTATAATCAGAACGTGGAAAGCCGAGCATTTATAAGACTAAAGTTGCACCCAAATACTTGTGCAACATCAACTCTGAGAATGTGCAACCGCATAACTTAAAATACTACCTCCGATCCATTTCAAGTGTCGGCCGAAATCAACTGAATACGCATAATTTGATATATAGTACACCTAGTTAGCGACAATATTTTCGGATCGGAGGGAGTAGCAAACCCGGTAGAAGAACGAAGTATTACAACATTCTTGTTCTTTCACGCAGCATCAGCCATCAGGGTACGCCCGATCGGCCCCATGAACTGGGCGCTGTGTCTACATGCCATTTTTTGACTTGTGCGTGTGGTGGGCATGCAGTGGCTCAACACTAGGCATGCAGCTGCATGCATGTCCGGCTTGCTCATCCTCAACCCAGCTTGCGTTGCGTTGCTCCCTCCGTCCGTCTCTTCCTCTCCGACTTTCTATTTCTGACCGGCTCTACATCTCCCTCCTTAATTTCCTCCTTGCCACCACCACAAGACAGCGCCCGTCCAGTGCCCATACATCATTCTCGTCCCCTCCCTTAACCTATATCCATATATCTAATCCATAACAACAAATTAACTTCTCTCGGAGCAAGCTAATGGCGAAGATCCTGCTGCACGGGACGCTGCACGTCAGCGTGTTCGAGGCCGAGGGGCTCTCCAACACCAGCAGGCCAAGCAGCCAAGCGCCGCAGTTCCTCCGCAAGGTTCACATATTTTGTAGTTCGATTTTGTAGTTCCTGGCTTATAACTGTACGTTCATTCATTTTTCTTTTCCACCTTGCCACCTCTCAATATATCGGTTTTGCTAATTCCCGGTCGCATCGATAACTGTCAATTCGACTCTGAGATAGGTGAAATATTTCATTTTTTTAACTCTAAGGATGAGCTCTACAATTTTGAAGACCAAGTGTCCGAATTAATATAACACTGTAAACAGTTATAAAAATTGTATAAAGAAATTTGTAAAGACCGACAATTAGTGTATACTGTATTACATTAGATGAGAAAATTGTTACAACATGATGAGCATTTTCGCAAGCCTATATAATTGTTTTGTGAAATCTATCAAGGGCTACTTAATTCTCTGTCAAGCGAGACATATGAACACACTATCACTTTGGTCGGGTTAATGTTTCGGTAACACAAAAATTGTGGACCTCTATGAAATCGACAATTTTTTGGCGGAACTTTGGAAAAATTGAATTGTTTTGACTAATATTCATAGAATGGTGACAAACCTTGACCCAATTTAAATTTGACTACTTGAATTTAGTTTGAATTTAGTCCAAGACGGACAATGAGTTCATTTCATTGTGATCTCGCACTCAGAATGCAACTAATTTGAAAAATATTGGAACACCAGCTGGTGGAGGGGATCGAGGACACGGTGGGTGTGGGCAAAGGCGCGAGCAAGCTCTACGCCACGGTGGGCCTCGGCAACGCCCGCATCGGCCGCACCCGCACCCTGACCGACGAGTCGGCGAGCCCGCGCTGGTTTGAATCCTTCCACATCTACTGCGCGCACCTCGCCTCCGACGTGCTTTTCACCATCAAGGCCAAGAACCCGATCGGCGCCTCCGTCATCGGCACCGGCTACCTTCCCGTCCGCGACATCTTCGGCGGCGAAGAGATTGAGCGGTGGCTCCCTCTCTGCGACGACAGCCGCAACCCCGTCGAGGGTGGCGGCAAGGTCCACGTCAAGCTCCAGTACTTCGACATCTCCAAGGACCACAGCTGGGGCCGCGGCATCCGCTCGCCGAAGAACCCCGGTGTGCCCTACACCTTCTTCTCGCAGAGACAGGGGTGCAAGGTCACGCTTTACCAGGACGCGCACGTCCCCGACGGCTTCATCCCTAGGATCCCGCTCGACGACGGCCGCTGCTACGAGCCGCATCGCTGCTGGGAGGACATCTTCGCCGCAATTAGCAATGCCAAGCACCTCATCTACGTCACGGGGTGGTCGGTGTACACGGAGATCACGCTGCTCAGGGACGCGAACCGGCCCAAGCCGGCCGGCAGCGGCGTGACTCTGGGCGAGCTGCTCAAGAAGAAAGCCAGCGAGGGTGTCAGGGTGCTCATGCTTGTCTGGGACGACCGGACCTCGGTCCGAGCGCTCAAGAAAGATGGCCTCATGGGGACGCACGACGAGGACACGATGAACTTCTTCCAGGGCACGGACGTGCACTGCGTGCTCTGCCCCCGCGACCCGGACGACTCCGGCAGCATCGTGCAGGATCTGCAGATCTCCACCATGTTCACTCACCATCAGAAGATCGTCGTCGTCGACCACGAGATGCCCCAGCCGCAGAGCGCGTCGAGGCGGCGGCGGCTCATGAGCTTCGTGGGCGGGCTCGACCTCTGCG
Organism: Poa pratensis; assembly: GCA_947311845.1. Classification (NCBI taxonomy): domain Eukaryota; kingdom Viridiplantae; phylum Streptophyta; class Magnoliopsida; order Poales; family Poaceae; genus Poa; species Poa pratensis. The sequence continues at coordinate 13,432,793 of CAMZMU010000113.1, forward strand.
ATGGCCGTTACGACACGCCGTTCCATTCCCTGTTCGGCACGCTGGACGGCGCCCACCACGACGACTTCCACCAGCCCAACTTCGCTACGGCGGCGATCGGCAAGGGCGGGCCGAGGGAGCCGTGGCACGACATCCACTGCCGCCTGGAGGGCCCCGTGGCGTGGGACGTGCTCTACAACTTCGAGCAGCGGTGGCGCAAGCAGGGCGGCAAGGACCTGCTCGTCCAGCTCCGGGACCTCGCCGACGAGATCATCCCGCCGTCGCCCGTCGTGTACGCGGAGGACAGGGAGACGTGGAACGTGCAGCTGTTCCGGTCAATCGATGGCGGCGCCGCCTTCGGGTTCCCGGACACACCCGAGGACGCGGCCAGGGCGGGGCTCGTCAGCGGCAAGGACCAAATCATCGACCGGAGCATCCAAGACGCGTACATCTGCGCCATCCGGAGGGCCAAGAGCTTCATCTACATCGAGAACCAGTATTTCCTGGGGAGCTCCTACTGCTGGAAGCCCGACGGCATCAATCCTGACGACGTCGGCGCGCTCCACCTCATCCCCAAGGAGCTGTCCATGAAGGTCGTAAGCAAGATCGAGGCCGGCGAGCGGTTCACCGTCTACGTAGTGGTGCCCATGTGGCCGGAGGGCATCCCGGCGAGCGGGTCCGTGCAGGCGATCCTGGACTGGCAGAGGAGGACCATGGAGATGATGTACGCCGACATCGCGCAGGCGATCCAGGCCAAGGGGATCGACGCCAACCCCAAGGACTACCTCACCTTCTTCTGCCTCGGCAACCGAGAGGCCAAGAAGGCCGGCGAGTACGAGTCACCGGAGCCGGCTGACCCTGATACCGATTACCTCAAGGCGCAGCAGAATCGCCGGTTCATGATTTACGTCCACACCAAGATGATGATCGGTACCTACGACACTTTCAGAAACCCAAATCTTGCAATGTAATTTCAGTGTTCTTGACTGTTTATGTGCTTGGTTTCAGTGGACGACGAGTACATTATCGTGGGGTCGGCGAACATCAACCAGAGGTCCATGGACGGGCGCGGGACTCGGAGATAGCCATGGGCGCGTACCAGCCGTACCACCTGGCGGCGAGCCGGCCGGCGAGGGGGCAGGTGCACGGGTTCAGGATGGCACTGTGGTACGAGCACCTCGGCATGGTCGACGACGCGTTCCAGAGGCCGGAGAGCGTGGAGTGCGTGCGCAAGGTGAACGCCATGGCCGACAGGTACTGGAACCTCTACGCCGGCGACGGGCCAGAGCACGACCTCCCCGGCCACCTGCTCACCTACCCCGTCGGCGTCACCAGCGACGGCGCTGTGACGCAGCTGCCCGGGGTGGAGTTCTTCCCGGACACGGAGGCGCGGATCCTCGGCACAAAGTCCGACTACCTCCCGCCCATACTTACCACATAGAAGCACTGACTGTCAGCAGTCTGTCATCTCAACGCATCAACTTGCACTTAGCACTGATCAGTTTCTTCGTTCTCCTTGTTTTGTAGATCAAAAGTTCTTTTCGATTTTGGTCTGAAGATTTGGTGTTTCTTCTGAATTTCTGAATAAGAACAACACTAGATTATGTATATGGATTCTTTTAAGAGGATAAGAAATGCACGAATACATTGTACTATAATTGTGCATGTTGACTATCATAATGGAGTCATTGCTATTGTAGGTTATAATTTTTATCTTCTTCATATTAATTTATGAAGTAATTTTATTTAATTCATGCATCATTGTCTGATTACTTTATTGCACAACTCAGTGTTTGTGTTACTGCTCGTCTGATTAACCTTGTTCATACACCTAGAGAAGATTGACAATTACCAGCTAGTACTACAGCTACGGCTACCATACGTTTTAACTATAGATTTCACTATCACCAGTTTTTTCAGACTTTAGAGCATCTCCAGCAGCAGCGCTAGACGTCGGCGCGCTAAATTTTTTTTGTGACGCCAGAATTGTGATTTCTCGCGCGCGTCGCCAGTTTTGCTTTAGCAGACGCGCTATAAATGTAGCGCGGCGCTGTCGCGGTTCAGCAGTCGCGCTAAAATGCAGCGCGCGCGAGCAGCGCCATAGCAAATTCCATAGCAAAATAGCAACATAGCACATTTAAATAGCAACATAGTAAATTCCATAGCAACATAGCACAATAGCAACATAGCAAATTCATAGCACAAATTCACCAAAGTGCGTACAACAAGTTTATTTCTCTCCAATTTCTTTCTCCACCTCCTCTTCTTCCTCCTCCTTCTCTTCACCTTGTCCACAACCATCTTCATCATTGACGGGGACGGTGCTTGCACTATTTCCACATGCACCATCCGAAGGCATAGGAGACACCATGGTAGTATTGCCTCTACCCATGGTTGCACCCAAGTTAACCGGCGGTGTACCCATTCCTCCCATGGTGCCCATCCCACCATATGCTCCAAATATGTTTGGAGATGCACCCATGCTTCCCATGCCCATTGGAGGTACTCCCATGCCCATCGGAGGTACTCCCATGGTAACACCAACGCCTCCCATACCGCCCATCCCTCCATACGGTCCCATGCCTCCCAAAAGAGAGCCAAAACTCATGCCTCCCATGCCCATCGGAGGTGCATTCATCACTCCATTTCCTCCCATGCCCTCCATGCTTGTTCCTATACCTCCAAAGCCTCCCATGGTACCACCAACGCCTCCCATGCCCATCATTCTTTTCTTCATCAATAGTTCATCACGGCGTATGTTGAGGTACTCCTTTTGCTTGTCATCAAAGTGTGATGTGTCCACGAAGAAGAGGTATTTCTCCCACTCCATCATCCTAGCTTGCTCCGCCATTTCCAATTTCTTCTCCTCAATTGCCAACCTCCTCTCCTCCGCCGCCAACTTTCTTGCTTCGGTCTCGGCGTGTAGGCTATTCTTCTTTTGCTTCGCCTCTTGCGCCAATTTCCTCTCCTCCATTGCCAACCTTCGTGTTTTCACCATTTCCTCCATGGCCTTCTTGAGATCATCATCTCCTCCTCCTCCTTTCTTTCTCTCTTTTGCTATTTTTGCACCCGTTGGTCTCCTTGGATTTGCATAGTTCACCGAGGTAGGGGTCGGGCTCCTCCTCTTGCCGCCGTCGCTTGATGCTTCATCTTCGTCCAAGTTCAACACTTCTTTAATACTTGGCACCTCTAGAACATCACGCTTCTTCCATTTCTCTTCATCGCGTTGAATGTTTGGGCCGTTGCGACGGAGGCATCCAAAGACACATTTAGATATGTCTCGCATAGCAAAAGGTCATCTTGCACGGTGTAGTTGACCGACCTTCCTTTCGGAGGACCAACCAAACCCTCTCCATCCTCATCCACTTCTTCTTCAAATTCATGATCATCGTCATGTAGTTCATTGGTTTGGGACCAATGTGAAGTGTTGAAGCCAACTCCCATTGTTGAGAAATATGCGTCATCACTCAAACTACAAATAAGTTAAAGATAGTCAAGTAAGGGGACGAATCAAAGCGAATTGTCAAGCAAGATGGACAAAAGTACCTCCTAGGAATTTCGTCAAGCACCCTATGTGCATCCTCCGGCGCAAAAAGCGACGGCTCCGGCGCGGTGCCGGCGCTACGGGTGGCGGTGGCGGAGGCGGGGCCAATGGCGCAGGCGTCGCCTTCCTCTTGCTCGCTGGCGCCGCAGCGGCGCCGCCCACCTTCATCTTCTTGGCTGCCGCCACCGTCGTCGCCGCCGCAATCGAGCGCTTGGGGAGGACGTTCCGCCGCTGCGCTCCGGGCGCCTGCGCGACGGCTCCGACAGTGTTCGGCCGTGGCGCCGTGAAAAGGCCGCGCGCGAGCCCCACGCCGGGATTTGGTGCGGCGCCGGCGGCAGGGTTGGTCACGCTCGCGCTTGGGTTTGCGGCGGCGCTGACGGGAGAGGGGTCGCGCACGTAGGGCGGGGTCGGAGGGACGCTCGAGTCGCCTTCCATCGCCGGAATTTCGCCGGCGGCACCGCGCGCCACGCGAAGCGAGGGCGACGGCGGGAGCAGTGGGGAATTTTCCGGGTGGTGGTTGCTCTCTCGCGCGCAATTTTCTTTCGACCGCGCGCGCTGGAGCGGCCGCCCCAAATTCAGCGCAAGGAGTACCGCTCGGGCCAGCGCGCTGGCCCCTTTTTACCGCGCGCGGAGTTTTAGCGCGGCTGCTGGAGACGCCGAAACGGGTGCGCGCGCGCGATATCGGCAGTTTCTTGGGCGCGCGCTGTTTTTAGCGCTGCTGTTGGAGATGCTCTTATGCTGTACCTTTTTCCTTCTCAAAGTTATATGTGGTGTAAAGTAGGTTTCATTGGATGGTTGGAGTATGAGCTAATCCATTTGAACTTCTTCCCCACCTCATCTGGAACATGAAGTTCTGGAAAGAGGTGCACAGAGTCTTCTATGGTTCTCACTCTGATTTTTTCCCCAAAAGCTTCCCTGAATCCACATCTTTATTGTGTTACTGTCAAACTTCTCTCATATTTTATGGTGCTTGTGTTCTTAACTTCTGAACCACAAAGTCGACATCGATACAGAAACTGTCAAATTTCTCTTAATTTTTATGGTACATGTGTTCTTAACTTCTCGTCCACAAAGGCGATAACAATTTTATGGAACTATCGACAAGTTATTATGGCTATCAATCGTCACCTATAAACCATCAGTTTCACCTAGTACATATATCCAGAATGTTCCATTCCTTCAAGCAAACAAAAAAAAATAAGGCAACAGTCTTATGCTTATTTTTATATTTTATATTTATCCATATTGAGCGGAACCGACTTGCCAAGATATTTTCTAAGTAAATCTGGAGAATTATTTTTTGTATAGGTAACAAACTTTCCCTCAAAAGAAAAAAGAAATCTTGAACAAAATCTAAGTTTCACTATATGAGACACTAACTATATAGCATCTATATTACTACAGTAAACCCAATAGTATGTATGAATAAGTTGAAATCATATATATATCTTGAAACTTTGAGTGCATAACAATATATGCAGTCATTAGATCATACTCCTGGCACCATACACCAAAACTGATTGGCACTTAAATCTTTCATTCCATTGAGTAAAACATCATGATATCTGGGACAAAATTAAAGTTCAGAAACTAGATTTGTTCTTTTTTTTCCGATAATACCACTGCTTCTTGTTGAAATTTTATAATTTCCTCTTGACTATGGAAGTTAGAATTTTGGTCGTCAGTACTCAGTAGCACTGAGGTGCTTAAAAAGGTACATTTACCAGAGTGCACCGTAGTATAAGTTTCATCCACATGTTCAGATTTGAGAGAATCAGTGTTAACCGGCAAACATTCTACACTGAAACTTTCAGAAGTATCTGCCAAAATTATTGTTCTCTTGAAAAAGGTTTGACAGTGCTATTTATGTGTCGGTCCACCACAACATTCAGAAAGAATCTTCTATACAAGGCGGTAACAGCCAAATAAGAAGAAGAGAAAACATGGTAATGGGGGGAAAGCCAAGTGTATGCTACCAGTGAAAGCAGTCGATTTCCCCTGATCCAGATCCTTCTACGGTTAATTTTGTTATACAAGCTATCTTTATGCAGCCTTCGCCTTTGGTTTTGCTTTCTTGAATTTAGAGTACAGGAAAACTCCAAGTAGAGCCACAGCAGTTCCTGCAGTCAGCGAAAGAACATTTTTCAGACATATAAATCAGGGTGTGAATTGTTAGAACTTGCTGGTAAGCTAGGATGGATTGGACATGAGTTACCAAGGGCATTGATAGGTGAAATAGGAGTTCTGAAGAAGAGAACGGATGACACGATGACAACCACCCGTTTGACAGAGTTCGCAACAGAATGGGTCACAGGTGATATTCTGGCCAATAAACTATATGAAACCTGCCTCGGAAACAAATTGAAACTTTGCTAGGTGTAATTAAAGAAAAAATTAAATAGAGTTAATGGTAAATAATAAACGAGAAAAAACAGAGAAGCAGTCAAAGTTAAATTTCAGGCCATGAAACTTATTATGCAGGACAACTGGTCCAACACAACTGAAGATAAGATATACCATATAATTTGGAAGGAGATCACCATAGAATACAAAATAGGAAAAATCAAACCCCTAAATCTCCTAATGGATAATCGTAACTCCTAAGAACCTTCATAATTTTTAGAGCCCCCAAAATTCAAAAAACAAATAGAGTCGACTTAATTTTATTGAAGATTAGCACACCTGTTGGTAAAAATGGAAACATGTACCAGCAATTGCCGCTTTCAAGCATAGTTCTTGAAGATTTACTCCCTACATAAAAAGTACAATGTTCGGAAAGTTCATGATTAGCCAAAAGAAGAGAAGTGATCCATATCTAGTTTTGCAAGCTGGCAATACTCACAGTACTCTGTAGGTACGATGGGCTAAACTTGATGCCCTCTACATATAGCATTAATGGGACCGACAACAAAAATGACATGACAGTCATAATTGAAAAGATATTTATATCGTCCAGTGTTTCCTGTAATAAGGACAAAATGTGTAAGTGGAACAATATTTATCATGTCTCTACGATGTGGTTTACAATGAGAAAAAAACACAGTGGTAAAATCACCTCTTTGTCAGAAAGAAGTTTCTTGCTGATAACGTTTCGTGATTGATTTGTAAGATTGGAAGCCATGGCACTCCAAAATCCTATCCTGTTTTCCCAAAGTATTTTTACAGTTATTATACATGCTGAATAAGACCACAAGATTGAAGAAATGCACGAGTTGCAACCAAAAGCTGCATTATGTTAGCTAGGCAAATTGGAAAAATATATTATTATTTGCATTTTTTGCCAATGTATGCAGCTTTAACTTAATATACGGTAATTTACATGTTTTACTCTGAAGATGACTTCTGCAATTGGTAAACAGACCTGACTAAATTAATGTGAAATACTTGTTGCTTTATTTCAAGAATGGCCGTGAATGAGCATGACCCTACTAATTGCCAGTGTGTTTCATTCCATATTCATATAGCTTAAAAGATACAAAGAGGGTAAGCCTGAAGTCAAAGTGTCTCCAATCCTTTGACATTGGAAATTAGAAATGGCAGATACTATAACCAATATTTCGTATTGCCACAAAAAATGGCTGCGTTATTTTAGGTAATCTAACTGAAAAAAAATCATTTACTATTATTACTATTTGCGTTTTTGCCAATGCATATAGTTGTAACCTAACTACAATGTATTCAAAGTTGACACCTCACTCTCCACTTTAGAAAGTGTTGACTTTTGAATGATAAACAATATACATTTTTACTCCAAAGATGATTTTCTGCAGTAGGTACTCAAACATACAAGATACTCAATTGCTAATGTGAACTAGTGGTTTGTCCTTCAAGAACGGCAGTGAATAAGCTGGACTCAATTAATGGACATTGTGATACATTCCATATTTACCTAACTTACAAAGATATAAAACTGGTAACTACAAAGTCAAAGTTTTCCCAATCCTTTGACTTAGAAATGGTAGATACTACTAACCAGTTAAAAGAAACTTCAGTCATAGATGCCAATACAACTCCGCCAACAACTGGCACGAGAGAACCCACTACCAGTAAAGAAGGAGTCTGCAAGAACAGAACAATCAAGAGCAACATATTCATCTCTTTCTACGCATTCCATTCATCAGGACATGCCACTTAAGGAAGCCTAAATTTAATACCTGCCCGAGGAACAGCGCTGAGAGCAGAACAGAGAAGAAGGGCTCCATGGCCTTGATGGTGTGCGTGAAGGAGACAGCTACCTTGCCCAAACTCATGTTGGTGAAGGCATTGCCCATCACATGTATTATGGCCAAAGGCAGGATCGTAGCGTACTGCATCGACAGTTAAAAGAGAAATTAATTCATAGTAAAATTGCATTAATTTACAACTTTGCATGAATCATGAATGTTTTGTTGAAAAGGAAACACTTATATTGTACACGGTCAGGTAAGTGGAAAGGATCAGGTTAATCTTTTTGTGTCTTACCTGTTGAAGGGAGAGCCTTGGCTTTGGGTGCAGATTTAGCAGCCACATGAGAGTGATGAAGAAGGAGCCGGATCCGAACTGGAAGGTGGTGATGGTGTAAGGGAAGGGCACTGCTTTAAGGACCTGTGTAGCACAATCATCAATCACATGCAAACGAAGATTGGATTAGGACCAAACAAGAAACGATCTGCGATCCTAGAGAAGAAAGGGGAAATGGTGATTGGGAACGGACCAGCTTGTTATAGATGTTGAAGTAGATGTTGAGGAGGTACCAGACGAGGATCATGGCGCCGAGCTGCAGCGTCCGCGGAATGCCGGCGGCCTCCGGCTTACCGCCTCCCTCGAGCGGCGGTGACGCCGCCGCCGCGGCGGCAGCCGTCGTCCTTCTCGTCGAAGCGCCGCTCTTGCCACCGTCCGGCAGCAGGGGGCAGGGGAGCAGCAGGCGCCCCCCGCGAATGCCGAGCGGCAGCACGGGCGCGCCGGCGCCCGCCACCGGGCAGGACGAAGACGAAGAGGAGGAGGAGGAGAACGCGACATGCCGCAAGGCCAGGGAAGGAGAGAGGCACCGGCGCACCGCCGCCCAACCTCTCGAAGCGGAGCAGGAGGAGGACACCGCCGCCGTCGCCGCCATGCTCTGCATCTCGCGGTCCCAACTCCGCCGGTTCTTGGGTTCAAACGCGCCGCGACCGACTGCTGAACTGAATCTCACCGGGCTGTTCTTGGAAAATACAAATGCAGGCAGGCGAGGCGAGGTGACTACACGCCGGCGCTATTTATGGAGAGGGGAGAGGTGACGCAAATGCCGCCCTCCTCTCGCTGCGGCCGCGAGAGAAGCTGCTGGAAGGCAGAAGCGGAGTAAAGACGAGACCCCGCCGCCATCTTGCTCTCATCAAGCACCAGCGTTTTCTTCCGGGAAACAAAGCGAAAATTAAACGGAACGCTCAGTTTTTCTGGCCAACGGTGCTCCGATGACGACGGGGTTCTCTTGGAATTTTTTGACGGTGTGGTTCCTTGTGGGAAAGCCAAATCTGGTGGTTCTGGGCCGCACTTCCGAGAGCAGGGATAATTGATGATAACCCTGCGTACCATTATGTTTACTCACATGGCTCTTTATGTGTCATTGATATATGGAGTTTAAGTGGCTTGGGGGTTATCATCAAATGCCCCTCCGAGAGCATGACAGGCGTCTTCTTCCGCATGCTTTCGTCCAGGAATGGTTTCAACGTTACGTGGAGCTTGGTTTTTGACTTCGTAGGGTAATTGTTTTCAAAACTTTGGCCTGATTCAAATGTCCAGAATAGAAACTTGGAAATCGCGAATACAAATATGGCTCAAAGTAAGTTGGCTTTGCTGGTACTAACTGTTAGGTGGATTACTAGAGTTTATTTACTGGCTTAAAAAGCTTCATTTCTCTTTTCTTCTCGTCCTCATTTTCCATCTCCTCCTCATGTTTTCACGCCCTGGTGCTTCACGCTTTTATGGCTTCCTCAACCCTTGTACTCTCTTTTGTCTTATCATCTACCAACGCTCGTGCTGGATACATTTCACCATTGGTGTCGACCTGAACTTCTCTATTCTCCAACTCATATAGTTGGAGTCCCTTCTCGCTTCTCCTTCTCCTCCCAACAACGGGACGAGTCCGGATTGACACGGTCGTACGCGACGGTCCGACGACAGCGAGACTCGAGCGAGCCGGAGATGGGCCATAACGTGGCCGCGCCGGTGGAAGCCAGGATAAAATCTTAGAGTGCTTTTGGCGTCAAGGTAGCCAACGTCGAAGCAGATCATGTGTCATCCGGACCTAGAGGGATGGCCGGGGCGGGAGGGAGACTAGCAGAGGAGACAATTTTGTACGGACGGGGCTGTACACATGTGGCGGAAGACGACAGTTCGGCTGTTGTCGGTAGACGGTTCCCAAATTAGGAGCATGATAGGTGACAAGGACGGGAGTGGCGGTGGTTGGTTAGTTTACTAGTGGCGACGGTCCCCCACCTCCTCCTCCCCCTCCTTGTCAGACAGCAAGGCGACAAGGGAGAACTCAGCCGCATCGACACCGATAGAGGGATGGCCGGGGCGGGAAGGAGACTAGCAGAGAAGACAATTTTATACGGACGAGGTGGTACACATGTGGCGGAAGACGACAGTTCGGCCGTTGTCGGTAGTCGGTTCCCAATTTAGGAGCATGATAGGTGACAAGGACGACAGTGGCGGTGGTTGGGTTGGTTTACTAGTGGCGACGGTCCCCCACTTCCTCCTCCCCCTCCTTGTCAGATAACAAGGAGACAAGGGAGAACTCAGCCGTATCGACACCGATAGAGGGATGGCCGGGGTGGGAGGGAGACTAGCGGAGAAGACAATTTTGTACGAACGAGGTGGTACACATGTGGCGGAAGACGACAGTTCGGCCGTTGTCGGCAGTCGGTTCCCGATTTAGGAGCATGATAGGTGACAAGGATGACAGTCGCGGTGGTTGGGTTGGTTTACTAGTGGCGATGGTCCCCACCTCCTCCTTCCCCCCTTTGTCAGACAGCAAGGCGACAAGGGAGAACTCGGCCGCATCAATATGGATATAATAAGACCAAGCTAAAAAGGTAGTTTGATGTGTTAAATTTGAATATATTTGTTGCAAATGAATACGAAAAGTAATTTGATGTATTAAATTCTGAATATATTTAATGGAAATGAATTCAAATATGGATCTTGATTCTGAAATTAATGTGGTTTAGAGGTTGTCTTACTGATGTTATAACAAGGGCTGCCTCGATGGTTGCAAACACTTCCAAAGTTGTGACACGTGAAACACATTGTGAACCTTTTGACAATGTTTCTGGTATTCTAGCTCATAAGGTACTAGTTCTTGATTTCTCAGTATAGTAAATGGTCAAAATTATATGGGACCGAGTTGGCCTCTTACCCCAAATCTCTTAACTCTTTTAGTAGGACTACCTCTTAAGTATACCATATCTCCTACCTGAGGTTCCCAATGCCTCCGAGTTTGCATGGTCTACATAACTTTTCGGTCTTTCTCGGCTATCTTCAATCTGTCCCTTATGACATCGATCAATTGATGTTTCTCTCAGTCTGATTCAAATCCTTTGTCCTTTGCAACCTCAAACCAACGTTCAAGAGGGAACGAATGAGTACAAGTTACTCAACAAGTTCAAATAGGAGAATATATAAGGTGTTTGAATGTTCTAGCTTATGCCATGGCCATATATCATTAGTAAAGATGCGAGTTTTTGTAAACCTTTGTTCAAAAGATTATTTATTTTGAAAAAATGTGTCTGTCAACCTTCACGGCTTGGTAGAACAACATAGGGTTCCTTTCCCGCAACGATCATAGTTCATGTCTAGAACAAGGATGAAGGTGCAAGGCGGAAGGTCATCATTTTTTTTTTTTTGGGTGAACTAGGTGATGATATATGGATGAGGTGAGTTTCTCCGGCGAAGCAATCTTCAGTTTCATGGTCGCCTGACTCCCATGTTCCTGTCTGCCATGGGAGCAGATCTCCGGTTCGTTTAGTAGAACAACGACATGGATGGCCACTTCGGCCATTAGGCCACTGTTTGGCTAGCCCAATTGGTTTCTCTTCACTACATGCAGCCCAATAGTAATTAGATTAATATTCATTCACCAAAATACCAGTTCAAACCAGAAAACATTATGCATGTGTACTGTTCATCTAAACCCAAAATCTCTACGTATATTCCTTTCCATTTGTTCTGGCTTCCGAATCTGTTTTTCGACACTGCTTAGTAAAACTACGTATATTCCTTTCCATTATACTGTAAACTCAACATCTCCTACATGATCTACTTGATATCATCGCATTTTGTTTCCACCATTAACTCATAAAGGTCTACTTATTTCCAGTTTGGATATTTTCGCAAATAAAGCACGCTAGCGATGAATAAAGATTTGACGAGAGATCAAGAGTACATGGATATCTCGAAGAAGAAGATCTATCCCAATACAAGGTAGTAGCTAGGGCAAGTCACATTCCATTGTTCATGTTGATCCCACATGCCAGTTATATTAGTTAATTATTAGATAGTTATTTATTTCTTGCATGATATTTTTATCAATATATTTTTAATGACATGTTGTTTAGTTAACTCCTACCAAAGATAAGCCCTGATAAATTCTTTTGGCCATATTCATTCACGACTAGTTTAGATTGTTGAGGGCTATACTAGAAATGATGTTATCACTAGAATAAATCTTGGTGAATGGAGTTTCAAAGAAAAATTGCTGACAGTTGGGGACAGAGAACATGGTGCCATTCATCTGTTAATTGTGCTGCCATACCACTTCAGTGGAGTAATGGATTACCTTACTCGTGTCAACGTATAAATAAAAACTCTTGTGCCAAGTGTTAAACACAAAACCCGCTCAACCACATGTTTGACTTATCAATCCTGGCTTAGTAATCTGCTCTACCCGACGAACAACTACATAATGGCTTGCATTTTCCGTTCTCTGAAAGGCCCGCAAAAGCAATTGAGTGAAAAGCCTCGAATTGGGGAGTCACAACAGGAATACACTCAAATCCTGGATCGCGAAGTTGAAACTTGCCCAGTCGGCTCCCGGGAGAGCGAGCGATCTTGACTTCCAGGGTAGGGACTTCAGAAGATAGAGCATATAAAAAGACTTGTTATCTCACCCCTGTTGACACACCAATGGGCGTGTGTTCAACTCGAGTGACGAAAAAAGGTGTGATATCATGTGGACTATCAGGGGGCTGCCCCCGGGTAGGGCATAGAGGAGGAAAGGAAACTCAAGCCGGGTCACTCGAGCCAAATCTCTTTGACCGGATCGGTTGAGAGAGTCGGTTAGTACTCACTCTTGTTTAGGTGCAGGGAAACGCCAGAGGGGATCAGGCAAAGTCTAGCCGGATCGGGGGAAGAGATCCGGCTTAACTAGCCGGGTTGCCTGGAAGAGATCCGGCTCAACTAGCCGGGTAGCCTGGAAGAATCCGGCTTACCTGTGATGTCGGATAATGCACAAAGACCAAGTAATGTCAGTAAGTTCACGAGTCCTGTAGGCCTCCTGCCCGAGGCTCGGAAGACAGCCAGGTCGAGCCACGGGTTTTCCGGGTCACAAGGCCCTAGGCGCTGACTTGGCTAATTCGGGAAAGGGCGGTGGCCTAGGCTCTGATGGGCTACGCCGGCTTAAGCTCAAAGAGGAAAAGATAGACCTGCCGTTGAACTGACGATGAGCTGGACTGAGTGACAGTAGCCAGTGCTTGTCATGTTCCTCTTGTCCATGCCATTATCATCTCTGGCCAGGTGCAAAAAGGTAATCCGGTTAGTGTATAAGTAGACCAACACATCCTCCAGTGCGAGGGAGATGAACGACAGAGCTCATTTTCCCCCCTTGGTAGCTTCTTCTTCATCGTGAGCTCTCACCATTGTTGCCTCATACAGCTCGAGGAGCGCACTGTACTTGTCACTATTGAGATATAAAGAGAGTAGGCTAGTGCTGCAGTAGGGGTGTTACCTCCACAAGAGGGCCCCGAAGCAGGGTACATCGTGGTGTGTTTTGTGTTCTTGGTTTCTTGGTTTCTTTTTCATGTTCTTGTGGTTTCTTGCGTGTTCTTGCTTGTGCACTTCTTGAGAGCATAAACCCTTCCCGGATCCCCCAACGCACGTTCGGCCCCATCTTAGCCATACCTATGGCATCTGCCGTGATCCCACCACGACAGTTGGCGCCCACCGTGGGGCAGATTGAGGCGTTGGAGGGAGTTTACATCCGGACGGGCTCAGGCGAGCGTGTGCTTTCTGGTCTTATCGCCAAGATCGGCCAGTTCACCTTCGTCAGCGACAATGCAGGGTGTTTCGCCGGCAAGCCTTTCCCCGAGCATGGCTTCCTGATGATGCTCGGTAGCTTCGTCACCTATGTTGTTGTCAAGGTTGTTCGCGAGTACCCGGCGCAGGTGCTCGTGGCCGAGGACCCTCCTTCTTTCCGCGCAGCTCTCGGACAGCGTAGCGCTCGCCCTGGGAGTAGCGTGGAGGTGATGATGACCGGACCAAGTGCTGGAGCAGGCAAAGGAGATGCCGGCATTGGCGTGCCCGAGGAGCTGATCACGCCAACCGATCCGGTTGACAAGCCGACTCGGACGGCCAAGTTCCCAAAGGAGAAACCATATCCGGTTGGTCCACTTGGTATGTCAAGTAGGGAGGCTCCCTTGGAGGATGTCCTAGAAAAGTTAGCTCGGCCAGTGGCACCTGGGGAAAATGTAGAGCTTACTATAGCTCAGTTAGAGGCAGAGCGCCTGAGGTTGCAAAGAGAAGCCCGGTTGGTGGTAGAGTCTAGGCAAGCATTTGATAGAGATATGAGAGAATATAATGCTGTCAATGGTATTACCGATGGTTTCACTCCGGTAGCGCCTCACCCGCGCAAGAGAGTAGATTTGCGCAACAGGGGTAAGGACCTCAATGATGAGTTAGCTAGAGCCGCAAGATCGAGCTCAAGTAAGGCTACTAGTCATAGATCGGGTACAGGCAAGCCGGTGTATAGCTCCCCGGCTAAGAATCTTAGGGCTGCAGCGGCAGCGCGAGCCGAGTTGACCACACTAACCGGGGATGCTTGGCGCAAGAAGGCAGAGAGGTTCAATGAGCTGGTAGATGTGTGTAACCGGCAGAATGAGGCTTACCGGAAGGCTAATCCGGATGCTGGTGGTTCTCGGGTAGTAGTGTCGGCTAAGGCGGTTAGCCAGAGGTCCAAGGGGCAAGCGTCATCCCCGCATGTCGGAGTTGACCGGGCTCAAAGTGTGAATTCGGGCAAGAGCAAACAGCTGCAGGCCTATGATGCTGAGTATGCCGGCAAGCAGCTAGCTGCTCAAGGAAGAGGTGGCCAGAGCAGAAACAATGGCGGTCAAGGCAATCCGGGGGCCGGAAGGGGTAATTCGGCTGGCCGAGGTCAACCACCTCGTCCTCCCGGGCAGAATCAACCCCGGCAGGAGCAGCAAGTAATGGTGCAAGCGCAGCAGCAAGGCGGTGGCCAGGCGGGCTACCGCTATGATGATGGTAATTCGGCTATGGCGCGAGCCGGATACCAAACGTATGACAATGCACTTGCATCCAGACTGGGACCTCGGACGTTGGCTCCGGATGATCAGCGTCTCAGGTTGGATAGGATTTACCAGTCCGAGAGGCTGGAAGAGCAAGGCCCACCAGGTCCTCCGTGCTTTGGGCCTCGGATCATGAACGAGCCGAACGTGCCGTTGTTTCAACTTGGCCGAATCACAAAGCCGTATAACGGCAGCACCAAGCCGCAGGATTGGCTGATAGATTATGTATCCTCGGTGCACATTGCGGGGGGCAATCGCCGATGGGCGGTCCGGTATCTCCCGCATATGTTGGAAGGGCCAGCCCGGATTTGGCTGAATAACTTACCAGAGGGTAGTATCAACTCTTGGATGGATTTGGAACAGGCATTTTACAGCAACTTCTCCAGCACGTACAAGAGGCCAAACCGACCTCAGCTCTTGTCTGCGTGCAGGCAGGAAGAGCGGGAGACAGACCGAGAATTTTTGACTCGGTGGAGCAACATTCGCAATTCTTGTGAAGGTGTCGTGGAGGAGCAGGCCATTTCTTGGTTCGCGCAGGGTTGCCGACACGGCACCCCGCTTTGGCAGAAGCTCCAGAGGGATATGCCAAAGACCCTAGCGGAAATGATCCGGATAGCAGATACATATGCTCTTGGCAATCCGACGCAGCCAGCGTTGGACGTGGTGGGAACAAGCAGGAGGCAACCGGTTAATAACCGAACTGGACCATTGAGGCCCAGTGACCGACATGAGTTCGGTTATAAAAGGAGAGATCCGGATTACAGATACGGCTCAGACCAGGTTGCAGCAGTAAATATGGATCATCCTGATAGCCAGAGACCAAAAAATGAGGGTCCAGCTTGGAGGCCGAATCAAGGTGCCTGGGCAAAGAAAATGTGGGATGGACCGAGTCCACCTCTAACTTTTGAGGCAATGATTGATGGGCCTTGCCATTATCACACGACAGACCCACGCAAGCCGGCCAATCATTCAACTCGGAATTGTAGCTGGCATCATCGCATCCAGGCAGAAGGTCAGAGAGGGCCACCTCAGAGGGGTGCTCCTAGACCGAATTTCAGGCCAAATACGCCTTTATCCGGAGCCAATGCAACCCCGGTGAACGAAGGAGCTCCAAGGCCAGCAGCCACAAAACCGGTTAACCTGGTGAATATGGGAGGCAACAACAATGCTGGTCCGAGTTGGCAAGGTGGATACCCCGGAAATGATTACAAGGAAGCTCATCAAAGTTATGTGGTTTTTGTGACCGAGCCAACTGACAAGAAAAGTCAGCTGCGAAGGGCGAAGGAGGTGAATGCAGTCACACCAGCAGTACCAAAATACCTGAACTGGTCCGAGTAGGAGATCACTTGGAGCAGGGCTGATAATCCTAGGTATTGAAGTCGATGCGTACTATGGTTTTCACCAGATACCACTGAACCCCAAAGATCAAATAAAGACTGCTTTTATTACCCCGTATGGGGCGTATTGCTATCGTGTCATGTGTTTCGGTTTGAGAAATGCCGGTGCAACTTATCAGAGATGTATGCAGAAATGCTTACATTCTCAAATGGGCAAAAATGTGCAAGTGTATGTCGATGATATTGTATCAAAACTAAAGAAAAACGCACTCTCCTCGAGGATCTCGAGGAAACATTTGTGAACTTGAGAAAGTATCGGTTAAAATTGAATCCGGATAAATGCACCTTTGGTGTCCCGGCTGGAAAGTTGCTCGGTTTCCTTGTATCGAGCCGAGGTATTGAAGTAAATCTGGCTAAGATCCGAGCCATAGAAAACATGAAATTGCCTAAATGTCTAAAAGATGTACAAAAGTTCACCGGGTGTCTAGCCTCGCTGAGTCGGTTTGTGAGTCGGCTAGGAGAAAAAGCCTTACCCTTGTATCAATTGATGAAAAAGAGCACCGGGTTCACGTGGACCCCGCAGGCAGACTCGGCTTTCAATGAATTAAAAAAGATGTTGTCCACTGCACCAATTCTGGCATCACCTTTGCCGAATGAGCCAATGCTACTTTACATTGCGGCCACTAACCGGGTCGTAAGTGTGGTGATAGTGGTAGAGCGAGAAGAGAGGGTAAATCCGTGCAGAGACCGGTGTACTATTTAAGTGAGGTGATCTCAACCTCAAAGCAGAATTATCCTCACTACCAGAAGATGACATATGGTGTATACCTGGCGGCCAAGAAGTTGAAACATTACTTCCAGGAGCACCCGATCACCGTAGTATGCGAAGCCCAATCTCGGAAATCATTGGGTGCAAAGATGCGACTGGCCGAGTTGCCAAATGGGCAATAGAAGTGTCTCCTTACACCCCGCATTATGAAGAAGAGATGCTATCAAGTCTCAGGCTTTACCGGATTTCCTTTGTGACTGGGCCGAGATGCAGTATGAGCCACCCAGCCGGATTACAATTACTGGAAGTTGCACTTTGATGGCTCCAAAACCAAAATCGGACTAGGTGCTGGGATAGTACTCACATCACCGAAGCAAGATCAGTTGCGATATGTGTTGCAGATTCATTTCTCAGCATCAAACAATGTGGCCGAATATGAGGCACTGATCCATGGGCTTAATGTGGCTAAGGACATCGGCATCCGCCGGATAGAATGTTTTGGTGATTCAGATTTAGTGGTGCAGCAATCTTCTGGAAATTGGGATGCCCTTGATGCCAATATGGCACTATATCGATTTCATGTCCAGAAAATTTCAGGATTTTTTGAAGGCTGCGAGTACAAGCACATACCCGGCTGGAGAACGAAGCTGCTGATATCCTGTCAAAACTGGGTCGTCTAGGGATGCAATCCCACCCGGGATATCCTTGAATCACCTAAGGATCCCTTCAATCAAACCTTCACCTGATTCCGAGTCAATTTTTATCCCAAAGCAAGAATCTGAAGCTGTTCCTATGAATGTTGATGTCGGGTACATTTGGGAAGACCCGGGGACTGCATGGCGAGACTCGGGGACTGCGCACCGAGACTCGGGGAATGCTACCCAAATCTTAGGGAAGAGGGGAAGAGAGGAAGATGGTGCTAACCGAATCTTAGGGAATGGACAGAGACTGATAGAAGAGATAATGGCGGCCGAACCAGTGGAAATAGATGAGCACTTATTCCCTTTGCATCCAGTACCGGAATGGGCTGAAGAAATCATGAAGTTCATGTCGGAGGGGAGTTTGCCAAATGATGAAACCGAAGCTAGGCGAGTGCAGAGGAGGTCCAAGGGTTACACCATCATAAACAAGGAGTTATACAAAAGGAGTGCAACCGAGGTGCTACAACGTTGCGTGGAGCCAGCCGAGGGCAAGGAGATGCTCCTGGAGATACATCAAGGAGAATGTGGGCATCATTGCAGTACAAGAGCCCTGGTGGCTAAAGTATTCCGGCATGGGTTTTACTGGCCCACTGCTCATGCAGATGCAGAGGACATAGTCCGAAAATGTGAAGGATGCCAAAGGTTTGCCAAGCAGACACACCTACCCGCATCGGCGCTCAAAACAATTCCTATCACTTGGCCGTTTGCTGTGTGGTGTTTGGATATGGTGGGAGAATTCAAGCCGGCTAGGGGTAACATGACACATATGCTGGTGATGGTGGATAAGTTCACCAAGTGGATAGAGGTGAAACCGATCCGGAAAGTGGATGGTCATTCGGCTGTAACTTTCCTGAAAGAAATCATTTTGAGATACGGTTACCCCCATAGCATCATCTCGGATAATGGCACGAACTTTGCTGTGGGAGAGTTTGCCCGATTCTGCATGGATAAGGGGATCCGGTTAGACATAGCCTCAGTGGCACACCCAGAGTCCAATGGACAGGTGGAAAGATCAAATGCTTTGGTATTAGCTGGGATAAAAGCCCGGTTAATAGAACCTCTGGTAAAGACTCCGGGGTGCTGGATAGATGAGATACCATCAGTACTATGGGGTTTAAGGACCACGCCGAATCGGTCAACTGGCTATACGCCATTTTTTCTGGTATATGGGGCAGAAGCAGTGCTACCCACTGACATAGAATATGATGCACCAAGGGTGACAATGTATACCGAAACCGAGGCAAAAGAGGCCCGGGAAGATGCAGTGGATCTGCTAGAGGAAGCAAGAGAATTGGCCCTATCTCGGACAGCATATACCAGCAGAGTCTCCGACGTTATCATAGTCGGAAAATCAGCCCTCGAGTGTTTCATGAGGGAGATCTAGTACTAAGGCTGGTGCAGCGCAGCAAAGGCCGACATAAGTTATCACCTCCATGGGAGGGACCATTCATTGTGAGCAAGGCTATGCACAATGACTCGTACTACCTTGTAGATGCACAGGAACCAAGGAGGATGGCCTGGACAGACCCGGACAAGAAACCAAGCGACCCTGGAATGTAGCTCTGCTTCGACCCTTTTACTCTTAAGGGGCGCAATGTATGTATCTCAGTTTATTATAAATGAAATTTCGGCAATCCGAGTCTGGACTCGGGGACTGCCTCGTCCTTATGCATGTGTTTTTTATTACTGTTTTGTCCATACCGTTCATGTGTCGGATTGTTTTGAACCTCGTCCCAAAAATTCAAGTAATGTATGCTGTGTTGTTGATCTCGTGACTCGACTGACAAACACCAAAATGGTAGTCAAGAGCAGAGGTGGAGAATATGGGAAACATGAAAATGGACTCGGGGACTCGGTCCAAAACCGATTCGGCACATGTCGTTTACTAACCCCTGTTATTTCTTTTTTGTTTATGTTAGATGATTCTAAACCACAACTCGCATGTTCAAGTATTGTATGCTATGATTCCTATCTTGTGACTCGACTGTCAAACACCTAAAAGGTAGACAAGAGCAAAGATTCGGCAAAAATAGTAAACAAGAAAACAGACTCGGGGACTCGGTTTAAGATGATCCAACATAAACCTCGTCCGGATCACATTAAGCAAAATAAAGATAGTCTCGAAAGAGCTTAAATTGTATATTACATCTGCTCCCGGCATACCGGGGATTTAACGATTTTCATTAAGATAGTTCAGGAAGAAGGAGCCAAAGTTGCAGGACACTCGGTTGCAGGGATGAGCTCGGATGATGGAGGAACCTCGGGTGAAAGAGGACCCTAACTTGCAGGAATGACCTTGGACGGCGAGCTCGAAGGCTGGGCAGATTCGGAAACATCCGGGCTAGCTGAAGAAGTGGCGGTCTTGATTAAAGCTTGCTCTGTGGTCTTAGCCGAGTCAGTGGCTGGCATCTTGGATGTCTTGGCCGAGTCACAAGCTGCAGGTTGTTCGGCGGAGTTAGCCGAATCGCCAGATTCGTCCTCAGACTTGGCGTATTCGTCAAGGGAGGCATCATCCGATTCCTCTTCTTCAGATTCTTCCCCATCCGAGTAGACCGGAGCATTCAGATCAAGATGCTTGGTAGACATGATAAATAGCAAACCTGCGTCAGCACCAGCTCGGGCGGACGAATATCTCCACTGCTTTAACCGGGTCTCTGCCTGATCCAGGTCTTTGATTAGCTCGTCCGCAGGCCGGACTTGCCGAGCTTCAGGAAATAAGACTCGGTGAGCTTTGAGGCTTGCGTTGAACAGATCAATATGGGAATTCTTCAAAGGAGCAATCTGAGCTCTAAGTGCAGTAATATGATCTTCGATATCCCACGTCTCGGGTAGGGGAGCTCCAGTTAACTTAGTTCTCTCAGCTCGGGCATCCCTCACGGCTTTGGCGGCTTGAAGCCGGATGCTGGTAAACTCTCCTACATTCAGATAAGCTAACACCGAGTTAAACGAGATAACACGAAATGATGTGTCGGATAAGAGCAGAGGAGGAAGAGGAGATTCGGCAAACTTACGATCCATGTCTTCATTGAGGCTAGCAAGATCAGCAAGCCATTTCGCGCAGATTGCCTTGTGGGCAGCCAGATCATCTTTCGCCGCTTTAGCTTCGGCTTCAGCATCTGCAACGTGTTTGGATTTTCTTGTCCAATTCGGCCCGCTTCTCAATCCCGGCTTTGAAAGTATCTCGCTCCTTCTGGATCGCGTCTTTCTCCCTCTGCAGCGTGTCCCGGTCTTTCTTGACCTTCTCCTTCACTTTTTCAACCTGGTCAAGCTCCCGCAGGAGCCGAGTCACTTCTGACTTTTCCTCGATAAAGCGTGCTTGTGCTCCTGATCTTTCTTTTTCATCTCCTCACCTTGCGCATCGAAGGAAGCTTGAAGGGCCTGGTGCTACAAGACTAGCTGCTTAAAGAGCCGGCTGCGAGCAGTCGTGATTTCCTGAAAGAAAAAGGGTTAATGGCGTAAAAAGAATCTCGGGGACTGGAGGCCCGAGATTGATGAAAAAGAAAGTTGACGAATCAATTGGAAAAGAGACTCGGGGACTGGGAGTCCCACGATTTTTTCAGCGAGACGAAGTTTATGATCAAATGTTAGAGATTCAAGCCGAATGACTTTCTTACTCTGAGGAGTATCAGTCGTTCGACCCGAATCTCGGGGACTGGGGATTGGTAGATTGATCATGATGAAATAAGAGCAGGATTCGGCAATATTACCTCGAAGACCCGGTTAGCTTCAGTGACCGAGGCCTGCACAGAATGAAGAGATTGAAACATCCGGCTAGGACCAGCCGGATGTGGCGACGCTGAGGTGGTCGAGCCTTCGGCAAGGTCCGCAGCATTCCAAGCTTAACAAATTCCTCTGCGGAGCCGAGTTTGTCGCCGCCCGGAGTGCGGAGATTCGGCAAGACCTGGCCACTAAGGCGGGCGCGAGTGATCGCCTCAGAAAGTTGATCATGCACCCGAGTCGCTGATGGAGCGGCGGAAACCGGCTTGCTAGCAACCATCTGCTTATCCAAGGTTGTTGGAGTTGTGCCAAAGGAAACCTGAGTCGGCTTGGGTAGAGGCGATGCGCCCGGGGTCTTGGCTGGATCTGGCAGTTTCGGTTGGTTCTGCGACGCTTGCTGTGGTGGTTTAGATACTTCCTGTTGCTGCTTCTGCTGCTTCTCAAGAGATTGCTGCTGCTGCTTCTTCTTCTTCTGCTGCTCTTGAGCCTTGGTGGCAGGGCGAGGATCCGGCTTAGTCAAAGACTTAGCCGAAGTCTTAGCTTTTTCCTTCTCCAACTCCTTCAGAGGGCGAGGCCAAGTTGAATCTCGGGTAGGACCCGAGATTTCCTCTTTCTCCAGGTCAATAACCGACTCTGGAACGAGAGTTGGCGGAGGAGTCTTGGCGGTTGTGGCACGCGCGGGAGAAGGGACAGCCTTTTCAGGAGATTGGCTCTCCGTGGCCGTATCCAGTGGAGGAATGGGAGAAAGAATGGATGAATGAGTTTGCTCGGTGACAAGGACGTCACTACATAGAGTAAAGTAAAACAGTTAACTCGGATAAAGGTGATTCGAATAATAGAGGAAGAAAGCAAATGAAGTTGGCATTACCCCTTGGTGGTAGGCATGGCCTTAAGCCGATTCGGCTTGATGGCAGCTTTCTTAATTCTCTTGGCTGGAGGGGCATCTGATCCGGACGCGTCAGGGCGTTTCCGAGATGTCCCTTGAGCATCCGGTTTGGCTGGAACACAAGGTTGTGACCATGAAATCGGAATGGCATCAATAGGATCTAGGATCCAGCAATCATCATCTTCATCCTCGGAAAGGTTGTAAATAGTCGGTTGCTTACCCTTGCGGATGGGCTTGGCGTGCGGAATTGGCAAATAATCGTCCGTATCCGCATCCTCTTCGCCCTCGCGCAGCGGGCTACGATCCGGTCCCCACACTTTGATGGAGAGATCTCCATCTTCGGTGATTTGGCGGTCGAACAGCTGCAGTAGAGTCAAGGCGAATCTGGATTTGTCCGATGTCATTTTGATGAATTATGAATTGATTCGAGAATGGTGAACTAACCTGTGGTGGAAGTGCATCTCGGTGGAACGGCTCCACGCCCCACTTCCACTTATCCGACATCTCGGTGTAGGCAATAGCGTTTACCCGTCTCTTGACGGAAGCTCTGGTGAGCTCATGTTTGCTGATCCGGGTAGGATCTAGCAGACCGCTCATATGGCAAATCTTGTGCTTACGTTGTTGAAGAGGACTGACCCGGCGACAGACGAAGGTTCGAAGGAGATCGTCCGAGAGCAGGCCCCTCTCAGAAAATCCTCTAGAGTTTGGTGTATGACTTGAAGCTCCGCAAGAGTGTCAGCCGGATCGTATCTGAAGTTTAATTCGGCTGTGGGGGGCTCGATCTTGAACTCGGGCAAGTTGAGGGCATCATGGCCTTCAACGCTCTTCACGTAGAAGAAGGACCTTTGCCATTTCTTACAAGTATCCAGGCCAGTGATTCGGGGAAAGATGGAGCCCGTCCTCGGGGTAATGCTGGACGAACCACAGGCGGTCATCACCTTCGGGTCACTACCCGGGATCGTATGTTTCCGGAGATGGAAGTACTTCGCCCAGGTTTCGATAGTCGGCCAGAGACCGAGATATCCCTCCATAAAGGAGGTAAAAGCAGACAGGGAAACAAAGGAGTTAGCCGGGAGGTGGTGAGGCTGCAGGCCGAAGAAGTCTAGGAATCTCCGGAAGAAGTCACTCGCCGGGAGTCCGAATCCGCGCTCGAAGTGCGCCAGAAATACAACGCGTTCACCCGGTTGGATGACCGGTTCGAGTTCCTTCCCCGGTTTTCGGCATATAACGTTAGGTGTTATACGCCGGGTGCTCCGCAGCCATTCCAAGTCATCGTTGGTAACGTCGGAACCCTCCCAACTGCCGGGGGCAGCTTCGACATATCCGAATCAGTCCTGCAAAAGGTCGGACATAGCCGAGTTAGAAGATGTGGAATCTCAAATCTAGAACGAGTCGGATAATGGTGTAACCGAATCAGCTGTTAAGGG
The DNA here is from genome assembly GCA_947311845.1 of Poa pratensis. NCBI lineage: Eukaryota > Viridiplantae > Streptophyta > Magnoliopsida > Poales > Poaceae > Poa > Poa pratensis. Next base: position 13,456,687 of record CAMZMU010000113.1, read on the forward strand.
ATTCGGTAAAGGCAATCCCGGATAGAGTTGTCTAGTTACTGCGGAGAAGTAATTCGGCTAGTAACTACAAACACCTTTCTGTGAAGATCTAGGGTTACGCAAGATCTACCGCAGCAGTAAAATAGAGAGGAAATCCCGAGTAAAAATACGGTGGAACTGCTCAAGCGGTGGCAGGCCAAACTAGGGCAATCTAGTGCAAAGCCTAGAAAGGAGATCTAGGGATTGCACTAAGGCGTGACAGTGAACTCGTGCGCGAATGAATCTGCAAGAAGCAGGCGCAAGTTCCCAGCGGAATCTGAACTCGCGCGAGGTCGCCATGGCCGGAAGAGGAGGAACTTACGGTTGTGATGCGACGAGGAAGAAGTGCGGTGGAGAAACGGCGGTGCAGGGCGCGATGTGCGGCTCCAGCGAGTTTTCTCCGGCGTTGTTGGTGTCTTCGGCGCGGCAAGGTCGCGAGGGCGCGGTCGCACCGGCGGCAATGGTGTAGATGGAGGTTTCGAAGTGGAAGTGCGGGGAAGAAGAAGAGGAATCCCGCACCCCTATATATAGCCGCTCGCTGGTAACGGGCGCACTACCGCGCGGTTTTCGGGGTGTGGCCGGATCAGTGTGCACCGAAACTTTGCGGTCGCAGCTGTGGCCGTGTATTTTAAGCACATGGTGGGTCATAGAATTGGAAGCGGTTCGGTGGATCGGGTGTGCCGGTTAGCGAAGAAATCGAGGAGACGCGGTCATTTAGTCAAATGCACTCAAGTACCTGGTGGATCCGGATAATGTGCTGTCAGTGGCATGTCAAATCAAAGACCCGGATTACGGGGCCTTTGTGCAGAGATTCTCTGCCAAGTGTCCCGGGAAATCCTGAGACAAGATTGTGCAGTATGGAATTCGGTTAATGGTGTTTGTTTTTAAAAACCTGCTACGGCCCTCCATCCGAGGCTGTAGGACCGCACCAGCTTCGGGGACTACTGTCGGGGGGCTGCCCCCGGGTAGGGCATAGAGGAGGAAAGGAAACTCAAGCCGGGTCACTCGAGCTGAATCTCTTCGACCGGATCGGTTGAGAGAGTCGGTTAGTACTCACTCTTGTTTAGGTGCAGGAAGATGCCAGAGGGGATCAGGCAAAGTCTAGCTGGATCGGAGGAAGAGGTCCGGCTCAACTAGCCGGGTTGCCTGGAAGAGATCCGGCTCAACTAGCCGGGTTGCCTGGAAGAATCCGGCTTACCTGTGATGTCGGATAATGCACAAAGACCAAGTAATGTCAGTAAGTTCACGAGTCCTGCAGGCCTCCTGCCCGAGGCTCGGAAGACAGCCAGGTCGAGCCACGGGTTTTCCGGGTCACAAGGCCCTAGGCGCTGACTTGGCTAATTCGGGAAAGGGCGGTGGCCTAGGCTCTGATGGGCTACGCCGGCTTAAGCTCAAAGAGGAAAAGATAGACCTGCCGTTGAACTGACGATGAGCTGGACTGAGTGACAGTAGCCAGGGCTTGTCCTGTTCCTCTTGTCCATGCCATTATCATCTCCGGCCAGGGGCAAAAAGGTAATCCGGTTAGTGTATAAGTAGACCAGCACATCCTCCAGTGCGAGGGAGACGAACCCCAGAGCTCATTTTCCCCCCTTGGTAGCTTCTTCTTCATCGTGAGCTCTCACCATTGTTGCTTCATACAGCTCGAGGAGCGCACTGTACTTGTCACTATTAGGATATAAAGAGAGTAGGCTAGTGCTGCAGTAGGGGTGTTACCTCCACAAGAGGGCCCCGAAGCAGGGTACATCGTGGTGTGTTTTGTGTTCTTGGTTTCTTGGTTTCTTGTTCATGGTCTTGCGGTTTCTTGCGTGTTCTTGCTTGTGCACTTCTTGAGTGCATAAACCCTCCCCGGATCCCCCAACGCACATTCGGACCCATCTTAGCCATACCTATGGCATCTGCCGTGATCCCACCACGACATGGATAAAGCTGAGCGACTCTGCAGAGTCATGACAAATAGTATTCGAATACACTGTGCTTCCGGTTAAAGAAGCTGTGTTTAAGGGTGATACCTAGTTCAAGACACAAGTACAATTTATAAAGTTGGCTAATTAATTATGGCGATGACCCGACAGGGTTGTTAAAACCCAATTATTTTATCAATACAATTGTTTGAAAAGTTTTTCTTAAAAATTAGTTTGGAGATTAGGAGTATGCATCCACCATACGATGAAACCTTACACCCCTCCTTTGAAATCCAAGCATGTAGCTATAAATAGCTCCTCTCCGAATACACCGTGTACTCATTACTGCACCAACAATTTCAGGAGATGTGCAAGTTGAAGATCGACTTCCGTGTGTTAGGGTTACGACTTCACTCAAGCCTTCCCGTGGGGCTTCCTTTGGATCTTTTGGTTGTAGGTAAATCTTTGGGCTTGCCCCATTATATGTTAAAAAGAGGTACATAGGCGATATTTTACTCGACTAATCTCTTTTGTTGTTTCGTGAGCAGGCATGACCGCATGATACTATCCTGATCATGATCAACTGTAAATCTTGGTCAGTTGTGGAGATTGCACGACCCTATTTATCCAAAGTATGATGTATCTTTGGCCCTATCCTTTTTGGAATCAAAACCATGTAGGCAGAATTTATCCAATGTAAGTTTGCGATGTGAAGATCGAAATTTGGGTGTCCACGGTGAAGTTCATCTAATGAAGAGCATCCGTGTCACCCAAATTTAGTCTGCCGTGTGGACTTAGTTTTTCATGAGTGCTTCGATCTACTCCTATGTCACCACGTGACTAGTTTATTTTCTTTGCTTAACCCGTTGACATTGCAAACTTGACATGGCCAACTTTCCATCGAGTGATGGATGCCACGCGATGGAATGACAACTAAGCACGAACAGAAAATCTGCGGGGCCTTTCTATTATAAAAGTATTCTAAAAAAAAAAACTGACCTCTTATTCCGTCCATCAATCAGGTCGTGCTAGCTACACCTACACGATGAAGCTGATCTCTGTGTGGCTGCCTTCTGTTTGGTCTAGCTTGTGCTGCCCGCTTGTATTCTCTTTTTTCTGTGTTCCTGCTGGCTGTTGAGGCTGTGTTCTTGCTGGCTCTTGAGGTTGGCTATGCTAGAATGGACAATCGCTCGGTCTATGCCTGTCTGTAACACGACCCTGTATCTCTCTCTTACTAAAAGTTTGGCCATTGGCCCTTCGAGATCACCTTTGGCGTGAATTATTTTCTTTGCTTAACACGTTGACACTGCAAACATTGACATCGCCAACTTGCGATCGAGTGATGGAGCCACATGAAGCACGAACAGAAAGTCGGCATTGGCTATTATAAATTGACCTAGACTCGTATTCCGTTCATCAATCCGGTCTTGCTAGCTACACCCTACACGATGAAGCTGATATGCATCCTTCCGGTTCTCCTCCTCGCGTCCGTGAAACCAGTCATCTCGTCCCTCCGGCGCTACGATTCCATTTTCAGCTTTGGCGACTCCTTCACCGACACCGGAAATGGCATCGTGGTTTTCGCGGGGATGACCCCTGCCGCGGCGCCTCCCTACGGCATGACCTTCTTCGGCCGCCCCACGGGCCGCAACTCCAACGGCCGCCTCATAATCGATTTCATTGGTACGTGCTCTTAAGTCTTAAAACTTCTACTCTCATGTTCATTGTAGTAAAGAATGTCTCATCGTGATGTTTGCCCGTCCCGCCGGCGTGCAGCTGAGAAGCTCAAGCTGCCGCTCGTCCCGCCGTACCTGTCGTACAATGGCAGCTTCCGCCAAGGTGCTAACTTCGCCGTGGGTGGCGCCACCGCTCTGGACGCTGTTTTCTTCAGAGATATCCCTGGTGTAGGCCAGTTTGTTATGAACACCAGCTCAAGCGTGCAGCTGGGGTGGTTCGAGTCCCTGAAGCCGTCTTTGTGCAGCCCTGCGAAAGGTACGCTATCAAGCACTCCTAAATCAAAGCATACAAGCGCCACGTTGCAGTGAACTTACACAGTTATACCGTGTGTTGCAGAGTGCCCCCCGGGCTTCTTCCACAAGTCACTCTTCTTCGTGGGGGAATTCGGTTTCAATGACTATGCCTTCGCTGTTTTCGGAAAGACCATTCCACAGCTCACATCCATGGTCCCAGACGTGGTCAAAACCATCTCCTCGGCCATTGAGGTAACTGTACCTTGCAGCCAGCAATCATGCCCATTTTTATCAGTCTGAAGTACTCTGAACTTGCCCGGGTCTCTGAACCGAACAGGTAATCATCAAGCAGGGGGCGAAGACCGTCGTCGTTCCCGGGATCCCTCCACTGGGATGCATGCCGCCGAACTTAGTGTTTTTCCCTAGCGCCGACCCTGCTGGCTACGAGCCTAGCACCGGGTGCTGAAAGATCTCAACGAGATAGCCCTGCACCACAACTCCTTGCTGCAGGAGTCCCTCAAGAACGTCCGAAGAAAACACCCGAGTGTCGCGGTCGTGTATGCCGATTTCTTCACCCCGGTCATCGAGATGGTGGAGTCTCCTGACAAATTTGGTCAGTATTTATTTTATGCTGTAATTTGGTCGCTTGCAGTTCTGTCTGTTCTATCAAAGGTTGTAATTCAGGTGGGATTCTTTTTTCTCACACAAACTGGTTTTGACAATCGTAGGACTAACCCGGGATGTTCTGAGGTGTTGCTGCGGTGGAGGTGGGAAATATAACTTCAACATGAGCGCCGGTTGTGGCATGCCTGGCGCGACGGTGTGCGAGGACCCGAAAGCATATTTGTTTTGGGACGGACACTTCACGGAGGAGGTCCACCGCTATGTTGCCAAAGGCTGGTTGAACAGCATAGGCAATTATGAATACTAGCAGTAATTAGATGGGGCTACATTGACTTGTGTCTCATTTGTATTTTTGATCAATCATCGGCCCATATTTCATGGGTGGAGACTCCATTTCTTTTTTTAAATGACTTGTGTGCCATTTTCGGCTGCCACAATATTTACACTCTGCAGAGGTGGTTCTTTTTCCAAAAGTAGCTTTAGCCTTGTTGCTCTTTTCACACTCTTTGGTGCGTTCTGGCTCAGTTTAAGGTCCCCAAGCAATGATGAGTTCTTCTCCGCGATCCAGCATATCTACCCTTATCGTAACGATAACGTGATCCCGAGCTTTTGCGTCTCGGTTATATCCGCCGGTATACTCATACCTTCACCTCCTTGGATGGAGAGTTTAAGGCGCTCCCGCTGTCCCATAATAGGACTAATAGCTAACACCATGGATACGACACAAGAATGATTCCTGACATTTGTTGTTAATCCTAGATGAATACTTTCCCAGAACGGTAGAATCTCGACCACATCAATCATTATGTGTGGTTTCATCGCCCACTAAACATAGTCAATTCATAATTTATAAAAGTAGCAATTTTATTTCAGTGCTTCAGAGTGGACATGCGAAATGTTGAACTTGCCTTCAAACTGAGAGATAGTGTAGTTCAAAACCTCGGGTGACTCGTGAATTTTGGGTTCTCAAAATTAGCATCATTGTCAGATAAGGCTGGAAGGGCAATGTGTAAAGATCCAAATTCAAGCTAGTACACATAAAATGATATGATTTTGAGTTTTGAATTCCCAGACTCCACATCTTAACTTTTTCTTTGATTTCATCATTTATTGCAATATTTATTCATTTCCTGACTTTTATTAAATATTTAATCATTTAATATTATGATCAATTATATTAAATGAGTAAATAGCTTGATAATAATTACTTTCAATTTAAGAATTATATTCCTTGTGCTTATTTTCTTTAAGAAAATAATTTGAATAACCTTTGAACTTATAAGTAATGAAATAAATCCAAAGTAGGTATTTTAAACCTTAAATTTTTTACTTGAGGTTATAGTCTAATTTTTTATTGAAATTAGGTTTTAAATCCTTATATTTTTAGACTGCAAATCCTATTTAATTTTTATTTTTAAGGATTTATTTATACCTGTAAAAATTACAAATATTTTAACCATTTGTTTTAATTGATAAATTAGGAAAGAGTCAATAACACAAATGGTACACAAACTCTTGAGGCATGTGCAATTTCATACAACAACTTTGAAATTGGGGTACAAAGGTACAACAACTCCAATCCCGATGCAAAATTGGTCAGAACAGTCCGAAATGTTGAGTTGGCATGCCACGGTGGACAATGTAGTAGTTGCGAACAAACCCCGGTACCGTTTCTATCTCACAAATAAGTCCCTAGTTTTTGTCAGCAGAGAAAACAAATTACGTTAAGGCCCCTACCCGTTTCCATGTTAATCTCCACAGTTCACGCAGCTGGGGGCAGTTGTTTCCTTGTACGCTCCGACGCCGAGCGCTGCCCCGACGCCGCCGCGCCGCCCGCTGCGCCGCCGCACAATGGCGCCTGATCCTCGGCTGTGGCCATGGTTCGATGAGCAACCCGACTACGGTACGTGACCCCTGCGCCTTCGCTCTCCTTCTTCCCGTCTCCGTTTTCTGTTGGCGGGCGTGGTTATAGGGGCCAGGTTGATCGGGCTGAAATTGGTTCCAAATTGTGGATGAAATCGACGATTAGTAGCCGTTAAACAGTGATGGAAGAGTTGGTATGAGAAAAACCTGATTGAACAAAGATTAAATTGGTGTCCTGTTTCGGCGCACCGTGTGTGTCCGCAGGTATGTAAATTTCGGGGTGTTTTTTATCGTTTAATGGATCAATTGACATTGCATGACATTGCTACATGTTAGTTTAGCATGAAAACATAAAAAAGATTCGGCTTTATGCCTTGATTCTTCGATTTTTACGAGACCATGCACATCAGCTCTGTTATTCTGTCAGGTTCAGAACTGTCGAAAACTTGTAATTTCAGTGTGTTTCAGTACTGTCTAGTGTAAACTCACATGAATCAGTCATTTTTAACTGAATGAACTTATGTGCAGGTGGTAATGAAGATTTATTCACGTGTGTACTAGAGAACAATGGATTTTTCTCAGGAAAAGGAGACTCTCACATATTGCATGGGAACACATGACTATATTGATTTTTGCAATAGAGATACCTGGTCAATTCTGTGGATACAAGATATCCTACAACAACTAGGGTATGCACTGGATGGTAGGTTGAGTGTGTATTGGTGTCCACCTTGGAAAGAAATTCATGAGGGAAGGGTTTGCATCGAAAGAGATTCAGATATAGTGCAGATGATCAATGCAGCAGAGACACACAAGACACTAGTCATGTTTGTTGATCATACGAATTACCTGAAAAATTTGAGGCCTGAATCCATCAGCAATTTAGGTGCAGCTCCATCTTCAGGCACAGCAGGAGCAGTTCCATCTTCAGGAACAGCAGGTGCAGCTCCATCTTCAGACACAGCAGGTGCAGCTCCATCTTCGGGCACTGCAGGTGTAGGTCTTGTTAGGTCATCTTCGAGATCTGTGGGAGGAAATGAAGAAACATTAGACGTGCAAGAAGAAGAAGAAGATGATGATCAAGATTCAGACTTTGTTGACAGTGACTATGCAGCAGAGGAAGGAGATGATGATTTGTTTGCTGACAACATAGACACAGATGTTAATGACAACAATGAGATAGTACCAGTTGAAGAACATGAAGATGATTCTGCCTTGGATGATGGAGATCTCAATTTAAGGCCTGATAGGCATGACAAATTGCCGTACAAATTTGCTGTATTCAATCCTCAGGTAGATATGGACAATCCAGTGTTCAAGGTTGGCATGGCCTTCGTTGATGTGAAGGAAATGAGATCAGCTTTGAGGGCATACAGTGAAAGGAACAGAAGAAAAATTACAAAACCTAGGAATGAGAAAAATAGAGTTGATGCGAAGTGCAAAGATGGGCGCCCATGGATGCTCAAAGCATCAAATGATAGCAGAACATGTGCTTTTGTTGTGAGAGCATACAATGGTGTCCACACCTGTTCGAAAGATTGACAACTCAAGGCATTGACAGCACCATTTCTAACACAAAAATTTATTGACGAATTTAGAGACAATATGAAGATGGATCTGAAAACTTTTGCAGCAAAAGTTCATAGTGAATTCAACATGTGCCCAGGTAGATGGAAGTTGGGTAGGGCAAGGAAAGAAGCACTTGCTATTATACATGGTGATGAGGATGCTCAATTCTCTCAGTTGTGGGATTATGGCCAAGAACTAAGGAAATCAAATCCTGGTTCCAAGTTCTTCCTATCTTGCAACAAAGTGAAGTATGGTGAAGAAACGAAGCAACATTTAGCTTCACTTTACTGGTTTATGATGCATTGAAGAGAGGTTTCCTTAGGGTTACATGCCTCTGATCTGTGTGGATGGATGTCACATGAAAACTAAATACAAGGGACAGATATTGACAGCAGTGGGGATAGATCCCAACGATTGCATATATCCAATAGCCATGGGATTGGTTGAGGTTGAGTGCACAAGCTCATGGAAGTGATTTTTGTCAACATTAAGGGATGATTTGCAAATTACAAATAGTGCACCGTGGACAATAATTATTGACAAGCAGAAGGTGTGTAAACCATGGTTCTTCATTTTTACTTTTAGTTGTCTATGTGCATAAGCATGTTGTTAATGTTATGTATGTACATCATTTGCAGGGACTCATAAAAGCTGTCACTAAAGTATTTCTAGATGCAGAACATAGGTTTTGTGTGAGACACTTGTACAAAAAAATTAGAAGGCAGGAAACATGGGAGAAGTGCTTAAAAATAATTTGTGGGCGATTGGAAGATCCACAAATATACCAAAGTATCACAAGAACATGAACAAGATGAGAGTGGCTAGTCAGAAGGCATTTGAATGGGTTGAAGCATTGGTTCCTAGCACTTGGATCAAAGCTTTTGATAGTGAATTTCCTAAGTGTGTCATGATGTTAAACAACCATTCTGAAGTATTCAATAGCTACATCTTGCAAGCAAGAGAAATGCCTATCTTGTCCATGTTGGAAACAATTTTCTACAAGCTAATGTACAGAGTATACAATAAGCAAGTTGAAGCACAAAAATGGCCTGGAACTGTCTGTCCGAAAATCAAGAAAAAGCTAGATAAATTTACTTCGTGGAGTGCAGGTTGCATGGTTAAGCCAGGTGGAAATGGTCTTTTCAGTGTCAGTTCTAGTGAATTCGAGGGGCCCTATAATGTTGATTTTGTTGCTAGAACATGTGACTGTAAAAGATGGCAGCTATGTGGAATACCATGTCATCATGCAATAGCTTCTTGCAGAAACGAAGACATTCATCCAGAAACATTGGTTCACAATTGCTATAGCATAGAAACCTACAACGTAGCATATGGATTTAACTTGATACCTTTAAGGGGCAGGGAGTTCTGGGAGAAGACAAATGGAGTGCAGGTGCTTCCTCCACTGTACACAAAGGTCATGCGAAGGCCCAAGAAGAACAGAAGGAAGGGACCAGAGGAGAAGGTCAAAAAAGGGGGCGACTGTTCTCTCAAAGCATGGTGTAGTCATGCATTGCTCCATCTGCAAAAAAGAAGGCCACAACAAATTAGGTCATGCCAAGTACATTGAAAGTATCCAAGTTGCGCAAGAGGAAGCTCAGCACACTGAAATTGATCCAGAAGATGACACTTATGATGATCCATCTCACATTCAGGTAATATCAGTAAGCTAATTGTGGTTTACCTTTAATTTCTCTGTGCTGCTAATATTTCCAATGAATTACTTCATTTTGCAGAACATTGTTGCTCAAACTGCAGACCCTAGATTAGACCCTACAGAGCAAATGAACTCGATGGTGTACAAATTGCAGCAGCAGGTAATTATGTCCACGGCAAATTAATTCAAGAGAAAATGACTATAATGGTATACTAATCCTCATTCTTTCTTCCTTAGACTCGTGTCCCTCCTGACAGGACATATGGTCCATTACCCGAAGAAAGCTCGTTTGTAGAATCAGCTCGAGAAAGTATACCCCAACCCAGAGTTAGGGTTATTACTGCAACAACAAGAGGAAGGTCCAGGGGTAGAGGTACAGGGAGGAACACACCTGAGGAGCCAACATCTAGTACCAGAGTTAGAGGAACCATAGGAAAGAGACAATCAAATGCAACCACATCATAGAGGCAAGGTGGACGAGCAAGAACTACTGACCAGCTTCCTGATGATGTGAAGTGACGGGGGCCTACCCTTCGGGTGCCCTACCATAAGGATACCTGGTGCACGTACAAGTTAAGGCCCACAGTGAGGCCCGCCAACAATCAACGACCAAGGCCCACGAAGGGAGCCCATGAAGATGGCGTACGCCCCAAGACAAGTAAACCTTAAGTCGGTCGAAACCTACCTTACCTGTAAACCTAGTCGGTTGCGAATCCCCTATATAAAGGCTGGGAGGGCCGCCGATCTAGGGCACGCAATCCTCATACCACCAAAGCCCTAGCGAGATCACCATCTCGTCGGGACACCATTGTACACCTCATATATCAATAACCAGACAAGCAGGAAGTAGGGTGTTACCCTCCGGGGGCCTGAACCTAGGTAAACCTTGATTGTCAGCCAAGGGTACTACCAACGCTACCACGTCTCTCCCCCTTAATCTTGACCCTAGGTACCAAACCATGGGATTTGATGTGTTAACACCACGTCAATTGGCGCCGTCTGTGGAAAAAACTAGCGTTGGATTCGCGGTGTCGGTGGCTCCATCAGCAAACGGCAACTCGCCGACTTCATCGACTTCACCAGCAAACAACAACTCACCGATACCGTCGACTCCTGAAGCAAACGACAACTCGCCGACTCCATCGATCATCGCGCCGATGTATTTCGGCTCCTTTGGATTCAACCCGCACTCGTCGATCGCCCGCCCGACATTCGCGGACCTCCACTCAGGTGCAGATTTGACTTTTGGCAACTTCAATTTCAATGTTATTCGCTGGGGAACACATAACTTGACAGACCCGCGTCGACTCGCGGCGATCGCGCCCGCATCTCCATCGACCGCATCTGCACCGACCATGGCCATGTTGGCGACACCTGCATCTCCATCTTCACCGGCGACGCCATCGCCCGCGTCATCGTCGACTGCAAAATTCACACCTTTTTCATTCGCGGGAGGCGCGTCTTTCCCGATTGCTTCACCAAGATCTGCATCAGCATCTCTCGATTCACCAGGTGAAGCCGAGGAGGAGGTCGAGTCCGCCTTCCAATATGACATCGATGAACCGTGCGTACAGCTCGACGATTACATCGACTCCGACAACTCCACCGACAATGGCAGCGATGGCGACCGAGGCAAAATCTCGCATAACATCCCCTTCCATGTTTTCGTGTCTATTGGGGGCACCGGGACAGATCCCGAAACATCTGAGGCTGCCACTCGCCACGAGGCACCAACATACCCCTGGATAGTAACCATGCCAGATGGGAAGACGACGCTCGTCATTACGGAGGAGATGGCGGCCAAACCAAACAAGGCCATTGAGGAGTGCCTCATAATGCCCGATGACTCGACCCGCGATGAGCTCGCGACCTACCAATACCTCATGTGGCAGGAGAACCTTCGGCTCAAGAACTATCGTGCCGCACTCGACGAACGCAGGAGGCAAGCTAGCGTGTCGGGTGCACGGCGAGCAGGGATGTCTATACACTCAACAGGACAGACAGACCCGAGGCATCAGTCTAGGATGCGACGCCTCTCAGAAAGAGACAGGGCGGAACTCACCCGCAACTTGGACATCTTGTTCATGACACACGACGAAGAGGGGATCCCTATCCCCAAGACGGCCGCGGGAGCACTAATGTCCGTGGCCACATACCTCAGAACAACACAACCACTCGCAAACGATCCAAATGCGGCCCTGCAGCGGTAGCAAATCAAATCTCTCAATCTGGCTACTACAACCATAACCCCAGGAGCTGAGACTGCTGGATGAAGCACACCACATGGAGGAAGCAGAACCCGCCGCGCGGGAAGTCCACGACGAGAATTATGGACTCGCGATGACCGTGACCGAGCCGTCACTATCCATGAAGATAGAGACCGCAGACATCGCGACGATGACAGGCGGAGCCGAGGACAGCTCGCCACTCGCCACCACCAGGAGGGTGATGACTTGCGTGACGTCATAACTCAACGCCGAGTCGACAAAAATCGTTCAAGGAGGTCCTCTCGCTCACCTAGCAGCGATTCATACACTGATGACGAATTCGAGCCTTGCGGGTCTCTATGCTTCACTCGACGCATCCGCGAGTCCAGGATGCCCAAAGGGTTCAAGTTAACATCTGAAACACCCAAGTTCGACGGACGTCAAGAACCATCAGCTTGCCTGGAGGATTACAAGATCACAGTCTCTTGTCAACGAGGCACAACAACAACCGCAATGCAATACATCCAGTTGATGCTTGTGGGTTCAGCTCGGGACTGGCTCAAAAGCAAACCCTGCAATGCATACGACTCATGGGATGACTTCACGGAAGACTTCGCCAAATATTTCGCTGCAACAGGCGACCGTCCGGTGACATTCGAAGAACTGCGAGCCTGCAGGCAGCGATCGGATGAGTCGCTCCGTTCATACATTTGGCGTTGGACCACCATACGCAACTCCGTTGGCACGGTCTCGAAAGATAGAGCAATCGACGCTTTCACTCAAGGCCTAGCCAGGCGAGATTTTCAAGAGGCACTCGGACGGGAGAAGCTGAGCTCCATCACCCAGCTCATGAAGGTGGCAAACGAGTGGGCGGATGGAGAAGATTCCGTATGAGACAAACACCACGAGTCACCACGCCGTGACAACAGCTGGAGTCACAAGGAGGGCCGTGGCAGCGACCGGTGAAAGAAGCGCAAATCTCACCATTATGACGATGTGAACGGCGTTGACTTGGTGGCGGCCGGATACATCGACTCACACGAGGAGCATGATCACAGCAGAGGTCGTCAGGATGACCGCAGTGGAAGCCGTCATGACGACCGCAGTCACGACTATGGAGACAGGTACCGCAAAAGGGAGTGGTGAAAACCCCGCGAGGACCCATAGGATGAGCGCACAGTCGACGAGGAAATAGAAAAGAATGCAGGTTCCATATGTTCAAAGGTGAAGATGGAAAACTTCACTCATGACACTTGTTAAAGGACTACAGAAAATTCACAAGGCTGGCGAGTGCATACGTGAGATGCTATAAGCCTCAACCTGTCGTGGTTGTGCCTGCAACACCTCCTGTGCCGGTACCAGCAGCCGGAACATGGCGGGTGCTATCCATCACCAGCCACGCATAGAAGGAGCCGGAGCGGCAGCAGATGAATACCCCGCGCCCCGAGGGCAGATGAACATTATCCAGAAGGGACGCCCCTCTAACAGAGAGCAAAAACTCATAACTCGCCAAGTCAATTTGGCCACCATGGCACCGCCCGCTGTGCCCGAGTACTTGAAGGGGTCAGAAACCAGCATCACATTCTCTCGCGAGGATCATCCGCCGGCCGTGGTTCGTCCAGGGCATGCTGCCTTGGTACTCGACGCTCAAATAGATTGTTTCGCCATGCCCAAGGTCTTCATAGACAGAGGGAGTGGAATCAACATCTTGTTCGCTGACACTCTTCGCAAAATGAACCACTCAACCGAGAACCTGGCAAAATCAGGTAACACCTTCCATGGCATTGTACCAGGCAAAGCGGTCTACCCGCTTGGCACGGTGCAGTTCCCAGTCGTCTTTGGTGAGCCAGGAAACTTCAGGACAGAGAAGATCGACTTTGAGGTCATCGATTGGAAGTCACAATACCACGTCATCCTTGGACGCCCGACGTTCGCTCGGTTCATGGCGGTCCCGCACTATGCCTACCTTAATCTGAAAATGTCGGGACCCAATGGTGTCATCACGGTGAGTGGAAACTTCTAGCGCTCGGACAGCTGTGACAGGGAGTTCAGCATAATATCCAAGCTGTTCGGCATGCAGGAGCAACTCAAAGATCTCTCCCTCACCAACGACCGCACACTCTTCCCTGAAGCCAAAAAATCGGCACCCGACAGTGCCTTCAATACCACAAATGACACAAGGTCGCATCAGGTACACCCGACGATCTGTCGAAGACGGTCAATGTGTCAACAAGCTTAACTCCCGCATAGGAAGGCGCGCTCGTCGAATTCCTCCGTGAGAACTGGGAGATCTTCGCCTGGTGTCTAGCCGACATGCCAGGTATCCCCAGGGAATTCGCCGAGCACTCTCTTCAACTGTTTCCAGACACGAGACCCGTGAAGCAAACAATGTGCCGCTTCTCTGAGCCGAAGCGGGAGGCCATAGGACAAGAAGTTGACAGGTTACTCGCAGCCAAGTTCATCCGCGAGATCAAAAAGTCGGACTGGGTCGCCAACCCAGTCCTAGTACCAAAGAAGCACACAGAAATCCTTCGCATGTGTGTCGACTTCACCGCTCTCAACAAGTGCTGCCCCAAAGACCACTTCCCGCTGCCGCGCATCGATCAGATAGTCGATTCGACTGCGGGTTGCGTGCGTCTATCCTTCCTGGATGCCTACTCAGGCTACAAACAGATAAGGATGAAGGTCGAGGACAAAACATCATTCATAACGCCATACGGCGTCTACTGCTACACCACAATGCCCTTCGGGCTCAAGAACGCGGGTGCCACGTACCAGCGCATGATGCAAAACTGCCTCCGGGAGCTGATCGGACGCAACGTCCAAGTCTATGTTGACGATATCGTCATCAAAACAAGGAAGGAGTACACACTCCTCGATGATCTACGCGAAACATTCGCCAACCTCAAACGATACCACATCAAGCTAAACCCCAAGAAGTGTGTCTTCGGCGTGCCTGCCGGGCAGCTATTGGGATATCTTGTTTCGGCTCGAGGCATCAAGGCGGACCCGGAGAAGATTCAAGCCATCCTGACAATGGAGTAGCCGACTAAACTTCGAGAGGTGCAGAGGCTAGTAGGTCGGGTGGCCACGCTCAGCCGATTCATCAACAAGCTCGGCGAAAAAGCGCTCCCATTCTATCAGCTGATGAAGAAATCAGACAAGTTCGAGTGGACGCCAGAGGCCCAAGCAGCGTTCATCGACCTGAAGCGCACACTCACAACCTCTCCAATCTTGGTGGCACCTCGCGAGCATGAGCCACTATTCTTATACGTAACAGCCACCAACAGGGTGGTCAGCACCGTGCTCGTTGTCGAGCGCACAGAGGACGGGCACACTCATAGCATACAGAGGCCTGTGTATTACCTCAGCGAGGTCCTCTCCATATCAAACCAACGGTACCCGCATTATCAGAAGCTGGTTTATGCCGTATTCATGTCATCGCGCAAGGTCGCGCACTACTTCGCCGAGAACCCGATAACTGTTGTTAGCTCGGCAGCGCTCGGTGACATACTTACAAATCCCGACGCAACCGGACGAGTCGCCAAGTGGGTCATCGAGTTGGGACCTCGAGACATCAAGTACGAGCACCCGAAGGCAATTAAGGAGCAAGTTCTTCCTGATTTCACTACCGAGTGGATCGAGGCCCAGCTACCAGGAGTCCCAGATGTGTCCAACTCCTGGACCATGTACTTTGATGGGTTGAAGAAACATGAAGGCACAGGCGTAGGTGTCGTACTCTTATCGCCAAAAGGGGAGAAGCTCCACTATGTTTTGCAGATGGATTTTCCAAAACCATCCAATAACAAGGCGGAGTATGAGGCACTACTACACGGCATGAAAATGGCAAAAGCTTGCGGGTGCACTCGACTCATGATATATGGCGACTCGAACCTTGTTGTGCAGCAAACAATGAAGGCCTGCGATGCTACTGCAGACAACATGATCGCATACCGCGAGTTGTAAATAACATGGAGGGCAACTTCGATGGTTGCGAGCTGTGACACATTGGACGTGAAAGCAACGAGGAAGCAGATATGTTAGCCAATCTTGGCTCCACCAAATCACTAGTTCCACCTGGTGTATTCCTCGAGCGTATTGCGGACAGATCTATCAAGGTCAAGCAAACAGCAGAATCATCGGCTCCAGCTGCCGCGAACAAGGATGCTCCACCAAGTGTAGAGGACTAGCCAGTCGAAGTTCTTCTCATCGAGCCAACCTGGACGCACCCTTTCTCGCCTACATGCACGCAATGAACTGCCAGAAGACGCA
This sequence comes from Poa pratensis, assembly GCA_947311845.1. NCBI lineage: Eukaryota > Viridiplantae > Streptophyta > Magnoliopsida > Poales > Poaceae > Poa > Poa pratensis. The sequence goes on from CAMZMU010000113.1 coordinate 13,472,768, forward strand.
GTGGAGGCACAGCGCATCACCCGACGCACCAAGGCATACACAATTATCAAGGGAGAACTCTATAAACGCAGCATATCAGGGATCCTCCAGAGGTGTATTGCGTTCGAGGACGGCGAGGCCATCCTTTGAGATATCCACGCAGGAACCTGCGGACACCATGCGAGCAGTCGAACGCTTGTGGCCAAGGCCTTTGAGCAGGGTTCTACTGGCCAACAGCGCTAAAGGACATAGATGACATAGTCAAAATGTGCATCGGTTGTCAGAAATTCGCCAATAGGCCACTCGCACCTGCATCCGAGCTGAAAACCATACCACTGGTCTGGCCTTTTGCCCAGTGGGGACTCGACATGGTTGGACCACTCAAGAAATCCTCGCGTGGAGGGGATACACATCTCTTGGTGGCAGTCGACAAGTTCACAAAGTGGATCGAAGCGGTCCCCATCACAAACACGACTGCCCCGACTGCGGTGAATTTCATCCGGTCAATCATCTACCGCTTCGGAGTCCCTCATAGCATCATAACCGACAACGGTACAAACTTCACGGCTGAGGAATTCCATGACTTCTGCAAAAATCAGGGCATCAAGCTCAACTACACATCGGTGGCGCACTCGCAGTCGAACGGCCAAGTGGAAAAGGCCAATGGGCTTGTGTGTAGCAGAATCAAGAAGCAGCTGTTAGTGCCACTCAAACGAGCTGCGGGTGCCTGGGTAGAAGAGCTACCAGCTGTACTTTGGAGCCTACGAACTACTCCAAACAGGTCGACATAATACACACCATTTTTCATGATGTACGGCGTAGAAGCGGTCGTACCCTTTGATGTACAGTTCGACGCACCCAGAGTCATCGCTTACGATGAAGAAGCGGAGGAAGCACTCGAGGATAGCGTCGACACGCTGGACGAAGCACACGACATCGCGCTCACTCGCACAGCTGTCTACTAGCAAAACCTCTACAACTATCATGGCGGTCGGCTGCGAACCAGGTCCTTCATGGTTGGCGACCTGGTGCTTCGCCTAAAGCAGAAGAAGGTGCACAAGCTCGCCTACCCATGGGAGGGACCCTTCATTATCACGGAAGTCATTGATGGCGGCGCATATCGACTGAAGCACGCGAGACATGAGAGATTTCGCACAACCCTTGGAACGTTGCGCACTTGCGCCGTTTCTACGCTTAGACTATTCAGTCAACAAATGTAATAGACGATATGTCGGATAGCTGTAGGTTTCAGACGCGCTTTTTTCCTTACCAGGGTACCTAAGGGGACAGGAAGGTTTTTAGTGAGGTGGCCTGCAGCTTAATTTACAAAAAGTGGAATACAATCATTATTCCTCTATGTCTTTCTTTATTATTTGCATAACACCAAAACAAAACCTTGGCCTCACCCGAACACTCGGGGGCTACGCCAAACAGGTCCAACAACAACAAAAACCTGGGCCGCACCCAAACGCTCGGGGGCTGCGCCGGGCAGGTCAACCATAAACTTAGCCACACCCGAACGCTCGGGGCTGCGTCTGTCAAACGTGCAAATCCATCTCGAATCGCAAAAATTTCGAACCTACACACTCGGGGGCTAGGCCCCGCATGCAAATCACAAATTTCTCATAACTCGACAAGCATACATACAAGCCATGAGAAATGCATCAGGTAGTTTTACATACAAAGTTTGTACAAATTAACACTCAATTTACTCTGCAGGTTCTTCCTTTGGCTCTACTCATTTTTTCTGTTCTTTTAAAACCTGGTGAATAAGGACCAGTGCATCAGTACGAGTCGCTTCGTAGTGATCCAGCATAGGCACATGACCGCCATCAGGAACTAGTGGCGGACCCAGCGCGATTTTCTTTAGGTCAAGATTGGGATGGAGAGCCCGAACGAAGGCGAGTGCAACATTGGCCCCGCTGATGAGCTGCTCTCGAACAAATTTCTTGATGGCCTTGCCTTGGCGGAATTTCTTCAAAAGATCCGCCAGGCTCTGTGGTTGCTCGTTCAACGGAAAGAGGGACCGGTGCACTCGAGCCAGAGCCGACCTACAAGTCTCCAGCAGAATAGCCGCGTGCCAAGCATGGTCTTGGAGCCTAGCCAGCACCTCACCTCTCGCCCTTTCCGACCAGAAGGGGTGGGTGGAGTACTGCGAGCTGTCGGCATAGCTCTCCAACCGTTCGCGCAAGCGTGACTCTTCTGCCGGCTCGTCAAAGAAACACCTGATCAAGCACAACAAAAATCATTACACAGTCGAACTTTATAAAAAGTCAACAACCTGCATCGGGTGTACTTACACTCAAGCTGCAGGTTCACCTTGTCCAGCTCTTCAAGCAAAAAGACCTCCCGGGCAGTCACCGGTGAAGGCCTCGACTGCAACTTGGCCAGCGCACCCTGTGTTTCCTTCAGTTTATGCTCTGTCTTCGAGAGTTTCAGTTGCAGGAAGTCCATGATCTTCTGGTCATTCTTACTCTGAGTGTTCGACGAGGGAGCAACGTTTTTGAAAGAAGGCCTGTCGACGCACCGGGCGCTCCATGCTACACAAGAGTAATCCAAAGCATAAGAACACAAAAAGACTCGGGGGCTGCGCCCCTCAGCTAGTCAAAATCAAGGGATATCAGAGTATATCAGAGTCACTGTACGCATCCATCGACTCACAACAAATGCTCAGTTTGCAGCCCAAAAAATAACGGGTTCATTTTATAACTAGAAGCAAAAGGCGTACAAAGCAAAATCAACAAGCTACTACAAGACTACTCGCTGGTCATCGATTTCTTGGACGACGCTTTCCTCGCCTGGACTTTCGCAGCCCTGTCCTCCACAGTCGACACAAGCTGCTGAGCGTACTTGCGAGCCGTCTCCATCCATCTGCCCAGTGTTGCAGTCTTGCTGTCGAGTCCTTTGGGGAACGTCGAAATCTCCTTCGAAGCCATGCGCGGGCAACATGAGAAAAGTAGTATCCACTTACCATTTGCTCGCGACTGAACTTGGCGACGGCAGCACCGTCTGGATTGAAGATCTCCACCAACTCATCAAAAGTCGACGGTAGTTCATCCTCGGGGCAGAAGCTGCCGTGAAGAACAGCCAGGGCACTCCCCGCTTTCGTCAGCATCTGCGCAGCCCTTCCGCTGGCGGTCTCCGTTGCAGCCACGCTCTCCTCGAGTGAACCACCAACGCTTTGCTTGCCGGAGGCAGAAGGACCATCCATTATACCTGTCGGGACGCAAACAATGTCATGCAAAAACTCGCCACTCAACTAGACACCATACACGAAATTCTCATACCAGTCAGGGAGCTGCTGCAGGAAGCGAGTCGATCAATCGTCTGGTCCTCTCCTTGGCAGCCTTCAGACTCTTCTCCAGATCAGCAAACTGAAGCACATCGTAGTTCCTTTCTTCCTCGGCGGCAGAAGCGGATTCTACAAAAGACAAACCGTGTTCATGAGCACCCAACAAAAGTACACCCTGCAAAATTCACTTTCTAACAAAGCAACTCACTCTTGGCATCCTCAAGCTGCTGTTGAAGAGTGGCAACTTCCGTCTCCATATGGATATACTGGGAGCCATCCTTCACCAGCTGGCGCACAAAATGCTACATATAAACAAAGCAAAGAAATAAGCCTTACCTGCTATTTTGAGCCTATGCACGACTACAAGTTGTACATAGCCTCGGGGCTACTCTCATCGGGAGCGCTATCGCGCACCCGAAAAAAACAAAATGGCAAAAAGGGACACTCACATGATCCATAGAAGCAGAAGTCGAGGCGTTGGCGCCTGCGGCCGCGGTTTCATCGTTGTCGGCCGTGGGTTCAGGTCCTGGCGGCACCGCGGAGGCAGTTTCATTGCCCAACAACGTCTCCTACGGGTGGGCATGAGCCGTCGAGGCGGCACTGCTCTTATCTACAAGTGGGGGAGGTGGAAGATTGTCATCCGAAGGCTCGCTACAGTCGACACAAAAATTCTTCAGAACATAATGAACAGAAGCTCGACAACAATTCCGACCAATGGTACTGCAAAAAACTTACTCGTCAGCAAGATCCACAAATCTGCTAGGGTCCAGGCAGCCGACGTTGGTGCGGGGCCTCTTGACAAAAAGTGGTGGCAACGAGCGTAGCGGAGCCGCCACTATCAGCTCTGCCATCGACCCTGCCGTGTCTGGCCGCCCATCGTCCACCTTCTCCTCGGAGTCAGCCGTGTCTTCCTCCACCTCACACTGGCGCTTTCGCAAGCCACCAGCCGTGTGGTCTTCAGACTCGCCCTCCTCCGCTTCGGCATGTTGGCCGTGGCGAGAGACGTCATGTCGTCATCTGAGTCAGCGGCAAGGGGGCCGTTGTTTGGAACAAGTCCATTTTCCGGTAGAGGAGGCATGGACTCGAAGACCTCATGACCCTGCACAAGATCTGTTAGGAACATTTAAGCATCAAGTACATACAGAACTGGCCAAAATAATAGCAAATAGTACCTCAGGCAGAGGATTGCTGGCTTCATAAGGCGACACCGGCAGCTCGATGTCGCAGGACTCGTCCACGCAGAGTGTGGCGAGTGATCTCACCGTTTTCTTCACCTCACTGGAGGACAGCTCCTCCACATGCGCGCGAGTCGAGTCAGCCACGCCCGAGTACGCCCACATGCCGTGGACTTGAGCCTGGAGTGGCTGCACGCGTCTCTTCACAAAAGTGGCTAGCAGATGGATGCCAGTCACCTCCAACCCAATGTTGGTCTATAGCCCGAGCACCTTCTCAAACAGCTTGTCGGCCCCGGCGTCTTCGCTTTAGACATCGGCGCGTTCCAGGATGGCCTCTTCAACGATGCGGCATCGGCATTGAAGGGCGGCAATCCGCAATCCTGGTCGCCTGTGGTCTCATCCTTGATGTAGAACCACCTCTGATGCCAACCTTGAACCCACTCGACGAACTTGATCTTGAAGTACTCGATATCTGGTCGAGTCTGCACACCAAATCCACCCAGTCCTTTGGTGCTCTGCTGGCGTTCTGCTGGCGCTTGACATTGAAAATCCGCCGAAACAAACCCCAGTGGGGTGCGATGCCCAAAAAGCACTCGCACTGAACAAAGAAGCAAGGTGCAAAATGCCGTTTGGGTAAAATCGTGCAGTTACAACCCATAATCATGCATCAGTGCATGCAGGAAGTCATGAACAGGGAAGAAGAATCCCCTGTTCACAAAATCCACGAAGCAAACCCTTTCATCAGGGAGAGGTCGCGGAATTACCTCAGCATCGGGGATGTGGATCTTCTTCTCATCCGCCGGCAGGAGCCCATTGCCCCTGAGCACGCTGAGCATCCGCTTGCTCACGGTGGACTTCGTCAACGCACCCTTCTCCTTCCTCAAGGTGCCAGCGGCGGCCCCGCCGACGGCGCTACCGGTAGAGGCATTCGCAACGCCCTTTCCCCTCTGGCCCACCACTTTAGACATGGTAGCAGCAGCAGTGCGTGCGCTTGGGCGCGAGTCTATGGTGGAATCGCAAGGAAGAAGAAGGCAGCGGCGGCGGGGATAATGGCAAGTAAAATTACTTTACCCCGACGGCCCCGTACTTATTCACACGGGCATCCAATCCCCACCGTTGATGGGGGATCGTGCGCCGCAACTCATATCTGGCCATACACGTGGCAGCCACAGAGGGCAACCGTCGCCGGCCAATTCGCCCACTACGCACGGGAATCCAGGAAGTTATCATCACGTCGCTGTAAAAACCGCGCCCGAGCGGTCAATTCCAGTCCAAACAACACCGTCCTTGGTCAACACTGCTAGGTGGGACCCATGCGTCACGTCCCATCTATCGCATCACAAGCGTGCCCCAGCGTGTCAGATGGTGCAGTCGCCAAACACGTCATCCCTGACGTCATCACAAGGACATCGTTCAAAATGCAGTCGAGTCCCTTCAAGGGTCGACTCCGAAAAAGAACAAACGAACTACGCAAAACTGATCACTCGACCTATTCGTAGACTAAGTCATATAACTCCCATCGGAGCGATTCAAAATTTTATTGACTGCTGCAAAGGTTTCAAAAGTTTTGAGATGGTCCTCAATTGCAAGCAATTAAGCACAATCTCATGGGCTACTCCCATCGAGAGAGAGCTGTCCACGCACCCGATAAAGCAGAACTCAGAAACATAAGTTGTCCAAAACTATCAGTCGAAGCTTACTCGACTCAGATCGAAGCTTACTCGACTTGGCTGCTTAGCCATATGCAAATATCAGTTACAAATCCCCGAGATTGCGTCCGCCGCATATACCTCGGATGCTGCACGCACAATGTAAAGGTAAGACCCACCGATCCGTCGAGTCGGGCCTGGGCCCGCTTCCAACAGCGTAAGCCCTGTAACTTTCTGTGTCAACAGACATGAAGAAAATCCTAGCGGGCGTGTTAGGTAGCAAAGTTATGCTGCAGGCCGACTCTGTAAGACCTCCGCGACTTGAGTCGGACCTGACCAGCTTGTTCTGGGTTCGAGTCCGTGGATTCGAGCTTGAAATAGGCTAGTAAGGTTTTGCCCAGAAATGCAGTTAACTGGTCCCGATCCGTCGAGTGTACCAGGCCTACTATGTCATAATCCCTAGTCAAAATAGCAAAGCATCAGTCGACGCATATTCTGACCCAGCATGCACCTTCGAGGCAAGCTCGATCTCGGAGCAAACTAAGCATAAGTCGACGTATATACCGACTCGGCATGCACAATCGAGACATTCTCGGCTTACATATACCTATTGAGCAAGTAACTAACAAAAATAATGCTAATTAGACCGGCAGATACTTTACAAAGCAAATTAATCAAGCAGCTTCGAGTCGACCAAGCACTCGGGGGCTACTGACGGGGGCCTACCCTTCGGGTGCCCTACCATAAGTATACCTGTGCGCGTACAAGTTAAGGCCCACAGAGAGGCCCGCCAACAATCAACAACCAAGGCCCACGAAGGGAGCCCATGAACATGGCGTACGCCCCAAGACTAGTAAACCTTAAGTCGGTAGAAACCTACCTTACCTGTAAACCTAGTCGGTTGCGAATCTCCGAGACCCAGCCTCCTATATAAAGGCTGGGAGGGCCGCCGATCTAGGCACGCAATCCTCATACCACCAAAGCCCTAGCGAGATCATCATCTCACCGCGACACCATTGTACACCTCATATATCAATAACCAGACAAGCAGGAAGTAGGGTTGTCGTGGTGGTGTCACGGCAGATGCCATAGGGCTTAAGTTGGGGGCTCGCTAGGACGTTGGGCGATCCGGGGAGGGCGTGCGCACTAAGAAGCACGCATGAAGAACAACGAAGAACACGCAAGAACAAGCAAGAGCGAGCAAAACCAAGAACAACCAAAGCACACCAAGATGTACCCTGCTTCGGGGCCCTCTTGTGGAGGTAACACCCCTACTGCAGCACTAGCCTACTCTCTTATATCTTAATGTGACAAGTACAAAGCGCTCCTCGAGCTGTATGAAGCAACAATGGTGAGAGCTCACGATGAAGAAGAAGCTACCAAGGGGGGAAAATGAGCTCTAGGGTTCCGCCTCTCTCTCCCTCGCACTGGAGGATGTGCTAGTCTACTTATACACTAACCGGATTACCTTTTTGCCCCTGGCCGGAGATGATAATGGCATGGACAAGAGGAACATGACAAGCTCTGTCTACTGTCACTCAGTCCAGCTCACCGTCAGTCCAACGGCAGGTCTATCTTTTCCTCTTTGAGCTTAAGCCAGCGTAGCCCACCGGAGCCTAGGCCACCGCCCTTTCCCGAATTAGCCTAGTCAGCGCCTAGGGCCTAGTGACCCGGAAAACCCGTGGCTTGACCTGGCTGTCTTCTGAGCCTCGGGCAGGAGGCCTGCAGGACCCGTGAACTTACTGACATTACTTGGCCTTTGTGCAGTATCTGACATTGCAGGTAAGCCGGATCCTTCCTGGCAACCCGGCTAGCTGAGCCGGATCTCTTCCTTTGACCCGGCCAGACTTTGCCTGATCCCCTTTGGCATCTCCCTGCACTTAAACAAGGTTGAGTACTAACCGGCTTTCCCAACCGATCCGGTCCAAGTGATCCGGCTTGTGTGACCCGGATTGACCTTCCTTTCCACTTTGTAACTCCCAACACCACCTCTTTGCCCTACCCGGGGGCAGCCCCCCGACAGTAGTCCCCGAAGCTGGTGCGGTCCTACAGCCTCGGATGAAGGGCCATAGCAGGTTAAAAACAAACGCCATTAACCGAATCTCTGCGCAAAGCCCCGTAATCCGGGTCTCTGATCTGACATGTTATTATCAGTGCATTATCCGAGTCCAGCAGATACTTGAGTGCATTTGACTAAATGACCGCGTCTCCTCGGTTTCTTCACTGACCGGCACACTCGATCCGCACAACCGCTTCCAATTCTATGACCCACCATGTGTTTGAAATACACGGCCACAACTGCGACCGCAGAGTTTCAGTGCACACTTGATCCGGCCACGCCCCGAAAACCGCGCGGTAGTGCGCCAGTTACCAGCTAGCGGCTATATATAGGGGTGCGGGGTTCCTCTTCTTCCCCACAACTCCCACTTCGAGAACTCCATCCGTGCCATTGACGCCGCTGCGATTCCGCCCTTGCGACCTTGCCGCGCCAAAGATCTCGACAACGCCGGAGAAGACTCGCCGGAGCCGCGCACCGCGCCCTGCGCCGCTGTTTCTTCGCCAGGCCTCCTCCTCGCCGTACTGCAACCGTAAGTTCCTCTCTTCCGGCCATGGCGACCTCGAGCAAGTTCATATCCCACTGGGAACTTGCGCCTGTTTCTGGTAGATTCACTCGCGTACGAGTCCATTGTCACGCCTTAGTGCATTCCCTAGATCTCCTTTCCAGGTTCTGCACTAGATTGCCCTAGTTTGGCCTGCCACCGCTTGAGTAGTTCCACCGTATTTTTACTTGGGATTTCCTCTCTATTTTACTGCTGCGGTAGATCTTGCGCAACCCTAGATTCTCACGAAAAGATGTTTGTAGTTACTAGCCGGATTGCTTTTCCCCAATAACTGGACAATTTTATCCGGGATAGCCTTTACCGAATCCCTTAACAGCTGATTCGGTTACACCATTATCCGACTCGTTCTGGATTTGAGACTCCACAGCTCCTAACTCGGTTATCTCCGATTTCTTGCAGGACTGATTCGGATATGCCGAAGTTGCCCCCCGGCAGTTGGGAGGGTTCCGATGTTACAAACGATGACTTGGAATGGCTGCTGAGCACCGGTGTATAACACCTAACGTTATATGCCGAAAACCGGGGAAGGAACTCGAACCGGTCATCCAACCAGGTGAACGCGTTGTATTTCTAGCGCATTTCGAGTGCGGATTCGGACTCCCGGCGAGTGACTTCTTCCGGAGATTCCTAGACTTCTTTGGCCTGCAACCTCACCACCTTCCGGCTAACACCTTTGTCTCCCTGTCGGCTTTTGCCTCCTTTACCGAGGGATATCTCGGTCTCTGGCCGACTGTCGAAACCTGGGCGAAGTACTTCCACCTCCGGAAACAGACAATCCCGGGCAGTGACCCGAAGGCGATGACCGCTTGTGGTTCGGCTAGCATCACTCCGAGGACGGGTTCCATCTTTCCCCGGATCACTGGCCTGGATACTTGCAAGAAATGGCAAAGGTCCTTCCTTTACGTGAAGAGCGTTGAAGGCCATGATGCTCTCAACTTGCCTGAGTTCAAGATCGAGCCCCCCACGGCCGAATTGAACTTCAGATATGATCCGGCTGACACTCTTGCAGAGCTTCAAGTCATACATCAAACTCTGGAGAATTTTCTGGAGAAGGGCCTGCTCTCGGACGATCTCCTCCGAGCCTTCGTCTGTCGCCGGGTCAGTCCTCTTCAACAACGTCAGCACAAGATTTGCCATATGAGCGGTTTGCTAGATCCTACCCGGATCAGCAAACATGACCTCACCAGAGCTTCCGTCAAGAGACGGGTAAACGCCATTGCTTACACCGAGATGTCGGACAAGTGGAAATGGGGCGTGGAGCCGTTCCACCGAGATGCACTTCCACCACAGGTTAGTTCATCATTCTCCGAATTAATCCATACTTCACCAAAGTGTCATCGGACTAATCCCAACTTGCCTTGCCTCTACTGCAGCTGTTCGACCGCCAAATCACCGAAGATGGAGATCTCTCCACCAAGGTGTGGGGACGGGATCGCAGCCCACTGCGCGAGGGCGAAGAGGATGCGGATACGGACGATTATTTGCCGATTCCGCGCGCCAAGCCCATCCGCAAGGGTAAGCAATCAATTGTTTACAACATTTCCGACGACGAAGATGATGATTGCCGGATCCTAAATCCCATTGATGCTATTCCGATTTCATGGTCACCACCTCGTGTTCCAGCCAAACCGGATGCTCAAGGGACATCTCGGAAACGCGATGATGCGTCCGGATCAGATGCCCCTCCAGCCAAGAGAATAAAGAAAGCCGCCTTGAAGCCGAATCGGCTCAAGCCCATGCCTACCACCAAGGGGTAATGCCAACTTAACTTCATTTGCTTTCTTCCTTTATTATCCGAGTTATCGTTATCCGAGTTAACTGTTTACTCTACTTTACGCAGTGACGTCGTCGTCACCGAGCAAACTCATTCATCCATTCTTTCTCCCATTCCCCCACTGGATACGGCCACCTCTCCCGCGCGTGCCACAACTGCCAAGACTCCTCCGCCGACTCTCATTCCAGAGTCGGTTACTGTTCTGGAGAAAGAGGAAGTCTCAGCTCCTACCCGAGATTCAACTTGGCCACGTCCTCTGAAGGAGTTGGAGAAGGAGAAAACCAAGAGTTCGGCTAAATCTTTGCCTAAGCCGGATCCTCGCCCTACCCCCAAGGCTCAAGCTCTGCTGAATCAAGAGCAGCAGAAGAAGAAGAAACAGCAGCAACAGTCCTTCGAGAAGCAGCAACAGGAAACACAACAAGCGTCCCTCCCAGAGAAGAAGAAGAAACCGTCCAGGATCAACCCCAGAATCAACCGAAACAACCAGATCCGGCCAAGACCCGGGCGCATCGCCTCTTCCTAAATCGACTCAAGCCGCCGCTGGCAACACCTCAACCACCTCGGATAAGCAGGTGGTTGCTAGCAAGCAGATTTCCTTCACTCCATCAGTGACTCGGTGCATGACCAACTCTCTGAGGCGATTACTCGCGCCCGACTTAGCGGCCAGGTCCTGCCGAATCTCCGCACTCCGAGCGGCGACAACCTCGGCTCCGCAGAGGAATTTGTTAAAGCTTGGAATGCTGCGGACCTTGCCGAAGGCTCCTTTACAACAGCGTCGCCACATCCGGCTGGCCCTAGCCGGATGTTCCAATCTTGCCGTCGTCGACGCTAACCGGGTCCTCGAGGTAACTTTGCCGAATCTTGCTTTTATGTTATCATGATCAACTTGTACTATTCCCAGTCCCCGAGATTCGGGTCGAACGACTGATACTCCTCGAGTAAGAAAGTCATCGACTTGAATCTCTGAAAAACTTGATCATGAATCATGGGACTCCCAGTCCCCGAGTCTCTTTTCAATTGAGTCGGTCAACTTTTTTTATCAATCTCGGGCCTCCAGTCCCCGAGATTCGTTTTGGCTCCATCTTGCTAGTTTTTTCAACAGTCTCGGGTGCCAGTCCCCGAGATCTTTTTACGCCATTAACCTTTTTTCTTTCAGGAATGCACGACTACTCGCAGCCGGATCTTTAAGCAGCTAGTCCTGCAACACCAGGCCCTCCAAACTTCCTTCGATGCGCAAGGTGAGGAGATGAAAAAGAAAGATCAGGAGCACAAGCGCGCTTTATCGGAGGAAAAGTCAGAAGTGACTCGGCTCCAACGGGAGCTTGACCGGGTTGGAAAGGTGAAGGCCAAGCTCAAGAACGACCGGGATACGCTGCAGAGAGAGAAAGACTCGATCCAGAAGGAGCGAGATACTCTGAAAGCCGGGCTTGCGAAACGAGCCGAATTGGACCAGAAAATCAAAACGGTCGTTGAAGACGCTGAAGCCGAAGCTAAAGCGGCGAAAGATGATCTGGCTGCTCACAAGGCGATCAGCGCAAAATGGCTGGCTGACCTTGCTAGCCTCAATGAAGACATGGATCGTAAGTTTGCCGAATCTCCTCTTTCCCTTCTGCTCTTATCCGACTCATAATTTTTGTTCCCTCTCGTCTAACTCAGTGTTAGCTCATCTATATGTAGGAGAGTTTACCAGCATCCGGTTTCAAGCCGCCAAAGCTGTGAGAGATGCCCGAGCTGAGAGAGCTAAGTTAACTGGGGCTCCCCTACCGAGACGTGGGATATCGAAGACCACATTACTGCACTTAAAGCTCGGATTGCTCCTTTAAAGGAGTCCCACACTGATCTGTTCAATGCCAGTCTCAAAGCTCACCAAGTCTTGTTTCCTGAAGCTCGGCAAGCCCGATCTGCGGATGAGCTAATCAAAGACCTGGATCAGGCAAAGACCCGGTTAAAGCAGTGGAGATCTTCGTCCGCCCGCGCTGGTGCTGACGCAGCTTTGCTATTTATCATGTCTTGGTATGAACTGATTGATCTTGTCAAAGTGCGCTCACTTCGCGAGGGTTCTTCATGGGCTTCAGATCCGAACCGGATCCAGATCCGCGAAGAAGCTGCCAATTTTATGGCCGAATTTGCAAATACAAAGCATCTTGATCTGGACGCTCCGGTCTACTCGGATGGGGAAGAAACTGAAGAAGAGGAATCAGACGATGCTTCAATTGAAGAATACGCCGAGTCTGAGGGCGAGTCTGGTGATTCGGCTAACTCTGCCGATCAACCTCGTACCGAGTCCACCAAAGTGCCAGCTTCTGACTCGGCTAAGATCGCCGAACAATCTCCAGCCAAGACCTCCAAGACACCAGCCACTGACTCGGCTGAGACTGCCGGACAAGGCTTAGTCAAGACCGCCAAGTCTTCAGCTGATCCGGATGCTTCCGAGTCTGCCAAGCCTTCAAGCTCTCCGTCCAAGGTCATTCCTGCAAGTGAGGGTTCTCTTTCAACCGAGGTTCCTCCAACATCCGAGTCCATCCCTGCAACCGAGTCTCCTGCAACCGAGGCTCCTTCTTCCTGAATTATCTTAATGAAAAACATTAAATCCCCGGTATGCCGGGAGCAGATGTAATATACAATTTAAGTTCTTCCGAGACTACTTTTATTTTGCTTAATGTGATCCGGACTAGGTTTATGTTGGATCATCTTAAACCGAGTCCCCGAGTCTGTTTTCTTGTTTACTATTTTTGCCGAATCTTTGCTCTTGTCTACCTTTTAGGTGTTCGACAGTCGAGTCACAAGATAGGAATCATAGCATACAATACTTGCAACATGCGAGTTGTGGTTTAGAATCATCTAACATAAACAAAAAAGAAATAACAGGGGTTAGTAAACGACATGTGCCGAATCGGTTTTGGACCGAGTCCCCGAGTCCATTTTCATGTTTCCCATATTCCCAACCTCTGCTCTTGACTACCATTTTGGTGTTTGTCAGTCGAGTCACGAGATCAACAACATAGCATACATTACTTGAATTTTGGGACGAGGTTCAAAGCAATCCGACACATGAACGGTATGGACAAAACAGTAATAAAAAACACATGCATAAGGACGAGGCAGTCCCCGAGTCCAGACTCGGATTGCCGAAATTTCATTTATATAAACTGAGATACATACATTGCGCCCCTTAAGAGTAAAAGGGTCGAAGCAGAGCTACATTCCAGGGTCGCTTGGTTTCTTCTCCGGGTCTGTCCAGGCCATCCTCCTTGGTTCCTGTGCATCTACAAGGTAGTACGAGTCATTGTGCATAGCCTTGCTCACAATGAATGGTCCCTCCCATGGAGGTGATAACTTGTGTCGGCCTTTGCTGCGCTGCACCAGCCTTAGTACTAGATCTCCCTCATGAAACACTCGAGGGCTGATTTTCCGACTATGATAACGTCGGAGACTGCTGGTATACTGCTGTCCGAGATAGGGCCAATTCTCTTGCTTCCTCTAGCAGATCCACTGCATCTTCCCGGGCCTCTTTTGCCTCGGTTTCGGTATACATCGTCACCCTTGGTGCATCATATTCTATGTCAGTGGGTAGCACTGCTTCTGCCCCATAGACCAGAAAAAATGGCGTATAGCCAGTTGACCGATTCGGCGTGGTCCTTAGACCCCATAGTACTGATGGTATCTCATCTATCCAGCACCCCGGAGTCTTTACCAGAGGTTCCATTAACCGAGCTTTTATCCCGGCTAATACCAAAGCATTTGATCTTTCCACCTGTCCATTGGACTCGGTGTGCCACTGAGGCTATGTCTAACCGGATCCCCTTATCCATACAGAATCGGGCAAACTCTCCCACAGCAAAGTTCGTGCCATTATCCGAGATGATACTATGGGGTAACCGTATCTCAAAATGATTTCTTTCAGGAAAGTTACAGCTGAATGACCATCCACTTTCCGGATTGGTTTCACCTCTATCCACTTGGTGAACTTATCCACCATTACCAGCATATGTGTCATGTTACCTCAGCCGGCTTGAATTCTCCCACCATATCCAAACACCACACAGCAAATGGCCAAGTGATAGGAATTGTTTTGAGCGCCGATGCGGGTAGGTGTGTCTGCTTGGCAAACCTTTGGCATCCTTCACATTTCGGACTATGTCCTCTGCATCTATGAGCAGTGGGCCAGTAAAACCCATGCCGGAATACTTTAGCCACCAGGGCTCTTGTACTGCAATGATGCCCACATTCTCCTTGATGTATCTCCAAGAGCATCTCCTTGCCCTCGGCTGGCTCCACGCAACGTTGTAGCACCTCGGTTGCACTCCTTTTGTATAACTCCTTGTTGATAATGGTGTAACCCTTGGACCTCCTCTGCACTCGCCTAGCTTCGGTTTCATCATTTGGCAAACTCCCCTCCGACATGAACTTCATGATTTCTTCAGCCCACTTCGGTACTGGATGCAAAGGGAATAAGTGCTCATCTATTTCCACTGGTTCGGCCGCCATTATTTCTTCTATCAGTCTCTGTCCATTCCCTAAGATTCGGTTAGCACCATCTTCCTCTCTTCTCCTCTTCCCTAAGATTCGGTTATCATTCCCCGAGTCTCGGTGCGCAGTCCCCGGGTCTTCCCAAATGTACCCGACATCAACATTCATAGGAACAGCTTCAGATTCTTGCTTTGGGATAAAAATTGACTCGGAATCAGGCGAAGGCTTGATTGAAGGGATCCTTAGGTGATTCAAGGATATCCCGGGTGGGATTGCATCCCTAGACGACCCAGTTTTGACAGGATATCAGCAGCTTCGTTCTCCAGCCGAGGTATGTGCTTGTACTCGCAGCCTTCAAAAAATCCTGAAATTTTCTGGACATGAAACCGATATAGTGCCATATTGGCATCAAGGCATCCCAATTTCCAGAAGACTGCTGCACCACTAAATCTGAATCACCAAAACATTCTATCCGGCGGATGCCGATGTCCTAGCCACATTAAGCCCATGGATCAGTGCCTCATATTCGGCCACATTGTTTGATGCTGAGAAATGAATCTGCAACACATATCGCAACTGATCTTGCTTCGGTGATGTGAGTACTATCCCAGCACCTAGTCCGATTTTGGTTTTGGAGCCATCAAAGTGCAACTTCCAGTAATTGTAATCCGGCTTGGGTGGCTCATACTGCATCTCGGCCCAGTCACAAAGGAAATCCGGTAAAGCCTGAGACTTGATAGCATCTCTTCTCTCATAATGCGGGGTGTAAGGAGACACTTCTATTGCCCATTTGGCAACTCGGCCAGTCGCATCTTTGCACCCAATGATTCCGAGATTGGAGCTTCGCATACTACGGTGATCGGGTGCTCCTGGAAGTAATGTTTCAACTTCTTGGCCGCCAGGTATACACCATATGTCATCTTCTGGTAGTGAGGATAATTCTGCTTTGAGGTTGAGATCACCTCACTTAAATAGTACACCGGTCTCTGCACGGATTTACCCTCCTCTTCTCGCTCTACCACTATCACCACACTTACGACCCGGTTAGTGGCCGCAATGTAAAGTAGCATTGGCTCATTCGGCAAAGGTGATGCCAAAATTGGTGCAGTGGACAACATCTTTTTTAATTCATTGAAAGCCGAGTCTGCCTGCGGGGTCCATGTGAACCCGGTGCTCTTTTTCATCAACTGATACAAGGGCAAGGCTTTTTCTCCTAGCCGACTCACAAACCGACTCAACGAGGCTAGACACCCGTGAACTTTTGCACATCTTTTAGACATTTAGGCAATTTCATGTTTTCTATGGCTCGGATCTTAGCCGGATTCACCTCAATACCTCGGCTCGATACAAGGAAACCGAGCAACTTTCCAGCCGGGACACCAAAGGTGCATTTATCCGGATTCAATTTTAACCGATACTTTCTCAAGTTCACAAATGTTTCCTCGAGATCCTCGAGGAGAGTGCGTTTTTCTTTAGTTTTGATGACGATATCATCGACATACCTGCACATTTTTGCCCATTTGAGAGTGTAAGCATTTCTGCATACATCTCTGATAAGTTGCACCGGCATTTCTCAAACCGAAACACATGACACGATAGCAATACGCCCCGTACGGGGTAATAAAAGCAGTCTTTATTTGATCTTTGGGGTTCAGTGGTATCTGGTGAAAACCAGAGTACGCATCAATAAAAGACAACAACTCACACCCAGCAGTAGAATCGATCACTTGATCAATCCGAGGTAAAGGAAATGGATCCTTCGGGCACGCCTTGTTCAGGTTGGTGAAGTCGATGCACATACGCCACACCTTGACACCGCTGGTTCGTCCTTCTTCTTCTCTACCAGAACCGGATTGGATATCCAGTCTGGATGCAACACCTCCATAATGAATCCGGCTGCAAGTAGCTTAGCCAGCTCATCAGCACCACTTTTCTTCGATCGTCTGAAAGACGACGAGTCGGTTGCCTCACCGGCTTCACATCCGGCCTGACAAATAAAGAGTGCTCTGCCAACTCCCTCGGAACACCAGGCAGGTCCTTAGCCGACCATGCAAAGATATCCCGATTCTCACGGAGGAAGTGACAGAGCGCGCTTTCCTATTTCTCGCCCAATCCGGCACCAATGATGGCCATGCGCTCCGGATTCTCCGGGTCAATGGGGATCTTCTTTGTCTCCTTGGGCACCTCAAATGTTGCACCTGCATCCGGATTGGTCATAGCCAGCACGCCGAGCTGAGCTGACTTCGCCATTGCCACTACTTCATGCATCTTGCTCTTCTCAGCTTGGATCACCAATGATTCGGCTAAGGTGGAACCAACCGTGGCACACTGTATGGCCTTCTTGTAATCTCCCGCAACGGTGATGATACCATTCGGGCCAGGCATCTTCATCTTGAGGTAGGCCACATGAGTGGATATCATGAACTTGGCTAATGCGGCCTGAGCAGAGCATGGTATGGGCTCTCCAAGTCTACCACCTCGAATTCGAGACTCTCAAGTCTGTGATTGTCCTTGGTACCAAACAGCACATCTACCCATATCTTACCCATTGGGGAACAAGACACCCGGGTACTATACCATGGAAGGTACAACTGCTCTGCTGCAACTGATTCGGCGAATAACCCAACTTGACCATTGTGTCCGATACATGATGTTTATAGCGCTGCCATTGTCAACCAAGACTCGGCTGAATCTCACATTAATCTTGGGTCCAACCAAAGTCGGATCCACCACCAGTGCATAGTTTCCTGGGCTTGGCATAACCCTGGGATTATCAGCCCTGCTCCAAGTGATCTCCTGCTCGGACCAGTTCAGGTATTTTGGGACTGCTGGTATGACTGCATTCACCTCTTTCGCCCTTCGCAGCTGACTTTTCTTGTCAGTTGGCTCGGTCACAAACACCACATAACTTTGATGAGCCTCCTTGTAATCATTTCCGGGGTATCCACCTTGCCGACTCGGACCAGCATCGTTGTTGTTGCCTCCCATATTTACCAGGTTAACCGGCTTTGTGACTGCCGGCCTTGGAGCTCCTGCGTTCACCGGGGTTGCATTGGCTCCGGATAAAGGCGTGTTTGGCCTGAAATTCGGTCTAGGAGCACCTCTCAGAGGTGGCCCTCTCTGACCTTCCGCCTGGATGCGATGATGCCAGCTACAATTCCGAGTCGAATGATTGGCCGGCTTGCGTGGGTCTGTTGTGTGATAACGGCAAGGCCCATCTATCATTGCCTCAAAAGTTAGAGGTGGACTCGGTCCATCCCACACTTTCTTTGCCCAGGCACCTTGATTCGGCCTCCAAGCTGGACCCTCATTTTTTGGTCTCTGGCTATCTCCTGCCCCAGGATGATCCATACTTACTGCAGCAACCTGATCTGCACCGTATCTATAATCCGGATCTCTCCTCATGTAACCGAACTCATGTCGGTCACTGGGCCTCAATGGTCCTGTTCGGTTATTGACCGGTTGCCTCCTGCTTGTTCCCACCGCATCCAACGCTGGAAACTTTAGCACTTTGCAATGTGTTGGAAACTTTATCTAGTGTTAGCAATTTTTGTAATTTTGCAATTTTTAAGAATGTGTTAGCAATTTTTTTTTGCATATTTAGGTTAATTATTATCTAGTGTTAGAACTAGATGCAATTTTTTATGCAATTTTGTGTTAGAACTTTTGATCAAATTTTTAGCAATGTGTTAGAACTATAGATGCAAATTATAAATGCAAATTTATACATGCAAATTTATGCAAATTTTATTGAGTGTAGGAACATTGAGCTATGGAGCCTAGCTATGTGCGAGACGAGGAGAATGAAGACATATTAATGCAGAGTATTTTTGAGCATCGCGATAAAGATGCTGCCGTGGAGAAGGCGCCGGTGGAGAAGGCGTCGGTGCCGGTGTAGATCTTGATTTTGAGGAATTTGCCTCACAATTTCTGATGGACTCTGGTGAGGGTCTTTTAGATGAAGAAGAAATAACACCCGCCACCTCAAACACCCTCCACCTCGAGGTATATATATATGAATTCTATTTTGTTGATCACAAAATGCATTAACTGATTTGTATTGCACTTAGTAACGCATTATATTTCTTACTTTAGGCCTCCACCTCGAATAAAAAGGCTAAGAATCAAGCTCCTCGAGGCCGCACGTAAAGAATGACGAGCAAAGATGCAAAGTTACCGATCTATGAAATTGATGAAGAGGGTGATCCGGTGGAACCCCAGAGAACCGCAAAAAATATATAAGTCAAGCTGGAGTTATTGTTAGGGACTTGGTCCCGATCTCCATACCAGAATGGAATAAGCCGGCGGGCGTTGCCGAGGATGACCCCTGCTATGTCCACAACCATTTGAAAGATTTGTGCTTGGACACAATCTTGGAGCATGTTAACCTCCCGGATGATATTGAACCCACCACGAAGTTGAAACTCAAGCAGTGGACTCTCTCCAAGATGGCCGACGCATTTCGGAAATATAAGCAAACATTATGGGCAAAATATAAAACAGTTGATCCAGATTTCAGTGAAGAAAAACTAGTGAAGATAAGAGATCACTAGGAAGAGTTTAAGGCGTATAAGAAATCGGATGCGGCTGTGGCCCGATCGAACATAAATAAGGCAAATGCCGCGAATAAGGTTCACCACCATAACTTGGGGACAGGTGGCTACAGGTCAGCCATTCCTAAGTGGCTAGCCTTAGAAGATAAAATCTTTGCTAAAGATATCACTCCACAGACATACTACTGCCCGAAAGGTCCAAATTCTGGTTGTTCGCGCATGGCGCAACGTTGGACGAGGAAACAGGGTACATTGTCCCGAAGGTTGAAAAATTCAAGAAAAAAGTAGAAGAAATCATCCCGAAGATTGAAAAGGTAATAGAGGAAGTTAAACGGGGTGTGTGGAAACCCTATAGAGAGGACGACGAGCTGACACGGGCCCTAGGGAATCCTGGACACTGGGGACGTTTACGAGGCATGCCCGGCGGTGTCACCATTAAGAAAGCGTATCCGCAACACGCTGACACTTATAGAAGCCGTGCAAGAAAGAAAAAGAAGGTGAAGAGCGGCTAACGGAATTGGAACTCAAGGTGCAGCAACTCATGGAGTCAATTAATAGTCAGACAGGGCCGTCTCAGCAGCAGCAACCCATGGATGCTCGATCTCAGCTTAGAAGCAGCGTGGGTTCCACGCAAATAGATGTCGATGCTCACTACCCCGTGGATGATGTCACGGAGAAGACACCATGTGAGCTACATGCACCTGTGGTTAACATATCCACGAAGGTGGCGGACGGCTATGCTTATCGAGTGACGCCGGAGCAAGCTACCATAATGGTGACATTGCTCCTGGCTATGCTGTTGTCGGGGTGGATGAAATTGCGCCGGGATTTGAATCATTGGCTCTTGAGATTTCTGGACGTGACGGTGAGAGACATTGTACGATGTCAAGGGTGGTTTCGTCCAGTGGAACAAGAAATACATCAAGTTCTCAAAGCCACCGACTCAGCAAAGCCCATTCTGCCCGGGTATCGATGAGCCACATCCATCTCCGGCACCGCGTGACAGGGACCCCCCACTGGAAATTGATGTAGAGGACCATCTCAGTCAGCACAGTCCATCTCCATCTCCGCCACCGCGTGAGTAAGTGTTCGTAGCGCTTCTCCGGAGAAAGCGCGCGTCTTCCCCGGTCAGGAGGCGAACTAAAAGGGCCACATCGCCTGATCCGAGGTTACCTTGGCAGAAGACTCATGAGCAAAACGAAGCAGCCGTGGCGGAGTATAATAAAGCATTGTTCGCCAGCGCGGAAAACAACTAGTACAATCTAACCCTAAAGCGCCGATGGTGTTTGACTTAGAGGAAATCCGTCGTCTTGCCGCCGAAGCGCAAGTTCCTATAGACGAATATGCTTCGAGATTGAACTTTGAGACTGCACCAACAGCTCCACCAGTAAGTAAATTTGTTATGGGGAAGCTTTGGTGAAATGCAAGTTACCAACAAAAATGCGTGCTCTCCATTTATGGTACTTGAAAGCCGCAAAGAAAGGGACAGCTTCTGTCGTTCTGAAATGTAGGAAAGACGATGAGCACTTCTTAGAAGACTACAACCACATTGTTCGGTTTAGCGAACTTTTTCAGCTATACAATCTGCGGGCACTCGACAAATCTATCATGAGTTCCTATTGTCTGTAAGTGATTTATTTAAGTCTTTACCTAGTCTCGTTCATTATTTGTAATTATTCTCACTTTAATCTTTTGTGTGCTATATTATGCAGATTGAAGATGCTCGAGCTCAAAAAGCTGAACCAGCATGACATTGGGTTCATTGACCCGGATAAATATAACGAAGAAACCATAATAAATCCCTTGTATAACAAGAACACACCGGATGATTTGCTAAGGGTGTTCAAGCGATACCGTGACAAAAGAACTATATATTGGCCTTACCACTTCGGGTAAGTTTTAGTGTCTTCTACACATTCTAATTTGCTCACCCGATGTTAAGTTTAACTGATGAGTTATGCATGACTGTGCGCAGCTACCACTGGATTCTTCTTGTCATTGAACATCGCAAAGGACTTATTCATTCACTTAACTCATTGAGGTATCATCCTGACAAATACAGGAGTTGTTTCGACTTACTAGAAAGGTACATTCATTTCTTACCGCCTCTGTCATTCATATCTTGATGTCAAGTCATTAACGAATAAATCATTTGTGAATGTTCTTTGTCGGCAGCGTTTGGGCAAGGTTTGTCGAGGAAGATCCTGCAGGTGGATGGCCCAAAAAGCTGGATTGGAAGTTGAACAAGGTAAGTAGTGCTACCTACGTCCACACAACATTCTCATGCATACTTCATTATTATTGATTGAAATCTATTCTTGTATAGTCTTGCTTGGAGCAACCAAAGGGAACTGAGTTATGTGCATAATTCGTTTGCGAGTATGTACATGTACTAGTCACCGAGAAATGGAATATGAAAAGTGCAGAGTTGGCAAAAAAGCGCTGCAAGCTACCATTCGAGCACCGCTTCAAAGCAATTGGAGAGGAATTGGCAGGATTTACCTTTCGGAGGCCTTATCGGAGAAAGGAGAGTACTACGATGCTGAAAGCATGAAAGCGTTGAAAGCGTGTAAATAACTTGTTGTTTTGCTTCAACTCTTGTACTACGATAACTCTTGGCGCATCAACTCTTGACTACGATCTAAAAGTATTACTTAATTTAATTGTATGTGTTATAAATATGTGCATCGACTTCATACGACACGGGAACGGTTACGACGTGGAAAATGTTACGGTAACCGTCACCGTTACCGTAACGGTTACCGTAACCGTCACCGTAACGGTCACCGTCACCGTAACGGTTACCGTTACGGGAAGGGTTACTAGTGAAACCACGGTTACGACATGGGACACGGGAACCTATAACCAAACCCCGGCATATATAAACCCTAAACCCTGCAATTAAATCGAAAAAAAAATCCAAAAACCCTTCCCGGTTGGTTCTACCAACCGGGACTAAAGGTCCCAACACACCACGTCCCCACGTCCCCCACGTGGAGGGACCTCTAGTCCCGGTTCGGAACCCGCCGCGACTAAGGGGGGGGGGGGGCTTTAGTCCCGCCTGCTTAGTCGCGGTTGCCAGGCCGCGACTAAAGGGGCTCTGGAACCGCGACTAGAGGTCCTTTTTCTAGTAGTGTTATACATGAGGTAAACAAAATATTGTTTCTTCATCTATTTTTCTTTGTGCCTGGCACATCCATATCCCTTGGCGCATGAGAACATACTTCCCCCTTTTCCGAAGTATTTTTTCCATGTCAAACACACTGTTCTAGTACTCACACCGTTTTATTTTGTCATAGTTAGTCAGAGCGATGAGTATAGCCTTTGATATTCTACAAGTTAATAATTTAAGTTGAAACTGTATATGGTTATCTAGTAGGACCTGGCGCTAGTTTTCATACTTGAAAGGAAAAAAAATCAAGACTCTAGTTCACACTCACCTCAACACGCGTGACCTTGATTTTTTAGATGTCCTGTGGTACGGTCCATGAATGATGCCCAACATGTATTATCCTCATCAGCCTACACAAACATTTGTATTATGGTACTCGGAAACCACATGCAATGAAGCAAACATATGCCAAAGCATAAAAGGAAAAATAATAAACCTCAAATTGATCCATCAATGACAGTGTTATGTCATCTAGTTCGTTTTGTCCTTGCACAGCCAACTGTTCTGTACTATTTCCGTCACAACAAGAGAAACAAGAGGTCTCCTCATCATAATCCACCACATATTCAGGCCATGCGCCAGCCAATACTGCAAATAGTTGAAACTATTTGTTTTTTGCATTGGAGACACATTTAAGAGCTCAAAGAGAACTAAGGAAACAACCTTTTTGGTCACCTGGCAGAATAGAGCCAGCGGATGAACCTGGTATTTGACAGCAATCATTCTGGTGACGAGCGCACCAATGCAATTCCTGAATAAGAACATCATAACATGATTCGCCCTAAAATAGTGATATCTAACGGTCCACACAGCAGAAACAAACAGATAAAGCAAAATAGACACGACGATTGTCTGATTGATGAATATATACCTGGTGCTTCTTAGAACAGTAGCTTGCTTTCCTACAGTGGCTGCAAGGCTTTTCACCTTTCCATGTACCGCACCAATCACAAAGCCGAGCACGCAATCCTAATGGAAACATTTGATAGAGAAATGAAATTATCAGGTGTTCTTATTTACATCACATGTCAACTGGGTAACATAGGCAAATTGGTTGATAATAAAAAACAACATAGGCTTTCTAGAGATATCAACAATATTATCAAAAGCATTTCTGGGGAAAGATGTCTCTAATATTAAAATAATATGGTGTCCAAGGTAGCTGCACGTTCAATAGTTATATGCACACATTGAGAAGGTAATTGAGTGGAGCCGAGAACTGCATGCTTGTAATAGGCTAAAAGTACAGGCCAACCCATGCAGGCCCACGCTTCAACCAGATAGGAGTAAATAGGGATCAAATAGTTTCATTAGATAGATGAACCAAGTGGTTTTATGCTTTTTCACTGGTGTTAAACGCATGTCCCAAACAAATTGACAATTTGTCAGAAAATGTGCAGGTACACAAAACAAGATAGCTGAAGCAAACAACACTACCTCCTGCACATTGTGTCCCAATACAGCCCTCGGGCTAGGCTCTTCGACCGGGTAAAATGGATTATTCTTGGGCAGCTGGCACCTGAAAACCTTCACACTGCAACAGAAGCGATCAACACAAGAAATACATGCAGAAATTTGGGTTAAACGCTAGATCAATTCGACAAATCATTACCTTCTTCTAGGATTTCCTGCCCTGTTTTTCCTCTGCTCCTGCTGGTCCCGCAGAAGGCAAGACATGGACGGACACATGAACACAAAGAATGTGCGGTGGTAGGCTGTCTCCTTCCACTCAAGTGGTGCCTTGAGCTGCATACAAGGAAAGAAAACTAATTTTGCTGCCCAATCCCCAACACTTATAAGCAGGCAGAATTAACCATAGAAACTGATGGCTAGAACCTGGAGGACAAACCGCAGCGGGCCGCCGCAGAAGCCGCAGCTACTCGACTTGCCTGATGGCAGATTGACAGGATCAAGCCAGGCCTGAACAAGACCATATGGTTTTCACTATAAATAAGAGGAAACTCAAATAGAATAAAAAACCAAATCCATTTTTTTTTTTTTTTGAGATTTACCAAATCCATATTCAACAAGCCAACAACACGGCATGGCTGTATCATGCACGTACCGGGGCACCACCAGCTTTGTTGGGGAAGTGTTGGGAAGAAGACGATGCCAGTCCAGTGGTTTTTTCGGCTCCCGCGCGAAGAATAAGGTTACTGGCGGCTCCTCATCGTCATCCTCCTCAACCATGTAGTCACGTTCCATAACGGCAACAGGCTCTGTTTCCTCCTCGTGGGAGGTGGTGATGTGGAGGTCCCCAAGCTTGTAGGCGTCAAGTTCCATCTTTGTGCTAGGCGATCGAAGTCACCAACGTAACTGGGGAGGAGAAGACGAAGAAAAGAATCAACAGCAGATGCGACTCCACGAGTGAGAAATCACATATAACTTCGTCGGAGAGAGTTGAGCCTTGTCGCGAGCTTACCGTAACTGCCTTCGCCGCCGCGAGATCGCCTTCCCTACGCTCGCTGTGGAGGGGGCTGGCGTTTGAGGCGGAGGACGGGAGTGAATGCTGGGACTATGGACGGCGGCGGCGGCGGCGGCGGCGGCGGGGGCGGCTGTTGTGACTGCGCGACGGTTGGGACCGAGATCGTCCTAGTCGCAAGATGGAACTTTTAAGACGAAATTCACGGGATGGACGTCAATGCAGGCTTGTGGGCTTTTCGTTAAACAGTTGGGCCCGTAATATTCGTCCAGTTTAAAATCGATTTATCCGGTTTTCTGGGCCAAACAACCTAATTGTTTGCGCATACTTTCGGTTTTGTGGATGGTCTATTCGGGAAGGACTTTAGGAGGATTGTATTTCTAAGCATTTATTTTACATAGTTTGTTTGGTTTTTATGATAGAAATCACATAAATCTTTTCCATGGGCTATTTTGTATGTAATTTTATAAGAAACGTTATCTCGTGTCTCTGTCCACATGAAAAACCTCTTTATTGACAGCTATATCGTGCAACTATTTTCCTTCTGATAAATTCCTACCCTTTTTTCACGTAATACAACGAACAATTTTCTGTTACAAACCATGTGTTTTTAAGATCTAGGTTTGAATCAATATGACATGTCACCCAATCTTACATTTTTACTATTCCCACGTTTTCGAATTTCTGTGAATCAAAAAGATCGTGAACAAATAGGGCACTAGCTCGGTCTGCTTCACTGGTTGTGATCGAAACTTTCTTCAGGAAAATGTTCAAGTGATATAGACAATTCCCCTAAGTACTGGAAGAGTGGTCGACAAATGGACATGACATTTTGATCGCCCAGTGTTTTGTCGGTCTATCCACTTGTCGCATTTTGGTTTCAACGAAAAAATTCTAAGAGGAAGGACTCAAGGGTCAACCGACGGGATCGAAAGCTGGAGCAGAAGCTACGGGCAACTATGTATCCAATTCAGATGTCGCCCAAGATGATACATCTTTTTATGTCGCCGACGCAACAGTCATTGCCTAACATCAACCATCTACACAACTACAACATGACAGTACAACGCATGCATGCTCTCTGTGGCACAAAGGAATTCATGTGTCACTCACTTCTCAACGGGTTCATGTGCCACTGTGTGTGGGAACCAGTCGATGAGTAAATCACTCAGCATGTGTGTTCCACTTTGAAATCATTAGTGAAGCACTAGGTTTTATCCATGATGGAATCCATGTATCTCGAGATGATTTCATGCAACTCCTCGTGTAGCTATGGTCGACCTAAACAGCTCACAGAAAGGTCATCCAGGGTGGGGAATCGTAGAGCCCTCTCACTACTTATCGTTTTATCCAAAGCTTCCTATCTGATTTGCGGTAGATGGAAAAACTTGCTAAAACCACAAGACCGGGGTGGCTAGCGCCAGCACGTGACTTCATGAAGTTGAATGTATATGGTGTGTTTTCGAAATCAACGGTATGCTTAGGTATATGTTTATTCTTCTATGAGAACGCAAGGGTGTACAAAGATGTGTCAACCATCGTGTTCTAGGGCGTGACGGACTCCGACATTTTGGGGATTTCAGCATTCTGTGAGACACTGGCGATGGCAAACGATCTCTAGCTATGGTGCGTCGGGAATGCATGTCATTGTCAACCTCGTGCATAATGGATCTTTGGGTTCTTATGGTGTCATAGCCCAGGAGATTTGAAATTGGAGACCGCAATTCTCTGGGACCACTTTTGTCCACGAGATCGACCAAGAATTCAGACACAAAATCCCATATGCTAGCTCACGATGAGGTTTGTATCCCTACGAACATTCTATCATAATAAAGCAATCATGTGGGTCTACAAAAAATACCTATTGTGATTGGAAGTTTCTGTGAGTGACCGATCTCTACATGGATGGGTTTTTTTTTTAACCCGGTATTCTTTAATCTGTCGTTCAGAGTGTGAATATCGCCGACATTTTGCCTTATCTTGTAAAAATATCGTCCATTACAAAATTGAACGAGAGCAGTATTAAAAATCAAACGAAACTTTCCAAGTTTAGTGGATTCTGAAAAAATATATTTTCTCGATTTTTGCAGACTAGATTCATACCAAATTCAAGTGAATCCAGATTTAGTTGAACTTCTTTAAACTTGATAAAATTTCGATGAACTATTTTGGATTTTTTCCAAATTTTGGATATTTCACTGGATCTCGAAGTCTTACCCCAACCAAAATTCAAAGCCCTCTGCATTTTTCTAGAGTCTTCTACTCAAACATTTGGAATAACGTTTTACTGAAATTTCTCCGTGGTCCCTTAATTTTTCAGGAATTCCAAAAAAAAAAAAAGTTCCTACTCATTAAGTGCAGTGAGTTAAGCACTATGATGCGTCCCCCGGCGTGTAGCGCCGGTGATCACGTCACCACAGCCACAGGCCGCCTCCCTCCTGTCTCACGCGGCCCGTCCACCCCTCCGCTTCACCGGTAACCGACCGAAAGACAGGCAGGCATGCAGTACCGGACAAGCAGCGCATCCGTTGCCACTCCGGCTCGTCGCGCGCCCCGCTGCTGCCAGGTCTCACCGGGATGCCATCACTCATCACAGCGCCCCCGCTGCCTGCCACCG
The DNA here is from genome assembly GCA_947311845.1 of Poa pratensis. Classification (NCBI taxonomy): domain Eukaryota; kingdom Viridiplantae; phylum Streptophyta; class Magnoliopsida; order Poales; family Poaceae; genus Poa; species Poa pratensis. The sequence goes on from CAMZMU010000113.1 coordinate 13,500,492, forward strand.
CTAGCTTCTCTCTTCCTGACTTTCTCTGGCTCTAAGGCTCCAGGCAGTTTCTGTTCTCAGGGCTTGCATATCCTCGTGCTCTCTCTATGCTCGTAGTCGTCGTCGTCATCGTCGTTGTCGCTGTGGTGGACGCCATGGGCGAGCGAAGAGCTGCCGTGGGTGTGATGAGGGCGGCGGTGGTGGTGGCCGTGCTGGGACTTGTGGCCGCAGCGTCTTCCTCCTCCGGCGCGGAGGTTTTTTCTTCCCCCGCCGACGAAGGTACCGTGCCTTTCACTTTGTATGTGTCCCCTGCATGCCTCCTGCGACGTACGCCCGTCGTCGATCTGTTGTGTTCACCGCAGCAGGTTACCCGTTTCCGTCGATCTTAGTTTGCTCTGTGTAGGACGTAAACCATCCAGATCTATTGATTTGTTCCTCGTTCACAAGAACGACAGATTCTTGGTTACTTCATGGACTCACTCTTTTTGTTGCATGCTACTTTCGGTCGTCGTCGTGTGTGCGCTTGCAGTGGAGGCGCTGGTGACCATCAGGAGGCGCTCCGGATCCGGACAATGTTCTCGGCGGCTCAGGGGTGATCCGTGCCGCTGGACATGGGTCACCTGCTCCGGCCGCCTTATTTACGGACTGTACGCAACGCGACCGACGCCATTATCTTCTGTCCGTCCGTGCTTGAACTGGTTCGGACTCATGGTTTCTCTGCATCTATTTCTTGCAGAGAACTGGGAAACAAGAACCTGTCTGGGAGACTGTCGCCGGCAATCGGGAAACTGCGGGGGCTGAGGAACTTGTAAGACCTGTTTGGATCCTAGATGAACTGTTACACTCCCCGCGAAATTTAGGAAATCAGGAGTTTGTTTTGGATGTTATTTTTCTCACAGGTTCTTGGACCATAATGCTATTTCTGGCCCTATTCCTGACACCGTTGGAGGGCTGCCGCTGCTACAAAGGCTTGACCTGTCAAACAATCAGTTCAATGGCACCATACCCAGCACACTGGGTGATCTCAGAGACCTCTATGATGTGTAGGATTAACCTCTCTGATTCTTAATACTACTGGCATTCATGGCAAATTGCTGTTAATATCGTACATAATCTCTGATCCAACATGGTCTGAGCTAGCGAGCTGATATGTTCATCTGCTTGTCTCATCTCTGCAGGAAACTGAGCCACAACGACTTATCTGGATTCATACCTGATTCGCTAATCACTTCTGGCAGCCTCTTCATACTGTATTATCTCGTTTTCTCTATCTGTCCTTTTTTGCGGAAAAATCTCATATTACTGTTGGTCTGTTATTTTTATCTGTTTTCGCTGTGATAAAGTGATATTCAAAATTGTCTATTTCAAAGGGATTTGTCATTCAACAACCTGAGCGGCACGGTCCAGGATTTTAGAATAAAGAATGTACTGTAAGTGATTTCTACATCGCTTTTTTTTCTCCCCATGGGCTAACTGAACTGTCCATACTTACTCCACATGACCTCTAAGAAAAAAACAATACTTCTGATCTGATTTTCCTCCTTTTCCTTTCATGACATGCTGAAACAGCCTGGAAGGAAATCCATTGTTACGCTATGCCAGTTGCGGAGAGAGATGCGACTCCATGCGAGCGCAGGAAGAGATCACACTCCCCGTACAAGACCCGCGGAGTAAGACATATTGTTCGTCCCCCAATTTGGGAGAATTTTGTTTCATATATTGTCAGGGATAAATTCAGTAAGATTCCTTGCCAAAATTTTCTACTTACAGTCAATTGTAATTTGCTTCAGCTCACTCACAAAGCTTCGCAGCACGCACCAAGACGGTGCTATTGTGCATGTCAACCGCCTTAGTGGTAGTTGTCTTCTTGGCCGGAGTCGCCGCAGCTACTCGGCAGTGGCGTAGGCGGCACCAAATCTTTGCTGATATAGATGGTAATCATATGGTCTCGAATGCTGTGTACGCGTGTGCGTTGCTTGTTCTTTATGTCTTAAATCTGGAGAAGCAGTGACATGCTCATGTCTTGGATTGCAGACGAGGATCATAATAATAGCTTGTGATTTTGGATCTCCTAGCTCTATTTTTTTTTCATGCCATGCTTATATTCCTAGCCAATTTCAGTCAACATAGAGTTATACCATGAATGGCTTTGGGCTATGATACCACATGAAAGCGAGTATTAAGCTCACTAAAGAGAATGGACCAATTTTCCCATGAAACCATATATATCTTAGACATTAATTGGTAGTTTTGGTTCATGTTTGCCAAATGGATTTCAGCAAGCAGAACAAGGCATGAATACCATTTTAGGAAATATTGCATGATTCCTGACAAAGTTCTATGTTAGTTCTGTTATGCTCTATTAAAACCAAAACGTAAAAGAATCATTTATCCACTTTACTTCTTTTGGACCTTTCTCATGTCTAAGAAACTCACTTTTGCAAGGATTCTTCTTTTGGAAACATAACTTATTATTAATTTTTTGGACCATAGTGAGGTGATACAACTCCAAAATAATTCAAATTCCGGCCTCTGCATCTAAGATGCACAACCAAATATGAATTTATTAATATGATGTACGAGCTTTATATGACCGACTTCTCCCATGTTTTGTTGATCATCTCCTACCTCCTTGGTGTCGAAATATTGCTTTCGAAAGAAGCAGCCCTTCTCTCTTCACTTGTTCCAGCATACATAGATGGTCAGGCCGCTAAAGGCTCATACATATTTCTAGATATTCATCTCACCCTTTCTTGGAAGAACTGGTCAAGGCACAACCTTTTCAGAAGAAGACTATTAAATGCAATGTTGGAACCAATGCGGTGGATCCGAAAACAATTTGGAGCATGGAGAGCAAGGTTGTAAGGAATGGGGATGATTCGACAACTTCACGATGCAAATTGATTGGGCTTACTCTACGGTTCTAGTTGCTACCTACAATTTTAAGACTTGTAGTTATGATCTCGTGATTTGAGAAATTACCATGTGAGTCTGATCCGATTCAACTATGATTCTAGAAATCTTGACGGATGGTACAATTAATTATGTAAACCTCTGTCTTCGAACCAAACATTACTGGAGGAACAAAATATTCCATGGGCTTCTCGCCAATGATCTCGAGTGGGGTTTATTCTTTCGAAAAGGGGGTATACCCCGGTCTCTACATCAACCATCTTTATTGTAGGTCCATCATCCAAAGTTATTACACATGGAGCAAAAAGTGTCGATAAAAAAACAACCATCGGAATGGATCCAACATATAGCATCAGCATTATGCAATCTAATAGTGGATCACCATCCACCCTGGATATCATGTGCTACCGACACCAGATGGTTGCGGCCAGAAATCATAAGCTCCCGGTGATCCGAAAGGGGGGGGGGGGATAAGGCCATATTTGAATCCAATATCAATGAGCAAATATTTTGGAAATCTTGGATGCTTCAAAGTTTGAGCGAATAGCTAACAATCTTCCGTGGGTAAATTGACTATATAACAATTAAGTACATGCAATTTTACTAATTATCTGCTATTGCAAATCCCACGTAGAGGTATTGCTAGGACACGGAAAGTTAATGGTGTTTCATAACTAATGGATTGACCAGCTGCTCGTAGACCGCATGAAAAAGAATTTTATTATTTGAGCTATATCATGCCATAATTAAGAAGACCAGTAGGAGCAATACTTGAAATGACAATCCATAAAAAACACCAATACCATGATCGGATGAAACAAAATGATATCCCAAAGGGATAACTAAAAATGTCTGCACAATGCCGACAAAACCTATACAAGGTAAAGTGGCAATCATAGAATGGAAATAATCTATTACATAATTGATAGATTCACGAGTTGATCAATCGAATATCGACTTACCAAGGTTGATCGATCAAGTATCAATCGATGAAGTAATCACTTACCATGGTGTGATTCATGTCCCTTGCGACGTATTGTGGAATTAGCGAATGTCGAGATCGCTTCGGCCTTTGGGTTCGGGAGTAGGAGAATCGGAGCGAAAATATGGCAAGCGGGAACCATGAGTTTCAATTTGGGTTTGGAAGGGGCAGCCTGGGTCCATTGTCGATCAATTGATTGGGGCAAAATGGGAAAATGATGCTGGCAACATGGACGTTGGAAACTCTCGATCGATCCGCCCCCCCCCCCCCTTTTTAGCGAAGATCATTTAATAATGTAGATGAGAGGACCTGATCAAGGTTGCGTTGGACTCTGTAAAATACGGCCGAATTGGATGTCTTGGCCCAAGTATGGGCCATCGGCCCATCGAGAGAATTGGGATTTAGGCCCAAGGAGCATTTTGTGGGTAGATGCATGCCTAGGCATTGGAATTTGGGGGCCTTGTGGGGTCTGTCTAGTCGCATACCTATCGACGGGCATGCGGCCATCCACTTGGGCCTTGTGTGGTCCCCTATCAAGCTCACTGGACACTATAACATAGGAGCGAAATCGAAGACTCGGCCTAGGTATGGGGCTATCAGCCCATTGGGAGAATATGGGATCTAGGCCCAGAGGAGAATTTGGTTGGGAGATGGATGCATGGGCGCTGGAATTTGGGGGCCCTTTGTGGTCTCGAAGTTCGCACTCCCCTATCGATGGCCTGTGCTCATCCACTTCATTGTTTGATATCCCGATCTCGCTCCCACAAGAATCCTCTATTAACCTATCTATCTATATTATCGCCATATTTGGAAGGTTAAATTTGATTTCTCCTAACATATCATGAGTTGTATGTTTAGGGAATATTTATAACCTTCTTTATCACCTTGATCTTCTCCATGTACTCACTCTAAGAAATGAAACATCATTATCTAGATTCTGCAGGCCCGAGAACCTTTGCCATTCACTCGTAGCACAATAGTGGAACCGTGCTAGGAGTCCGGTGATTGACAAAAAACAACCCACATCATTGCTAGCCTATTAGAGAAGTGCATTCCCATTCATAGTAGCTAATTAACCTTATTTATGGTCGGCCCAGTTGTTTCGGCCGCTCGAGGGAACAATAAAAAAGGCCCGAGGAATATTGGACGTGACTATGTTTATATAATATGCATGGTATGGGCCACAATCATGTGTACCCAGGACCACATCAGTTATTACCTTGCTTAGGAAGCCCATTGGCTTTCACCTATTTCTAAATTATCACCCTGGCTCAAGCTCAGGAAGCCCATTTGCTTCAACTGCTTCTGACTTATCACACTCGCTTAGGAATTTCATTGGGATTCAGCTGTTTCTGACTCACAATATCTCACAATCATGACTATGATAACTCAATTCAACCGTTTAGGCATCCGATTGGATTTTACTCAATAACCATTGTAATACATGTCTAGTTACTCAAAACAAGACCCTTCTTCCTTCAATAATGCATTTTGCCCATGTTGATCGCCATGATCACTCCTAACATCTAGGGAAGAGATAGAAGTGCGTAGTATATGACTCTCGTTTATTCACCAATGTTCCTATAGAAAGGGGTGATTAGTACATGGGTGGTGACAATTTTCATACGTTACTTCGAAGGGTTAGGAGTATACTAAGGAACTTGGAATCGATGGGTCTTTGATGAAATGACTCCAACCACCCCCTATTTTATTGTCTATAACAAAAAAATTGATAGGAGCTTTGCTTCTAGCCACAACATTTGCACGGTTAACTCCATAATGAAATATTTTAAGCTTTATGAAACAATACACTCTTATATCATGCATAACATACAAATTTCTAGCTAGTCTTTCTCAATTTTTTTTATTGGAAGAATTTTTATCCATTTGTTTGGCTTTACCACTAAATGACACATTGGTTAGATGATGAGTTTGATACTGATAGACAATAATAACCAATTCATTTTATTTGAAAATGTTTATGCTGTTTTATGTCATTGTTGCCTTTTATTTTTCTTGAGGATTACCCTACATTCTTTGCCCTCAATGCATTTCGTAATTTCAATTCTTTCCTAGAATGAGGAATATTTTAGTTGGAAAATACAAATTTTTCATGTGGTTAATGGTCATTACCGCCTAGATAATTTACTCAGCTTGCTTCAGCTACAATGGACATTATTTTACTTTGCAGCGCTCTGCTTATGGTAAGGGGTTATCTTTTTTTCAGATAAAAATGACTCAGAAGTATGCCTTGGTCATCTGAAGAGGTACATGCTCAAAGATATTAAAGAAGCTACCAACAATTTCAACCCAAATAACATCTTAGGGCAGGGAGGATTTGGGATAGTGTACAAGGGTATTTTGCATGATGGCACCATCGCTGCTGTGAAAAGATTGAAGGATTTTGTTTCTGCTGGTGAAGATCAATTCCACACAGAAGTTGAAGTCTTAAGCTTGGTTGTTCACCGCAACCTCCTTGGTCTAATTGGGTTCTGCTCTGAAGATAATGAGAGGCTCCTTGTGTACCCTTACATGCTAAATGGAACTGTTTCTTCTAAATTACAAGGTTAGTTTATCATGATTTATGTTCATACACACACAGCTGTAGATTATGTAGTAGGTCCTATTTTTCATCGAAAACTATAATGTACTTTATTCATATGACAAAGTAATGGAAATGCCTGGTTGATCTAATTGTTTGCCTAGCTTATGTTTCCATCACTATTTTCTTTTTACAGTGTGACAAGAAAGGTAAATACGCTTTCGTCCTTTTTCTCTTGCCGTTTTGGACACCAGCACAATCTTCTTTTTCTCTTGCCGTTTTGGACACCAGCACAATCTCAAAGAAAATATTTGACCATTATTTTCACTCTTATATATTAGGAAAAACATTCTTCATAAAGCGCGGAACTTTTGATGGTCAATACATTAGCATTACACTTATTTTGAAAATTCACCAATCTAAATATGTATAAACAAATTTTGGAAAGGTCGATGCCTTTGTTTCATAACAATACGTAGAAATAGTGGAAGTACCAGAGTATATTGTAAATGCAATCTAATCTCAGGCAACACTCTGTCTGTTTCATCCAGGAAGAAGCTGAGGAATTATTTCCGGTTCTAACAAGTACTTAGTGGCACATTCGTTGATAAAATTACCTAGAGTTATGTAGCTTGGTCTAAGTTTATACCTGGGGGTGAGTCAGAGTTCCCATTTAAAATGCAACTGTATGAAAATTTTGTGAGAAACATATGCACAGGTCTCCGCAAAATCTTGTACAGTAACGAGACATAGCTAGTGTAGGATATGCTCTACGCCTCCACAAAAACTTTCAGTACCTGTTTGGAATGCAGGAAAGTAAAAACACAGGAATAGGAAAAGTAGAGGAATAGGGTAGGGATACAGGTGCAAAACAGAGGAAAGAAAAATACAGGAATTTTTTTATTTGGGTCGTTTGGAACACAGGAAAAGGTAAGCCATGGGAATTGAACTTAATTGACTGATTACACTAATTTGGTTGATACCAACGTGCAAGACCTTCAGAGCAATGTTCAGTTTACCTCGATTGACGCAAAGGAAAGAAAAAATGAGCTCAGAGCCAATGTTTCGATTCCCATAGTTTTCCTGTGAAACCGTGGCCGTAGGAAACTTTCCTATGTTTTTCCTACGATTGATTCCTGTGTTCCAAATGCCACTATAGGAAACTTTCCTACAGGAATCCATTCCCGTGAAATTCCTCCAAAAATTCTTTGATCCAAACGGGTGTCTAGCTACGCAACCGAACTTGTGAAACACAAGCAAGAACATATTTACTGGAATGGCGTTTAATTGGGTGTTTTGCTAAATAGTCCTCTGCTAATATGATTTGCTTATTCTGTGACCACATGATATTGCATTGAACTAATTAGTTAACTATGTTGTGTTGCTAACGAAATATTACTTTCACTTACCCTGTATCTGCACACTCTGTTCATAATTATTTTCAGAATGAAACTTTTGCTTTTTTACTAGCAAATTCAGCTAAGTGTTTTCCGTCGGTTTTGTCAGCATATGTTAGTGGAAGACCTGCCTTAGACTGGTCAAGGAGAAATAAGATCGCGCTAGGCACTGCACGAGGGCTCGCCTATTTGCATGAGAAATGTGATCAAAAAATACTCCATCGTGACATAAAAGCCTCCAATATTCTTCTTGATGACTTCTTTGAAGCCATAGTCGCTGATTTTGGGTTGGCAAAGCTCTTGGGTCAAGGGGAGACCCATGTTTTCAGCTTGATCCGAGGGACATTTGGGCGTATAGCTCCGGAGTATCTGATGAAAGGTGAATCATCAGAGAAGACTGATGTTTTCTCATATGGACTCCTATTGGTCGAGCTAATCACTGGTCGAAAAACGTTGGACGTCCACGACAACGAGTATGAGAATGGAGGAGTGATTGATTGGGTAAATCCTTACTTTTGTGTCAAATGCATTTTACTTCTGCCATGGAAACATTATGTCTCATTATGTCAAATATTAGGGTAATCTTTAACATATGGGCATAAGAACACATTGAACCAACCAGTTACTGCTGCTCATGCATAAGAAGAAGAAAAAGGTGCATGCACAAGAAAGCTTTCTTTTTTCCTTCCATGGAGGAAAACCAGTTGAAAATATCCTTAGGAAAATAAAAAGTAATGTTTTAAATTACTATTTAACTGCATAATGTAGTTTTTTTTAGATTCTGCATAATGTAGTTAGTGAGATGTACCTGCACCTAGTGTTTAAGCCTCGTGGTTATATATACCATCTCAGCTTATTGAAATCTGAATAAAATAGAAATGGAAATATAATCTTCAGTCCTGTGAGGAAAAAAAATGATACATAGAAGAATATGTATTTCTTTTTGTGCCTAGGCATTGTAAGGAGTTTTGAGATAAATAAAAAAATTGGCTTCTAATATGCATATCTCAATATTTGTTTACTTTCAACAATCTAATTGAATATGTACGGCATAAATAATTACAGCTCATCACTTATGAATATTAATGCCAATATTTGGCTTATATTAAGATATCAAGCAACTCATGTACATGACAGTAGTTTTTTAGAACCACATACACCTTCTTCACACAATATTCAAGAGTTCCAGTGCTTGTTGCGCAACATGTGCAGGTTCAGTAATATTCTCCAGTACCACCTGTCGAATTGATCTCACATGCTTGCGTGCGAATGTGTGATCCTCTCGTCGCAGGCAAGGGAGCTCCTTGAAGAGGATCAGCTAAGCTCTTTCGTGGACAAGAGGCTACGGAACAACTACAAAGATGCTGAGCTGAAGGAGATGGTTCAGATAGCCCTGCTCTGCACAATGTACAGCCCCACTCATCGCCCAAGAATGTCTGAAATCATCAGGATGCTGGAAGGAGATGGATCGGTCGCAGAGAGATGGGAGGGCTTGAAGAATGTCCCGATACCACCGAAACCGATGCCTGGAACCTCCAACTTTGCGCCGTCTCCTGCCGATTATAGTGGAGAAGATGAGCGTAATTCAGTGGAGTTGGAAGCGATTGAGCTCTCGGGGCCAAGGTGATCTCGTAGCCGTTTGTCATGTCTGTCAGAGAACATATATGGTGCTCCCACCCATCTGCGGTTATACTGTCCTCACACCTATAGGAACATGGTTATAAAAATCCTGGGAAAATATGTATTGATAAACCATGATACAGTTTAGCAGCTGCAAGAAAATAAATCATCTGAGAAAACAGAGAGGCATATTTGATCTGATATTTTCCCATCCACCCAGACACACCCTTTTATTTGGAACGATTTGATTCTAATTTTTGTGGCATCATAATTTTCCGTGACCGGTGCAACGGATTTCCAAAAAAAAAAATGGAAGGAGCACAGTAACACCGTATGGGGTGGTAGCGCTGGATATGTCCTCTGTCACAGTTTATGTAATTATATGTGCATCTAGTGGTCAGTTTCAGTCTTTCAGAACCCCAACAATGGAATAGATTGGTGTTTCATAGTTTAAACTTAATTACTTAAGGGTATCATATTTACATCAGTGTATTTACCGAATTGTAAGATGTATTGAATATTTCGACGTGAACGGGAGAGGCGTTTTGGCTCCCGAGTTCATATACTCCTGTTATATTAAACGGAATTTTAAAAAATAGTAAAACGTTTACAAAAATTCTGCATTTTTTTGGTAACGAACATATACATGTTTTTTTAAATACGTGCCAAGTTTCGTGATGAAATGTCATACGTAGTGCTCTGTGCAAAAATAACAAAATCAGTGCTCTAAAAAGTAGGTTTTTGAAATTGCATTTGGACCACTGATTTGTCTTTTTTGCACGGGCATACTGAATGTCATTTCGTAACGAAACTTGGCACGTATGTTATACATTGGTGTGTTTTCGCCTCTAATTTTTTTCAATTTTTAAAAAAATGTTTACTATTTTTTTAAATTTCGTTTAATATACCAGGAGCATATGAGCTCGGGTGCCAAAGTGAATTTCTGGACGTGAGCTACATAGAGTGAAATGAGTGAGCATACACATTAAAACGTGTCTAGATATATGTGATTCAGTAAAAAAAAAGACATCTTATAATTCAGAACGGAGGTGTATATACCGCTTGTAAGCTGTCGCACAGGATAAGTAGCAAGTTATAAATCCCGGATGTTTGTAACCTCTACCGAAATAGTGATTTTTTCTGGCTAGCACCCGTGGTTTTTTCTTTGGAGGGTTTTTCACGTTAAAATCATGTGTCCCCTGTGTTTGATCCTACTTTCTACATCATTTATTACTTGTCGTGTATAAGGAGGGAGTCAGTTATTTTGGTGAACTCCTTGTTGAATATATTCACTGGTCAAAAGATAGGAAACTGAGTGCATACGTATCTCCACTGATGACAAGAAGATAAAATGAAACCTCCATTTCTGGCTGAAGCTACTTCAAATTTAAGGTGTTTTATTGTAATCAACTGTTACACTTATTTGTCTTTCTCGGTTTTCTTAGTGTCTGTTCGTATTATGCCAAATATTTGCCATGTTATTGTGTCCAAACAATCAGTGGCGGGCCACTTACAACTGTACAAGCTGTGTAGTCAATTGAGTACACATTGTTTTGATAATAAAAGCATAAATCATGGAAAAATAATACAAATACATGTATTGGACTACAAAATTCGCATTGACTATACAGAGTTGAAATCCTGGCTCCGCCACGACAGACAGCATCATGTTACAAACAAAATGCACACATTGTGACAACGGACCTGACACTCTCAACATATATCAGAATATCATCTCAAGTTTCAGACAACGCTCCCTTCGTTTCTGGCTTTCTGCCGACTGTCCTGCAAGAAGAACTATTCTGTTGCAGAACCATGTGCCCCCTTTACCACAACGCCTGATCAGTGCAATGTGCTGGAGCAATCATAGGTACTGGTGCGTAGCGTAGCGTAGTGTAGGGTAGTATGTACTCTGTAGTATAGTGTAGTGTAGTTTGTACTCTGTAGTAGTGTAGTATATATCTCTGGACTGAAACTTGAGATGGCATGTGTGTCACTAGCTTCCAGTTTCCAGTTCTGGACCATTGTGAGCCCAGCAGGATGCCCATGCAACAGTTACCACTGTGGCTCTTGCTAGTAACACTGAAGCTAGCTGCATGATAGAGCTAGAGAGAGAGATTTGGCAGATGCTGTTGGATGGAACGCTTCATTGGTGTATAACTGCTGTTACCAATAAGGACGCTGGATTTGGCCGGCAGGCACACACTCTCACGCACGCAACGCATCAAAGGCCGGCGGCGCTGTTCACGGAGACTACTCTGTCGTCATTGCCGCAAGACAAACTGCAGGGAAAATTTTCTCTGCACGTTTTGTTGCTGCTTTGCAGACTGAATTTTTAGCATGATCCAGCAGGCTAACAACTGGTTGGACAAGATTCAGCACATTTTATTCTTGTTTTCCTTTTCTAACCATGAAGGAGAACAAGCAAGAGGAAGAGCCAAGGAATGGCCAGGGTACAAAGAGATATTAGAACTGAAGAACGACACCCAAAAAAATATAGCTGAAACTCACTCGACCAGGAACGACTAAAATCAAGTCCCGCGAGACTTGAAATATCACAAACCAACACTCTTTGGTGAGGTTTGGGCAGAACACAAACTATAAGGGTTTCTGCATAAACCACCAACTTTTGGTGTAATTTGTTGCAGATAGATTTCAATCTCGGATCAACTCGATTATGAAGAGTCTGATAAGTGGGGCCAGCAAGTAAGTGCTTATATGGCAAGTACATGTCACGTGTGTCGCCCCAAAAAGAATGGCGGAGCTTGGGATCCTCGACTTGGAAAGTTTGCAAGGGCCCTAAGGCTGCGATGGCTTTGGTTCGAATGGACTGCACCTGATAAGCACAGGGTTGGTCTTGAAATTCCGAATGATCAACAGGACCGGGACCTCTTCAACGCTGCTACAAGGGTCACGGTGGGGAATGGTGGGCGCGCGGTGTTTTGGTATTTGTCTTGGTTAAATGGCGCCACGCCGAAATCCGTGGCCCCTCTCATTTTTATTGCCTCCAAGCGAAAAAACAGATGTGTCTGGTACGCTCTGGTTGATCACCAGTGGGTGGCCGACATCTGTGTTGGCGCCTTCACCGTGGAACACATTGCCCAATTCATCACCTTGTGGAAGCTCCTCGAGAACGTGGCTCTCACTAGGAACGTCCCTGACAAAATCGCCTGACCCTCACGGAAAACGGTGTCTACACCGCTGGGTCTGCATACAAAGCTCAGTTTGCGGGAGCCATTCACTGGTCTTTCTCTCCCATTGTGTGGAAACCTTGGGCCCCGCAAAAATGCCGCTTCTTTGCCTGGCTCGCAGTGCAAAATCGGCTGTGAACCTCTGATCACCTTGCCATAAGGGGTTGGCCTCACCAACCGGTCTGTCAACTATGCAAATGTCAACCGGAGACTGTCCGCCACATCCTTCTCGAGTGCCACTTCTCCAAGCGAATCTGGCAGGCTGCAGCCTCGTGGTTGTCATGCCCCTCCCTCCTGATTTGAGTGGGAGCTAGACGTGGCATGGTGCTTCAATATTGGCAGGCGGCTTCTCAGGCACCCACTGCATTTCCCATGCTGCTCAATTTTTTCTCCTTATATATCAATAAAAACGCAAGGCTTTTGCCTCGTTTAAAAAAAACAGAATTTTATTGAAAAGTTCAAAAAATAACCTAAATTTTGCCAAATCTGACAAAAAGTGGCTAGTCTCTTAATATTTTGCCAAAACTGGCTCAATGTCTTGTAGATTAATTAGTAACCATATAATTCAATCATTGGAAAAATTTAGTTCTTTGAGAACTTTCAAAAATTGAAGAAAATTTGGCTGAATATAAGAAGTTCTAAGCAAACTTTTAAACAACTAGTAAAAATGTCTCAATTTTCCGGATAAATCAGTCAATGCTGACTAATTCACTAGAATTTTTTTAAAACTTGAAAATTAACCTAAATTTGGGTGAATCTTACATAAACTGGAAATTTTTGGACCATGTGCTTGGGTGACACGCTGACACTGTCCAGTATGTACAGTATTGTTGGTTTGAACCGTTAAAATTGTAGTCAATCAAGTTAATTTGAGTTTTAGACATGTCTCCAACTGCTACCAAATGTTGGTGGTTTCTACAGATAACCCCTATAGTTGGTCTTATGTGCAAAAGGGTTTAAATATTGATTGTAATGTGACTAGAACTAAATTGTGAACCCTGAAACATTTTATAAGTTTATTGTGGATTTGCATCATTAGCAAAATTAAAATCCTAGTTTATATTGTGGGTGTTGGAGATGTCTTAAATATAAGCCTTTTATTTTCTTATTAAGACACACAACCAAAATGATCAACCAGGGTGCTGCGAGAGGGGGGGGGGTATATTCAACCAGGGTGACTGGCAGCATGCTAGAAGAATCCAACATGCATAGGGAAGAATCCAACATGCATAGGCGGTTTGTTTTCTTTGTTTTCCACTGGTTGATTCATGTAGCCACTTTGACGATCCTTGAGATGTATGATGATTTAACTCTAAACTATACAATAAAAGTAAATACGTGTGCAACATTCCGATGCAGAGGTCGTGACTATGTGAAAGGGCATGGCGCCCCCATGTGTGGTTTTGGTAATTAATAACAATCCCTATGGACTAATGGTTGCATTGAGTTTTACTTGTAGTGTTTGTCCATAGACCATGCTTGAACTCCATATGTTGGATTCAAGGTTGATGCCATGAATATATTGATATAATGAAGTATTTGGCATCAAGATCATCAAGTTGAGCATATTGCAAGTATGTCTTGAAGAAAAGAATTATGTGATCATTCATGGTTATCTTCAAGACATCATCTATTGAAAAGAGAAGAAAAGATACAAGGTTGATCAAGTATTGATCAACATACAAAGCTACAAGATGTACCAAGTGGGATCATGTATCTCTTGGTATGGTAAGCAATTGTCCATATAGCTTTGTGAACAAACCCATGATATGTGTGTAGCATTTCTATGTGTGGTTAGGTATCTTTCTATGGGCTTGCATCAAATGAAGATTTCATATGGCCCATGATCGATGACGTCAAGTGGTGATCGTCATCAATGTTGAGAAGCGCAAGTTCAAGAGGAGCATCTCGAAGAAATCCTAGGCTTGAAGCTTGCCACCCATTTAGAGATAATGTTCATGTGAAGATATGCCTAAGAGAGGCTCTCCCATAGTGGAGTATGGGGAGCAATGTTTGGGTCTTCACCAAGCGAAGCGCAATCAAGAAAGGTGGTCCACTTGAAGAGATCAAGATCGATGTCATCTAGCTCAAGTGGAATGCGCAAGGCAAAGGTATGATAGGGTTTCTATTTTACCGGTCTCATGGTACTAGTTGGGAGACCGGGTTATAGGATAGATACCGTACTATCAAGAGGGGCTCTCGATTGAGCTTTAGCGTATCAGTTGGAGAGAGCTCAAACCTTTGCATACTTGCCTTCATCATCTTTCTTGTTCTTATTTGGATTTTCTCCTTGTTGGGTTTTGGTGCTTGTTGTGATCTTCATGACAAGCCCAAGTTCTCCGAAAACGGATTTCATATGGAAAACTTGTTGCGTGTTCTGGTTGGAAATATTATCGGTCCACCTTCGAGATAGGGTCCACACCTTCCCATGTGTGGTATCCCCTCTATATTTGTGACCCTTAATATTTCACGTTTTGTAGTAAAGCTCTTGTCGCTACCTTTCCAACAGAATTGGATTCATCTCGTTTGGAGCTTCCTTGCAAAAGTTATTGCGGTTCTCCTTTCCTGGTTCTGCAGTTCTTCTTAGGCCGGTAGTACCGACCCTCGCCCGGTACTACCGGGTGACCCCTTGCGGAAGTACCGGGGCAGTACCGGGCCCAGTACCATCTCCGGATGGCTCTCTGCCTCTCGAAGTTTTAACCCGGTAGTTGCCCCGGTAGTGGTACGGTACTACCGGGAAGGGAGCACTACCGGGCCAGGTGGTCCGGTACTACCGTTGCGCGCCGAGTCAGGGAGCGCTGACTGGTCTTCGTTCTTCCTCGAGTCAACGCGGCTCGGTACTACCGGGATCGGCCCGGTACTACCGCTGCGGCCTTTTTCGTCTGCAACGGGCAGATTTTTGAGAGGACCTTTTTAAGGGGGTTTCTTCCCCAACGGTTCTCTCACCCTTGAGCTAGCTTTTCCCCTCTCTCTCCTCCATTGTTGACCTTTGGAAAAGCTTGCCTTCCTCTCAATCCCTCCCATGATTCTTGCATATCTTTGAGGGAATTTGAGAGGAGATCTAGATCTACATATTCATCCAATCCATTCCTTCTCTAAGTGAGGGGAACCTAGTAGATCGTGATCTTGAAGTTCCATTTGTTGAGTTCTTCCTTGTTCTTCCTCTCTTCTCCCCCCACAAGCATTAGTTGCTTTTGGTGGGATTTGGGAGTGAAGGATTTGACCACTTCTAGTGGTCTTGCCTTCTTGCATCGGTTGCATCGGTTTGAGTTCTCCACGGTGATACGTGGAAATCGAAGTTGAGAAGCTTGTTACTCTTGGGTACTTGGGGTGCCCTAGAGCTTGTCCTCTTGGGTACTTGGAGTGCCCTAGACGGTCCTTGTTGATCTCGGAGTTTTGGTGGCTCGCGGGATAGTTGGGAGCCTCCAATTAAGTTGTGGAGTCGCGCCCCAACCTTGTGATTCTTGTGGCTTTGGGAGCCGCGGGAATTCGGTGAGAGCCTCCAATTAAGTTGTGGAGTGTGCCTCATCCTTGTACGGGTTCGGTGACCACCCTCAAGTGTCCCATAGTGGTTCGTGGCACTCCGCATTGGTGGAGGCACGAAGGAGATTACGGTGTGCCATTTGACGGCTATTCGGGGATCACTTTGTGACTCCGCACCGCTCCAACGGAGACGTAGCTTCCATTGGGAAGTGAACTTCGGGATAAATCATCGTCTCCAAGTGCCTCGGTATTTCTATACCCGAGCTTCTTACTTATGCTATTTACTTTGTGATAGCCATCGAGCTTGAAGTAATATATCTTGCTATCACATATTTGCTTATCTAGCATAAGTTGTTGGTGCACATAGGTTAACCTAGCTTGTTTAGGTTTCGTGCTTGATAAATTAAACGCTAGTTTTATTCCGCATTTATTCAAGCCTAAACCGCAAAGAATTTTAATCGCCTATTCACCCCCCTCTAGGCGACATCCGTGTCCTTTCAATTGGTATCAGAGCGGGTTCTCTCCTTATTGGCTTCACCGCCTGGAGAGTAAAGATGTCGTCTAGTGAACTAGTGCACAATGCTTCTTTTATATTAGATGGCACAAATTATGATGTTTGGAAAATTCGCATTCTTGATATTCTTCGGGTCATTGACCCATACATAGAGCGAATTCTAGATAGGGGTTATTCTCCTCCAAGGAATCCCAAAAGATTATCTTTATTGGATGAGAATAATTCCTATCTAAATGCTCAAGCTTCTAATGTGATTTTCAATGCTTTGAGCGATGTAGTTATTATGTCGGTCTCTCCTTTTCGGAATGCTCATGAGCTTTGGACCAAGCTTCAAGATAAATATGATATGTCCAAGAATTGTGGAGATGATTGTTGTCCCTCCACTTCCGGCCGTGATGAGTTCTCAACTTCTTCTACTTCACCTACATGTGGCAAGCCACAAAGTAATGCAATGGTGAGTAGTGATAGATATTGTAAAAATGATAGTAAGCTTATTATTGATGATACTTCACCACTATCTTATTGCAATGATTTATCTTTGGACTTAAACGCATCTAGAACCAAAAATGATCTACATGCTTGTGTTGATAGTCCTTGCATATCATGTACAAATTGCTTGATTAATCCTTGTGATGATATGCTCTCTATATCATGTTGCCATGATAAAAATGGTTCTATTTCCTCTAGTATTTGTTTGGCTAACAATGTAGAGGAAACCGAACACTCCATGGAACAAGATATGGATTTAAATGGTGACTCAAGTAATTCTTCATCGTCATCATCATGTACTCACTTTTGCCTTATGGCTAAAGCTTCCGAGGTATCTCCTACTTTGGATCCCAATATATCTCATGATGATAGTGATGAGAAAATGAACAAAATGATAATGATGCTTCCATACTCGAGAAGGGTAAAATGGTTATTCTTTCTCTTTCAAAGAATAAAGATGCTCGTGCTAACTTCTTAGAAATCATGTCTACCCTTGTTGAGCGCAAACTTACCATTGAGGAGTTGGAAGCTCACATTGATGAAAGTCTTAACCGCGAATACAAGTATGCGGAAGAGATCGCCGATCTCAAGGAAGCTCTTGAAGAAGAACAAACCACCAAGGAGTCTCTTGAGGAAACTTATGCTCTCGAACTTTCTAGAGTAAAGGGATCCTATGATAGTTCTCTTAAAGTGGCTAATGACTTCAAAGTAACAAATGGTAAGCTTATAGATGCACATGCCAAACTCCTTGAGAATTTTGAGCACCTAGAAAATGGCTCTAGGGTCGTTAAGGGTGAGCTCATCAAACTCACCGAGTCTCATGCGCAACTTAAAGCTTCTCACTCAAAGAGCTTGCCAAGTTACTTCTCCTATTGTCATAATAATGATGCTTGTGCTACTAACTCTATCTCTTGTGAAGCATCCATATTGACGGAGAATGTTGAGCTAAGGGCTCAACTTGATTGCTATCTAGCAAATATGGGAAATTGGAAGAAAGCCATGAAAGCTCTCGAGCTCTCATGAGGACCTTCTAGTCTCCTATGATAAGCTAAAGTTAGCTCATGAGGCTATTATTAAAGGTAACATCTTGTGAGCCCATGTGGACAATGGCACAACTTATACTCAAAATGCTTTATTGCCATGTGCTAGTCCTAGTAATTCATCCACTCATAATATTGCTACATCTTGTGATGAATTACTTTCCATGCCTTGTTGCTCTAACAATGAAGCTTCAACTTCCTCTAGTGTTTTTGTTGATACTAACCATGTAGAGGAATTAAAAGAGCTCAAGGCCCAAGTCACTTCTTTGAAGAAAGACTTGGAAAAGCGTCATGATGGGAAGCCCACACTTGACAACATGTTGAGTGTGCAAAGACGCCCCAATGACAAGAGTGGACTTGGATTCAACTCCAATAAAGAACAAGTCCAAGTATAACAAGAAAAGAAGGGCCAAGAACAAGTCAAGAATTCGGCCAAGATCACTTGTTTCAAGTGCAAAGTTGAAGGGCACCATGTTAGATCTTGCCCTTTGAAGAAGAAGTCTCTTAGTGAGAAGCAACAAGGGAAGTGCCTCAAGTTCAAACTAAAGTTCCCCAAGTTAAGAACGGTCACTTCCCAAGAAGAATCAAGCTATTCCTTCTCAAGTTGAGATTTCAACAAAGAAGAAAGGAGGAAGCAAATGTTGCTACTTATGCCGTGAGAAGGGTCACTTTGCTTCTTCATGCACTAGTGGTACCTTATCCAACCCTATCATAATTGATAATGTTTATTCTCTTAGGAAGGATAAGGTTGGCAATGTGTTTGCCAAATATGTTGGTACTCAAAGTGGTGTCAAGAAAAGAACCATTTGGGTTGCCAAGCCTATTGTGACTAACCTCTTAGGACCCAACTTGGTTGGGGACCAACAAGCTAAAACTTGATCAATAGGTGTTGTGGAGGGCATTGGAGACTTGGCTACATCATGAAGAATTAAGGGATCTTCATCAATTATATTCTCTCAAGCCAAGTCATTTGGATTATATTGTTCTATCATATCCAATGTTTCTCCTTGCGGTAACTTGTATTTAAATCATATATACATTGAAAGTTGCTTGCACCCTTGCATGTGTTTGGTTTTGTACCTTGCTAGTGTTTGTATGTGTTGTGCTCTCTACTTACTTATCTTGAGCAATCAAGTATGTGTATGTTGGTTTGCACACCATGTATGTGTGAGTTTGTGTTGAGCCTTTTGTATCAACTTGCTTATATCTTAATTGGCTCTTTTTGAGAGATTAATGGACTATCCCATTTTGGGGGAGTGATATGCTTGCGCACTTCACAATCCTAAAAATGTATATACATGAGTACTACCACTTAGTGTTGATATATCAATTTATCTAGTCTCTATATGGTATGTCCTTCTCATGAGAAATTCAAATTCTATAATGTTCATTAATCATCTCTAGTTGGGTTTTATTTGCCTCTTGTGGAGAATAATGGATTATCACATTATGGGGGAGTAATAAGCTATGTGCATATTACAAACCTAGACAATGTGAACATGTGAGGTATTGCCACCTAGAATTGATATTGTTAATTATCTTATTCCTTTGTGGCATGTTTCTCAAACAAGTTCCCATTTGCTTAAATGTTTTTACTTACTCACACTTTGGATCTTGTTTGTGATGAATGTTCTTGGTAAGGTTTTCCTCTAATATGTTCTCATATATCTCTTTGGGAAACCGATTGCTTCAAAGCACTCTTTGTAGTTGCTTTGCATTATCGCGTGAATATTTGAAGCTATCAAGAACATTTATCTACATAAGCATCGCGCTTAAATCTTATCCTTCACCATGTGCTTATTGGTTGTGAAGATGATCTTGAATATCAATCCAATACACCACTAAGAAATTTCTACATATACTCCATGACAATTGATAGTCATAATTGTGGTGAAATTTGTAGATCATCTTCATATTGGCTCTTGATTTTATTGCCTTATTTCTTGCCAAAAATTAATTTGTTAACTCCATTGTCTTCCTTACCTCTTGTGGATCATTTTGCTTTACTCAAACTTTCCTAGTGTTTTATTTGGTATAGGAGAGGCATTGATCCCATCATTGTGCACCTTGCATTCAAAGGCTACTTATAGATAATGCACTATTCTTGGGTGAGCTATCCTATATTGAGTACAACTTATATTTTCATTAGTATTGGATCTTATTGCTTTTTCTTGATATATGACTAGTGTTTGAATAGATATTTGAGAGCGATGATTCCATGTGTGTGCATTGTGTATTCAAATACAAGATCATAAAATAATGCACTTTTGTTGGGAGAGCTATCATGTATCCTTTTAAACACTATTTATATTCTATTTGTATTTGATCCTTTCCATTGGTCTTTGATCCCGATGACATGTCTCATGGAAGACAAACCTTTTCGGCTTGGTACTTTGTGCCATCATGAAAAGTGTAGAGGGTGTGGTTTATTTGTTGGAACCCCGCTCTTTCTTTTTGAGAGTTTGTCCCAATTGGCATCTCTCTTTGGGAGTGGGTTATATCATTCGTTGATTAACATCTCTCTCTCTTTTGGTATCTCTTTTGGAAATTTGATATCTAGTCCTTTTATTATTGATTAATTGGTATCTTATTTTCTTTTTGATATCTTTGTCCAATTGGTATCTTTCAATCATGTGTTGTTTGTTTTAGTTTCAATTGGCTTCTCTAAATCAATTTTTGATTTGGATCTTTGATATAATTTGGACCTCTTTGATTCTTGATATTTGTCCAAATTGTATCTCCTTTGGTTATTAAAGTCAATAGGCATGCATATCTACTACATGTTTATTTTATGGCATGCTTTCCTTCTTTGTGCCAATATATAGGTGAAACTCCACGGAATCCTAAATCGGCTAAGATGTGCATGAAATTCAATTTCATATCTATATGCACATATTTATGTGGAGTTCCTTCTATGTATTGTAGTTTGACTAACTACTTGGACCCAATTAGTTTGGGAACAATTTTACTTGAATGTGTTTTAGGTACATGGAGATGCATTGGATGCTTGTCTCATTTACAATGAAAGTGTCTTCACCACATGCTTATTGGAGCCAAGCTAGGATGGTTGATAAATTCTTATCTACTACATCAACCCAATGTCATCTCGGTAACAAGTATCCACCCTCATGCATACTTTTATAGCATTGAACCTTGTGTAGGTTTCATCATGGCATGAAAAGTATTTATTTGCTTTGTTGTAGCTATTGCAAATTCTATTGGCTCTTATGATACTTGTTGCTTTCCTCAATGCATCCCAACTATCTCCTTTTCCCTTAGTGATATTTGTGATGCTTGTGTTGAGGTTGAATTTGAAGTTCATTATTACAATATGAAATATTGAGCTATGGGCTATGATCCTACACAAATATCATATGTGTAATATATGACTTTATTTGGATATCTTGTTCTTTTCTTAGTAACTAATTTTATGTGTACATGTTTCTTGTGGATATATATCTTCATGATTGTGTCACTTAGAAACTTATATACATGAGAGAAATTACATCTTTACTCGATATCCTAATTCTTCGGTGTCACCTCTTTTATTCCCTTTTTATTCTTTGGTGACCCCGAAAAGAATTTGTTATGAGTGCATATCCTATTTTATCACATCTTGGTGCACTCATCTTGGTGAATATCCTTAACCTCATGCTTGTCTTTACAAGCCAATAATCTTCACCATGGGATATGTCACAAGCTTTGTTTTTCTTTTGCATCTTATTGAGCTTGTGAATTCATTTGTTTTGTGTTTTAGAGGATACCGAGGAGTGAGGATTCCATGTTTGTACACCTTGTATTCAAATACAATAATTCTAAATTGTGTACAAATATTGGGGAGCTCCTCTATTTCTTTAAAACACTCTTTTGCTCAAATCATAATATCTTGTGTTTATTTGGTTAGTTGGATCTTTTTGATTGCTTACTTTTTATTTGGAGAATTGTAAAAAGTTTTCCATATCATTCTTTTGCAATCTTTGGATCCTCAATATAGTTTGTGCTCTCTCCAACTATTCGTCATTGGATATGTGTATTTGATTTCACTCATATTTTGAGAAATGCACACGTTATGGGGGAGCTCATACTATATTGACCTTCTAAGATTTTTCGCCCATTTTGGAAATGGATGCCAATGGGGGAGAAGTTTTATAGGGTTTAAGGGAATTTGGTGTTATGCTTTTGTTTTGGTCATAAGCATTTACCTTTCATGCTCATGCATCATGCTTGTTGATTTGCATAGTTGCTTAATTCATTATATAAACCCTTGTAAAAGAGATTGTCATCAATTACCAAAATGGGGGAGATTGAAAGGGCATGGCGCCCCCATGTGTGGTTTTGGTAATTAATGACAATCCCTATGGACTAATGGTTGCATTGAGTTTTACTTGTAGTGTTTGTCCATAGACCATGCTTGAACTCCATATGTTGGATTCAAGGTTGATGCCATGAATATATTGATATAATGAAGTATTTGGCATCAAGATCATCAGTTGAGCATATTGCAAGTATGTCTTGAAGAAAAGAATTATGTGATCATTCATGGTTATCTTCAAGACATCATCTATTGAAAAGAGAAGAAAAGATACAAGGTTGATCAAGTATTGATCAACACACAAAGCTACAAGATGTACCAAGTGGGATCATGTATCTCTTGGTATGGTAAGCAATTGTCCATATAGCTTTGTGAACTAACCCATGATATGTGTGTAGCATTTCTATGTGTGGTTAGGTATCTTTCTATGGGCTTGCATCAAATGAAGATTTCATATGGCCCATGATCGATGACGTCAAGTGGTGATCGTCATCAATGTTGAGAAGCGCAAGTTCAAGAGGAGCATCTCAAAGAAATCCTAGGCTTGAAGCTTGCCACCCATTTAGAGATAATGTTCATGTGAAGATATGCCTAAGAGAGGCTCTCCCATAGTGGAGTATGGGGGAGCAATGTTTGGGTCTTCACCAAGCGAAGCGCAATCAAGAAAGATGGTCCACTTGAAGAGATCAAGATCGACGTCATCTAGCTCAAGTGGAATGCGCAAGGCAAATGTATGATAGGGTTTCTATTTTACCGGTCTCATGGTACTAGTTGGGAGACCGGGTTATAGGATAGATACCGTACTATCAAGAGGGGCTCTCGATTGAGCTTTAGCGTATCAGTTGGAGAGAGCTCAAACCTTTGCATACTTGCCTTCATCATCTTTCTTGCTTCTTATTTGGATTTTCTCCTTGTTGGGTTTTGGTGCTTGTTGTGATCTTCATGACAAGCCCAAGTTCTCCGAAAACGGATTTCATATGGAAAACTTGTTGCGTGTTCTGGTTGGAAATATTTTCGGTCCACCTTCGAGATAGGGTCCACACCTTCTCATGTGTGGTATCCCCTCTATATTTGTGACCCTTAATATTTGTTGTGTTTTGTAGTAAAACTCTTGTCGCTACCTTTTCAACAGAATTGGATTCATCTCGTTTGGAGCTTCCTTGCAAAAGTTATTGCGGTTCTCCTTTCCTGGTTCTGCAGTTCTTCTTAGGCCGGTAGTACCGACCCTCGCCCGGTACTACCGGGTGACCCCTTGCGGAAGTACCGCGGGCAGTACCGGGCCCAGTACCGCATCTCCGGATGGCTCTCTGCCTCTCGAAGTTTTAACCCGGTAGTTGCCCCGGTAGTGGTACGGTACTACCGGGAAGGGAGCCCTACCGGGCCAGGTGGTCCGGTACTACCGTTGCGCGCCGAGTCAGGGAGCGCTGACTGGTCTTCGTTCTTCCTCGAGTCAACGCGGCTCGGTACTACCGGGATCGGCCCGGTACTACCGCTGCGGCCTTTTTCGTCTGCAACGGGCAGATTTTTGAGAGGACCTTTTTAAGGGGGTTTCTTCCCAAACGGTTCTCTCACCCCTTGAGCTAGCTTTTCCCTCTCTCTCCTCCATTGTTGACCTTTGGAAAAGCTTGCCTTCCTCTCAATCCCTCCCATGATTCTTGCATATCTTTGAGGGAATTTGAGAGGAGATCTAGATCTACATATTCATCCAATCCATTCCTTCTCTAAGTGAGGGGAACCTAGTAGATCGTGATCTTGAAGTTCCATTTGTTGAGTTCTTCCTTGTTCTTCCTCTCTTCTCCCCCCACAAGCATTAGTTGCTTTTGGTGGGATTTGGGAGTGGAGGATTTGACCACTTCTAGTGGTCTTGCCTTCTTGCATCGGTTGCATCGGTTTGAGTTCTCCACGGTGATACGTGGAAATCGGAGTTGAGAAGCTTGTTACTCTTGGGTACTTGGGGTGCCCTAGAGCTTGTCCTCTTGGGTACTTGGAGTGCCCTAGACGGTCCTTGTTGATCTCGGAGTTTTGGTGGCTCGCGGGATAGTTGGGAGCCTCCAATTATGTTGTGGAGTCGCGCCCCAACCTTGTGATTCTTGTGCCTTTGGGAGCCACGGGAATTCGGTGAGAGACTCCAATTAAGTTGTGGAGTGTGCCTCATCCTTGTACGGGTTCGGTGACCACCCTCAAGTGTCCCATAGTGGTTCGTGGCACTCCGCATTGGTGGAGGCACGAAGGAGATTACGTTGTGCCATTTGACGGCTATTCGGGGATCACTTTGTGACTCCACACAGCTCCAATGGAGACGTAGCTTCCATTGGGAAGTGAACTTCGGGATAAATCATCGTCTCCAAGTGCCTCGGTATTTCTATACCCGAGCTTCTTACTTATGCTATTTACTTTGTGATAGCCATCGAGCTTGAAGTAATATATCTTGCTATCACATATTTGCTTATCTTGTTTAGCATAAGTTGTTGGTGCACATAGGTTAACCTAGCTTGTTTAGGTTTCGAGCTTGATAAATTAAACGCTAGTTTTATTCCGCATTTATTCAAGCCTAAACCGCAAAGAATTTTAGTCGCCTATTCACCCCCCCCTCTAGGCGACATCCGTGTCCTTTCACTATGATCCCCATTTCGAGAAAAAAAACTCCGGCCAAAGCCGATGTTGGAGAAGACTAGGATCGGGTCGGAATCTCGAAGGCGATTCTCAAATAAGACTCACAGAAGAAGAGGAAAGTGCGCCGCCCGGAACAAAATTCTAAATTGTGGGTTTCTCCACCCAAGGTGTTGGCGATGCAGAGGTCGTGACTATTATCGGCATTTTTATTTTCTCATGAAGACTGACACAGCAAAAATGCTCAACATGATAGAGGACTACTAGGGTAAACTGCCATAGTCAGTCAGCGAGGGATGCCACAGTCATTTCATGATTCATCACACGTCCAATCGAAAACCGGTACGAATAATACGCAACGCTGGGCTCGCTAGCTCGAGAAAGCTGCTCTCTTTGGCTCATTGCTCGCCTCCTCCCTCCTACTCCATCCGTTTGGATTTAATTGACACATACTTGATTACACATGTATGTATCTAGACACTTAACAAGTATAGATACATCCATATTTGGACAAAAACAAGTCAATTATTTTGGAACGGAGGGAGTACGTCAAATCACACTCTCTCCCCGCTTCGTCCTCTCTCTCTCTGCATGACTGCATCCCATTCCGTCCATCATTGCCGATTATGCATTTATGCCAAGTTGCCAACGCCAGAGCTCACTACCGTCTCACTCACCGCTCCCATACCGTATCCTCTACCTCTCAGAGCAACTCCACTGCCTCCGCCCTGCTCATCTAGTCATCTGGAAATCTACCAATTTCTACAGAGTAGTCGAGTAGAGAGACGATCGCTGGCATGAACTGCATCAAGATTCTCGTGCTAGTCTCCATGATCCCTCTCGCGCTGAGGGGGGCGTCGCTTCTCGGCGGCGGCGTCGTCGTCCCGTCACCTTCCCCTGACTCTGCATCAGCCACCGGCGTCTTGGCTCCTGTAGTACAAGTGGAGCAATGGAGGCACCAGCGGCGGAGGATGGCGGGTCAGAGCGGCCGTGCAACCGCCGCCTTCGCCCCGCGGCGGTTCGGCGGCGCCGGCTTCTTCCGGGACGACAAGAGGTTCGCGCCGACGGGGTCGAACCCGCTGCACAACCTCTGACCGGCCGATTGTTTAATGTAATTTTCTTCTTGTACATATGCTCCATCGAATTAGTTATTGATCCGATGAATTGCCTATTCCTGTGTCCCATTGGTGTTTATTTTTTCAGATATGTGTTTAGTAATTTAGCCTGAAAGGTTATTAGAAGCCACTGTAGTTTTGAATGTCTGATCGATTTCAGAAGTCAGAACAGAGTTTCAGTGCGACATTTTAGTGTCGTACTACTAACACATGGTAAGTGGAGTCATGAATAAATTGTTGAAGTATTTTAGGGAAGGGGAAACGGTTAACCACATACAGACACTGTTAAATGTAAACTAGTGTAAAAACTCGTTTCTTACTTCCGGCCAAAAGACAGTCCATAAGACAATACTCAACCTAATTGAAGTACCGCAGTACAATGTTTTTGAGCTTTAAAGCACTACACTCAAATTTCGTGACTCGGCCAAAGATTTCCTTTTTTCGCTTTGTAATAAACTGTTCATGTTGGGGCGAAGATTTCTAGTTTCTAATGATAACTGAATAGTTCGTGGTGGGAAGCAAAAACGGGCATTCAGCGGCCTGATCAGAGCGCGGCAATCTCACTTTGAAAATACTAATACAACTCTTAATAGAAAATAATGTAAAAAGGCTCCCATACAAAATGAAAAAGAATTCTTTTTCCGCTAACTTGAATAATCCCCAATAAGAGCATCTCCAGTCGGATCCCCCATATTCAGCCCCCAAACTGTCCGCGGACAGTGACCAGACATCCTCTAAAAACATGCTACTACAACCACATACCTCAAATTTAGATACCAAATTACTACAAAAACATGCAACGTGCACATATTGCTACCCTACATGCACTTGCTGCCACCGGATAGCTACCCTATTCTACTCGTCATCGGATAGGACGATGACCGTTGCCGCTGCGCCGGTGCCGGAGCCGGAGGCGCCATGTGCCGCAGCAGGTGGAGGAGCCGGAGAAGACCCCTGCTGGTCGGAGTCGGAGAAGAACGAGACAGATCCGGACGGTTCTGGCTCGCAGCGGCGGCCTTCACGACTCGCCGCCTCCGCTTTGATCTGCTTCTCGATGAACCCGAGCATGTTCGTCATCTGACCGATGAGGATGCGGTTCGCCACCTCGGCCTTGAGCTGTTCCTCGGACGCACGGTGCTCCGCCTTGACCCTTGCATGCTCCTCCGCCCGTACCCGCGCGGCCTCGTCCTCCGCCCGTATCCTTGCCTGCTCCGCCTCCGCCTGCGCTCGCCATTGGTCCGCCGCCGCCTCCGACTGCGCGCGATGCATTTCGTCCAGCTGCCGGAGGTACTCTGAACCCGTCATTTCGACGATGTCGGAGTCCTCGTGGAACATGGCATAGCCGACGTCCGCCGCCTCCACTTCTGCGGCGGCCTGCGCCTCCCCCACCCCTGTCTGAGATTCCGCCGCCATGCCTTCATGGTGGATCTGCGCCCACTTCTCCGCCGTGAGCTTGGCGCAGGTGGTGGGAAGGCGGCGAGGCATGGTGGAGGAGGTGGACGATGGGGCTCAGCAGCGGTGTTTGTGGAGGAGAAGAGAGCGGCGGCTGTGGAGGAGAAGAGAGCGGCAGCGGATGCGGATGTGAGTGTGGAGGTAGGGTTTGCTCCGGCACCTCCACTTATAGTCAGAGGTGGCCGGTACGCCATGAATGCCGGCCGGTGCGCCATGAATGCCGACGCCGGTCAATCTATCCAAACCGCGTGCCCGGGCGGTCAAGTGTGGGTCTGCCCTGTCAGCAACCACGGGGCGGACGTGTCCGGGCGCGTCCGGGCGGCCCCAAACCCGCCCTACATATGGGCTGGGTTTGGGGTGTGCCGGACCGCCCGGTCGTTTGGGATGGTTATGGGGGCCTCCGTTGGGTGGCGGTTTTTTGCCCAAAAGCTGTCCGGGCGGACCGCCCGGACGTTTGGGCAGCCTTTGGGGGCCTCGGTTGGAGATTCTAACCAGGTTATATATTTGTAAGAGTGAATTGTAGAAAAACAAATCTTTAAAGAAGGGTTTACCAAAAAAACACAATTTCACGCCGTTTTAACGCTAACCCATACCTTCGGAATAATCGGTGACAAAAAAAAACCCATACCACCCTCTCTCACTAGTGTAGAACCGCATGCACCGAAGCAGTTCATCCCAATATCAAGTCGATGGGGAAAAGGAGGGCAATGCATTTTTATTTCAACACTCCCATGCACGCCTTGCCCAGTAAGGCCTAAAGTGGACTGCAATATTTTTTTATTTTTTATCGCACCGGGTGGTCAAATAACCTCAACATCACATGACTATGATATCATGTAGAACTGCATTCACCAAACCAGTTCACCCAAAAATGTCAAGCTGATGGGAAAAGGAAGGCGATGCATTTATACTTCAACAAGTGGTATGCTTAAGCTTGAGCTCATTCCACTGATCCATGTGTGACATATTTGAACTGAAATTTCATACTTTCCAAAGAAATGTTCAAACATAACACCAACATTACTATATTTAATTGAGTAAGAAAATCTCATCTCACAATGCAAAAGCATTTAAGAGAAACAATTATTTAAAGTTATTTGCCCAAATTTAGTTGACTTATAAATTTTCCGAGTAATATTAGATCAAAATCCATAAAAACATAAATATCATGTGTGGATAGTTTGAATATGAGCTGATCCTGCCCATTGGAGAAACAATTTTCTGAAGCTATTTTGACTAGATTTAATTTGGTGCAATTTATAGGTAGCCAAGCTCGCTCGAGCCGGCTCAAGCCAAGTAGTGAGATGCCATAACCCGACATGTGGGCCATTTCAAAGTAGACATCAAATGACTAAGCACACACGCCTTTTTTTATATATAGGCTACCCCTAGGGTACAGGTTATGTGTTAAAATCCCCTCAAGTTGTGTTGTTTTACGATACCCTCCTTTGAAGGTGCGTTTCTCCGCGATTTACTCTATATCAATAAATCGGGAAACGCTTTAGCATACATGACTAAGTTATGATTAATATTCCTTCCTTGTCCTAATACATATTCTTTTTTATGTGATGAGTGTCTATGTAGAAAAATTCACCACTGCCTACAACATCAAAATAATCAAAATTCAGAATGCATACTATTTTTATTTGAAGAAACATAACTGAATATGAATAAAAATTGGTACCTGTAGAAACCATGTGATGTCCAAAGGTATGACCTCGGTTACCATGTTTAACATTTTCAAAAACTTATGGAAACAATCGATCTTGGGAAGCGACGATCAAAGAAATAGTAGCAGGTGACGGGATGAGATCCATTGGCTCGATCGATGCGTTCATTCATTCATTCATTCAGGTCTCAGGTGACAAGAGTCAGAGGCAGGAAAGCCAGAAAAGGTGTCGTCTGCGATGCAGGTAAGGTGTAGTATGCAAAAGCTGTGGAGATCCGCCATGAACTGACGCCTGATTGGCCTGCAAAGCTCCACCGAAAAGCGCCGTTGCCACGGAATAACCGATGGATAGGGCATGAAACCCGGCCGTGTGGACCGCCTGTCATTCTCAGGTGTTTGGGGCCGTCACATTGTGCTGACTGACATGCATTTGCACTGAGCTAGTGACAATTAATTTCTTATTGTTAGATTGTATATATTGTACTTACCGTATTGTACACGTATTGTAACAACCATTGTAACCTAACCCTAACCGGCCTTGTGTGCCTCTATATAAACAGGAACCCCACGGCCTGATCGTGTGTGGCTTCCCCCCAAAACCCTAGCTTGCCTTCTACATGGTATCAGCTTAGATCGATCCTACCACCACCGCCGCCGCCGCTACACCTTCCGCTGCCCCCAATGACGACCTCCTCAGCCCTCACCTCCTCCTCCTCCGGCTCCATGGTCGCCCACCCATCCGCCGCCCTGCCTCCGGGCGGTGCTCCTCGCCCTGTTGGCCCCGTGGTGCTCTCCTTCGCCGCCGGGAACTACGCCAAGTGGGCCATCTACATGCGCGACTCGCTTGGTCGCGCTGGCTTCATCGGCCACATCGACGGCACCATCGCCGCCGCTCCCACCGACGCGGACTGGAGCACCGCGGACTACACCGTGCTCAACGTGCTGCACGCCGCCATCGACGAGGACGTCGCAGACATGATCCTCGCCGGCGAGCAGACCGCGCGCGAACTCTGGCTCGCCGCCCGCGAGCTCTACTCCGCCAACAAAGCCAACCAAGCCATCTACCTTGATAACGAATTTTGCCAGCTTGTGCAGGGTTCCATGACCATCCATGAGTTCTGCCGGCGCCAGAAGCAGCTCGCCGACGCCCTCACGCACAACGACTCCCCCATTTCCGATCGGGCCATCGTCCTCAACACGCTGCATGGCCTCGCCCCGAGCTTCGCCTCTGCCGCCACCGTCATCTCCATGGCGGAGCCCCTGCCTTCCTTCCTCCGCGTCCGCAGCATGCTCTTGATGGAGGAGATGCAGCAGGCGAACGCTGCCTCCAACGCCGCCTCCACTGCACTCGTCGCCACCTCCACCAACCGCGCGCCTGCTCCAGCGTGCATCGGTGCCACCTGCCCCGGGAACCAGGCCAAGCCGAAGCCCGCCAACAAGCCGAAGAAGAACACCGGCAAAGCTAGCGCGGGCTCCAACAACAATCACCGCGGCAACACTCCTGCCCCGGCTGGGCCATGGGTGTGTTTCTCGCCGGGTGCTGGTCAGTGGCGTGCCCCATCCGTCCCGAGCATCCTCGGCCCCCGACCCCAGGCGTACCACGCCTCCGCCGCGCCCATCTACCAGTCCTCTTCATCGACACCCGCGCTGGGCTCCTGGGACAGCTCCGCGCTCATCGCGGCTATGAACAACTTTGCCCTTGGCCAGGGCGGTTGGGTCATGGACAGTGGCGCCTCCTCCCACATGACGAACGACGATGGTAATCTCTCCCGTCATGCCTCTCTCTCCCGTCCTCACTCTGTCACCGTTGGCAATGGCAACACCGTGCCCATCACCTCCTCTGGTCACACCACCTTTTGCACACCCACGGGACAAACTTTCAAACTCAACCATGTTCTTCTAGTTCCGCATTTAGTCCGTAATTTGCTTTCTATTCACAAGTTTACTCGTGACAATTTGTGTTCCGTTGAGTTTGACGCCTTTGGTTTCTCTGTGAAGGATCTGAAGACGCGTCGCGTGATTCTTCGTTGCAATAGTGACGGAGATCTCTACACTTTTCCTGGCACCGCTGCATCACGACGTTCGTCCCCCACTGCTTTGGTCGCTGCCATCTCCACAGATCTGTGGCATCAATGTCTCGGTCATCCCAGTCTCGATGCTATGTACACACTTCAGCGCCTTTCGCTTATCAAATGTAATAAATTGCGTCCCTCTAATGTTTGCCATGCCTGTCAACTTGGCAAGCATGTTCGATTGCCATTTAGTTCATCTACTTCAGTGTCTAGTGCCCATTTTGATTTGATACATTGTGATTTGTGGACTTGACCTATTGTCAGTATATCTAGTTTTCGATATTATCTTGTCATTGTCGACGATTACTCGCATTTTTACTGGTCGTTTCCACTAAAACAAAAAATTTGTGTTGCCCGTACTCTCACAAATTTCTTCTCGTACGCACACAATTTGGTGCCACTATACGCTCACTGCAGACAGATAACGGGACTGAGCTTCTTAACTCAACTCTCGGTGATCTCCTCACAAGTAACGGAACGGTTTTACGTCTATCATGCCCCTACACCTCTCAGCAGAACGGCAAGGCTGAACATACTATATGTACTCTCAATGATACTATGTGCACTCTTCTTTTTCATGCCCACTTACCTGAATTTTTTTGGGCCGAATCCTTAGCCACCGCTACCTATCTTGTCAACAGACGTCCCTGCAAAACCATTCGATCTCTTGTCCCGTACACTCGCCTACACGACACTCCGCCATCGTATGAGACTCTTCGCGTGTTTGGATGTCTTTGCTACCCTAATGTTTCCTCCACTGCAAAACACAAACTTCGCCCCAGGTCTTTGCTTTGCATCTTCCTTGGATACCCCTCCAACCATCGGGGTTACAGCTGCTATGATCCTGCGTCTGGGAAAGTACTAATCTCGCGACATGTCATCTTCGACGAGCATGTGTTTCCCTTTCAGATCGTCGCCGCTAAGTCCGCGACTGGGCCGGCGTCGCCCCGTCGCCTCGACTTCCTCTTCGACCTGCCACCACCTGCTCCGGTCGCTCGCTCGACTAAAGCCACGGTCGTCAACAGCCGGCGCACCCCGGCTCCCACGGCCCCGCCGTCTCCTGCTGCCCCGCCGGAGTCCCCTGCCATGGACAGCTCCTCTACCGACCCTGCTGCCACCACAGATCCTGCTGCTCCGCCGAGCTCTCCAGTCGCTGCCCAGCTCACGGCTACGTTACGACATGCTACGACTAGACGTGGTCGCATCGCACCGTCTGCCGCTCCTACCGTGTCACCTTCCACGTCTACCAGGACTACACGCATCGCTCGTGTTGTCCGACCGGTTGATCGGCTCAACCTCTCCGCGGTCGACACCACCGTTGCTCCCGTGCCAACGACGTACCGGCAAGCCATGCAGGATCCTCGCTGGCGTGAGGCCATGGCCGCTGAGCACCAGGCTCTCATCAACAACAACACGTGGTCCCTCGTTCCTCGTTCGCCTCGTGCTAATGTTGTCACTAGAAAGTGGATCTTCCGTCACAAGTTCCACTCGGATGGCAGTCTGGCGCGTTACAAAGCACGTTGGGTGGTTCGTGGATACTCTCAGCGCCCTGGCATCGACTACGACGAGACTTTCAGCCCTGTCGTCAAACTAGCCACCATCCGGACAGTTCTCACTATTGCCATCTCCAGCGCCTGGCCTATTCGCCAGCTCGATGTCAAGAATGCTTTCCTCAATGGCAACCTTGATGAAGTGGTCTACTGTCAGCAACCACCTGGATTTGTCGATGCAGCTCGTCCTGATCATGTGTGTCGCCTCCACAAGTCCTTGTATGGATTAAAGCAGGCTCCCCGAGCGTGGTACCAGCGATTGCCACCTATCTCGCTACCCTGGGATTCAAAGCATCTGCCACGGATACCTCTCTGTTCGTCCTTAAGTCTGATACTGACATGGCTTACTTGCTTCTCTATGTGGATGATATCATCGTCACAACCTCCTCGACTTCGTTCCTGCAACGTCTGCTAGACAGGTTACACAGTGAGTTTGCTATGACTGATCTTGGAGATCTCCACTTCTTCCTCGGCATTGCTGTGCGCCGCACCTCCGCTGGATTATTTCTGTCTCAGAAGCAATACGCCATGGATCTGCTTCAGCGTGCTGGTATGGCTGGTTGTCACTCTGTTCCCACACCGATTGATACTTATGCCAAGGTCTCTGCCTCTGACGGTGATCTCATTCCCGATGCTACTGAGTGCCGCAGTATTGCTGGCGCCCTTCAGTACTTGACACTGACGCGCCCGGACATCTCCTATGCCGTACAGCAGATCTGCTTGCATGTGCATGCCCCTCGAGCACCTCACCTTGCGCTCGTCAAGCGTGTGCTCCGGTACCTAAGTGGCTCCTTGCAGTTAGGCCTTCAGCTCCGCGCCTCCACCACCACCACCTTGACAGCCTACTCCGATGCCGACTGGGCTGACTGTCCAGACTTCCGACGTTCGACATCCGGCTACTGCGTTTACTATGGTGACAGTCTCATCTATTGGTCCTCCAAGCGACAGACAACTGTTTCTCGTTCCAGCGCGTAAGCCGAGTACCGCGCCGTTGCCCATGCTGTGGCAGAGTGTTGCTGGCTTCGCCAGCTACTGCAGGAGCTACATCGCCCTCTACATTCGGCTACTCTCGTATACTGTGATAACGTGTCTGCCATTTACATGTCATCCAATCCTGTTCAGCATCGCCGCACCAAGCACATCGAGATCGACATCCATTTTGTTCGCGAGAGTGTGTCTCTTGGCGAAGTTCGGGTGCTGCACGTTCCTTCTTCACTTCAGTTCGCCGATGTGATGACCAAGGGGCTGCCGACTCAGCTCTTCCTCGATTTTCGGTCCAGTCTATGCGTCCGAGAACCTCCCGCTGCGACTGCGGGGGTGTTAGATTGTATATATTGTACTTACCATATTGTACACGTATTGTAACAACCATTGTAACCTAACCCTAACCGGCCTTGTGTGCCTCTATATAAACAGGAACCCCACGGCCTGATCGTGTGTGGCTTCCCCCCAAAACCCTAGCTTGCCTTCTACACTTATAGGTAATTGGAGACACACATGAGCTTAATATTTTTCTTCAGATGTACTCTATATAATACTAACTTCGAGATAAACACATTCTCGTTACTTTATAATACTCAGAGTATTCAAATATTCACAGTGAAATTCTAGTGGAAGAAAGAACAAAAGCAGGCGAATTTTATCATATTTTTTAGGCGCGCATGCTCGCTCATCCTCACCTGAGATCCTCTCTTCCATTCCATGGAACAATGATTCTGTCGTTGAATTTGCGCAGTCAATGGCGTTGCACACACTGAAAACGACTGTCGGGCAAAAGGTCATCATCCGGACAAGACAGCATTCAGCACCAGCAGAAGCGATTCGCAAATAGGATATCATCTCAGCTCTTCAAGGATTGGAATTCAAGGAGCAAAAACAGTGGCATTCGTTTTTACCCTGATATCGCGGCTGATGAACTGAGCAAACTGTAGGTTCCTTCCTAGCAGCATGAAACGAATCCATCAATGGAGGTAATCGAGTAAGAATGAAACAAAAACAACTATCTGGAACAGGGAAAGGAAAGGAGTGTGCTGAGATCCTTGAGTGTTCGCACCCGTTTGTCCAACCCCTTTTTCTCTATTCAAGTGTTCGCTCGACACTTTTCCCCTATATTTGTGTCTAATTGTGTGCCCGGTTGGTTATAAAAATAGAAA
This sequence comes from Poa pratensis, assembly GCA_947311845.1. Taxonomy (NCBI): domain Eukaryota; kingdom Viridiplantae; phylum Streptophyta; class Magnoliopsida; order Poales; family Poaceae; genus Poa; species Poa pratensis. The sequence continues at coordinate 13,535,575 of CAMZMU010000113.1, forward strand.
AACACAACAAAATTCAGCAATCGTAAACTAAGCCTTATATCGTTACCAATGGTGCTGAGATTCTTTTCCAGAAGATGCCTAGCTTAGTGCTAGGCCGCTAAGCTGTAGACAATCCCATATTTAAATAATTTTTTTCTTATTCCCATGGTATATTTTTGGTGTTTCAGTAGTTGTGGTAAGAGATATAAAAATAGTTCTCGCACTGTTTATCGAAAATCATAGACTGATCCGCCGGAAACCAAGTGTTCCACTAATACGAGGACCAGTCTGAGTATCTAAACAAGCAAGTGGGGTAAAACTGATGCTATCGAGTGGAATACTACGGAATAAGGATGAAAATAAGTACCAAGTTTACGACTATTATCTCAGCGATTGGCAAGAAGGAAATCATCTCCGCTCTTCAAGACTTGGAATTCAGGAGCAAAAAGAGTGGCGTGCTTTGCAATCCTGAAAGCACGGCGATGAACTGAGGAAAGCCTCTTAGCAGCATGAAACAATCCATGAACGTAAAATGAAAAAAAAAGGATCATATAGAACACGGAAAGAAACGTGCTGAGATGCCTTGCCGTGCCTGTTGCAGGACGGAGTCGAAATGCATTTTTTTAGAAACACAGTACAACGCAGACGCTCACAAACACGCGCATACACTCACCTCTATGAACGCACACACGCACACCCTACCCCTATGAGCACCTCCGAAAGACTGAGCCGGCGGTTGGGTCTTGAGATTGACGAAGTCACCATGGGCGCCTCGCTGTCGACGGGAACGTCGCCTCCCACTGAAAGAATATTCCGCCTAAATGAGAAACACCAGCGTCAAACCTGGGGTTTGAACTCTGGTGGGTTAGGGGTACAACCACCCCACCTAACCATCTTGCCACAGGCAAGTTCTCGAGTCGAAATGCATTTATTCTTAGTATTAGAAAAATATTGCATGGCCGAATTGGATTGCATTCAGGTTACAATCGAATGTCATTGCTTCGTCCGTCCAAATCAAGGAATGGTTTAGAAATATTTTGAAATTGATACTATTCGCCCTTTAATCTGGTATTGCTATATGAAAGAAGTGAAGTTTGAAAAGGGGAGCGGAATTTTCAAACTGGTAATGCTAGAGGAACAGATTTTCAATAGCGTAACTTGGGCTCCTAGAATATGGTGTCCTTGGGACAACCTACTTGATTGCAGGGTTTTATTTTGTTCTACCGTCAAGATATTGCGTGGCCACTAGTTCGTTCATCCTATTCTGATATTTAGGACCGACATGTTTGACAATGTGGTTTGGCATTAGGACATATAAGAATACTCCCGATTGTCCAACAAGTCTTTCCAGAAAAGGCAAATTAGGACCAAGTTTTCACCTCCCGCATTAGGACATATAAGAATACTCCCGATTGTTCTTGTCCGCAGCTTGGTAGATGAGGTTTGGCATTAGGACCAAGTTTTTCCACCTTCGGATGAACTCTCGGCGCCGGAAGAATATCATTCAGAGACTGCGGCGAAATGGGGGCTGGGTCATCAATCACACCGAGAAGGAGCAATTCATTCACGACCACTTTTCGGCTACTCTGGGCGCCCCTCCCACTCGGCAGCTCGACTTCAACTGGGATGCCATAGACCCTAGGATTGAAGATTGGATGACCTTGGCCTTCCATTCTCTGAGGAGGAAATTAAGGGGGCCATCTTCGACCTCCCGGTGGACAAAGCTCCTGGGCCTGACGGTTTCACCTCCAATTTCTTCCGCTCTTTCTGGTCTATTGTCAAAGATGATCTCATGAGAGTGATCGACGCCTTCTCTGAGCTTTCCATCAACAACTTCGAAGTCATCAACAATGCCAACATTGCTCTTCTTCCGAAGAAAGAGGGTGCCGACTGTCTCAAGGATTACCGCCCCATCAGCCTCATCCACATCGTTCCCAAGATTATCGCCAAGGCAATGGCGTCAAGGCTGCGCCCGAAGATGAACGACATTGTCTCGTCTTGCCAGAGCGCTTTCATCAAGAATAGGAGCATCCACGATAATTTTATGTATGTCAAAAATGTGGCCCGCCGCCTCCACCAGAAGCACACGCCGGCTCTGCTAATCAAGCTTGACATCGCCAAGGCCTTCGACTCTGTGCGGTGGGATTACTTGTTGGACCTTATGCAGCGCATGGGTTTCCCCCCTCGGTGGCGTGCCTGGATTTTGCTGATCTTCTCCACGTCCTCGTCTCGGGTGTTGCTAAATGGCGCCCCTGGCAAAGAGATTATTCATGGTCGTTGCCTCAGGCAAGGAGACCCGCTCTCACCGCTGCTTTTTGACATCGCTATCGACACACTGCCGAAGATTCTCAAGCTGGCTACCGACTCAGGGGTTCTTCAACCCCTGCCGGGCAACTTCATGAAGTCGCGCATTTCTCTATACGCTGACGACGCGGTCATCTTTCTGAAGCCTGAGGCTCAGGAAGTCGACAACCTTTCTGCGCTGCTCCAAAATTTTGGGCTGGTCACTGGCCTGTTGACGAACGTTGAGAAGAGTTCTGTTGCCCCCATTTGTTGCGAGGAGGTCGACCTCGCTGCCACGCTGCAAAATTTCCAGGCTGCGCTAACCCAGTTTCCAATCAAGTACCTCGGCCTCCCCTCTCCCTGGGTCGGCTGAGAAGAGTGGACTTGCAGCCCTACATCGATAAGGTGGCGTCAAGACTGAACCCCTACAAAACCAAATTTCTCAATAGAGCAGGGTGCGATGCTGTGGTCAAGTCTGTCCTCACTGCCCTGCCTATCTTCCTCCTCACGGCTATTAAGGCCGACAAAGCTACCCTGAAAGCTTTCGACAGATTACGGCGCGCCATGTTATGGGCTGCTAGCGACACCGTCACTGGAGGAAAATGTAAAGTGAGCTGGGCCAAGGTGTGTCGTCCAAAAAAGATGGGGGGGCTGGGGATTCTTGACCTCGATAAGTTCGCCATGGCCCTTCGGCTGCGTTGGCTTTGGTTTGAATGGACGGCCCCGGAAAAACCTTGGGTGGGACTCGAAACTCCAAATGACGAGACTGATAGGGAGTTGTTCAATGCCGCCACCAGTGTGACCATCGGAGATGGGAATACTGCGAGCTTCTGGTCCTCTTCCTAGCTCAATGGGACCACTCCCGCTCCTCTGGCGCCGAAGATCTTTCAGGCTTCTAAGAAGAAGAAGAGATGTGTTGAGGACGCCCTTGCTAACCTCAATTGGGTGTCAGATATCTCTGTTCAGGAGTTCACTTTGGAGCACATTACGCAATTCGTCAACCTGTGGGATCTCCTACAAGGCATCATGCTTAATCCTGGGACCAAAGACTCCATTACCTGGATGCTTACGTCGAATGGAAATTACTCGACTGGATCGGCCTACAAAGCTCAGTTCATCGGATCCAACATATGCTCCTTCAACAACTTGGTCTGGAAGACGTGGGCTCCTCCCAAATGTAGATTCTTCGCCTGGCTTGTGGTGCAGAACAGGCTTTGGACGTCCGACTGACTCGCTAAGAGGGGGTGGCCTCACACCCCGCTCTGTCAGCTTTGCAGATGCCATAATGAAACTGCAAGACACATCCTTTTTGAGTGTAGATATTCGAGACGCATTTGGCAGGCAGCTGCCTCTTGGCTCTCTTGTCCCTCCCTGGTTTAGGACCTAGGTTCGGATCGCCCTACTGTCTTGGACTACTGGCAGGCGGCTTCCAAGTCCCCCACGACGCACCCCAAAGGACTCAAGTCAGCAGTTTTCAACAACACCTTCACGACGCCTTTGCACCTCATCCAGAAGATAAAAGATGAGAGCAAGAACTGGATGCTGGCTGGCGATAAGCCTCTCGCCGAGATTGTCGCTTAGAGGCGTCCGCTACCCCAAGATATGACGATCTTCCTCTCTGAGAGACTGGACGGTGTTGGTTGACTGTATCTGTACTTTCTGTTTCAAGTTTTTACTTTGGCTTAGCCCGTGTTGTGTTTGCTCCTTCTATATCAATATAAAAGGCAAAGCTTTTGCCCCGTTTCAATTTTTTTTTTGCCTTTTTTAGGGTCCCTCAAAGGTCGCAGGCACTATATATCGCTACAAGCGAGCTGTAGTACGGACTTGCCCGCAGGAGTCAATCCCGCATGGGCCGGCCATTTTATTCATTTTTTCGTTTTATTTTGTCAGGTTTTCCAGATTCTTTTTTCTGCTTCTTTCTTTTCCTTCTGTTTTTCTGCATCTTTTTAATCTAGTTTTTTTATGATTCTTTATTTTTTGGTTATTTTAGTTTCTTCGTTAAAAAAAAACAATTGGTTGTTTTCTTTTTTCGACTCTTTTTCCTTTTTCCCTATTTATTGGCTAATGCATTTTTTGTTGTTTTTTGCTTGTTATCGGCAATAACATGTGTACATGTTATTTTCTTTATTTATGTTTCTCTAATTAATTGGAAAACCACGTGACCATTTTTGAACACCACGAACATTTTTAAACACTTGAATTTTTTTTAACTCCGTGACCATTTTCTGATCGGTGAACATTGTGAACAATTTTTTGAACACAATTTTTTTACTCCATCAACTTTTTTTATCCGTGAACATTTTTTTTACGATGTAAACATTTTTTTTGAACACGTGATTTTTTGAAGCACTTGAATGTTTTTTTTATCCGTGAACATATTTCAAACATGTGAATGTGTGTGCACCATATTTAAAACTTTGTAAACATTTTTTGAACTTCGTGAATATTTTTTACCTGTGAACATTTTTTGTAGCCCCACGGATATTATTTACAAAACATGAACATATTCGAATGTGTGTGGACCATTTTTAGGTAAAAAAACATTCACCAATAATTAAAAAAACTGTTATTTGTAGGTTTGAAAATTTGTTCAAGTATCTGAAAAGGTTTCATACATCTTAAAACTATTATTGCATTTAAAAAATTTCATACATCTCAAGAAATATTCCATTTTAGACAAATGTTAAGGAATTCAAAAAAAGTTCAGGTGTTAGCATTTATTCATATATTTATTTGAAATAGATAATAAAAGTTAAATTTACACATTAAACTTATAAAATAAAATATAAAGAAAATAAACAGGCAAGACAAAAAAAGTTGTGGCGAGCTATTCTTTGTAAAATACATAAAATATTTACATTACGTACAAAATCTATATTTTCTATTTTTAAAATATTTTCAAATATAACTATTTATGTTATTTGAATGAATTTTCAAACATGGACATTTAAGTTATTTGTATGATTTGTAAAAAATAAAATTTATGTTATTTGAAAGATTTCTTAATATGAACATTTATGTATAAGAACGATTTTTAAATACGCACATTAATCTTATTGGAACAAAAAAATACTCAGATTTATCTTATTTCGAAATGAGAGAAGAAACAAAAAAAAAGAAACAGAAAATAAGTAAGAAATAAGAAAAATAAATAGATTAACCAGGTAATAAAATAACAGAAAACCAGAGGGAGTAAAGTAACTTTGAAAACGAACGAAACTTTTCCGACTTTTTCGGGAAAAATGAAAAGGGAATGAAAATACGAAAATGAAAACGGAATGTTGCGGAACGGGAACGAAAACTGAAACGTTTATGAGGAAACGGAAACGGAAACAGAACACCATATTCCGTCGGAACGATCATGGAAATGGAAATTCCGTTTCCACTAATACAGAACTTTCCATCTTTGCTAATGTAGTGTTTTCTGAATCCAGCAGGCCTAAAAAAATTAGTCGAGAATAATAAGATCTCAAGCGACCATGTTTATGCCATATGTACTCACATATCATCTCCCTCTCTCGAGTTGTTCCTAGTTTGGTATTTTAGGGATGTGCTAGGTATTTTTATGTTGCCACACTTCATAATTTATGCACACTATATTATATAATCATGATTTCTTTGTATATTTTATTTCATCTATACTACTATTAAAAGAGCAAACATGTGCGGGATACATTAAATTTATGCCGTACAATAACCGATCAACGCTCCAGATCACTTCAATGTTTGACAACTCAACACACCTTTTTCATATTCGTTCAAATTACAGCGATTGCCACTCCTTAAAAGAAACGGTTCATTAGTACTCGCCGCCGCTCCGATTCAGTTTCCTCTGCCGCGAGGACCTTGGTCAGGCGCCATGCACCCGACCCCGACGCTGCCGCTGCTCTACACGTGAGGCCGCCGGGCACACCACCACGCGAGGCTGACGCGCTACATTCCGAGAGTCTGGACAGGACACACTCGACGAGCCGCCTCGAGCCACGACCTCGCGAGGAATTCCAGTGCCCAGGCTTTCGCTGGAGCCTCGAGTTACCACGCGGGAGTAGTAAATTACATAAAACTATCACAATTGTCGTCCAAACCACGAGTCAGTACCTCTTTTGATGATTTTTTCATGTCAGTACCAGTTTTGTGGCGTGGAACAACAGATAGCGCCGATTCATGTTTAATCGTGTTTTGACAGCGTTCTTGACTGGCGGGACCCATTTGTAAGTGCTGACATGGATGCCCATGTGGACGAGGAGCTGAGGTGGACATGGCCCCACCTGTCATCCACATATTCTTTTCCACTCTCTCGTCTGATGACCCACAAGTATATGGGGTGTATCGCAGTACTTTCGATAAATAAGAGTGTCGAACCCAACGAGGAGCAGAAGGTGCTGGCAAGTAGTTTTGATCAAGAATTCACTGTAAAAGCTAGCAGACAGGTTTTCAGTAGTATTCGAAACAGCAGGTAAAAACAGTGCAAGTAAATAAACGAGCGCGGCAACAAATGCAGCGAGTGGCCCAATCCTTTTGAGTGCAAAGGACAAGCCGAGTGTGTTACTTATAAGAGACAAATGTTCCTGAGGACACATGGGAATTTCGTCAAGTGCTTTCGCTTCGTGCAACTGGTTAATCTTCATTGTTTTGATAAGTGTTGTGTGGGTGAATCTATGCTAACGCACCGCCCTTCCTAGGACTAATACGCACTTGTGATTATACCCCCTGCAAGCATCCGCGAATGCAGAAAAGTAATTAAGATAAATCTAACCACAGCTTTAAACTCTGAGACCCTACGCTCCCTCGTGCACTATCTTACTAACGGGGGTTCAGGTTTCTGTCACTCCGGCAACCCCTCAACTAGCAAGCTAGGTACACGATGCATTCCCCTAGGCCCATAAAGGTGAAGTGTCATGTAGTCGACGTTCACATGACACCACTAGAAGAATGACACCACAACTTAAATATCAAACCATTAAATATTAACGCAGCATTATTTCACTACTAACAACATGACTTCCCCATGTCCTCAAGAACTACAAACTACTCACAAGACATCATATGGATCATGATCAGAGATGATATGGCAATGAATAACAATCTGGACATGAACACTAATCCACCAAACAAACTCAATAGCATCAATAACAAGGAGTAATCAACACCGGGAGAGTCTCCCCAATGAACTAGACAAGGTACAGCCCTAGATGTTACAGCAAGATGGATGTGGAGTCGGTGGAGATGATGGTGATGGCGCAGTGGATGTGGTGATGATGATCCCGATGAAGTCCAGCGTGATGACGATGACGATGGCGATGATTTCCCCTCTCCGGGAGGGAATTTCCCCGGCAGGATCTCCCTGCCAGAGAGCTCTTTCTCTCTCGGTGGTTTCCGTCCCGTGGAGGCGGCGGAATATTTCGTGGACGTACCCCCCGTGCTTAGGTTTTCGGGAGGCAGATATACGCGAAGAGGCAACCTGGGGGGTGGACCCAGGTGGCCACGCCATAGCTGGGCGCGGCCCACAGGCCAGCCGCGCCCAGGTGTGGCGTGGGGCCCACCTGGCCCACCTGGCTGCCTCCTTTTGGCTGCCTCCGGCATCTGACATTATAAGACCCCCAGAATTGGTTTCGTGATTTTTGGAGTTCCGCTGATATGCTGACTTGACGACGCTTTTTCCAGCAGAAACCTGACTCCGGAAGGATAATTCCCAATAATCATCAAACATGCAAAATAAGGCAAAATAACATAAGTATCATGTATTAATATGAAATATAAGGATAGATAATGACAAATTATGATATAAAATAGTGATGCAAAATGGACGTATCAACTCCCCCCAAGCTTAGACTCGCTTGTCCCCAAGCGAAAACTGAGCTCAGTAAACAAGTCCACATGTTTATGGAGTGAAGTGTCGATAATAAAGAATACGGACAAGAAGCATCAGTATTTACTCAGCTAAACAAGTCATTTTAAACAGCAGTCTCTACACATTCTACTTAACTTGGAACAAGTAATGGAACAACCACAAATAAAGGTACATTAAGCAAACCAATTGGATGTGGCAAACTGTGTTCTTGGTCAGAGAACAATCAACATTCTAACTTATCTTTCAAGAAGAGTCTTTATACTAGAGCTATATTGCAGAAATAGAGTTGCTCAATCATCACTGTTCCTTTCACATTCCAAAGAAAACTGTCAAAGTCATATTCTCAAAGATAAAACTTCATGTGCTCAAGCAAAGTAGACAAAACATGATAGGAAATATTATGAACTATAAATGATTGTATCTATAACAATTCGAGTGCTTGCTCGGGATAGAGGGAATAGGTTTACTGACTCAACAATAAATAAATGATAGGCCCTTCGCAGAGGGAAGCAGGGATTAAAACGTGTGCTAGAGCTTTTTAGTTCCCGAAGGCATAGAGAGTGTAAAAATATTGCTTTGAGAGGTGTATGCTATTGGTCAACAAATCAGTGGTAGAATCCTTGTCATCTTCCATACTAATTAACTTTTAGAGCGGTTCCGAGAGTTTATAGAACTGCACTTGTAACAAGCACTTATTGATGACACTCCTCCCAACCATTTCTTTCCACAAACCATGGCTTGACCGAATCCTCGGTTGCCGACCAACAATCACCGTGGAGGAGTGTCTATTTATTTATTTATTTATTTATTTAGGGTGGACTAACCAGCTCTTTTAATGCAAAATAAAAGGTGGAGAAGCAGATGAAGCTGCCAATCCTTGTAAATCAGTTAGCATGGAAGATGACACATCTGCTACCACGTCCTTATGAGCTTGGTGAACAGTGACACAAAAAGGGATATAATAATAGTTTTGAATAGTTAAAGGTAGCACACGAGAAAATGTACTTGGAGTAGTGCGAACACTACATGATAGGTAGTTATGGTGGACACGAATGGAGTGCTTTGGTTCAGGGTTTTGGATGCACGAGAAGTATCTCCTCTCAGTACAAGGTTTTAGGCTAGCAAGGTTTAGTAGCAAGCACAAGAATTGAGAGAGACAAACACTTATAGATCTAATAGAACAACCATGCTATCTACTTTGTGGGCACAAAACACTTTAATTCAAGAATAATAAACTCATTGGCCAACAAAGAGGAAAACAATAGGGATAATGTTATTGCAACCAGTTCCCTCTTTTCTACTTAAGTGTAAAAAGTATTGATACTACTGACCAGTCTAAGTTTGCCACAACCAACTAAATTTACTTGCTGCACCCAAAGTGATGCCAATACTAATGTAACAAGATCAGCATATGACAAAGGACTTGCTGGCTAAAATAAAGTGTGCAGAAAGTAAAGATAAAGCTTCTCATTAATATTCCATCACAATAAACCTCACACCAACGGATACAACGATAACCAACTAAGGAGTGATACTCCACATTGCAAACTATCTCATATGATAACTTCTCTACTCATGGTACTAAGCAAAAATATAAAGATAAAGATAAATAAAGATGGTGATACTGAAAACACCCCCCCCCAAGCTTGAAACAAGCTGGGAGTGTGTTGTTACCCATGGTGAATTACTCCCTTGGCGGTGATGGTGGTGGCGCCCCTCTAATGAGCTTCTCGGCAAGCTCCATTAACTCATCAACTCTACCAATGAGGGTGCGGACAAGCTCTGAATTCTGCTCAATGCGGTTCATCATCCTGTCAGAGGGTGAATCCCAGCTTTTGGAGTTGTTACCCCACTTCTCTTCAGCTTTGGAGCTCCCTTTTCCTGCATGGTCAGAACGATCCATATCCCAGCTACTGGGCAATTCTGATTCTGGAACTTTTTCAAAGGGATACTTATGGATGAGAGTGTGAAAAGGCCTTTTGGTATCTGAAGGAAGTGTTCTTGGAGCTAGGAAGCGACGAGGAACTCTCCCACCAGTGCTCATCCTCGCGCCCTGCCTGGCCCTGGGCTTGTTCTGCACCACTCCGATGCTTGCAACGGTAGCGGTGGGAATAGGACTTGGATCTTCCTCTTCTTCACCGACAGCTTCAGTCTTCTCCTTCTCCTCCTCAGCATCTTGGTCTTTCAGATCTTTCTTCAGGCCCTCCTTGTCAGGGTTGTTGGAGGCGACCATGGTGCTCTAGACTTCTACAACCCTGGCAGAAACAGCTCGAAAACAAACGCGACGAAAACACGAGATACGGACCTCGGGAGATCCGGGTAAATATATAGCAGAAAATAACGCGTGAAAAGGAAAGCACAGGGCGAAGCGGAGTCGGAGGGGGTCTCCGAGGCGACCACGCCATAGCTGGGCGCGGCCCAGGTGGGGCCCGCGCCCTGCTGTGGCGTGGTGCCCTCGGGCACCTCCTCCGGCACTTATTCGTCTTGATATTTCCAAAATTGTATAAAAATAACTAATATAAAAGTTTCGAAGTAAAACGCGGACTTTTTCTTACCGAAACTCATACCTACTTCAAATCAGACTCTGCAGTTTCCTGTTTCTGAGTTTTAATAAATTCCTCCGGAGATACCATTTGAATAATATCAACATTTTCATTATAAGATTCTCCAGAAATATAATGTTTAAGTCTCTGCCCATTAACAACTTGAGGTTTGTCACCGTCAAGTGAATTAATTTTTATTGCACCAGAACGATAAACTTCTTCCACAATGTAAGGTCCTTCCCATTTTGAGAGTAATTTTCCTGCAAAAAATCTGAGACGAGACCTATACAATAAAACTTTATCACCTATGCAAAATTCTCTTTTTAAAATTCTCTTGTCATGCCATCTCTTAACTTTCTCTTTGAAAAGTTTAGCATTTTCATATGCTTCACTTCTCCATTCATCTAGAGAGCTTAACTCTAGCAACCTTTTCTCACCAGCTAATTTGAAATCTCTATTAAGCTCTTTGATTGCCCAATAGGCCTTGTGTTCTAATTCTAGAGGTAAATGACAAGCTTTTCCATAAACCATTTTATAAGGAGACATGCCCATAGGATTTTTATATGCTGTTCTATAAGCCCACAAAGCATCATTAAGCTTTCTAGCCCAATTCTTTCTAGACCTATTGACAGTCTTTTGCAAAATCAACTTAATTTCTCTATTTGATAACTCTACTTGACCACTAGTTTGAGGATGATACGGTGAAGCAATTCTGTGATTGACACCATATTTAGCAAGAGTTTTTCTAAAACCACCATGAATAAAGTGTGAACCACCATCAGTCATGAGATATCTAGGCACACCAAACCTCGAGAAAATAACATCCTTAAGCATTTTTAAGGAAGTCTTACCATCAGCACTAGAGGTTGGTATAGCCTCTACCCACTTAGTAACATAATCAACAGCAACTAGAATATGAGTATAACCATCTGAAGCGGGAAAAGGACCCATAAAGTCAAATCCCCAACAATCAAAAGGTTCAATAACAAGAGAATAATTCATAGGCATCTCATTACGTCTACTAATATTCCCAACTCTCTGACATTGATCACAGGTCAAAACAAATTTTCTTGCATCTTTAAAAAGAGTAGGCCAATAAAAACCTGATTGTAGAACCTTTTGTGCAGTTCTGTCTCCGGCGTGATGTCCTCCATAAGCACTACCATGGCATTTATCCAATATTTCCTTCTGCTCATGCTCTGGAACACATCTTCTCATAATACCATCAACTCCTTCTCTATATAAATGTGGGTCATCCCAAAAATAATGCCTCAAGTCACAGAAGAATTTCCTCCTTTGCTGATAAGTAAAAGTTGGAGGCAAATACTTGGCAACAATAAAGTTAGCATAATCAGCATACCAGGGACAATCATTCGAATTTACCTTTATAGAAGCCAACTGCTCATTTCGAAAATTGTCATCAACAGGAATAGGATCATGCATTATATTTTCTAATCTAGACAGATTATCAGCAACAGGATTTTCAGCACCTTTTCTATCAACAATATGCAAATCGAACTCTTGTAACAGGAGAACCCATCTAATAAGTCTAGGCTTAGCATCCTTCTTATCCATAAGGTATTTAATAGCAGCATGATCAGTATGAATAGTTACCTTAGAATCAACAATATAAGGTCTAAACTTATCACAAGCAAACACTACTGCTAAAAATTCCTTCTCAGTAGTAGCATAATTCTTTTGAGCTGCATCAAGAGTCTTACTAGCATAATGAATAACATTTAACTTTTTATCTACTCGCTGTCCTAAAACAGCACCTACAGCAAAATCACTAGCATCACACATAATTTCAAATGGTAAAGTCCAGTCTGGTGGTTGAACAATAGGAGCAGTTATTAAAGCCTTCTTCAAAATTTCGAATGCCTCTTTACACTCGTCATCAAAAACAAATGGAACATCCTTTTGAAGAAGATTGGTAAGTGGCTTTGAAATTTTAGAGAAATCTTTAATAAACCTTCTATAAAAACCAGCATGACCAAGAACACTACGAATACCTTTCACATCTCGGGGGCATGGCATTTTCTCAATTGCTTCCACTTTAGCTCTATCAACTTCAATACCTCTTTCAGAAATTTTATGCCCAAGAACAATGCCTTCATTAACCATAAAATGGCATTTCTCCCAATTAAGAACAAGATTGGTTTCTTCACATCTCTGCAAAACTTTGTCAAGATTGTGCAAACAGTTATCAAAAGAAGTTCCATAGACGGAGAAATCGTCCATGAAGACTTCCACAATTTCTTCACAAAAACCGTGAAAAATAGCAGACATGCATCTCTGAAAAGTAGCAGGAGCATTACATAAACCAAAAGGCATACGTCTATAAGCATAAGTACCATAAGGACAGGTAAAAGTGGTTTTCTCCTGATCTTCCTTTCTAACAGCTATTTGGGAAAAACCAGAATAACCATCAAGGAAACAAAAATGAGTTTTCTTAGACAACCTTTCTAACATCTGATCAATAAAAGGCAAAGGATAATGATCTTTCTTAGTAACCTTATTGACCTTACGAAAATCAATGCACATTCTATAACCAACTACAACTCTCTGAGGAATAAGCTCATCATTTTCATTAGGCACAACAGTTATTCCTCCTTTCTTAGGAACACAATGAACAGGACTAACCCATCTACTATCAGCAATAGGATAAATTATACCTGCTTCAAGAAGTTTTAATACCTCATTTCTTACCACTTCCTTCATCTTAGGAATTAAACGACGTTGATGCTCAACAACAGGCTTGGCATCAGGCTCAATATTAATAGCATGCTGACATATAGCAGGAGAAATCCCTTTTAAATCATCAAGAGTATAGCCCATTGCGCCTCTATGTTTCTTCAGAACTTGCAATAATTTTGCTTCTTCATCTCCTGAAAGTTTAGAACTAATAATAACAGGATATATTTTCTTATCATCAATATGAACATACTTAAGATTATCAGGTAAAGGCTTAAGATCAAAAACAGGGTCTTCTTTAGGAGGGGGCGCAATTCCCAGGTCCTCCACAGGTAAATCATGCCTAAGCATTTGAGGTTGACGCAGAAAGATGTCGTCAATCTCCCTTCTTTCTTCTGCAAAAACTTCACTTTCGTGGTCTTCCAAAAATTGCTGCAAAGCATTGTTAGGACCAACAGCAATAGAAGCAAGCTGTTCAACTTGAAAGTTCTCATTAGGCATTTCAGGTTCATAATGATTCTTAGCAAATTTTGAAAAATTAAACTCATAAGACTCTCCATCGAATCTAGTAAAATTTTTCTCTTTTTGACAGTCAATAATAGCACCACAAGTATTCAGGAAAGGTCTACCAAAAATAATAGGACAAGAGTCACTAGCAGCAGAACCGAGAACTAAGAAATCAGCAGGGTATTTAGTCTTACCACATAAAACTTCAACATCTCTGACAATGCCAACTGGACAGATAGTTTCCCTATTAGCAAGCTGAATAACCACATCAATATCTTCCAATTCGCAAGGATCAATTTCCTTCCTGATTTCCTTGTAGAGAGCATAAGGGATAGCGCTGGAACTAGCACCAATATCACAGAGACCATAATAACAATGCTCACCTATTTTAACAGAAAGCACAGGAACACTAGGCTTTCGAGCTCTTTTAGGATGTGTAACCATGTTAGAAGCTTCTTCACAAAACACAATATGACCTCCTTCTACATTTTCAGTTACAAGTTCCTTAACCATAGCTACTTCATGTTCTACACTAATTTGCTCATCAGGTTCCCTAGGTTTACGTTCACTTTTGCTAACCACACTAGCCAAAATAGAGTGTTCTTTTACTTTAACAGGAAAAGGTATTTTTTCAATATAGGGTTCTGGTATAATGCGATCAACAGTTTGAACTTCAACATTTTTAGCAAGAGCAAAATTAGCATTATCTTCATAAGGTTCATGATACTTTTCCCAACCTTGTCTAGGAATATCGAGATACGAGGCAAAGGCCTTAAAGTAATTAACAACAACTTGAGAATCAAGACCATAAGTAGCATTAAAATTACGAAAACTATCAGTCTCCATAAAGGATTTAATGCATTCGAAATCATAATTTATACCTGACTCCCTACCTTTGTCGTTCTCCCATCCTTCAGTATTTTCCTGGATACGATCAAGAAGATCCCATTTATCTTCATCCTTCATACGAGTGAATGACCAAGAACAAGAAGTGTCCAATAAATCTTTATCATGATAGGAAAGTCTTGCATAAAAGTTATTGATGACAATATTACTTGGAATCCCATGAACAGGGCATTTGAGCATTAATAATTTCAATCTCCCCCAAGCTTGGGCAATACTTTCTCCCTCATAAGGCCAAAAAGTGAATATAGAATTCCGATCCTTATGAATCTCACTTGGAGGATAAAACTTGTAATAAAAGAGAGGGACAATTTCAGCCCAGCTCAATGAAGGACCATTCTTCAGCAGACTATACCATTCAGCAGCTCTGCCATCCAGCGACAGAGTAAATAATTTCCTTTTAATAATGTCCATCGAAATACCTGCACACTTGAACAAACCGCATAGTTCATGTATATAAAGCAAATGATTACCAGGATGAACAGTTCCATCATAGCGGTTATCCATAATACGTCCAACAATTTTCGTAGGTATTTTAAATGGAACAATCTCAGCAGATGGAGGATCATCTACTACCGTAGCAGTGGTAGTAGTCCTCCCAAACAGCGAACCAAATGGATTTGACTCCATAACAGTCATTACAGTAAATAATTTCCTTACCAATTTCCTTACCAATAGCGCTTCACTCCCCGGCAACGGCGCCAGAAAATAGTCTTGATGACCCACAAGTATAGGGGGTGTATCGCAGTACTTTCGATAAATAAGAGTGTCGAACCCAACGAGGAGCAGAAGGTGCTGGCAAGTAGTTTTGATCAAGAATTCACTGTAAAAGCTAGCAGACAGGTTTTCAGTAGTATTCGAAACAGCAGGTAAAAACAGTGCAAGTAAATAAACGAGCGCGGCAACAAATGCAGCGAGTGGCCCAATCCTTTTGAGTGCAAAGGACAAGCCGAGTGTGTTACTTATAAGAGACAAATGTTCCTGAGGACACATGGGAATTTCGTCAAGTGCTTTCGCTTCGTGCAACTGGTTAATCTTCATTGTTTTGATAAGTGTTGTGTGGGTGAATCTATGCTAACGCACCGCCCTTCCTAGGACTAATACGCACTTGTGATTATACCCCCTGCAAGCATCCGCGAATGCAGAAAAGTAATTAAGATAAATCTAACCACAGCTTTAAACTCTGAGACCCTACGCTCCCTCGTGCACTATCTTACTAACGGGGGTTCAGGTTTCTGTCACTCCGGCAACCCCTCAACTAGCAAGCTAGGTACACGATGCATTCCCCTAGGCCCATAAAGGTGAAGTGTCATGTAGTCGACGTTCACATGACACCACTAGAAGAATGACACCACAACTTAAATATCAAACCATTAAATATTAACGCAGCATTATTTCACTACTAACAACATGACTTCCCCATGTCCTCAAGAACTACAAACTACTCACAAGACATCATATGGATCATGATCAGAGATGATATGGCAATGAATAACAATCTGGACATGAACACTAATCCACCAAACAAACTCAATAGCATCAATAACAAGGAGTAATCAACACCGGGAGAGTCTCCCCAATGAACTAGACAAGGTACAGCCCTAGATGTTACAGCAAGATGGATGTGGAGTCGGTGGAGATGATGGTGATGGCGCAGTGGATGGGTGATGATGATCCCGATGAAGTCCAGCGTGATGACGATGACGATGGCGATGATTTCCCCTCTCCGGGAGGGAATTTCCCCGGCAGGATCTCCCTGCCAGAGAGCTCTTTCTCTCTCGGTGGTTTCCGTCCCGTGGAGGCGGCGGAATATTTCGTGGACGTACCCCCCGTGCTTAGGTTTTCGGGAGGCAGATATACGCGAAGAGGCAACCTGGGGGGTGGACCCAGGTGGCCACGCCATAGCTGGGCGCGGCCCACAGGCCAGCCGCGCCCAGGTGTGGCGTGGGGCCCACCTGGCTGCCTCCTTTTGGCTGCCTCCGGCATCTGACATTATAAGACCCCCAGAATTGGTTTCGTGATTTTTGGAGTTCCGCTGATATGCTGACTTGACGACGCTTTTTCCAGCAGAAACCTGACTCCGGAAGGATAATTCCCAATAATCATCAAACATGCAAAATAAGGCAAAATAACATAAGTATCATGTATTAATATGAAATATAAGGATAGATAATGACAAATTATGATATAAAATAGTGATGCAAAATGGACGTATCATCGTCTTCTTCCTGTATCCTAACAGATTGACTTTTACAGTAGAACGCATCTAGCCGGCCGGCCGGCCGGTAGGAACCCGTGGAGTCCCCAACCCAGCCCACATGCTAGCCCCAACCAGCACTCCAGCAGAACACCTTCAGTCTCTCCTCCCTCCTCGTTGTCTTCCTGCGGGCCCCCGCCAGAGCGCGCGTGTGGGGCGGCGAGCACGTTCCCCTCGCTTTGCTAGCTTCGGAACGCACCAGCCGCCAGCCAGGCGGCCACCGCGCCGGGGCCCAGCTTCGCCGCCTCAGGCCGCCGTCCTCCGGCTCGGCCTGGCCATGCTTGGTCCTGCCCCTGGTCGCTGCCCCGCCACCAACCCGCCGAACTCGATTCTGTCGACCTCCTGCTACGGCCGCCACCGTGCAGCGTCAATGTCGATGCAGTCGTTCTTCACATGCGCCGAGGAGGGCGGCGGCCACAACAATCTCAAGAATGCACGTCGAGGCGGCGAGCAAGGAGCACGATGTTGGGCCGCAGCCGTGGTCATCGGCGTGGGTTACTCGGGCTTGCGGAGCAGCGGGAGGAGGCGTCGGGGCTGATTTTTCATGCTCGTCCTGCTCCGGCGGCTTGGGCCCGCGGTGGAGGAGGCGGAGCAACGACTTGAACCCGCGACGGAGGAGGCGGCGCAGGGGCTTGGTTTCCGCGGACGAAGACGACGATGCCTGCTGCTTCCGTATCGGCAGCAGACAACGGCGGGTGCGTGTGGACGGCGATAGCGGCGTGGAGGAGGGACCAGCGAGCGCGGCGACGGTGCGAGGCCGGCGAGCGTGGCGACGAACGCGGCGGGTGCGCAGGCGTGCCCGGCGAGCGCAGCGATGGGGCGCGGGGACGCGGCGTGTGCGCGGGCGTGCCCAGCGAGCGCGGCAAGCCGCCGAGCGCATCGACGCGGCGAGGGGCCGCGACGAGCTGACGTGCGAGCAGGACCGACGCGCGACGGTTCTCTCTCGATAGGAAAGGGGTGGCAGAGGAGAAGGGCGGCGAGCCGGCGACAGCACAGGTTGGGGAATTCCGGTCAGAGAGAAGTAGTTGAATTTCAGCGCGGCGGCACGCCACACCCTGGGTGGGAATTTCTGTGAATATAGCCTTTTTTTGTTTTAGTCACATAAATTTTGTAAGTAGAAGTGACGGCTTTGTTCGTACAATGCGTTGTTTTAGTCACATAAATTTTGTAAGTAGAACTGGCGGCTTTGTTCGTATAATGCATTTATCTTTGCAGGCATTGTGGCTTATAGGGAAGTAGCAAAGTTTTTTTTAAAGTACCACCATTAGCTAATTTTTGGACATTTTTGTGAAATATTTCACGAAACCATTTTCGTAAATTTTTAAAATTTGACAGGCCGAGCCCACAATGAAGTTGTAATGACGTCAGCATTGGGCACCTGGCCAGGAAAAGAAAAGCAGAG
This sequence comes from Poa pratensis, assembly GCA_947311845.1. Taxonomy (NCBI): domain Eukaryota; kingdom Viridiplantae; phylum Streptophyta; class Magnoliopsida; order Poales; family Poaceae; genus Poa; species Poa pratensis. The sequence continues at coordinate 13,553,994 of CAMZMU010000113.1, forward strand.
AAACATGCACGAAATATATTTGAAACTTTGCTGAATATTCTCGGGAAATTAAATTTTTCGTGTTGTTGAATATTTTCTTTGGAAAAATATTTATTGAATAAATCTCCAACAAATCTTGTATGGAAACTATTTTAAACTTATAGAAATTGTTGAATATTTTCTTGGAAGAAAATTTATTTGGAAAACTAATCCAACAAATCTTCAACAAAATGAACATTTCTTAGTTTCTGTGAAAGGCTTGAAAATTTCTTGAATTTGCAAAATTTCATAGTTTCACTTTTGTACACAATGGATATTTGGTGCAATATTGTTAAATCTATATTGGTTTTGAGATTATTGCGATTTTTCGAATGTACTGTTAATTCATATTTTGTAGAATGTTTTGTCATTTTTATGGAAAGTAAAATTGATGGAAACTGTGATTTATGAGTAGAGAGAAAAATAGAAACTTCTAAAATGTTGGAAAGGTAAGGAGCATTCTAAAAAAATACGTGTTACAAATTTCAACTTTTTTTGTATTATTAAAATTGTGACAGATGGGTCCCGCATGTCTGTCCGTCAAAATAAAAAGGTTAAAACATGAAAGTTGTTTGGAAGGGTGATATCCATCTACTCGTGAAAGGAAAATTCAAACACTCGTGAAAGAAAAATTCGAACAGATAACCGTGTGCGACGAATTTGACAAAATTCGTCAAATGTTTTTGCGAATCTGGACCCAAAATTAAGGAGCTAGAGTCGACCAAACTCGAAACCGATCACGGGAATGGAACCTACTCGTCAACGAGCATATATTTTTTGTATATGTTTTCATGAAAAGGAGGACCGTCGGATATAGATCGGACGGCGCGGAGGCGGCCGCGCACTATAGAAGTGCTACAGTGCTGGGTACTGTGTGCGCTACAGTAACCGTGATGCTACAGTAGCAGATGCGATAATATATGCACGAAGCTCTCATGGTACTTACGTCACAAGGTAAACTAAAAGGGGAGAGAAATCTATTAGAAGAGAAAAAAGGAAAATATTGTTCAATTATACTGGAGGACCGATTCGCTATTTTTGGAAAATGCGGGGTCTTTTTTTGCAAAAAGGCGCTTCTAAAATGTTGGAAAGGTAAGAAGCATTCTAGAAAAATACGTGTTACAAATTTCAACTTTTTTTGTATTATTAAAATTGTGACAGATGGGTCCCGCACGTGTGTCCGTCAAAATAAAAAGATTAAAACATGAAAATTGTTTGGAAGAGTGATATCCATCTACTCGTGAAAGGAAAATTCAAACACTCGTGAAAGGAAAATTCGAACAAATGACCGTGTGCAACGAATTTGACAAAATTCGTCAAATGTTTTTGCGACTCTGGACCCAAAATTAAGGAGCTAGAGTCGACAAAACTCGAAACCGATAACGAAAATGGAACCTACTCGTCGACACGCATATATTTCATGTATAAGTTTTAATGAAAAGGAGGACCGTCGGATATAGATCGACGGCGCGGAAGTGGCAGCGCACTATAGAAGTGCTACAGTGCTGGGTACTGTGTGCGCTACAGTAGCAAGGCGATAATATATGCACGAAGCTCTCACGGCACTTACGTCACAAGGTAAACTAAAAGGGGAGAGAAATCTATTAGAAGAGAAAAAAGGAAAATATTGTTTAATTTTACTGGAGGACCGATTCGCAATTTTTGGAAAATGCGGGGTCTTTTTGCTAAAAGGTCGTGCACTGTAGATGCTACAGTGTCCGGTACTGTAGCGTGACGCTACAGTCGCCGGAGTGCGGAGAGGCCGTACGTCACAAGGTAAACTAAAAGGGGAGAGAAATCTATTTGAAGTGAAAAAAAGGAAAATATTGTTTAATTTTACTGGAGGACCGATTCGCTATTTTTGGAAAATGCGGGGTCTTTTTGCAAAAAGCCGTGCACTGTAGATGCTACAGTGTCCGGTACTATAGCGTGACGCTACAGTCGACGGAGTGCGGAGAGGCCGTACGTCACAAGGTAAACTAAAAGGGGAGAGAAATCTATTAGAAGAGAAAAAAGGAAAATATTGTTTAATTTTACTGGAGGACCGATTCGCTATTTTTGGAAAATGCGGGGTATTTTTGCAAAAAGGTTGTGCACTGTAGATGTTACAGTGTCCGGTACTGTATCGTGACGCTACAGTCGCCGGAGTGCGGAGAGGCCGGCGATTCCTTCGTCCTTAATATAGTTAGTGATAGGAGGAAGGAGAAGGAGAGAGAGAAGATGGGGCTGAGAGGTGGTCCGCACTGCCACCTCAGCTACTCCTCCACGTGTGCAGCCATGTCAGCCTGACAAATGGCCCCATTAGTCAGTGTGGCTGTTAAAATGCTCTTAGACACGAATTAGTGTAATTTGTAATGTCCCGCCTCACGATTGGTACTGACATGAAAAAATCACCAAAAATAATACTGACTCATGATTTGGCGGACAATTGTGATCGTTTTACATAATTTACTCCCACGCGGGTCTTCTTCTAGCACCCGCGGAATCCCACCGCAAGGGGACTGCAGTTGCTGCTCGCCACCCGGCTGCAACCCCCGCGGGGACGAGCTTGATTCCCTTGCCCAGTCACATGCTTGCTGTGTCACTACGACAGGGAATTGCAAGAAGACCATGTGCGTGCCAAGCTCATGACATTACCGACCCGTTGACGAGATTGAGCTATCGCGGAAGTCCACCTGCTAATTGGCGACGGCAAGGAAATCATCTGCTCACGGAATTGTCGCCTGTTCAAGGGATTGCTCGGCATCAAGCCATCAACAACCTGTGGATTGCCCAAATTAGGAGAATCAAAATTTCAAGATGGGATGAATCCAGTATAACTGCTCCGTGATTCGGTTCCCAAGCTTCCGCTCCATCTGCCGATCTACAGTTATTTTTAATTTTTTGTCACTCGATCCATCTGTGCTCGCCGATCCAGGAGGAAAGCAAGCCTACACGTCATGAAGTATCACGGTGCAAGGCTGCAGTGTCAAGTTTTTCATCTAATCTTTGTTGCTGTCGCTAATTCACGCGTAAATTGAGAGGATATTTTTGCCGGTCTTTTCTCAGTTTTGCGTCGCTGCGCATCTCCATGACAGTTTGACAAACTCTTACACTGGCTCGTGGTCTCACATGTACATAAGATTGACAATGATTTTTATGAAAAAAATATACACATCAAAGTTTGAATGTGCCATCACAATTATAACTTTTGTGAAGATAAACTGTAATTAAATTATAAAAAATCAATGATATTATCAACATAGAGTCTCATCTTTGTCCACAAAAATTTCACATACGGGTTTAATTTAGTCATTATAGGTATACATTACTATGTCAGTCGCAAAACAAACATTATATAGACGTGCGTTGCACGTGCAATTGTACTAGTATTAGAAACTTGACAAGTTTGTTGGTTTGATTGAATGTTCCTGCATTATTCAAGGGGTTCTCTTGGTTCCGACAAACATCTACTTTATGTTCTGTGTCCGTACCATATTTGGTCTGTATCCATTTTCAACAATATTTGTTTCCAGAGTTTCTATATTCGTTTTCCGTTTCCACAAAAAAAAATGAAAACAAATATGACACCACTCAGTCCGTCCGTATCATCTCCGTTTTCATCCTAGCAACTTGTGCGGATGCGTGAAGGGGCGCAGGAGCGAATCGCTAAGGCATAGGATTCCGCTTTGCCTGTTCGGCGGCATAAGAGCATCTCCAGTCGTCCCGCCCAAACGGCCGCCCAAAGCACTTTTTTCGGTCCTTTGGGGCTTTTCGGACAAAAACTGCTCCCACTCGCGGCGCCCAAAGCCTAAATTGTGTCCGGCGCATGTCCGGCAGCGCCCCAACAAACCCTCCGCCTAGGGCATCTTGCGGTGGCCCCGGACACAACTTTGTGTCCGCGTAATCCAATCATTTGCTTCCACGTAGCTCTCTCCTCTATCCCTATCTTTTCCCCCGTCAGAGTCGATTGCGTAGCATAGGCGCCGCCGTCCTCCTCCTCGGCGAGCACGAGATGGGCTGCCCGGGTACGCAGCCCGGGCGCCGCCGTCCTCCTCCTCTGTCTCCTTCGCCGCCGTCCTGGAGGTCACTGCTTGGGCCGTCACCGTATGTCGCCGTCGCGGGCTCGTCGTGCTGGAGCTCCATGGACCGGCCGACCGACGGATGACCGCCTCCACACGGACGTCCTCGGAGCTAGGCGCCTCTGCAGACTGCTCTGGTTGGTAGTATCGATCGATACTAGTGCATGGCCATAGATCGATCGATACTAGTATCGATAGCTAGCTGCAATTTGTGTACTAGTATTGCAGACCCATCTCGTGCTCTCCTCGTCCCCGCGAGCTCGCGCTGCAATGGAGGAGCACACCGCAGCCATCCTCTCCTCGTCCTGCCACCCTCTTCCCCGGCGAGCTCGCGCTGCAATGGAGGAGCGCACCGCAGCCATCCTCTCCTCGTCCTGCCACCCTCTTCCCCGGCGAGCTGGCGCTGCAATGGAGGAGCGCACCGCAGCCATCCTCTCCTCGTCCTGCCACCCTCTTCCCCGGCGAGCTCGCGCTGCCAGCAGCCCGTCCCGGAGCAGAGGTCCGTGGTCGTCGGCCTCTGCAGTCTGCTACGGGGTGCGCCTCGCCGTGGTGCAGAGCAGTGCCGCGGTGGTACAGCTCGAGGACGAGGAGCAGCTCCGGCTTCACACGGTCGTGCGCGCCGGCGCCGGCGTCGACCTGGTGGTGGCCGTTCAAGCCCATCATGTGTTTGTGAGAATGCATAAACGAGTTTGTCCAAAACGGTTAGGGTGTGCGACTGGGGAGCGAGGAAAAGCGAGGCCGCCTATTGTTGATTATTCGTCCGGACACGCCCCAAATCACCCATCCGGACACCCTTTGGGCGGCCGTTTGGGCGGGACGACTGGAGATGCTCTAAACCAAGTCTATTTGGGCCGGCGTAAACAAAAATATGTTTGGGCAAAAAAAATGTACAGAAAAGAAACAAGACATCCTGATCCTACTAGCTCTTCCCGGTTACACTAAAAAATGTCTCCCCACACTGTCGAAAAGGAAAAACTCTTCCAGGTTTTGCTTAGCATCAGGTCAAGAACACATAATTTCAATAGAAGAAATAACACTTGAAAAAAACTATATTACAGAAACAAGAACAAAAAGCTTAATGGAGGCGATTGTTACTTCCATATAGTCACTGATACATAAAACATTTTATAGAATAAACCATAGCATGCAAGGTGAACTCTTACTCTCTTAGCCCTTCAAGTTCATGGCGCTGGGCTGCTGGCCTCCGTCGACTTCCATGGAGAACGCTGCTCTCCGACGAGGAGCTGTACTTCTCCTCCGACGACGCCACAACTAAGTCCGACCCGACCTTCCAGTACTTCCCGTCCTTGGCGCCGCACTTGCTTCCCTTGCCGTGCGCCGGCGGCTCTTCGCTGTCCGAGCTTGACACCGATACTTCCCTCCAGTTGCTCCACATCCTGAGCATTATGTACAGCAGAGCCATGCACACAGCTGCTGAGACGATGGCAATGGCCGCCACGATGCCGGATACCATGGCGTTCGGCAGCCGCCTCCCGTTCGCCCCACACGTTCGCAGCGGCGCGCCGCAGAGCTCTTCATTGCCAGCGTAGGACGTAGCTGGGAAGCTCGATAGCACGGCAGGTATCATGCCTGAGAGGAGATTCTCCGACAGGTTCAGGCGGTTCAGGCTGGTGAGCTGCAGCAGCGAGGATGGTATCTGCCCATGGAGCTGGTTGGAGGACAGGTTCAGCCGCTCCAGTTTCACGAGGTTACCAAGGGACGTCGGGATCTGGCCGGACAGCTTGTTCCGGCTTAGGTCCAGCATCACCTGCAGCTCCGATAGCTGTCCGAGCTCCAGTGGGATCGGCCCCTCAAGCGAGTTCTCCGACAGGCTCAGCTCGTACAGCTTATTGCACTGCCGGAGCGTCGGTGGGATGACGCCGGTGAGGCTGTTCTTCTGGAGGTTGAGAACGTTCAGGGATGTGAGCCTCCCGATCTCCTGTGGAATGTTGCCGGAGAGATGGTTGTCGCGGAGAGACAGCTTGAGGAGGCTCGAGCAGTTGCCGAGCTCCACTGGTATTCCACCGGTTAATGCATTCGACGAGAGGTCGAGCTCTCCGAGGAAGCGCAGGCTGCCAAGCCAAGAAGGCACGGAGCCTGTCAGACTGTTTCCTTCAAGATTCAGATGGGTGAGCTGCAAGCAGCTGGAGAGCTCCGACGGGATATCGCCAGAGAAGTTGTTGGATGAGAGGTCAAGCATCCTGAGTTGAGTCAGGTTGCCCAACTCGGCCGGGATTGCACCTGCGAGCTGGTTGCCAGCCAGCTGGAGCCGGACCATGTTCTGCGACCGTGCAACTGCCGTTGGGATGACACCGGAGAATTTGTTGTCAGTCAGAACCAGCACGGCGAGGGAGCTTGACCCAAGGAGAGGGATAACGCTGCCACTGAACTTGTTGTGCGAAATGTTGATCACCGTCAGGTTCTTGAGCTCGAACAGTGCCTCTGGCGGGGGCCCTCGAGCGAGTTGTTGTACAGGGTGATGATGCTGAGCTGGGTGAGATGGCCGAATGTGTCCGGCAATGCTCCTGAGAGCCGGTTGTCCGCCAATGCCAGGGCTTGGAGCTGGCTGCACTCACCGAGGCTCGCCGGAATCGAGCCAGACAAGTCATTCTGACGGAGCTGAAGCACTGCCAGGTTCTTGAGGTTCCCAATCCTCTCAGGGATAGTCCCATGGAAATGGTTGCCGAAGAAGTCGACCTCCTCCAAGCTCGTGCAGTTGGTGATCTCATCAGGTATGGTCCCAGACATCTGGTTCTCGTAGAGGAACAAGATCGTCAGCTTCTGCAGTTGGCCAATCTCTGGTGGGATCACACCGGTGAGGCCATTGTGGTACAGGGTCAGTACCTCCAGGTTGCCCAAGTTTCCTATCTGAGGTGGAAGAACACCAGTGAGGCTATTGTTGTGCAGCACAAGGTTGGCGAGGTTCGACAACCGGTCAATCTCCGATGGAATCTTTCCGGTGAAGCTGTTGTTCGACGCATCAATGGATCGCAGAGAAATACAGTTGAGCAACCCCTCAATGCCTCCTTCAAGGTTGTTCCCGGCAAGGAACAAGTTCTCCAAGCTTGAGTTCCCGGGGCAAAGGCCTTCAGGGATGGTACCATCGAGGAGATTGTCAGATAGCACAAGGTACTTCAGGTTCTTCAGCTGCGATGCAGAGATGCTGATCCTCCCAGAAATGTTGTTCTTGGACAAGTCCAGAACCTGCAGCTGGCTCAGCTGATTCAGCTCTTCCGGAATGGCCCCGGTCAGGCTGTTACCTAGCAGGTTGAGGTATGTCAGGCTGGAAAGGCTCCCAATTTCTGCCGGAATCACGCCAGAAAACTGATTGTTTGCAAGGTTGAGAGACTGGAGAACACTCAGGCTGCCAATGAAAGATGGGATGCTGCCGGTGAAAGTGTTGTTGTCCAAGACCAGCTGCTGCAGGTTCTTCAGGTTGCCAATCTGCTGGGGAATGGTGCCACTCAGCTGGCAATAGGCCAGGGCTAACATCTCGAACTCCGTGCAGTTGCCGAGGTGCGGTGGTATCTCGCCGTGCAGCCGGTTGTCGCCAATCCTGAGAACATTGAGGTTCTCAAGGAGGCCAAGCTCCTCTGGGATGGTACCGGTGAGGAAGTTGGAGTACAGGAGCAGCTTCTTCAGATTCTGAAGCATGCCAAGCTCCGGCGGGATTGGCCCGGTGAGGGAGTTGGAGGACAAGTCGATGAACTCAAGAGACACAAGGCCGGCTATCACCGGCGATATTGTGCCTGATAGGCCGTATCCGGATAAGTTGAGGCCTACCACAATGCTCTCTCCTGACAGGCATGAAACACCATGCCAGGAGCACACATCAGCCTCCGGCGACCAGCCGGAGAGGATGCCTTCAGGATCGATGAAACTGGACTTCATCTGCAGGAGCGTAGTAGGAGCCATGGCTGGTGTGGCTACACATCCTGGTGCAAGCAGGATGCCAAAGAGCAAAGGTAGAAGAAGAGCAAGCTGAATGGCCATTGCTAAGATGATATCATCCAACTGTGAAGCTACAAAGAGGAACTGAACTTACAGGGCTGCTACTCTCGAGATGAGGTGTGTATAAACCCCCATTGCTGTGGTGTGGTAGTAGCCTGAGCTGCAAAGGGAAAAGGGAATTGTCAAACACTACCTGCTCTGTATATCAGCCAGTGAATGTGCTGAGTTGCTAGTAGTGAAGATGCACTACAAGCCAAAGGAGAAGGCAGGGTACGTAGAAACCTGGATATAAAATTTGAGTAATCAGAGTAGCTTTAAATAACACATAGCTCATTAGGTATTTTAAAGGCTAACCTTGTTGCTTTGACTTATTACTTCAGCTTCTTCTGCGTGATCTCTAGTGACAAGAATGAAAAGGGCACTGGAAATTAGTAAACTGGTGCACTTTACAGAATGTACGTGCTTAAACAGTTCAACTACTCTCCTTGATTTGGTGGCATAAGGACAACTACGTGATGCATCCAAGCTTGATTAAATAGTATTCTTGCTGAGGTTTGGTGACAAAAAGCCTAACCGGGTGTACTTACATGAGTTACGTCGTTCACCCGTAGGGAAATTCCTTCTGGTAGCCTAACTTGGCAACCATCAACTACTCAAGGCACTGATAGCTTTGTAACTGTAACAAAGGCATACTAGGTGTTTCGGGTCGTATATCTAGATGGTAGATGCACCCATTATGTAAAAAAAAATTTAAATACTTTCTAAAATGTCAAAAAACAATCAAACAAAAATTTCGGATATGCACCTGCATATTCTATGTTCGCACAAAAAATTTCGTTAAAAATGATATTTTTATGGCCTGGGTAAAAAAACAAAGAAATGTTTCGTGAAAATTTATTTTGGAGCACCGGAATTTATCTTTTTTACACAGGCCACAAAAAATGTTATTTTTTAACGAAACTTCTGCGAACATAAAATATGTGGATATATATCCGAAATTTTTTTATAGAATTTTTCGACATTTTGAAGTATAATTTTTGCATATTGGGTGCATCTACACCTATGAGCCAAAGGTGATTTCCCATACTACATGCTATGAACAACGAGGGTCTACTACTAACATCACATACCTGAAGATAGTGCATGCACTTGTATTATGAAGAGATAATCTATGACATGTATGATTCTGAATAGACCATATGAACAGAGAAGGACCAATCACCAAGTGAGCCAGACCCACTAGTGGCATTTCAATTATAAGGTAGTGGGAAAGTGACTTTTACATAGGAGTGACAGTGACATAACTGAATCTCAAGAGACCACAGCAAGCAAAAAAAAAAAAGAGGAAAAAACTTACAGTAACCACCACAAGAGAGTCCTGTCCACCCCCATGCCTTGCCAGGCAGCAGTGCAGCAGCACGCATGGGCCGCACCAGCTCACACTTTGCTTTGTTTCCTTCAGTTCAACTGCACGTCCCTGGGATTCCATGGGGAGGGCAAGTCCAATCAGATAAGGACATACAGTTGCCCGGTTATACAAAAGTGGCATTGCAATCCTAATGATGCAGCCACGCCCACCTCTTTGGTTTAGACTCTGAATCCTGGAACACAGGAAATGGCATCCCATTTCAGATTTCAGGTCGTTTGAGAACACGAGAAATTTTTCTGGGTCCTGCGAGAATTGAACTGTGGTTACTGCTCATGTGAAAGCCCTGCATTGTAAACATGCTGTTCCTTCTGGTGAGCAAGCTTTGTTGAGCAATTTTCCAGTCAGTTAATTGCTCATTCAGGTGTTAAACCACCATTGTAAAGAGCTTTGTATGGATGAATAGAGGTTCAGAAAATCAGAAAAGAATTGGAAAGGGCAGTAGATGTATAGAAGTCTCCACCTACTCACCAGTCGGTGACATGAAGACAATGATGTGCTGTTGGTGTAATGGTTGCATCATTGGTCCAAGATTGACTTTGTTCTGCATTCAAACAATTTAGTATCGTGTCCTGATTGAGCTGGGTTTGACTTGTGCTTCCATAACACTTTGCCTTTTTCTTGCACGTTTCTCACTTGCTCACTCACGGGAGTTGGGATTCGGGTTTATCAGACAGGTGTACAATATTGTTTACTTTATTCTTGTTTATCTTACAACGAGCCATTCAATTAAGCATCAGGAAGATCTATATTTCTAAGATAAGATACCGCAGAACGAGCCGCCTTAAGCATAGAATATAAATGTCAGTACAAACATTCTTGGACAAATGGATAAATCCAGTATGCATGCCATTGAATGATACATGTGGAAGTGGGACAATCATTTGCTACATGGAAATAAGGGCATACGGACCCTACCCTTGTGATAGCAATTCTGAACTAATGAAGTACACTAATATGACTATCTTCAGAATCCATAGTGTCGTCTACTTGAATTATTTTGCTACACCAAGGGAATATCTTGTAATAAATGGGATCAAGAAGACTAGAATAGGCATCTTTTATCATAGGAAAAACAGAGGAAAATTTTAAAGATTTTAGGATTCTCTATAAAGGGGTCTAAATAGCATCACAGCATGCCATATGCATCTTCTAATTACGATACACATCACTCTGCTGTCATCTTCATGCAACACAACACAATACAACACAACAATTTGGCTATTTTAAGAAATATCGGAAGGGTATTAATATGCGTACTTTACATATTATTCGTGCAATCAGTAGCCCTTTGTTTCTCGGTCATTACTGATCATGCTTTTTTCAGGATTCTAATTGACACCCAGCCCAGCCCAGCCATTTCATTTCCTTATTCTATGTTTGCATTATTTTAATAAGTGTGAACCAAAATGCCTCGTTCCCCTGAAAAAAAAACCAAAATGCCTAATAATCTACATACAATGCATTGCAATGATTATTAGATCGACAAATGAATAAATCCAGTTTGCATGCCATTGAATGATACATGTGGAAGTGGAACAATCATTTGCTACATTGAAATAAGTGTACACGAACCCTACCCTTGTGGTAGCAAATCTGAACTAAAGAACTACTAATATGATTATCTTCAGCATCCATAGTATTTGTATATTATATTCAGATTATTCTAGAAAAAAACAGGGTCATCTCAATGGAATATCTTGCTATTAATGGGATCAAGAAGAGCCATCCTTTATCATAGGAAAAACAGAGGACATTTTAAGGATTTTAGGATTCGACAAAAACGGGTCTAAGTAGGATTACAGCATGCCATATGAATCTTCTAATTATGATACACCGGCACACTTATTTTGGCAAAAATTCCCTATGCTGTCATCTTCATGCAACACAACACAACGCAACACATAACAACACAACAATTTGGCTATTTTAAAGAAATATTGTAAGTGTATTAATATGCTCTACATTACATATTATTTGTCCAATCAGTAGCGGTTTTGTTTCTCGGTCATTACTGATCATGCTTTTTTCAGGATTCGTATTGACACCCAGCCCAGCCCAGCCATTTCATTTCCTTATTCTATGTTGCATTGTTTTATAATGTGAAGCAAAATGCCTCATTCCCCCAAAAAAGAAAAACCAAAATGCCTAATCATCTAAATACAATGCATTGCAATGATTATTAGATCTAGTGACTAACCTAGCTGTAATGGCACGCAAGATGTAATTTGTACAGCTAACCATGTGCTTGAGCAAATAAACCGCACCTTCCCCCGAGCAGTACATAGACAGCAGGACTTATCTTTGCAAACGATGCACCCAATCAGCAGGGACTGGCTACCTTTTTCAGTTAGGAGATCCGAAAGCACACCTCCTTTCAGATAATCTGTCTGGCAAAAGCGCTTTTGCTCGCATGATCGGTCGTTGACTCCACCATGCCATTAGCAGGAGATTAACAACCCGCCTGGTGCAGGGACACACTGCGTGGCGAGCTGACAATGTGCAGTGTAAGAGAGGGAAAGGAGTCGCTGCAACCATTACCAACCCATGTCATGTCAGTCAGAGGATGTGAGTGTCAAGGAAGCAACCAAGTTCACTGGGGCTGATAGCTAGATCGGTATCCGTGGATGCCAGCCCGATTGCTCCATCCGGTCGCAGATTACCGGAGGTGGAAGACTTGGAAGAACCAGGATAAATTGATCTGTCAGCAGCTCGATCTGCCCGGGTTCGGCTCATGCTGATGGCAGTGATGGGGTTTGTGCATCTCAGATGTAACACTTTACCATGGGTTGGTTCGTCAATCGGCATCCGGTGTGTTTCCTGATCAGAAGCAGCAGCCAGTTTGAGTCTTCCATCCATCTTAGGTGACAGCGAATCGTTCACCCTGAACTCATCCTCAAGCCACAAGAAGTTCCTCGGTGCGGCCTCCAGCCCATCGATGGTGAACATCGGAGCATATTGCCACCTCCGGAAGGGAACATATATAAGATCGAACACCCCGTGGGTGACGTAGCTCAAATGAAAGAAACATCGTCAATTCTTCCACGAAACATCGGGGGGGGGGGGGGGGGGGGGATGTGTCAGACCTTCGGGTAGGCCGACTTACCGATCGAAGGAAGAGGATGAAGGAGTGGAGCTCGGTGCTCAGATTTATAGCTAGGAATTGGAAAGTGCAGAATTGGTAAAGAACTGGTAAAGAACAGGTAAGGAAAAACTAGGTTTTTTTTTGTATTATGCGTGCCACCCATCCACCCTCTCTCTTTATATCCAAAGAGCAGGACCACGCAGTTTAGCTTAAGTAGCATTACAGACATAATCGTGATTAACGCGGGAATTGAAGCACAATTAGGGAATTTAAAGAGTAACAGGTGAGCCGTCCGATGTGAGTGCCGAAACGGTATCTTGCCATCTGGGCCGCTCGCTGCTGTCGGGCGGCCTGTAGGTCCTCACGCCAAGATTGAAACTTCTGAAGAACAGAGAGGATCCTGACAGTACTCCCCCGAGACAAGACCTCAGGGCTTGAAGGCAGGAAACGTGGAGCGCATGAAATCGGCGTCCTCCCACGTTGCTTCATCCAGTGTCATGCCTTCCCAATGTATCAGCCATTGCGGAACAGCTATGTCATATGCTCCAGCGGTTCTCTGAACCTGTCGACGTTGCAGAATGGCAAGAGGGAGTATCTTGAGTTTACCAGTTGGAGATACCAGCAGAAGATTTGCATTTGGCACGGCTGAAGGCCCAAGTGTTTCTTCAGCTGGTTGACATGAAACACGTCATGGATTTGAGTGCCAGGAGGCAGCTGGAGTTTGTAAGCTCGTTTTCCCACTGGTTGTGTGACCCGGAATGGCCCATACCATTTAGATGCCAGTTTCAATGGGTTGCGTTGTCCCAAAGTATGTTCTCGGTGAGGCTGCATCTTTAAGTAAACCATATCTCCAACAACAAAGGATCTGTCAGTTCGCTTCTTATCTGCATGCTTCTTCATAGTGGCTTGTGCCTTTGCCAAGTTTTGTTGCAGAATTGACACCATTTGCTGTTTGCTGTCAAGAGTATCTTGCGCTTCAGTTGAAATGGTAGCTGGGATAGATAAATATGTCAGCATTGGTGGAGGGTATTCATACAGAGCTTCAAAGAGAGACATCTTGATAGAAGTATGATAGCTGCTGTTATACCACCACTCAGCAGTAGGGAGCCAGTCAACCCATTTCTTTGGTTCAGCAAACGCCATACATCGCAAATATTGCTCAAGGCATTGGTTTACGCGTTCAGTTTGACCATCACTCTCTGGATGGTAAGCAGTGGTGAAATGGAGTGAAATTTGGAGAGCAGAGAAAAGTTCCTGCCAGAGTTTGCTTGTGAAAACTCGATCTCTGTCGCTTGTGATTACAGTTGGCGGACCATGTAATCTGAAGACATTGTCCATCACTAGGCTGGCAACCTTCTGCATTGTATAAGGGTGTGACAGTGCTAGGAAGTGGGAGTATTTCGTGAGTCTATCGACAATGACCAAGATGACATCCTTTCCTTTTGATTTTGGGAGCCCTTCTATGAAGTCCATACTTATTTCAGACCACTTGGCTTTAGGAATGGGTAAGGGATCAAGGAGTCCAGGATATGGCACTTTCTCTGTTTTTGAGATTTGGTAGACAGGACATTCAGCAATAAGTTGGGCTATGTACAGCTTCAGTTTGGGCCAGTAAAAGACTTGCTTGATTCTCTGATATGTCACTCTCGCTCCCGAGTGTCCACCAAAAACGGAAGCGTGGAAAGAAGTGAAGATCTTGTTGCGCAAGTCAGAGGAGGTTCCTATATAGATTCTGCCTTTATATCTCAGTACCCCAGACTGCAGTGAGAACTTAGTGTTTCCCTCTGTAGATACTGCCAATTCTTGCAACAGTCGCTTGCAGTGATCATCTTGAGAGTAAGAAGCAGTGATGTCCAGCGTCCAAGCTGGTATTGCCATTGAAGTAGCTGAGCAAGAATCAGGTGCAGTGTTGTCATCAATATCTTCATCATGTTTCTGATATTGTCTAGACAATGCGTCAGCTACGGTGTTTTCACTACCTTTCTTATATTCAACTTAAAGTCGAATTCCAGGAGTTTAAGCATCAGCTTGTGCTGTATTCCTTCCACTAGTCTTTGGCTGGCAATGTACTTTAGGCTTTTCTGGTCAGTTTTAATGACCAGTTTGTTGCCAAGGAAGTAATGACACCATTTCTTTAGGGCTTCCAATATTGCCATGGCCTCTTTTTCATAAATGGATTTGGTGCTGTTCTGAGGACCTAAGCACCTGCTGAAGTAAGCCAAAGGTCTTCCCTCTTGCATCAAGACTGCACCTAGGCCAGTAGCACAAGCATCCGTTTCAAGGGTGAAAGGCAAGGTGTAATTGGGCAGAGCCAGCAATGGAGGATTAGTCATAATTTCTTTCAGCTTGTCAAAAGCTTTCTGTTGCTCCGGACCCCAATGGAAAGCATCCTTTTTGAGAACCGCATACAGTGGCTGGCAAATCAGAGCATAAAGGATGATGAACCGTTTGTAGTAACCAGTAAGTCCAAGGAAAGCTCGTAGCTGGGTTATTGTCAGAGGTACTTTCCAGTTAACAATTTCACTGATTTTAGCTGGGTTTGTCTGCACGCCGGCTCCTGAGATAATGTGCCCGAGATACTCTACCTATGGTTGCCCAAAAGCACACTTGGAGAGTTTTGCTCTGAGTTGGTTGGCTCGGAACACTTCCATGACTAACTTCAGGTGTTTTTCATGTTCTGCCTCTGACTTGCTGTAGACTAGTATATCATCGAAAAATACTAGTACAAACTTCCTCAAATATGGAGAGAACACTTTGTTCATCAGTTCCTGAAAAGTCGCTGGCGCGTTGCACAACCCAAATGGCATGACTGTATACTCATAGTGCCCTAGGTGAGTGGAAAATGCTGTCTTGGGAATGCTGGCTTCGTTCATCCGGATTTGATGATATCCCGAACGTAAGTCAAATTTTGAGAATATGACAGCACCATGCAATTCATCGAGCAGGTCCTCGATAACTGGTATCAGAAATTTGTTTTTCACTATCAACTCATTCAGTGCTCTAAAATCAATACAGAGTCTCCAAGATTTGTCCCTTTTGCAGACTAGAAGCAGTGGTGATGAGTATGGACTGTGGCTTGGTCGGATTTCAGAGTTTTTCAGCATTTCTTTGACCAGTAATTCCACCGAGTCTTTTTGGCTTTAGACATCCTGTAGGGTCGAATATTTGGTGGTTTGGCACCTGGGATGAGAGGAATGTGGTGATCACAATCCCTTTGTGGAGGAAGTCCAGACGGTTCCTGAAAAATGTCCTGAAATTGATGCACGAGATTCTCAATTCCCTCAGTCAATGGTACTTGTTTATCAGCAGTCTCTGATTCCGAGTGGTCAGCAGCTGCTAGAAGATAATAGCCCATGGCACCCTGAGAGAGCATTTATTACAGGTTTCGGATGATATCAAGAACTTCTGCTTAGGTATGAGGTGATCCTAAAATGTGTGGATGGATCCCTGTATTGCCTGAGAGATTGTCCTCTCGATGAAGTCAAATGTTACTGGGTTGTGCAGTTTAAACCAGTTAACACTCAAGATGACTTCTGAACCTTGTAACTCCAATATCCTGAAATCTGCTTGGAATTTGTGTCCCTGAATGGAAAATGGGCAAGCTAAAGCGACTGAGGTGGATGTCAGAGTACCTCCTCCAGCTACTGTCACTGTTCTGTGAGTGGCCTGTGTCATTGGGATTTTGTTTCGCAAGGCAAATTGATAATCCATAAATGTATTATTGCTGCCAGTGTCGGCCAGAGCAAGAGCTTGGGCTCTAGGGAAATTCAGCAACAATGACAAAGTTGATTCAGCTGGACACCCTCGATAAGCTGCATCAAAATCTTCATTGCAATATCATTGTTTGCTTGTCCTTGTGGTTGCTGTTGTGCCACAACTGGAGGTTGTTGTGGTTGTGTAGCAGGAGGTTCTGGGTGTGCTTGTGCAACAGGAGCTTCTTGGTGTACTTGAGCAGCAGGAGCTACTTGGAGCTGGTTCAGTTCCTCTGCTTGTTCCTCATCATCCGAGTCGAGCTGCATTGTTATTTTGTTGAGTGCCCTCTGCATTTGTTGGCATCGATGGCCGAGAGTCCAGTTTTCTGGACAGTACCAGCAGCGCTTGGGTTCTCTGTTACGCTCATTCGGAACCCTTGGTCTGACCTCTCTTGCTTGAGGTGGTCTTGCTTGTTGTTGAGGATAGTTCCTCTGTACAGGTATTGGTGCTGCTGGCCTCCTGTTTGCTGAAAGATAGGCCTTTTCATATTGCCTGGCATAATAGTAAGCAGACAATAGGGTGGTAGGTTGCTGACACTGCACTGTCAGACGAATGCCCTCTTTCAACCCACTTATAAACCTATCAATGAAGAAGTCCTGAGGAAAATAAGGCCGGTCACGCTTCATTTGAGTCATCCAAGGCTCATACTGGTCGATGTATGCATTGACAGTCGTGACTTGGTGCAACTGCTGCAGCTGCTCCATTGGGTCGGCAATTGAGTTGTCAGGGAATCGCTCAATCAATATCTTGCACAGGTTGTGCCAGCTGATTGTGTGTAAGTTCACACCAGCACTGCTGATCCAGGTCTTTGCTTGACCCTTGATGTGCGCTAGCCCCAGCGTACTTTGTGTTCTGTCGGAATTGATACCAGCGTGAAGATGTCTTCGCACTCGAGAATCCAAGCTCGAGGATTGTCCCCATGAAACAGTGGTAACTCCACATGTGGTGTGCGAAGTTGGGGCTCTTGTTGCTGGTAGGTGTGGTTTTGTCTGTGCTGATCTTGTGGGGGTGTTGTAGTGTGTAGAGGTTGCGGGTATTGTTGTGGCTGTTGTGGTGGTGGAGTTGGTGGTGGGTAGGAAGGTGCATATGGTGGTAGTGGATAGTAGGTGTGAGGCGGATAGGCGTATGGATTGTAGGGAAAAGGCTGAGAAGTTTGGTAATATTGTGGTTGGGATGATGGCGTTGTGAGCTGAGTGTAATGAGGTTGAGTTGGTGGGAATTGAGTGGTGGTGACGATAGGCGGTGTGGTGGTCAGAATTGGTTGCTGGTAGGCATTTGGGCGAGCACCTTGTGGCTGGCTCATAGGTGGTGGAAGTGGGAATTGGTCGGATGTGGTGTTCGAAGATGGTTGCGGGTAGGCATTTGAGCAAGCACCTTGTGGGTAGCTCGTGTGAGGTAGGAGTGGTAGTTGTTCTGGTGTGAGGTTGCCCAAGTTGGGTGGGAAGGGAGGGTGAGATGGCGGCTGGGATGTTGATGAAGGCGTAGGTTGCTCTGGTATAGGAGACAGGCCTTGGGATGAGATGGGTGGTGGAGTCATAAAGCGAGTGTCTTTGGTGGTGGTTGATGAGTCCGACATCGGCTGTGATCCTACAGGTGCGAAATTGGCAGCCATAGATTGCATGAGCTGGGAGAGTTTAGCTACCTCGTCATGGATCGAGTCGATGGAGTACTGTTGCCGATCAAGACGGCGACCCATCTGGACGAACTCGCGAGGAAGGTGATCACGGATCCTTTCCTCATCTTGTTCATCTTCTTCGTCCTCCGACGTGGCTGGGATCTGCAAGCTTGGGTCGGTAACGGTAGAACCCTCTGCACCTTTTTGCGCCGCAGCCACGCGGTCGCGCGAGGTGGATCTGGGCCGGCGCGTCGTCGTCATGCCGGTGAACACGAGAGAGCGTCGCGAAGGGATTTACCGCCGGATCGAGGTGAACCAGCAACCTTGCGATGGCTATCTTGGAGAAGAAGAAAACAGATCGGCTGCTTTCTTGGGAGGGAGGTGTAACAGCCCAAAGTGTGAAAACCTAAAAACCTGAGTAAAATTTTCACTTTTGCTTAATACATGCATCATTGCATCATAGCATCCTTGTTAAGTTGCTAAACAACACACACGAATGGGTTGGGAAACTTTGCGAAACACAAAATGCAAACTCTGTTTCAACAACATCTCCAAACAATGTGGTACCCAAAGTTGCAAAACAAAAATACTTTGACATCTCGTATTTGTCAAGGAAGTTCCAAGAGCTCAAATCAATATTTTGACTTGCTTCAAAATTCTAAAAGAGTATTACGTTGGAAATTCTAAAAAAAAAAGACCTATAAGCAACTTCTTATTTTATTCCCCAAGCATCTGACATCCAAATGACTTCAAAATTCTTGGAGTGCTTGCCAAGGGTGCAGGGAGGATGCACAAAAATTGGCATAATTTTCAGAAGTGTTTAAATGCCTCAAATAATTCAAATCCTGTGCTGAAATGTTTTCCCAGTACTGAAAAGGACCGATCCGTGATGGCAGCAAGTTCTCCAGGGGGCAAAGTGTAAAATCGTCTTCTTCCATCTCCCTCTGTAGCGACCGTGCGTGCAGCGAGGTGGTGCCGGACCATCTCGATGCCGTGCACGCCGACAGGCCCCCACTCCTCTGCCCTCACCTGCAGGAGAGCAGCCCCACGAGGCCATGCTGCCCCATCCCCCACTCGCGCCCCCTTTCCCTTTTCTTCCCCGAGCACGAACCACCGCGCCATGGTTGCCGCCCAAGCCATGCTCGTAGCCGCCGTTCGAGAAGCTCCCGAGTAAATCGAGCTCCACCACCATCTCCGCCGTGCTTTGCTCCACCTCCCTGACAAAGGAATCGACCGGGCAGGTTGTGCGTTGACCGTGCCGCCCGCTTCCTCGCCGACCACCGCCGCGGCTCCGCCGCCCGCATTCGTCGCCATTGAGCCATCCCTGCCTCGCCGTTACCGAGCAAGCGTGCGTGGTGAGCATCCCCGTGCAGTGGCACATCTTCCCTTCCCTCTCCCCCTTTGCTTTCACCGCTCCGTCGCCGTATTTCACTCGCCACCGTACGCCGGCGTGCGTCGCCTTCTTTTCCTTCTTCCACGCGAGACCGGTCACCGAGACGGCCTAGGCCGGGCCGAAGGCCGTCCGTCTCTGGGCCCTAACCGGCCGTGGGCCGGCCCAAACCGGCCGAAAGGCCGGATGTCTCTGTTACCTGCCCAGCCGTGAGCCCAGCCCAGACCGGGCTGAGGGCCGGAAGCCTCTGGACCCAGGCCGGCCTGCAAAACGGCCCAGGCTGGGCTGAGGGCTGGTTTGACTGTTTTTTTTAGGGGTGTTTTTTTCATTTCCCCTCCCTTTTGCGTATGTTCCCCGCTCCTCCCCCGCGACGTAGGGACAGGGACTCGATGATTCCTTCATGTTCCATCGCTCTCCCGCGGAGTCGAGTAAATAAAAAAATTATCGTTGGATTTAAAATATTCGAAAGTAAATAATTAAAAAGAGGAATTTCTAAAATTAATAACTTTTTATCGGGACCTCAGAAAAAGGTGTTCGATATACCGAAATGTTCAGAAAATTATGAATCACCCAGAATCATCATCATCATGCATAATTGATCACAACTACATTAATATACTTCTAGTAACACTAGAATCATTAAGTTTAACATGGGGTTATTCCAAATACTGCAAATAATATAATGGGGACCCCATTTAACTTGTTGATCATGTTCGAAGCTACTAGGGTGCATTTAAAATGCCATGTCATCATGTGTCTGCGCATTGCATTTGCTAAAGCATGTGTGGTGTTTGATTGCTCTTCCGTTGTCATGTTTCGATAGATCAAGCAGCCGGGGTTACTCCACCATACCCCGAGGATCCGTACTACCAGTACCCTGAACAAGGCAAGCGTCATCCCCCCTCTGAGCATATCTTATCCTATGTTTCCGCAACTATTTTCTCCACTATAATATTGCATGCGGTTCCAAATGTCAACTTTATTGGTTTAGAGTATCCTATAGTTGCATTAAGTTTTCCGATGCCAATACCGGTTTCCCCTCCTATTATCCATAGGTTTGTATCGTTGGCCTGAGATACCTACTATGCTATGTTGATGCTTAGCCATGCTTAGTTAATTGCATAGCTATACGATGGATGGTTCATGTTGGAAACAGATGATGATGATGAGAATGATGGTGGAGAAATTGTGGTGACGGATAATAAAATGCTTAAAGGTGGGGATGAGGGGCCACTGTGGTTGTGGTGCTTTGTCTCATTCCCGCCGCCTAGGTGCGAGTTCTTTACCTCTTGAACCAAGACTGAGCGTGCAACCATGCGTGAGGCCTACGCATTTGCAGGAACCCTCATAGACTAAATAACTCGGGCGGGGCTAGACAGGGTCCTCTAGTTCGGGCTTCCATTTGCGCGTGCGTGATGATGGTGGGATGAACTGAGATGAGGATGATGGTATTAGGGAAATGAGTGGCCACAGGGCACGGTGTCAATGATCCGCTGCTCCGTCCTCACTGATGATCCTGGGTTAGTCCTTAACGAGGGAGAAGTCGACACCGCTCACACCCAGCCGGCTTTCCAAGGAAGAGAGCTAATGATCAGGTAATGGGCCGGACGGTACGCGTGGCAAACATTTGTACACCCCTGCAGGGTTAAATCTTTTCGAAAAGCCGTGTCCGCGGTTATGGACGAACTTGGGAAGTGAAGATAAGATCATAGAATAACTTTAACGGAATGATTAAAAACTGGGTACTAGAGGTACCACTCACAAATGCAAGGTGAGCTTCCTCGACGGTGATTCGGGGAGGTGCCTTTGATGAACAGGTACAGTGGTTGATGTTGAGTAAGGTGATGAAAGAAAGAGTTACTCCTTACCTCTTTTAAAAGCATTCTGATTAGATGATGCCTCTGAGTTATGTTTTTCATAAATAAAATCAGCTTTATGCAAAACAGCCATAAAACCTTGAAAGCCAATTCATCGAGCATATATTAGCTCTTAATCTTGCGAGTTCGTCGAACTCAACGTCGTTTGTTTTGTTTCAGAGGAGGACTTCACCGACCTCGAAGGTGGGTTCTTTGTGGACGTCGACGAGTAGTCTGGGGTTCCCAGGTGGCAGCTTGGGACATCCCGGATCAGCTGGCGCTGTGATGTTTATTTGTAGGCCTCTTAGGCCATAATTTGGTTCTTGTTGTTTAGAACAACCTAATTCGCTTCCGCTTGATGTAATGTTGGGTCTGTGACCTCTGGTTGTCATTTGCTATCTTTCTCTATTATAAGAGTTGAACTATATGATTTGTGTCGTAGAGTCTGTGATGTGCCAGTTGTTACACAAGTCTTGATCTCTCTATTATGCAGTGAGGGTTGTGCCTGTGTTAAGGCATCAATCGGGGTGTTGTGTTGCCGATGATCCATTCCGAGCAACACCTGCCAAAGGTTTTGGCCGGGGATTGGTAAACCCGTAACCTCCGGTTGTATCGCTTAACCGGTGACACACAACATCATTGTATATCAGTCGGGTCGGGGCGCCACAGGAGGGAGGGAAGCAGATCGAGTTCTGCTCTGATACCACCGTGTCAGACCTTCGGGTAGGCTGACTTACCGATCGAAGGAAGGGGATGAAGGAGTGGAGCTCGGTGCTCAGATTTATAGCTAGGAATTGGAAAGTGCAGAATTGGTAAAGAACTGGTAAAGAACAGGTAAGGAAAAACTAGGTTTTTTTGTATTATGCGTGCCACCCATCCACCCTCTCCTGCTCTTTTATATCCAAAGAGCAGGACCACGCAGTTTAGCTTAAGTAGCATTACAGACATAATAGCGATTAACGCGGGAATTGAAGCACAGTTAGGGAATTTAAAGAGTAACAGGTGAGCCATCCGATGTGAGTGCCGAAACGGTATCTTGCCATCTGGGCCGCTCGCTGCTGTCGGGTGGCCTGTAGGTCCTCACGCCAAGACTGAAACTTCTGAAGAACAGAGAGGATCCTGACAGGATGCCGCCCATATGCGCGGCTGAGATGAAGCCAGGCCGCCACAGGGAACGGCGGCCGTCAGACTTCGAGCCAGAAACCGCCACGGTTGGTTGGCGCGGCAAGCGCAGCAGGAAGCCGGACGCCGGCGAGATCAAAAGGCCGTGCAGTTTTATCGCTTGGGCCAGAACGGGTTTAATGAGACGAGATGGGATGGGAGGTCCTATTGACCGCTCAAAGCAGCTCGTGGGAAAATGCTCTGCATCGCGAGCGATTCCTACCGTGGAATCGCTCGCTCGGTTGGGCCTACTAGGCCAGGTCGTATTTCGATCGCGAACTCGCGGGAGGTGATATACGGCGTGCGTAGGCAAACCCCGTTAGCGCCGCATAGCGGTAGCGTCACCAGAAGCGTCTGCCTCGTGAGCTGTTACTGGGCCAGACCAATACCTCGCGAGCTATCTGTTTCCTTTTCTATTTTTTTTCTTTTCTCATTTTTTGTTTTCTTTTTATTTATTTATTTTCGTTTTGTGTTTTCGTTTCTTTTTCGGGTTTTTTTTCGTTGTTTTTAAATTGTTTCATTTTTGAAAATGGTTCCAAGGAACCATTTTTTGTTTTTCTTTTCTTTTTTGTTTTCTTATTAAGGAAGTTACGAGAGAATGTACAGTGTGGTAACCCATCATTTACCATGGTTAGCCTTGTTCTTATAGCGATCTCCTGCAAAATGATACTTGCGAGGCACATGCATAAATAGGAATCCAGAAGGTGATCTTGTCCGTGTCTTCACAAAAAATACCACATTATTATTTATCACACTGAGTGTCTGATAATATTTTCCACTAGTCGTCACTTATATATGTGTCACAATAGTTGTTGTTGGAATCTCGTCAATACCTTGACAATGATGTACTTCTTCTTTAGCATAAAGTGTTGCTAGTGCAACGATGTACGTAACACATTATTAATAACATCCTTTACATTCTAGTTTATACATTCGACTCCACTTTTTTGTAGGTGTGTTACAACATGAAAATTGTTGGTGTGTTACATAGCATACAGTTAACCAAAAGTTACATGACATGGGACAGAGCAACTTGATATTATTTATTATGGCCAATAGTAACATGAGTTACATGTAACATATACACTAAACATTGGAAAGGATCAGGTGTGTCTACGTGCAAATTAACAAATTTTAATGAATGAATCTTACGACAGATGGACCAAATCATAAGTACGAGAGGCCGAAAATTTACACTAAATGAAACAAGCAAGGTAGTAAAGAAAAACCAAGAAATAATGAAAAGGAAAATATAATATAAGAAACACAATAGTGGTATTTTACTTGTTGATGAAAAATAAGAATAATAAGGTAAAATCTGAAGAAAAACATCCCAAGAAAGAATAAACAAAGCATTAAATGGTAGTGTATCATTGTCATTTATATTTGCCGGACGGAACAAACTTGTCTGCGCGAAAAACAAGGAATAAGCAACGGAAAACACAACATAGGTTAGAGAAGCAGTCACGGTCAAATAGAAAACATTCGAACAGGGCTATACGCACGTACGGTACGGATGCAAACGCAAACCCTATGCGGCACCTGTTAGCGGCGCTTATCGCGCGCGCCGTCTGAAGGATTCGTCCGCGAAGCTTTACTGGGCCGGCCCGTCTGGTGCCTTTTTCCTTTTTTGTTTTTGTTTTTGTTTTTCTGCTTCTGTTTCATTTCTTTTTTTCTGTTTCTTTTTCATTTTCATTTTTGTTTTTCTTTTATATTTTATCCTTTGTTTTTGTTTTATTTTTCTTATTATTTTGGTTCTTTTAATTTTTTTGAAACAGGTTTCAATTTTTTGAAAATGGTTCCAATTTTGAAAATTATTTCAAATTTGAAAATGGTTCCAATTTTGAAATAGTTCCAATTTTGAAAATGGTTCAAATTATGAAAATGGTTCCATTTTTTAAAATGGTTCCAAAATTGAAAATGGTTCCGATTTTGAAAATGTTTCCAATTTTGAAAATGGTTCACTTTTGAAAATGGTTCCAGATTTAAAATGGTTCCAAATTTGAAAATTCTTTATTTTTTAAAATGGTTCCATTTTGAAAATGGTTCCAAATTTAAAAATGCTTCCATTTTGAAAATGGTTTGAAATTTAATAATAGTTCAGAATTTAAAATTATTTCGTTTTGAAAATGGTTCCGAATTTCAAAATGGTTCCAAATTTAATATTTGAAAATGGTTCCATTTTGAAATGGTTCCAAATTTAAAATGGTTCCAAATTTAAAATTATTCCAAATTCATAAATGGTACCAAATTTGAAAATTGTTCATTTTTTAAAACGGTTCCAAATTTTAAAATGAAAATTGTTCATTTTTTAAAACGGTTCTAAATTTTAAAATGAAATTTGTTCATTTTTTAAATGGTTCTCTTTTGAAAATGGTTCCAAAATTGGAAATGGTTTCCAAATTTTGAAAATGGTTCAAAAATTGAAAATAGTTCATTTAAAAAAAATAGAAAATAAAAAGAAAAGGAAAAAAGAAGAACGCAACGTTTTCTCGGCGCGACATAATTGGGCCGGCCAATTTAGGCGGCGCGGAGCGATCCACGAAGGCGGTGCGTGGCGAACCCGCCGCCTACGGGCCGGGAGGTCCTTTGCGTCGCCCGCAGGCGGCGCTTCGCGCTAGCGCCGCCTGAAGGGCACCCGCTATGGGCCGGCCCATATGGAGAGTTCTCTTTTTTTTTTCCTTTTCTCTTACACTGTGTTTGGATGTCGGAAAGTTTGCTGGGAATTGAATTGGACTAGCAATTCCATTTCCAAGATGGAAAGGAAATGGGCTCCGATTCGAATTCTGCTGTTTGGTTGTGAATGGAATTTACGGTTGGAATTAGAAGAGAGCACACAATTCCAATTCCTGTTTGGATGTATAAACCATGGAATTGCATATTTGTTGAGTTTGGACAATATAAACTTGGTACATTTATAAAAATAGTATGTGTATATTTAAGTTTTGACATATTATTTTGCACACATAATAACATTAAGATATTTCAAATCTTTTTTAAACTCCAAATATATATTCCAAATCAAGTCATAACAATAACACAAGTGATCATGCTATAACACAAACGTTAGTTTCTAACAAAACTATGCATTTATTATGAATGTGTTCTTTGAGCCTCGTCTTCTACCTGATTGGAACTGAACTTCACCGTGGAAAATCAAAAATCAAATTACGTGGATGGGCATATGTTGCTAATATACAAAACTTAAACTGGTCATCTTCCTGGAGATCTTCTGAATCCCCACATAGAATATGAGGTTTTATACTTCAAACAGGAAATAATTATAGGAGAATCGGAAATATTTAGAGCTGGAGGAAGAGAAGGCCATGCCCATCCGCGAGAGCTGCAGGAAAGAGGAATCGGAGGGAGAGCAGCAGGTGAAAAGGCCGGAGACAAGCAGGGCGACGGGTTCGTTTTGGAGGAGGTTGGGAGAGAAAAGCAGGGTCGACGGGATCTTACCGGGGCCGCCGCCGCCGCCGGGTACAGGAGGAGCTCCAGCGTTCGACTCTGTTCGCGGACGAGCGAGACACGAGCGAGGCTGCGGGCTCATGGAGGGAGAGAGAGGGAGAAAGCAGGGGATTCCCGGGACGCCGGCGCCGCCGTGTACTGGGTGAGCTCCAGGTCGAGCACCGAGCTCTGTTCATGAGCGAGAAGAGAGGGTCGAGCGAACAGGTGAGCGTTTCCGTGCGTTTCCGAGGGTGGGAGCTCGGAAAGTTTTAGCCCGAGCGAACAGTACGCGGGACCCGCGCGGAATTGCCATGCGTTTCCAGCCCCCAATTCCAGAAACAATACCAAACAACGGAAACTGCTCCAGCAATTCCAGATTCGCGATTCCAGGCCCCAATTCCTACATCCAAACACAGTGTTATGTTTTTTGTTTTTTTTTCCTTGTTTCTTTATTTTTTGTACGTTTTCTTTTAAGTTTTTCTTTTCTTTATTTTCATTAATTTGACTTTTTTCGATTTTTGAAAAAAAACTACATTTGGAAACACGATTATTTTTTATGTGAATATTTTCAAAATATGAACATTTTTAAAAAATGGAACCATTTTAAAATTTGGAACCATTTTAAATTTTGGAACCATTTTAAAAAATGAACAATTTTTAAATTTGGAACCATTTAAAATTTGAACCCATTTTAAATTCGGAGCCATTGTAAAATTTGGAACCATTTGCAAAATAGAACCATTTTTTAATTTGAAACCATTTTCAAAATGGAACTATTTTTAAATTCGGAACCATGTTTAAAAATGAACAATTTTTTTTAATTTGAAACCATTTTCACAATGGAACCATTTTAAAAAATAAACAATTTTCAAATTTATAACCATTTTTAAATTTGGAACCATTTTCAAAATGGAACTATTTTTAAATTTGGGACCATTTTAAATTCGGAACCATTTTTAAATTTGGAACCATTTTCAAATTTGGAACTATTTCAAATTTGGAGCCATTTTAAATTCGGAACCATTTTCAACATGGAACCATTTTAAATTTAGAACCATGTTTAAAAATGAACAAATTTTTAATTTGGAAACATTTTCAAAAAATGAACAATTTTCAAATTTGGAACCATTTTTAAATTTGGAACCATTTTAAATTCGGAACCATTTTTAAATTTGGAACCATTTTCAAAATGAAACCATTTTTAAATTTAGAACCATTTTAAATTCGGAACCATTTTTAAATTTGAAACCATTTTCAAATCTAGAACCGTTTTAGAAAAGGAATAATTTTAAAATTTGAAGCCATTTTGAAAATACACCGTCGTGGTCCCCGCCGCTGATATGCTTGGCGTGATTGCCAATCTCCGTCGCATCGGTCTACTATTGCGACGATTCAACGAGATTTGTTCCTTTACATGTCTTTGTAGTTAGGTTAGCATTTCTCGATGTTGCCCATTACTAGCATGAGCTATGATAGTATACCGAAGACAAGTTCAGCCGCAGATTCGACAAGAATTCTGAAGCATACAGTCATAGTCATAATCTACCTTTTGTTTATGGTTGTTTTTCGTGCATGTGAGTTCAGTTATCCTATATTTGATTGTATCCGGATTGAGCTAATATAAATCAGATATAGTTTTAAGAATGCCCGTATTTTTGTTTTCGAATGCCAACCCGACACAGCCCGCTCTTCACATAGGACAGCTGAAAAATCAAGTGCACCTTATCGAAAGATCAACCAAAATATTTGATGGGGTTGCGAGCAAGAAAGAATATTTTGTACAACAACAAGTACAATGAGAATTCAAAAACCAAGCATGGAGACTACTTGGGGAAGCTAGAACACTTTTCGCAAAATTATCGAATGCTGGTGTTTGTGTAGAAGAAGATTTCTTTTCGTGCACGAAATGTACAGCTGTACACAGTACAGTTCCGATCGAAGCATCTGAACACCCCGAGTCTCGACTCTCGAAGCTTCGTTTCCAACCGCCCGAAGCAGAGAGCGTGTTCGGCCCCACCACCATTTCGGGCCCCTACATATCTTCCTACGCTAGAAAACAAACCAATCCCACACATTTTCTGAGATCGCAGCCGCGGTGGTACCGCCGTGCCGCTGCTGCAACTGCGGAGTACCGCTGCTCGGCCTGCGCGTCCCCTCCCGGACTTCCGTCTTCACCCCGGAGCGCCCTTCGTGGATGTCTCACCTCGCCGACGCGGACTTCTCCAAGGCCTGCGTCGCGGACCGCGTCTGCAACACCTGCGGCGGCGCCGCCTTCTGCGAGCACTGCTGCGCGGAGCACCACCGAGGCCACGACACCGCCGCCGCCGCCACCACCCGCGGCTCACCGCACGGACTCGTTCTGCACCGCCTGCCGCGTCGCCTTCTGCTCCGAGCTCTGCGCGCACCACGCCGCGGGCGAGGGCCACGAGGTCATCCCCGTCGTCGACTACGACCGCTGGTACTGCGCGCGATGCACCGGGTCGGAGCGGTGGTTCCCCGTCTTCGACGGCGTCCAGGTTGGTTACTCCATCGATCGACCCCGACTTGTTTCGCTCCTGAATTAATTCCCAGATAGTTCTCTGTGCTGAATGTTGATTCGGCTGCGCTGGTTCGGCTGTAGACTTTCCGGGACCAGCGTGGCAACGTGCTGGTGCCCTTGCACTGGAAGCCGGCGGCTCTCCCCGACGCGGAGTGCCGTGCGTGGGTGACTCAGCTCTTCGCCGAGGACTTCTCCAAGCCGTGCGTCACGGACCGCGTCTGCAACACCTGCGGCGGCGCCGGTTTCTGCGAGCACTGCTGCGGGGAGCACCACCGAGGCCACGACACAGCGGTGGCAGCGGCGCCCACGGCTCACAAGAGGGACTCGTTCTGCATCGGCTGCCGCGTCGCCTTCCGCTCCGATCTGTGCGCGCACCACCACGCCGTGGGCGGTGGCGGCCAGAGCCACGAGGTCATCCCCATCGACGACTACGACGGCTGGCACTTCGCGCGATGCACCGGGTCTGAGCGGTGGTTCCTCGCCGCCTTCGGTGGCATCAAGGTTGGTGCCTCGAATCCGTCTTGTTTTACCCCTGAATCCATTCCTGATCGTGATCGATCTTGTATGGTACTAGTTCTCTGTCTCTCTGATGACTGGGTGTTGCGCTGGTTTGGTTGCAGACTTTCCGGGACAAGCGTGGCAACGTACTGGTGCCCATGAACCAGAAGCGGGCGGCTGTCCCACGTTGCCCTTCGTGGTTTTCTAAGCTCATCACCATGGACTTCTCCAAGACGTGCACCAGGGACCGCGTCTGCAACACCTGCGGCGGCGCCGGTTTCTGCGGGCACTGCTGCGGGGAGCACCACCGAGGCCACGACACCACCGCTGCCACCGATGACACGCGCGGCGACGGTTCACAAGAGGGACTCGTTCTGCATCGACTGCCGCGTCGCCTTCTCCTCCGATGTCTGCGCGCACCACGCAGCGGGCGGTGAAGGCGAGGGCCACGAGGTGATCCCCATCGACGAGTTCGACATGTGGTACTGCGCGCGGTGCACCGGGTCCGAGTGGTGGTTCTTCACCGCCTTCCTTGGCGGCCCGGTCAGTAACTCGATCGATCGACTACGTTCTGTTTGTTTACTCTTGAATTGATTGATCGTGTGGAAGCTGACTGGGTTCCGCTTGTTGTTTGGCTGCAGACTTTCCAGGACAAGGGAAATGTGCTGGTGCCCCTGCGTCAGAGGGAGATGGCGTACCCGGAGCCTGGCCGCATGCACGGTGTGAAGCTGCAGGACGGCGAAGAGTGCCCTTCGTGGATGTATCAGCTCGTGAACGCGAACTTCTACAAGACGTGCGCCCGGGACCGCGTGTGCAACACCTGTGGCGGCGCCGCCTTCTGCGGGCACTGCTGCGGGGAGCATCACCGAGGCCACGACACCGCCACCGCCACCGCGGCGTCTGAGGGGCACCGGAGGGACTCGTTCTGCATCGGCTGCGGCGTCGGCTTCTGCTCCGAGCTGTGCGCGCACCACGCCGGCCACGAGGTCATCCCCATCGACGCGTACGGCGACCGCCACTTCGTGCGGAGCACCGGGTCCGAGAGCTGGTTCACCACCTCCGCCTTCGGCGAAATCGAGGTGCGTAACGAGATCGATCGATCGACACCCTTCTGTTAGTCTTCATCTTGCAGTAGTAGTTGCCTTGTTCTTGGCTGATAGGGTTTGGCGGTTTGCGTTGGTGCAGACTTTCGAGGACAAGGACGGCAACCTGATGGTGCCTCTGGAGCAGAAGATGTCCAAGTTCCCGGAGCCGGGCCTGTTGTACAGGTACGAGACTCACCCCCACGGTGGAACTACCACACCGCCGACGGCGCCTACTGCGGAGCCGATGTTAGTTTGCTAGTGATTGCCTGGCTACGGCATCTATCAACTGGAGTGTTACGTTTAGTACTGGCGTTGGTTTAACCACCGTGATCGGGGCACATCGGAACTATTCGAAAGCGTCATCAATTCTACTCAGTTCGTGTCACTCTATTTTGATTCTGAGATCGTCAGGACATTTTACATCTGTTAGTGGTTAAGCATGCGAAACAATATGGAACCATCTAAGATGACTTCTCTGTCGAAGTATATTGCGAATATGAGCTGGGCTTCCTTTTTGAACGATATGTTGTTTGCATTTTTCTCTCTTGTATTCGAGCTTTTGCTAGAGTTTTGGTTTAACTGATGGGTGCATGTAACGGTGGTCAGATTCAGTGGATGTTGACGTGTTGTTACGGTGATTCTGGCGTCGCTAATGAGCTGATTGAGCTCCTCTCTAGGAGATGTGTGGCTTGAAGACTTGTCGGTTATTTCGGTGCTTTTGTTATACTAGCTTACTGGAACGTTATTATTAGGTATTGTGTACAAAATGTGGCTAGTTCGGGGTAGAAGAGTCGTCTCTTTTTTCCCCTCTCCCTGGGAGGCGACCGACAGGCGAAAAGGGGGCGAGTCCACTTTCCTTGCGCGGCCGGCGGCCGGGTCGGCGGTCTTCTTGCTCTCCGGCCGTCATTGAGGCGGCGGGAGGGTGGAGGGGCCTCCGATCTGTGCTCTTGGCCTGTAAATAGTAGAGTAGGGCTCCCCGGCGGCGTCGACAGGGTGGTGGTGGCGGCGGCGCTGTGGAATAAAGGGGGTGTGGCCGGAGCTTCTTCCCCATCGCGGCGAGGTCCTCTGGGACTGAGCCGTCGAGCTTCCGGCGGTCTGTGCTCCTGGATCCCTGGATCTGGTGGGCTCTGGTGCTCTTGGCGTGGTTGCTGCAGCGGAGGTGGTGACTTCGCTGCGGAGCTTTTGTCCCCCGACTCCGTGTCCGTCTCGGCGAGGTTTGCTCTGGCCCTGCCGCGGAGCTTCTGGGGTGGTGCTGCGGGGCGCTGTGCTCGGCCCTGGCGCTGGGAAGGTTGGTGCGGTGGTGGTGGTTCTGGCACGGCTTGGCCGTCCCGACGGCAGGTGGTGCTGGAGCTGGACGTGGGGACGGCTTGGCCGTGCGTGTTCATCGGAAAGATCTCATTGCTTGCGGCGAGTGGATCATGCGGTCTTCTTCAATGTTGGAGGTCCTCCCTCTTCCAGGCGGGTGGTGGTTTGGTCTCTTCTTCTCCGGCGGTCGTCGGCGACGAGGAGCTCTGGTGGTTCAGCAGTTCTTCGCTGCTGTAGTGCTTCGAGTTGAGTACATTCTGTACGAGTTTGCGTATGTACTTTGTGTCTGTATCCTTTGATTGTACGCAGGTTTGTACTTCAAAAAAAAATGTGGCTAGTTCATTGACTACCTTCTGAACTCTATGAAAAAGTGTTTTTTTGTGTTGCTTTCAATTCATGCCGTGCGAGCTCATTAGTTCAATGAATATAGGTAGTACTGTTTTCAAAATCTGGTTAATGCAATGCTAATATTTTTTTAGAAGACCTCACTTAGCAATATCTTCACATTTCTATAATCACCTCCGGGACTATTTGAAAACGTCATCAATTCTACTTTGTGTCACTCCATTGATTTTGAGATTGTCAGGACATTTTACATCTGTTAGTGGTCGGAACAATCCAAGATGACATCTGTTAGTGGTCGGAACCATCCAACGCGTGGGGATCTCTTTAAAATATTATTGTGTAAATGAAATGGGTATAAAAGACATGAAATATTCAATTGTCAAGATTCAGTGGTCACAATAAGACAATAAATTTAATACTTGTGAAATTGCTGAATATTTGAGGATTAAATATTATAGACGTGGACAATTATATGGTTCAAAAAAATGACATGGATAGGTTGCATGAAAGATGTGCTATAATTAATTATTGTTAGTGGAGATGACATGGACAATTGATTGGCTGAAACAGTGGGTGATGTGGATAGATTGCATGTTGACACAGAAAAATAATTAATGTACTTAGTGGGGTTTTGCTTTATAAGAAGTATAGATAGATAGATTGCTTTATGAGCTAGACTTCATTGTTGAACGATATGTTGTTTGCATTTTTCTCTTGTATTCAAGGTTTTGGCTAGAGTTTTGGTTAAACTGATCGGTGCATGTAACAATATTCAGTGGATGTTGTTGCGGTGGTTCTGGCGTCGCAAATGATATACTATAGCATTATCCTCGCTAGAGGATTTGTGACTTAGGACTTGTCGGATATTTCGGTGCTTTTGTTATACTAGCTTACTAGAACGCTAGGCATCATGTTCAAAATGTGGCTAATTCATTGCTACCTTCTGAACTCGTGAAAAGTGATTTTTTTTTTCTTCTTTCAATTCATGCCGTGTGAGTTCATTAATTCAATGAATATAGGTAGTAATGTGTTCAAAATCTGGTTAACACAATGCTAATATGTTTTTAGAAAATCTCACTAGGATTATCTTCACATTTCCATAATCACAAAATGGATGGCAAGGTACAGTCAGATGATCTCTTCGAGATGTTCATCTTGAATTTGCACTTCTCAAACTTGATTACGATCAACACTTGATCTCATCCTCTCAAGGGTTATATGAAATCTTTCCTTTAAAGTAACCCCATAAAAAAGATACTGGCCTAACACCACATATATAAACATCAAACACATAAATTATGGACTAGTTGACTAAACACAACCGGTAATCTATTATATAATTAAAACACAGGATAACCAATGGTGAAGATTTACCACCGTAAAAGTTAGAAGATTTCAATGGTTCAGATTTGTGTTGACTAGGCAACGAAGGAGATGCACGTGGCCTATTGAGATTATGCATCGTACGCAATACGAATACGAATACGACTTCATGCCCGGCCGGCACTTTTCGTGCTGTAATAGGAGACGTCTTCATCTACACCCTAAACAATGCCGTGAGCGTCTCTGTACCATCGTAAGACAATGCCCTTGGCCTCCATGTCCTGTCGTTACTTTCGCCGTCACGGCGACACATGGTTACGCCCCGGCAAGCCCCGTTTTTTCAGTGCGGCATCTAGAAGACATGGTCGTGCACTTGCCAGCACAAGGAAGAAGATGACAATAACCAAAGCTTTGGAGTACAGTCTAATCGATGAGCTCCGACGAAAACACGAACACAAGGTGCCCTTTAATTGTCTACCTCAAGCTCTTTGACGTATGGTAAATTGGCGATATCAATATGATGTGAAGCTACGACTTATGAAGGCCACGAGGCAGGTTTCGATTGATGGCAGCACGAAGAGGCAAACACAGGCACGGGTGGGTCGCCCAACAGCAGTACAGGTTTGGTGATCGACCATGCAACTTCTTTTGTTTGTCCTGATTTGCTGCTGCACGTGCATGCGTG
Source organism: Poa pratensis (assembly GCA_947311845.1). Taxonomy (NCBI): domain Eukaryota; kingdom Viridiplantae; phylum Streptophyta; class Magnoliopsida; order Poales; family Poaceae; genus Poa; species Poa pratensis. The sequence continues at coordinate 13,587,537 of CAMZMU010000113.1, forward strand.
ATGGTTTTTCATGGTTCATGGTGCTGATTCATTGCTCAACTTCAATTACTATGATTCCGACCAAGGGTGGGCGATAGGTTGTTTTCGCTGGAAGATGTCTGATGCTTTTTTCATCTGATGTTCTGAACAAAGGTGAGCTACATGTGATGTTTGCCTCAACAATTTCACAAGATTAATTAGACGTCTTTTCTGCTCTACTTTGTGATCTGATCAGACCAGTCCAGATCATCGCCCAATCATGCCCGTATCAGGTCAGGGATGAGAATCTAGAACGTGTTGGAGCTGACAGATGCCAAATCTGCTCGCAATTATGGATATAGACTGCAGATTCACCGCCGTTGAACCTGGCTTAGCGGCAGGATGTTGCAGCTGTGGCTATGGCTCCGACGATGCCTCCAAGCATGCTGACCAGATTGTGTGCGTCGACGGGAGCTATTCATATCAGAGGCAACAATCTTAATTTCTTGCGTTTTGTGTTTTAACGTCTGCCCGCTTAAGTACGCTAAGTACTAATGCACCTAGATGTAGTAGTAGCAGCATCTATCCAATCCCCTTGCTCTCCAAGCAGGCAAGCACTGAAGCTCATCAGCTTCCAAGATGTGCCACGCTGCAGTCCAGCTGCTGAATCTATCCCACGATGGTTATTGCAGCTAGGAGGAGGTGTACTGAGTACTGACGACAGTTTGAAGCAGATCCGGTGGTGGCTGCAATCCATGAGGCCCCTGAGCGAAGTAACTACGTATGATAGACACGGTTCATCTCCGTCGCTCCTGCGCCCACCCGGCAGGCAAGTTACTCTGCTACTCTCATGTTAACTCTGTATTGTTGCACGGAGCTTTCAGTTATAGGATCTACCCATCATCTTACAGATTTATTTGTTTGTGATTACATCAGTTCAGTTTCGCTTGCTATAATTAATCAGAGATGAGAATGCAGTATGAGGTTTGAAGGATGGTATGCATGCTACCCAGATTCAATAACTCGATGGTATTATTCATAATTTGTGTTTTTCTAAAGGCTACTCTTGGCTGTATTCTTGGCAGCGGAGACTTGGTCATGAGGATGAATAATTCATGTGTAATATTTGTCAGCAGTAATTACTCAAAGCTCAAAAATTCAGTTTGTTTTTTGTTTTTCTTTGGACTTGCATTTTTATTGATGTCCAAGTCACAGTATAACCAAATTTCAGATAATCATTTTTGTTGCAAAGTTCCGATAGGGGAGCTCCAAATTTCAGATAATAATTTATTTTGCAGTACCCAAGGATGACACGCTTTGGAGTGTAGATTTATCTACTATGCACGCATAGATGTTTATGAATTTCTAGCATAGCAGCTCTGAAAATATCCTCACGTAGCCTTCTGATTCATAAAAGATGTACCCATTAACTTTGCGTCCGTAATGAGCAAACTGCATCTTTGTTTGAAAATATAGCTTGCAATTTCAGTTTCACTTATTTTTTAACATATTTCTGGGTAATTAATTGTAGGCACTCATAAGAAAAAGAGTGGAAATTAACTAGGCGGAAGTGAGTATATGCATACAAGATCAGAGCATGTTCAAATGGTCCGATACTTTGCTTGGTAGGTCCGGTGCTAATCCTTCATTTTTTCATTACCCTCCACAAAATCTTATGATTCTCTAATGTTGCTATACCAAGATAGCTAAAACTTTATGTTCCTGATTAATATGTTACCATTCTATTTGTTCATATTCTCTCAATGCATATCTGTAGCGCCTTCTTTAATGCAACGCCAGGAGCATTCAAAAATTCTGTTATGGATATTTGTGGCATAGTTTTATTATAAGATTGTTTGTTTTCTTTCCTTATCCACATCTCTCTCTGAGTGTCACAAGGAAACAACTAACGTTTAACCTACAGATGCGTCTAGACAAAACAAAATTGATCTGGTAGTATAATGCTTCTTATTTGCGGTTTTGTAGAAAATAATTATCTCAGCAGTATTGCCTAAGTGACGAATAGTAAAACTGATCATTTGCATAGAGTTTAGAATGATTTTTTGAATATTACACACCTTTATATTGATCTTTGTAGCTAAGATTGTAAACAAAATATTTTTCGCAATAGCGACCAATTACAAAGAAATACTATATATGGTACCAATTTGAAAAAATATCCCAAACAGTCCCCTCTTATGAATATTCAAAGCTGTAATACCAAGGTAGCTGTAACACCCCGATTTTTCACTAACCGGTTTTCCTGAAAAACGGGTGAACTAAATTTTTTCGAAAACCTTTTAACTTGGATTTCTCTGGGTTTTATCAAAACTCATTTGAACTTTTGGTGATTGATGTATCTCTCTATGTCCCAACCCCGGGAATATTCTCCAAATGTTTCTGATCCCCTTTGATTCCATTTATCAGGGTTTTCTATATAAAACCTTAATTCCTTTTCTTTAGGAATTATAAAGCATATCTCGCCTCTCCGAAGCAACCCTCCTTTATCTTGCTTAGAAAATTCCGCCAAAAATCCCAGAGACACCTATCATCATGTATATCCCATATATGCATGAACATCGCCATGACCTATGCAACTTTTTAGATTGAGGAAATTACCAAATCTGCCACTACCGGGCCATTTAATCCAAAACCCTACTTCCACTCCACCATAAATCTTGTCCACCTGAGGAAGTGTTTAATATTCCATTATGAGCCACTCCAAGAAATTTGAGATCATTTGGACCCAAATTTTCTTGTAGGACACCCATCGAACACCTTCTGCCCTTTCCGAAACCCGAAAATGTTTACACATGAAACTTTCTCCAAATTAGGTGAAACTGGACCACATTGCTCCCCTACCAGTAGAACACCACCAGTAGAAATCCCAGCTCCATTGGGATAGAGGAAGTCCCTTTTCTTTGCATCGAACACCTTGAGGGCATTTGAAGTTTTCAAAACTTTGCACTGGCCTTTTGCTCCTATTTGATGTTTTGCTTATTGTGTGATGTTTGTAGTAGTAGTGCAGCGTAGTGACGCGACCTTTTTTCTTTTTCGTGCCTCGAGTCATTGGAACGCGAACCACGCCGCTCGCGTCGCGCTCTGGCCATGCCAATGTCGGCATGAGCCAAACCCTAACCCTAGCCCCTACCTTATCTCTTGCAGCAGTGCACCCACGTGCTCTACTGTGCCTCCAGCACGGCCTCCCTATCCTCTCCCCCTCCTTATCCCTCTCCTGTGGCCGGATTGACGTGAGCCATGACCTCAACGAGGGATTCAATGGCCGCACCGTCCACCACCTACTTCTCCTCCTCTCCCTCTATATTAAGCCACCCCAGCGGCCCCCGAGCGAACCCTAGCCACTCCACTTCTTTCCTTTCCCCCCTGCCCTTCTCGTTCTGTGCAGGAACGTGAGGGGAAGACCTAAAAAAATTCCCCACCGAGACCACCATGGCCGTAGCTCGGCCGAGCTTGCTGGCACCGCGGCCGAGCTTCCCCTGCCACCCTGGACGCCTCCCCGGGTGCGGCGCTGCACCGCAGCCTCGCCTCCGTCCTCAGCCGGGCTGCCCGTCGCCGCCGGCGGTCGCTGGCCGTGCCTCTCCGTGCGCTTCCGTGCGTGCTCGTGCAGAGGAGTACGTCGACCACGAACCCGTCCCCGAGCCTTCCCCTGGCCACGGCACGTCGCCGCCGTCCCGTCCCCGCCGTCGGCCGGAGGCCAAACCGTTCCGGCGGTCGGCGGCCGTGCTCTCCCGTGGCTCCCGTACGTCCGTGCTGGAGCTAGAAGAAAAGAGCACAGTGAACCGATCAGCGTATTTTCAGCTTTCGCTTTCCTCAAGCTAAAGCGTATTCCCCAGTTTTACGCTCTCCCTGCGTGGAAGCGTATTCCAGGAGAATCCGTTTTCTCAGCATGAAAACGTACTCACAGAAGTACGCAACCCAGGTCAGCCCAGTCAACTCGAGCTGGTTATCTGCCGCACAGGGCAGCATATAGCTATCCTTCGCTCGCTCGTTTCTCTCAAACCGTAACTCCGTTTGGAGTGATTCAAATTTGTAAATTCTTAGTTTGAAGAGCTTTGTCCAGTAGTATCAGTTTTACCCTTTTGTAAAATACTTGTATGCTCAGCACCTTTGTGTGCATGCGTAGGTGTTCCGCGGTACCGGCAAACCGAGGCCCTAAACCGCGACGTCCGTGACCCCCAAAGCCAAACGGTGTCGACCTTCGTAGGCAAGCTAACCCCTTGCTTTGAGCCCTCCCGCAACGCTTGTTTGTTTGATTGCTTAATGTCATGCCGTGTTTTATGTCTGTCTCCTGTTCGATTGCTATGTCTGTCTGCTATGATCATTGCATGTCTGTATGTTGTCCATATTTTATATGAGCCTTGTATTGTTGTATGTTTATCATGTTGCATTTTAAAGTTATTGCATTACCATATAACTGTTTATCTGTGCAACACTCACATTCCCGAGACAATGGCCGGGTCTCCCGCCTCAGTCAAAGGAATGGGGGAATTATTACAACTGTGCGTCTCGCGCTTGCGGGGCTTTGTTTGGTTCTTTTCCTCTTCGCCGAGGTGAGGAGCAGACGAATGTCGTCTTATGATCCTCGGAGTTGGGGGCATTCGCCAAAAGAGTTAGTTGCCTTGTCCCACCGTCAAATATGGGTGGCATAGACCACCCGGACTGCGACGCTTGGGAGCTGCCTTTTCCATTTGGTTCTTATTGCCGAGATTGCTGACACCACGTCAGGGTAACCCTCGAGTGGAATGGATGCTCTCTCATTCTTATGAGTGCTTTTCGGTTCATTTTGGAGACTATATGCCCAAATCCCCACTTCCTGGTCAACGGTCGGACGGTAACGCCGCCAAAGACTTGCGCGTGGAGGAACGGAAGCGTAACAGACTCCGCAAACCAACTTTGTGATTGATTTACGGTGACACCGGCCGGGTTGCCCGCCACCGTCATCCGTTTGAAATATTATGCTATTATTCTGTGAACACTAACCCCCGAGTGACACCGGCCGGGTTGTCCGCCACAGTCACCCGGGTATTATTATTATCGTTATGTTGTTATCCATGCATGCAAGTATTATGTTGCTAATGCCTTGTTGTTGTTGATATGTGATATTGATGTCATGATTATTTTGCTGGACTAATCCCCTGTTGTTTGGACTTGTTGTGATGAAACTTGATTAAATGAAACACCCCTCCAAACATCGATAGGGTCAGTCCATAGTGCCACTAATCTGAACATCGAACGCACTGCCACTGTCGCTCACATGGGCGGGCCTTGACTTACGTAACCTATTGAGCCTCCTTTGATGCTACCAATTTGGCAAGACTAGTCGGTTACCTTTGTGGTCGGGGCTAGTTTTGTGAAGGTTCCGGAGCTAGGCGTCGCTCATAGGTTGGGGACGTGCCGGATTCACTTCTGCATAAGGCATAGAGTTATGTCGGTGGCTATACAGGGAGTGTCTTGGTAGCGTGAACGGTCAGGTGAGTGTATCTTGCTGAGTTCGCCTTGAGGATGTTGTCCTAAAGTACCGGCTCAGTGTGGTGCACTTAGGTGGGTGGTATCTGCAACCTCTCGAGAGTGTCTAATCTGGATGTCTAGCCTCGTTCCAAGGTTATGGAACAACAGTTCAGTGTCAGTCACACTGTGTGTCCTCGTCGTGTCCGGAGGTTGAACTTAAGATTTGTTTGAAATAATTAATGAACGACCTGATTACACTAAATGAACAAATAAAATGATGCAGAGAATATTGTCGTGAGCTGTTGATGGTTACCATGATTTGGGGATGGCGGTGTGATGCGTTGGGGAAGCCTATAGTTAGGCCAGAGCCCACATCAACCGTGCGTGCCCAGAGTGAAATGATGAGGCCAGTGGGCCTAGCAGTGATCACAGGTGATGTGGTGTATTATTTGGTACCCACTTGATACCCCCGTTTTCTCGTCACAGGTAAGCCTTTGTATGATTGCCGGTGCACGATCCAACCCCACCTGGCTTGGACTCTGCACTGGTGATACCCCATTGTTTGCCTATGCCATGTTTTGCTTGTCAATGCCATGCTACTTTTATGTCATGTATCTAGATTACACCTTGCCATGTTTAGGAGTCTATTTCCAGTGTATACCTTGTTGCATGATTGTTGGATTGTTTGTGGTGAGGGACGATACTTGCTGAGTGCATAATAATGTACTCACGGGCCTTGTGATTGTGGCCAAATTTTGGCGAGGACTCAACCTCCACCTTAGCAAGGACAAGGAGCAGAAGCGTGCTAGGATCAGTAGCCCAGCCAGAACCTATGGAGTGGAGCCGCTCCAAGCCGTAGCCTCTCATATGTCTTCCGCTGCCAGTTAAAACTCTGTATCGTGCCATGCTGGAATTGATATTTTGTCATTCCTTGATGGCCTTATAAACCATTTGTAGCACTGATGTGCCTGATTGTGTAATGATTTCCATTATGTTACACTGTTGTGACGTGCGGCCAGTTATCTTGGGATGGCGCACGGGACGACTGCCTCTCTGGTAATATGTGCCAGGGAGGGGTGTCACAGTAGCCAAAACTTTATGCTACTGGCACACTAAACATTATCTGAATGCATATTTGTAGCGGCATCCTTACTGCCACACGATCACGTCCTGGCCACAAAATATCTTTAATATCTTGACTCAAATTTATGTTAAAAACTATTTTGATGGAATTTCAATAGAAAATTCGACCTTATAAAATCTAAGACGTGACATTCTTTATTTACATCGACCAAAATTACAACTGAGTAGATTAATTTAATATCAAACAAGAATGACCTACGTACTCCGACTTATTTAGGTGAGACAGTACTGTATCACGCAAATTAGTTCAACATGAAAAAAAATGAAAAACATTGCTTGATTGTTTCAACAAATGCGAAGTTAGAAAGGGTACATTAGATCTATCAAGAATAATGTGTTTCACGGTACACATTTGGAATGAAGACGAGTGAAAGCTTTTGAGATTTTTTTGATACCAAGGGAGTAAAACGCTATTGGAAGTAGGAGTGCAAAAAGTTTGTCAACTGAAAAAACTCAACGAGTAAATGCATTTATAAAGATCTCCAAAAGGATGCATGTCATATGGTAAGAAAAATCCATGAATCTATGCTAGGCTTTGATGCATGCTACTGTGATGGATTTACTAGGGAGCGTATTTTGAGAAGTAAGCAATGAATGTTCGTGATACAAACCAACCTTAAATGTATCACGGCAACAAATCATGTCAAAGATGTAATATGCCATCTAAGTTGTGTTGAAAAGTTACAATGAGAGCACAAGCTTAAAATTATAATCATGAGCATGCCATACACATCGTTATACCCAATAGTTGTGAGGTGGGATGAGAATTGAAAGGAAGGCTGATAGAAACGAGCCACCAATATTTAATTTATGTTTAGTCAAAAGGTATAATAAAACGTAAGTTTCAAAAGCTTTACAAAAAAGGTGTTACTCATTGGGGGTATCTGTGGAGCATGGATCATAACATTTTAGTAGTAAAAATGGTATCATACATATCATGCTAAAATTAAGACTATATGCATAATAGTACATATAAAATCTAGCCGCGCAATTGCGCGGGCCACTCCGCTAGTTACGTACTATACTACAAGATGATTTTATCCCACCTGGTACATCATCGATCTATGCTTCGTTTCTTGATAAACTTGAATCCACTTTGTACACCTTATCTTGGCCAATCTCGTATCTTTTCTACTCTTCATGTAACGATTTTTTTGAAGGTAATCATGAATACTCAAAAAAATATTCATATCTTCAAGACATGCTTGGAAAAGGTTCAACTCTCACATGACATTCCTCGGATCACGCCTTGAACATCATTTTGGTCATGACTTGATCTTCTTCATGCTTTATCAAAATATCTTTAGATACACAAAATGAATTCTTTATCCGATTAAATGCTCAAATCTTTGGTGAAATATGGCTCAGTCCATCATGATCTCGACTTATAAGCATATGTTGAATTCTTCTCTTATAATCAAACCCTCAAGATCTGATAATTCATGGCTTAACACATAAGATAAAGCATGTCTTGTTTCGAGTTCCACACAACATTTCCATCACCATTTAATTATTTTGATCATATCATATTCATCTCTTAAAGTTGATGATCTTGATGCCAATACTCAAGGTATACATTTAACTTTATGGCATCCAAGGCTGAATTCAACACATGGATTTCAAGCATTACATATGGAAAAGCCCTTGAAATAAAAATAATTAAATTATTTGTCCATAGAAATTATCATTAATTACAAAACCACACATGAGGACGCCATATACTTTCAACGAAAGGGCGCAAATTGGTACAAAAAATTGAAAATTGGGGCGAACTAATCCACTAACTTGTATGCCGGTCCAAAACTAACTCAAATCATCGTCGTGTAGACACGTGGCGACGATAGTTTTGAAAAAACAGCCCTGATTTGGCACATGTGACCTTAGTTTCATTCCCGGGATCGACCTATCAGTTCGCAGGAAAACATAGAGAAATAAAATTACGACGCTTGAGATTTGAACTCACGATCTCAATCTTAGACACACATACTGACAAGGGTACACATCTTGGGTACCCTACCATAAGGGTACCTGGTGCACGTGTCGACTAAGGCCCAATTATCAAGAGCCTACAAAAAGCCCATGACGAAAGGCCCAACAAGATGGAGTATCCTCCAAGATTAGACATAGGCATAGTCGGTTTAGGCTTTCCTTACATGTAATCTGGGTCGGTTACGAACTCCCAAGACCCAGCCTATTATATAAAGGTTGGGAGGGCTGACCGATCCAGGACACGCAATACTCGAACCACCAAAGCCCCAGCGAGATCGACATCTCGCCGGAACCTCCCTGTAACCGCATAATCTCACACGATCAATACCAGACAAGCAGGAAGTAGGGTGTTACTCTCCGAAGGCTTGAACCTGGGTCAATCTTTGTCTCTGCTTGTCAGCCGACGAAATTACCAGTACTACCACGTTCTCTCCCCATAATCTCAACCCTAGGATCTTAACCATGTGATTTGATGAGTTAACCCCCTCGTCAATTGGCGCCGTCTGTGGGAAAGAATAGTGCTGGACTCACGGTTTCTTCGGTTCCATCGGAAAACGGCGACTCGCCGATCGGATCTACAAACGGCAACTCGCTGGCTGCATCAACAAACCAGAACTCGCCGACTCGGGTGGCACACGGCAACTCGCCGACTCACTCGACAAACGGCAGCACGCCAGCTTCACCTGCAAAAAGCACATCAGATCCTCTGATGGATTTCGAGCCATACTCGCCGGAATTCCAAGAGACGTTCGCTGATCTCGAGTCAGGTTTGGGTTTAACCGTCAGCTCGTTCAATTTTTTCGTAAACAAGCTTGGTGTGCAGGACTTGACAGATCCACACCAACTCGCGACTTCCGCACCCGAGACTCCATCGGTTGCGGCTCATTCGACTGCGGATACATCAACTGCATCCATACCATCATCGATCCTTCAAGCTGCTCATCTGCAACAACCATGTCAACTCGAGAGATCAACGAGCTCATTGAAGAACTGCAAGGTGAGGAGGCCGAATCAGCATACCGCACAAACGATCCCGAGCTCAATCTTCCACTCGAAGATAGCTTCGATTGCGGGATCTCCCTCAGCGACTTCGACGTGCCCGAAACTCGTATCGACAACCACGTCGACTCCGAGATCTGCACCAACAACAGCCTCGACTTCGAGATTCATAACAACTTCGCCGACAGCGAGATGAGCATAGGCTATGAAGACATCGACTGCGAAATTCGTCCAGACGGACCACTCGACGGGCATATCGACTCAGACATGAGCCTCGATGAAGACGTCGAGTCCATGACGGGACTCGAAAACACATACACATACCCTCGGGTGATACCCCAGTAGGTCTACGTTGCCTTCGCTGCAGAATCGTCTGATGCTGCGGCCAGTCGCAGGCCTACAGAATTCCCGTGCATAGTTACTATGCCGGATGGAGTCACAAATCTCACAATTACTGCTCAGATGGCAGCAAAAGCAGATAAAGTCATCAAGGAGTGCACAATGATGCCAGCAGACGCAACACAAGAGGACATGTGGACCTTCCAGTACTTCAACTGGCAGGAATCGCTTCGACTGCAGCAGATCAGAGCAACACTCGAAGAACGTAAAAAGTAGGCTAGCTTGTCAAGCGCACGAAGAAGACAGCTCTCCCTGAGCTCCACCGGGCGAGCAGACACAAGACCCAGATCAAGGCTGTCACACCTTGCGGCAGATGAGAGAGCAGCACTCACCCGCAACTTAGGCCACTCTTTCATTACATTCAACGAGGAGGGAGTGCCAGTACCCAAAACAGCTGCAGGTGCTCTCTTTACTGTCGCAGCATACCTAGAGGCAATCAAGCCTCCAGCTGATGACCCCAATGCAAAACTACATCACCAACAGATCAAATCACTCGCCTTAGCGGCGAAGGCCATACGCCAAATCCCAAAAACTCCAGGAGGGAGTCGAGATCATGCCATAGTAGACACGCATCGTGAAGAACATAATCGCAGTGGTCGCCTTCACCACTCGAAGGAAAGAAGCGGCTCATGACGGCGCAGGTCCAGAAGCAGATCACGCAGATCTTACAGTAGCGACTCGTACTCTGATCAGGAGCCTGAGCCACACGGAGCTCTGTGCTTCACTCGACGCGTCCGCGAGACACGGATGCCCAAAGGGTTCAAACTCACATCTGAACAGCCCAAGTACACGGGTCGACAGGAACCTTCAGGGTGGCTGGAAGACTACAGACTGGCTGTCGCGCGCCAGCGAGGCACAAATATCACAGCCAAGCAATACATACGACTCATGCTCGAAGGCACAGCCAGCGACTGGCTCAAGGCTCTACCTCCATAAACATACGACTCGTGGGATCACTTCCGCGCAGACTTCATCAAAAACTTCGAGCCTCTATGTGAGCGACCAAAAACGTTCGAAGAACTGCGAGCATGCGTTCAACGGTCAGACGAAACGTTGAGGTCATACATCTGACGATGGACTGAGATACATAACTCAGTTGGAGTAATTTCAGAAGATATGGCCATGGATGCTTTCATCATGGGCCTCGCCAGGCGAGACTTCAAAGAAGCACTTGGTCGCCAAAAGCCAACCTCTGTGGCTAACCTCCTGAAGATCGCGACTGAGTGGGCAGACGGAGAAGACATGGCGCGCACCACACGCGGGTCCTCACCCCGTGACAATCATGAAACGGCAGTCGAAGCCGCAGAGACTCATACAGAGACAATCGGAGGCGCAAACGTTCAAAACGTCACTACGACGACGACAGACCCGAATTCATGGCGGCTGGATTCTCCACACCCCGCAACGACCACGACAGAAGCGACCGACGATCAGAAGATCGACGGGACAGTCGAGATCATCGGGACAGTCGAGATGATCACCGGGACAGTCGAGACCACAGCCAACACAGCGACAGCTACAAGAAGAAAGACTGCCGCAAGTCACGCTCCGGCGCACAAAACGAGCGATCATTTGATGACAAGATGGATGCTGATTGCAGATTCCACCTGTACAAAGGGGGAAGATGGAAAATTGCGCTCCAATCACTCGATGCGAAACTGCAGAGAATTCGACCACTAGCATCTGAATACGTGCAACTCAAAAAGGCAGAAGCCGCACACGCACCCGCACCTGCACCTGTGCCTCAGCCAAACAATGTGCCTGTCCTGATGGCACCACCTCCACCATCACAGCCTGCCGCGGGCGGAAATATCGCGGGTGCCATACAGCCCGTACCTCGGGTGGACGAACCTCTGTACCCTCCGCCCCAAGGGCAGATGTACATGATACAGAAAGGTCGCCCTTCCAACAAGGAGCAAAAACTTCACACTCGACAAGTAAACATGGCGGTCTTGTCACCTCCTGCTGTAACTGAATTCTTGAAGGGATCCGAAACCGCAATAAGCTTCAGCAGAGAGGACCACCCACCATCGGTCGTTCGTCCAGGGCACTCTGCTCTAGTACTCGACGCACAAATTGGAGGCAACGCCATATCCAAGGTCTTCATGGATGGTGGTAGCGGCATAAACATCATCTTCGCAGATACGCTCCGCAAAATGAACAGGTCAGTTAAAAACCTGCCAAAATCGTCAAATACCTTTCACGGTATCGTTCCAGGCAAAGCAATAAGCCCAGAAGGCACCATACAACTCGACGTTACGTTTGGGGACAAAAACCACCTCAGGACGGAGTCGATTGAGTTCGAAGTTGTCGACTGGAAGTCACAATACCATGCCATACTTTGACGCCCGACGTTCGCTCGATTCATGGCGGTCCCACACTACGCATACCTCCAGCTAAAGATGCCTGGACCAAAAAGAGTAATCACAGTCAAAGGAAACTTCCAAACGTCCGACTCTTGCGACCGAGAGTTTAGCAAAATCTCTGAGATGTTCGGCATGGAAGCAACACTCGCCGACCTAGTGGTCTCCAACGATCGAACACTTATGCCGGAGACAAGAAGGTGGCAGTCGACAGAGCATTCAACGCCACCAATGACACAAGGTCGCATCAGGTGCACCCGACTGACCCGACCAAGACAGTCAATGTCTCTTCGAGTCTGCCTATCGCATAGGAAAGCGCGCTCGTCGAATTCCTCCGTGAGAACTGGGATATATTTGCGTGGTGTCCAGCCGACATGCCAGGTATTCCCAGGGAATTCGCCGAGCACTCTCTCCAATTATTTCCAGATGCTAAACCAGTCAAGCAAACAATGCGCCGCATATCCGGCCCGAAAAGAACCGCAGTCGAAGCCGAAGTCGACAGACTACTCGCAGCAGGTTTCATCAGAGAAATCAAGAAATCACAATGGGTGGCTAACCCTGTACTTGTAGAGAATAAGCACACAGATATCCTTCGGATGTGCGTAGATGTCACAACACTCAATAAATGTTGTCCAAAGGATCACTTTCCACTACCTCGAATCGACCAGATCGTCGACTGCACCGCCGGGTGCGCTCGCTTATCCTTCCTGGATGCTTACTCGGGTTACCACCAGATAAGGATGAAGGAAGAGTATGAAGAGAAAACCGGCGTTCATAACCCCACTCGGGGTCTACTGCTACACAACAATGCCTTTCGGGCTCAAGAACGCAGACGCAACTTACCAGCGCATGATGCAAGACTGCCTCAAGAAGCAAATTGGGCGAAACGTCCAAGTCTACGTAGACGACATCGTCATCACAACAAGGGAGGAAAACACACTACTCGATGACTTGCGAGAGATGTTCGCAAACCTCAAACGCTTTCACATCAAGCTCAACCCGAAGAAGTGCACGTTCGACATGCCAGCTGGGCAGCTCCTGGGGTATCTAGTCTCGGATCGTGGAATCGAGGCGGACCCGGAGAAAATACAGGCCATCTTGACGATGCAAAGGCCTTCAAAGCTCCATGACGTGCCAAAATTAGCGGGTCGAGTGGCAGCACTCAGTCGATTCATCAGCAAGCTGGGCGAAAAAGTACTCCCATTCTATCGACTGATGAAGAAAGCAGACAAATTCGAGTGGACGCCAGAAGCCGAAGCAGCCTTCACGGACCTCAAGCGAGTCCTCACAAGCCCACCAATCCTCGTCGCACCAAGGGAACGAGAGCCACTATACCTATATGTCTCCGCAACTAACAGGGTGGTAAGTACCGTACTAGTAGTCGAACACAAGGAGGAGGGACACGCTGATGATCCCGAAGAGCAAGTCTTGATGCCTGCACAAATAACGGGATTTAGGTTGAGACTCCAAGTGCAGAGTGTATAGTATAGTGGAAGACAGTTTTCCCCACGAGGGGTGACTCGAGGGTTTAATATCGAACTCTCGGGGAATCTGAAGTGGTAGATTTATCTTCTTATCCTTCTTTTGGTTACCTACAAAACAAGGTTAGATGTTTTGGTCCTCAACCTCACCTGTGGTTGTCAAGCACAAGGTGTAAGAATGATATCAGGATAGTTATGCAATGCAAACAAGAAATAAATATGCAATGATGGTGGATGCAATGTAAATGATATTTTTGGGTTTTTGAATGATGTATGCAAGATGAAAAGTATTTTTGTATTTTCGGATTTAATGATGGCTGAAAATAGAAAAGTGGTATATGGTGTTGGAAAGGTGTTTCTTATGATTAAAAATGGACTGGGGTTCATGGTTTCACAAATGCACTCTCTCTTTATAAAGTGGTAGACAATGGAACACACAAAGTTAACATATGAGATTGCAACACAGGGTTTGATAACAAGTTACTTAGATATATGGGCATCACGTCCTAACATAGAGATCTTTTGGTTATTAACCTCTCTTATACTCCACCAAGATGCGAACTAAATCATAACACCTCAGTAATTAAGATAACTCAGAGTATAGCATTAAGTATCATGACATGAAGTGAAAATAAGAACATGCTAGATCTAGTCATGGAGTAGTGGCAATGGTCACGCCCACATCCCCGGTAGCATGGTATTTTAGTTTATCCCTAGTGAGGTAACAAAGTAAGGTAAAGATACCAAAGTGGATCGCAGAACTTTCTCTCACGTTCACTGCACTAGCCACCCCCCGTTACTCCAACTAATGCACACGTTCCCCCACACACGCTCTCATAAACATGCTTGATCAAAACAAGTAGACAAGAACGGGGTACATAATATGCATCTATACTCATAACTGAAACAAACATTGCAATCTCAAACATATATTAACTCATAAAGATCCACCACAAAGGTATTACAACGGTGACCGTAATCATGTTCAGCAGCTCATACGGTGCTAATTAGTGAAGCTCAAGAGAGGAGAGATACATAAGTTACTTCCACAAACCCATAGTCCAGAGGTGGACTACTCCCTCTTCATCATGGAGACGGTGGAGAAGTCGATGGAGAAGATGGAGACCACGCCGGCAGCGCCCCGCCGGAGTTTTCCCCCTCCAATCTGCAGCTCCTGATCTCCGTTTCGGTGTTTCTGTGTTTGTGCGGCGCTCCTTCCAGAGAACGTCGGGGGACCTTTTTTATAGGCGTTTTTAGGTCAAGACGAAGGCGGTGGAGCGAAGATCGACGGCAACGGAGCCACGAGGCCCAAACGGGTGGGTCCCACGCGGCCACAGTACCTGGCCGCGTGGGCCACGTTTGGCCCTCGGGCCTCCGTTTGCTTGCTTCCTTTTTCCGTAGTCTTCTTCCTTCCAAATATTGACGCCCGTAAATTTCCAGGTGATTTCGTTGACGTTTGGGTCCCTGAAACATTAAAATACAAAACTAGGGTTTTCTGCCTGTGCAGGGTTAATTCCAAATAAATAGGAAAATATGAAGTATTCCCAAAATCATGATAAAACATTGATATAACCCTTATATGATGCAAATATGATTGGAATATAAGCAATTAAAGTGCAAAGTTCATGTATGCATTTTACATGCATCAACATCCCCAAGCTTAATCCATGCTCGTCCTCGAGTATGAAGATGATAAAACTAACATGGACTTTGCAATTTAATACTTAACAATGGATATCAAAGATGATTACTATTGCTACATATAGTCAAATGATTCATTCTTCAAAGGAGTAGCAATATGCAAATAGTTTATGAAGTGATATCAAGTATTCAAGACAAGGATGTTCATTGATAGTTCACAAAGTGTAACATAGTAGCAAGTAATATGGAACACATGTATGCATAATGATAAGTAGAACATCCTACAATGGTCATAGAGTGTAGATGAAAATCTGAATATGATAGGTGTACACTTTGGAAAGATGTATATGTGAGTAGAGGTAAAGCATGCATAAGTTTCATCCAACTTCCAAACTCTTCTACTTAAGTTAATGATTGCAATAAGGTATTCATTGGTGTCAAGCTCTCATTGCCCCTATCATAGCATCTTGAATGATTAAGGTTAAAGTGAAAGCAAATATGAGTAGTGTGCTTGATAAAGTAAAGGTTGATGTCTCATGCCCCTTGAATACAAGTACTACACCATGTTACTCAACTTAGGAAACAAAGCAAGTTCAATTATATCATTGTAAGTAATAATAGTATCATCAAGAGCGTCAACTGGGGTACCTCTTGTCCCAGATATGGAACAAGCCCATATCAAAATGACAAGACAAACAAACAAAATGAACAATCTCAACACCCTTTTTATTTACCATTTGGAATAGTTTTTTATTGCAAGGTGTATCACAGAAGGTTCACCATAGTATGTAAGTAAATTTCCACCATGAATGATGCATGGCTTAGATTAGCGGCCCAGGCGTCTCTCTAACCATTTATACAAACTCATTTAAACTACTTCATTTCCACTCATTTCACATGATAGCATCCATAACAAAAGTACATGATATCAACTAAATGAGATGAAGAGCATGTTGAAAGCTTGCATGTGACAGCACATATGGGCTAACTCCAACCCGAACATTATCAAGCCACTAGCATCATAATCTTAATCACAATGGGTCATGTTTTATTATGCAATAAAAGAACATTGTGCATCAAGTTCGTGAGAGCTATATAACCAATTTTTTCCATTGCAATCAATAACATAAACATTTTCATTCAGAGGTAAGATAACACAAACAACATGAAACATACTCGGAATAGCATAAAGCCAATAGGTAGATATGGTGGACTCACTGGAATAACTTTGGTTGAAGGTGTTGGAAACAAGTTTTTGCTTGTTGGAGTTTTTGGGCTAGCAAAAGGGAGAAAGTTGACCATCTAGATGCATGCATGAGTGTCCATAGAACTAACTAATCCATGTTAAACCAAGTAAATAACAATCAGCACCAAAACATGAATAAGTGATAGCTCTACAAAAAGAATTTGCAAACTATTACTCATAAACAAGCTCATGAATCATGCAACTATATGTATCATTAAAAATCAAGTCAAACATCCCTTTTCCCAATCTTATAAAAGCATCCAACATATTTCAACCCATATTTCCAGTAGCTCTCTCATATATAATTGATAGTGTGGTGGTCTCTCAAGACTCAAACAAAAACAAAAACGACGCTCCAAGTTTATGCGATAAAGTGTTTCGATCGAAAAACAGAAGTTGGACGTGTGCAAACCGAGAGTGTGTAGGTCCAGTGGGGTTGTCTTCACATCCCCAAGCTTATGGTCTTCACCATCCTTGGATAGCTCTTGGTGCATCTCCTCCAATCCCTGTGAAAAAACTTCAAAACACCGTTTCTCCCATCTCTTTTCTGTGGGGTGCATTAATAGTGATAAACAAATAGGTTCCTTGCTGCATATAATCCTTGAACAAAAATTCATATGACATGTCCAGAAAGTATATAATGTTGTATGCCTACTCATAAACTCAATTGGATCAAAAAGATTCAACTTAAAAGCTCAAAGCATGCATCAAACAAAATGGGACAGAATCTGTCCAGAAAAACAGCAGCAGCAAAACGTATTTTTCTACCCTACCAAACTTTCTCGAAAAATTCCGAAAAAATTCATGCATACAGAGGATGAAAAGTTGCAACTACAGTTCAAATATGAGCTCATTCGGAGTTACAGAATAAGAATTAAAAATCATACCGTGCACTGACTCGTGCAGGAATAAAATCTCCGAACTATAAGCAACTTTTCAAACCAAAAAGGGTAAAACTTGGCACTTTATTAAAAACTCCAGAACCTAACTAGACACAAAATCTCTTGTTACAGCAAGAGGACACAAAGAAAAATCACACACAAAAATAACCGGGTTGCCTCCCGCAAAGCGCTTTCTTTATAGCCATATAGCTAGGCTTCTTACTTGTTGTTTTATTGTGGACGAAGCTCATGAGGGAGCTTGAACTTTGTGGTTCCCTCTTCCTTGGAAAGTGTTCCATGCACTTCTTGTGTGGAAACTGAAACTTTACATTCCCTTCCTTTGAATCAATGATAGCACCTGTGGTACGAAGAAAAGGTCTTCCAAGAATAATAGGACTAGAGGTTTTATTCCCCATATCCATGATTAGAAAATCCACAGGCACAAAAGTCATATGTAACTCTACCATAACATCACTTACTTTTCCCAAAGCATGTTTAATAGAGTCATCAGCAAGTGCTAGTTCAATAGAGCATTTTTCAAGATTTTTCAATTCAAGCACTTCATATAGTTCTTTAGATAAAACAGAGACACTAGATCCTAGATCAAGTATGGCATGGTGTGTCTCTTTTCCAATAGTTACTAGTACCTTAGGTATCCACATATCCCCAAGCTTAGGTGGTATCATAGCCTCTTGGTTGTACCTAGCAATCTTTTCTTTCAAGACATGATTAGCAATATAAGAACCAAAACCTGCTTGGTTAGTGTTGATGGAAGGATCACTTGCAAATTTTTGTAAGATAGATATTAATTCATGCAAGCTACAATTTTCTAAGTCAAGCAAAGGATCCTTGACTTCATTAAGCATTTTAACTTCCTCAACTTTCTTTTCCTTTTTAACCCATACTTGTTCTACAGGAACCTTTTCACATGTTTAAGAGATGAATCTTTTCTCAATGAATCACTAACTCGAACCAATTTTTCCTCAATATTGTTCAGGTAAACATCTTTTTCCAGAAATTCTTTCTCACAAATTCTCAACTTATGCATGACATTAACCAATTCATTGTTTATCTTTGGAATAATGTTTTCAGAATAAGAAACTAGTTGTTCAAAATCTTCCTTACTAGGTAGCTTTTCTAACTTAGTTTCAAATTTATCCTTTGATGAAGCAAGTGCTATTGTGGTGTCTTCCAACTTTTTCTTGCTACCCACAAAGCTACCAAAAATCCTTCTAAGTGTCATGGCTGCACAAGGTGGTGTTGACAAGACAAAACTTCCACCTGTAGCCCCATCTAAAGCATTTTGATACCAAGGATCTATTCCATAATAGAAATAAAGATTTAGCTTTTCATCTTCACAAGGTGTAGGATCTTCATAATGCATCCTATTAATTCTTACCCAAGCATCTTTTAATGTTTCTCCATGATATTGTTTAAAACTAGAAACAGAATTCCCTAGAGAACTCCCTCCTTGTTTGTTTCCAAGCACCATGATAGCAAGTTTTTTTTGGTATTTTTAATTTTTTATGCAAAACTGAAATAAATATGATATGATATGCAATGACACTAACAAAACAAATAAATTGCTTTGTAAGTAAAGATGGATAAGATGGTGCTCACGTAGGTGCAACCTCCCCAAGCTTAGGTGTTAGCACAAGTTGGTGACGTTGACTTTGTTGTGAGATGAATGCGATGATGCACACCCTTGGATAAATCTCTCAGCTACGATTCCCCGGCAACGGCGCCAGAAAACGTCTTGATGATCCCGAAGAGCAAGTCTTGATGCCTGCACAAATAACGGGATTAGGTTGAGACTCCAAGTGCAGAGTGTATAGTAAGTGGAAGACAGTTTTCCCCACGAGGGGTGACTCGAGGGTTTAATATCGAACTCTCGGGGAATCTGAAGTGGTAGATTTATCTTCTTATCCTTCTTTTGGTTACCTACAAAACAAGGTTAGATGTTTTGGTCCTCAACCTCACCTGTGGTTGTCAAGCACAAGGTGTAAGAATGATATCAGGATAGTTATGCAATGCAAAAAGAAATAAATATGCAATGATGGTGGATGCAATGTAAATGATATTTTTGGGTTTTTGAATGATGTATGCAAGATGAAAAGTATTTTTGTATTTTCGGATTTAATGATGGCTGAAAATAAAAAGTGGTATATGGTGTTGGAAAGGTGTTTCTTATGATTAAAAATGGACTGGGGTTCATGGTTTCACAAATGCACTCTCTCTTTATAAAGTGGTAGACAATGGAACACACAAAGTTAACATATGAGATTGCAACACAGGGTTTGATAACAAGTTACTTAGATATATGGGCATCACGTCCTAACATAGAGATCTTTTGGTTATTAACCTCTCTTATACTCCACCAAGATGCGAACTAAATCATAACACCTCAGTAATTAAGATAACTCAGAGTATAGCATTAAGTATCATGACATGAAGTGAAAATAAGAACATGCTAGATCTAGTCATGGAGTAGTGGCAATGGTCACGCCCACATCCCCGGTAGCATGGTATTTTAGTTTATCCCTAGTGAGGTAACAAAGTAAGGTAAAGATACCAAAGTGGATCGCAGAACTTTCTCTCACGTTCACTGCACTAGCCACCCCCCGTTACTCCAACTAATGCACACGTTCCCCCCACACGCTCTCATAAACATGCTTGATCAAAACAAGTAGACAAGAACGGGGTACATAATATGCATCTATACTCATAACTGAAACAAACATTGCAATCTCAAACATATATTAACTCATAAAGATCCACCACAAAGGTATTACAACGGTGACCGTAATCATGTTCAGCAGCTCATACGGTGCTAATTAGTGAAGCTCAAGAGAGGAGAGATACATAAGTTACTTCCACAAACCCATAGTCCAGAGGTGGACTACTCCCTCTTCATCATGGAGACGGTGGAGAAGTCGATGGAGAAGTGGAGACCACGCCGGCAGCGCCCCGCCGGAGTTTTCCCCCTCCAATCTGCAGCTCCTGATCTCCGTTTCGGTGTTTCTGTGTTTGTGCGGCGCTCCTTCCAGAGAACGACGGGGGACCTTTTTTATAGGTTTTTAGGTCAAGACGAAGGCGGTGGAGCGAAGATCGACGGCAACGGAGCCACGAGGCCCAAACGGGTGGGTCCCACACGGCCACAGTACCTGGCCGCGTGGGCCATGCCGTTTGGCCCTCGGGCCTCCGTTTGCTTGCTTCCTTTTTCCGTAGTCCTTCTTCCTTCCAAATATTGACGCCCGTAAATTTCCAGGTGATTTCGTTGACGTTTGGGTCCCTGAAACATTAAAATACAAAACTAGGGTTTTCTGCCTGTGCAGGGTTAATTCCAAATAAATGGGAAAACTATGAAGTATTCCCAAAATCATGATAAAACATTGATATAACCCTTATATGATGCAAATATGATTGGAATATAAGCAATTAAAGTGCAAAGTTCATGTATGCATTTTACATGCATCACACGCCCAAAGCATACAACGCCCAGTCTATTACTTGAGTGAAGTGCTCTCCATATCAAAGCAGCGGTACGCGCACTATCAAAAGCTGGCCTACGCTGTGTTCATGTCCTCAAGGAAGCTGACGCACTACTTCGCTGAACACCCGATCACTGTAATCAGCACCTCAGGGATCAGAAACATCCTCACAAACCCCAACGCAACTGGGCGAGTCGCAAAATGGCTCATCGAGCTAGGACCACGAGATATCAAGTATAATTACCCGAAGGCCATCAAAGCACAAGTCTTGCCTGACTTCCATACCGAGTGGATTGAAGCTCAGTTGCCAGGAGCACAAGATGTGTCCAACTCATGGACTATGTACTTTGGCGGCTCAAAGAAGAACGAAGGCGCAGGCGCAGGCATCATCCTCACATCACCAAAAGGCGACAAGCTTCGCTATATCTTGCAGATCGGATTCGAGTTACCATCTAATAAGCAAGCAGAGTACGAGGCCCTGATCCATGGCATGAGGATGGCCAAAGCCCTCGGGTGCACTCGACTGATGATTTATGGTGACTCGAATCTTGTGGTGCAGCAAACAATGAAGGCTTGCGATGCAATCGCAGATAACATGATCACCTACCGTGATCTCTACGACCTAATGGAGGGCAGCTTCGAGGGCTGCGAGTTGCGGCACATAGGGCGCGAGAGTAACGAAGAAGCAGATAAGTTAGCCAACATTGGCGCGACCAAAGCACCAGTTCCACCTGGTGTCTTCCTCGAGCGCATCGAGCACAGGTCCATCAAGCAAAAACGAGCATCTCCTACATCAGCCGCACCAGCTAAGAGCAAAGCACCTAGCACAAAGGACCCGCCAGTCGAGGTACTCCTCATCGCCAACTTGGACTCAACCTTTCCTCGTATACATACTCCGCGGCGAGGTACCTGAAGACATAACAGAGTCAAGACGCGTCACTCGAAGATCCAAAGCATACACTGTCATCAACGGTGAACTATACAAGCGCAGCGTATCAGGTATGTTCCAACGTTGCATAGCATTCGAAGATGGCCAGGCCATCCTTCGTGATATTCATGCAGGTACCTGTGGGCATCACGCCAGCAGTCGATCACTCGTAGCCAAAGCCTTTCGCGCAGGCTTCTACTGGCCCACAGCACTCAAAGACGCAGAGGACATTGTCAAAAGGTGCATCGGCTGTCAAAAATTCGCCACAAAACCGCACGCACCTGATGCACCTAAAATGCATCTACTTTTCCAAGCACTTTGCTTCATAATTTTCTCCGAAATCTTCCCATATTTGAATAAACCTGCTGAATCCGACGCTGTTTTTAGCAAAGTCTCGTTTCTGGTTATTTTTGCAGGAAATTAAATCGGGGAAAAATACAACGACATTTTTTATGGAAAAGGAGGACAACGTGCAAAGGATGGACACGAGGAAGCGCCGGAGACCCAAAAGAGGGGACCCGACGCGGCCAGATCCTTGGGCCACGTGGGCCAACCTAAATGGAGCCGCGGGCGCCGCCTCACCTTCGGCTTTTCACGTACCCCTGATGCATGTAAAATGCATACATGAACTTTACATTTTATTACATGTTATTCCATGTTATTTGCATCATATAAGGGTTATATTCATGATTTATATTGAGTTTTGGGGATAATTAACAACTCCCCCATTTTTCTGGAATTAATCCTGCGCTGTCAGAAAACCCCTTTTTCTATATTTTGATGTTTCAGGGACCCAAACGACGTCCAAATGACCAGAAACTTTACGGGGATCACTTTTTTGGAAGGAACGAAACATAGGCGCAAAGGAATCGAAGAAACGGAGACCAGAAGGCCAAAAGGGGTGGGCCCACGTGGCCAGATTCCCTGACCGCGTGGGATCCCCCATCCTGGCCCTCGGACCTCCGCTGCCGTCGATCTTTCTTCCCAAAGCTTCGTCTTGACCTAAAAACGACTATATATAGACCCCCCAGGGCTTTCGCGAAAGAGAGCGCCGCCGAAAGACAGAAACCACGAAACAGAGATCTTGAGCTGAAGATTGGAGGGGGAAAACTCCGGCGGGGTGCTGCCGGTGTGGTCTCCTTCCCCTCAAACAACATCTCCACCGACACCATGATGAACAGGGAGTAGTCTACCCCTGGACTATGGGTTTGTGGAAGTAACTTATGTATCTCTCCTCTCTATGAGCTTCACTAATTAGTACCGTATGAGCTGCTGAACATGATTACGGTCATCTATGTAATTCCTTTGTGGTGGATCTTTATTTTGAGTTAATACATGTTTTGAGATTGCAATGGTTTTGTATCAGTTATGAAAGTAGATGCATATTATGTACCCGTTCTTATTTACTTGTCATGATCAAGCATGTTTATGAGAGCATGTGAGGAGGAACATGTGCATTAGTTGGAGTAACGGGAGGTGGCTAGTGCAGTGAACGTGAGAGAAAGCTCTGTGATCCACTTGGGTTTTCTACCTTACTTTGTTGCCTCAGTAGGGATAAACAAAAATACCATGCTACCGGAGAGTGGATGTGACCTTGGCCACTATCTCCATGACTAGATCTAGCATGTTCTTATTTTAACTTCATGTCATTGAACTTATTCCTATGCTCTGATTTATCTTAATTACAAAGGTGTTATGATTTAGTTCGCATCTTGGTGGAGCATAAGAGAGAACAACTTATACTTGAGATCTCTATGTTAGGACGTGATGCCCATATTATTAATAACTTGTCAAACCATGTCTTGCCATCTTACATGTTAATTTTAGTGTTCCATTGTCTACCACGTTATCAAGAGAGAGTGCATTTGTGAAACCATGAACCCCGGTCCATTTTTAATCATAAGAAACACCTTTCCAACACTTTTATCACCACTTTTGTTTGCTGCCATTATTAAATCCGAAAATACAAAAACATTTTTACATCTTGCATTCATCATAAAAAACCCAAAAATATCATTTATCATTACTACCATCATCCTTGCATATTTATTTTACCATCATTGCATATTTACTACTGTTTGCATATTATTTTATTATCATTTTCACACCTTGTGCTTGACAACCACTTGGTGAGGTTGAGGGCACAAAACAATTTTTTGTTGCAGCTTCTCAAGAGAAGGATAAGGAGATAACACCTGAAATACTGGTTCCCCGAGAGTTCGATATTAAACCCTCGAGTCACCCCTCGTGGGGAAAATTGTCTTCCACTACTACATACACTCTGCACTTGGAGTCTCAACCTAACCCATTTACTTTTCACGCATGTAATCATTGGTATCACCCCTCATATATACGAAAAAGTGGGTGCCCTAGGAGGAGGAGAGCTTTCACGAAACACACCGCTGCCACCACCACGATCTTCGTTTCAGAGACAGATTGATCCAGGATTTCTCCCCCGGTGGAGGGATCTGGAGACCGTCTTCACCGCCATATTCACCGCCTTCATCTCCATCGAACATGCATGAGCTCCCTCTCCATCACCATGTGTGAGTAGTCCGCTGTAGGCATGTGAGGTGGATGGGGATTGGATGAGATTGATCATGTAATGATACCCATTGTTCGAGATCTTAGGGGTTTATCTTGAGGATATTTTTGTATTGTGTTGATGCACTTATGCTATACTTAATGCTTGTTACTAGGGCCCGAGTGACATGATTTCAGTACTGAACTTATTTTGCTTCATCATATAATTGAGTTTGGTATTTATCTGCAAAGTGTATCACCTGCTATTATGTTGTACCTGCGAACCCTAAAAAGTGACAGTATAGGGAAAACAAGGGGAGATGTTTTAGTCTGAGGATTCTATGTGTTCATGAAGTGTTAATGCGTTGTTCTGGGCTATTCGAAAGGGTAGACCTTAATTACCTGTAGTTCCAAGTTGGCCTCGGTGAAATGGGCAGGTAGGACAATAGATGTTGTGCAAATTCTCTTGGTTAGTACGCACGACTAATTATGGAACACATACCTACATATATCGGAGTTAGAGATAAGTCCCATTGCTATTTATATCTTATTATATGATCAATCTTATTCATGCAACACCCCGCTATCATCTCATGCCTACGTTTTAAATCTCTGAGTTACACTTTCACTTTTCCGGTGAAAACTGGGAAACCCTTGTTCACTACTGCTGTTATATTTGCTACTTGAATCATACTACTACCATCACTATCACTGCTGCAAGTTTATTGATATACAGGTGTGGTTGAGAGTGACGCCTCAATTGCCAAAGTCTTATTGTTATTCTTGTGTTCCCATCGTGTCGAACTATAAATTTGGGTAATACTTCCCAACGAAGATTTCATCGATCCCCTATACTTGTGGGCATCAAGACATTTTCTGGCGTCGTTGCCGGGGAACCTAGCTTTATTGGTAAGACAACTTGTTATCATTTATTTGCTGCACTTGCTTGTTCCCAACTATGGGAAAGGAAAAGAATACTCCGAAGGAAGTAAGGCCTTCAACTACTCGTAGAGGTACTGATTTGCCAAGTAGGCCAAACTTTTCACCTAATGTTGCTTCTGCTATTGTTGCTAAGAAGAAAGAAAAAGCTTTATCTAGTTCACCATTGTCTAAGATGTCTACTAGTATTGAAAATAATTTAATATGTGGTAGCGTAGACAAAGAAGTGACACCTGAAACATCTGAGATAACTGAAACACCTGAATCTGTTATTATTGAAAATGTTGAGTCTGAATTAGAAGATAATGAATATTGTGATGATGAACATGAAACTTCTTCTGAGGAAGAGGATGCATTTACTATGACTTTTATGGATTCGAATTTTGATAAATTGGATAAACTTGATATCTATAAAAATTATCCTCTTCTGTTTAGTTACTTCTGGACATTTACTTTATGCATCTTAAAACCAAAAAGAACAAAAACATTTTCGTTTTATTGAATCCAAAGTGAAAACGGAGGTGCAGGAATTGCTGAAATCTGCTCACTGTTCTATTTTTCATATTTTCTCTGTAACTCCGAATGAGCTAAAATTTTAACCACTACTGCAACTTTTCATAAACTACACACCCGTAAATTATAAGATTTTTCTAAAGTGTCTAGGTAGGGTAAATACGGTACTGTATGCAGTAGCATTTTATGGCAGATTTGAGTTTTTATTGCGCAGTTGAAATTGGGAGAGGAGAACAATAATGATGAGTTGATGTGCATGAAGTGGATGAAAGGTATGACACCTTTGCCCTGCTTATGTGGACTTTTTAATAACAGCAAGTGCACACATCATAGTTTCTTTAACATCTAGAGAAGTGGTAGCAATTGTTTATCTTCTCCGTGTTCTAGTATGTTATATTATGATGCAAGTGAGATAATATGTAGCGACAACACTTGGATGTGAGTTGAATAATTGTGGCTCTAAACAAAGGTCTACGCATCCCATTGTGCTTGCTAAACTTGCCAACCAAGGAATAAAAGAATTTTTCAAATGATAAACATGAAGTCATATGGTTGACAAGCTTAGTGGTTGGGGGTTAACTTAAATGTGCTGACACATGGAAAGCTTTCAACATTGCACTAAATTATATTTAGTTGATATCATGTACCTTTATTTATGGATGCTTATCATGTGCGAAATAAATGTGGAAACTTTGTAAGTTTGAGGAGTAGGAATAATTGGCTAGAGAGACGCCTGGGCCGCCAACCTAAGCCATGCATCATTCATGGTGGAAATTTACAGCGTACCATAGTGAACAATCAGTGATGCACGTCATAATAAAAAGCTACACAAATAGTAAATAAAAGAGTGCTAAGATTGTTCATTGTCTGTTTGTCTTGTCATTTGGACATGGGCTTGTTCCATGTCTTGGGACAAGAGGTACCCCAGTTGACGCTCTTGATGACGCTTTAATTACTTGCAATGACTGAAAAACTCGAACTTGCCTAGTGACCAGAGTTGAGTAGCACGTGGTGTAGGTACTCGTATTCACAGGCCATGAGACTTTCAACCTCTAGTTGGTCAAGCATATGAGTCATAATAGGGAACACCAAATGGTTTGATAAAACTGAGAGCAAGGTTGTAAGCACAATGAGTTCATTAGTCAATAAAAGAAAGAATCAAAAGATCTCAAAAATCTTGTCTTGATTCAATTAAAAGCGATGCAAGAACCTTTGTTTATTTCTACAGTTGGGCAAACTCGTCCAAGTATTGACACTTCATGATATTTCTCTTGCAACATGTATAAATGCTTTAACACTGATTAGATATACCTTTGCTAGCATTTTGTTATTTGTTATGGAAATTATGTCTTGAATACTTGTTGGTATTAAACGATGTTACATATGCAATGCAAAGTTCTTGTCAAAGTCTTTTTATCGCTTCTGCACTATGTTTGAGTTGTTCGATGACAAACAACGAGCTAAGCTTGGGGGAGCTGATGCACCTAAAATGCATCTACTTTTCCAAGCACTTTGCTTCATAATTTGCTCCGGAATCTTCCCATATTTGAATAAACCTGCTGAATCTGACGATGTTTTTAGCAAAGTCTCGTTTCGGGTTATTTTTGCAGGAAATTAAATCGAGGAAAAAATACCACGTCATTTTTTATGGAAAAGGAGGACAACGTGCAAAGGATGGACACGAGTAAGCACCGGAGGCCCAAAAGAGGGGGCCCCACGTGGCCAGATCGTTCGGCCGCGTGGGCCCACCTAAATGGAGCCTCGGGCGCCGCCTCTCCTTCGGCTTTTCGCGTACCCCCTCGTATATAAGAAAAAGTGGGTGCCCTAGGAGGAGGAGAGCTTTCGCGAAACACACCGCCGCCACCACCACGATCTTCATTTTCGGAGACAGATTGATCCAGGATTTCTCCCCCGGTGGAGGGATCCGGAGACCGTCTTCACCGCCATCTTCACCGCCTTCATCTCCATCGACCATGAGCTCCCTCTCCATCACCATGTGTGAGTAGTCCGCCATAGGCATGTGAGGTGGATGGGGATTGGATGAGATTGATCATGTAATGATACCCGTTGTTCGAGATCTTAGGGGTTTATCTTGAGGATATTTTTGTATTGTGTTGATGCACTTATGCTATACTTAATGCTTGTTACTAGGGCCCGAGTGACATGATTTCAGCACTGAACTTATTTTGCTTCATCATATAATTGAGTTTGGTATTTATCTGCAAAGTGTATCACCTGCTATTATGTTGAACCTGCGAACCCTAAAAGTGACAGTATAGGGAAAACAAGGAGGAGATGTTTAGTCTGAGGATTCTATGTGTTCATGAAGTGTTAATGCGTTGTTCCGGGCTATTCGAAAGGGTAGACCTTAATTACCTGTAGTTTCAAGTTGGCCCCGGTGAAATGGGCAGGTAGGACAATAGATGTTGTGCAAATTCTCTTGGTTAGTACGCACAACTAATTATGGAACACATACCTACATATATCGGAGTTAGACATAAGTCACATTGCTATTTATATCTTATTATATGATCAATCTTATTCATGCAACACCCCGCTATCACACCATGCCTACGTTTTAAATCTCTGAGTTACACTTTCACTTTTCCGGTGAAAACTGTGAAACCCTTGTTCACTACTGCTGTTCTATTTGCTACTTGAATCATACTACTGCCATCACTATCACTGCTGCAAGTTTATTGATATACATGTGTGGTTGAGAGTGACGCCTCAATTGCCAAAGTCTTATTGGTATTCTTGTGTTCCCATCGTGGCGAACTATAAATTTGGGTAATACTTCCCAACGAAGATTTCAGCGATCCCCTATACTTGTGGGCATCAGCACCCGCATCGGCGTTGAAGACAATACTATTGGCCTGCCCCTTCGCCCAGTGGGGGCTCGATATGGTCGGGCTACTCAAAAAATCCTCCCATGGAGGGCATACTCACCTTCTGGTGGCGGTCGACAAGTTCACCAAGTGGACTGAAGCAGTCCCTATCAGAAGTTCGACTGCCACTATAGCAGTCAATTTCATAAAATCCATCATATACCGTTTTGGCGTACCAAGCAGTATCATCACTTATAACGGTACAAACTTCAAGGCTGAAGAGTTCCGAACTTTCTTCAAAGAGCAAGATATCACGCTCAACTATGCATCCGTGGCACACCCGCAGTCCAATGGCCAAGTCGAAAAATCCAATGGACTCGTAACGAGTGGAATCAAGAAACGCCTCCTGGTGCCACTCAAAAGAGCCGTGGGTGCTTGGGTCGAAGAACTCTCATCTGTGCTATGGAGCCTACGCACAACTCCCAACGCTTCAACACAATTCACCCCATTCTTTATGGTCTACGGCGTAGAGGCAATCCTACCATCAGATGTAAGATTCAATGCACCAAGAGTCGAGACATACAACGAAGAAGATGCAGATGAAGCACTTGAAGATGCAGTCGACTTGCTCGAAGAAGCACGCAACACGGCGCTAGCACGCACAGCTGTCTATCAGCAAGACCTCCGCAACTACCACAGCCGTCGATTGCGTACCAGGTCCTTTGAGGTTGGCGACCTGGCACTTCGACTGAAGCAAAAGAAGGTGCACAAACTCGCTTCTCCATGGGAAGGACCCTTCATCGTCACAGAGGTCATTGGTGGTGGAGTATACAGACTGAAGCACGCGAAGACAGGCAAACCCTCGCACAATCCTTGGAACGTTGCGCAGCTGCGCCGTTTCTATGCTTAGATTGCTCAGTCGCACAATGTAATAGGCACATATGTCGGATGGCTGCAGGTTTCAGACGCGCTCTTTTCCTTACCAGGGTACCTACGGGGACTGGAAGGTTTTTAATGAGGCGGCCTGCAGCTTAACATTCAAAAATGGAATATAATCAATGATTCCTCATATTTCTCCCTGCTTACTACTCGCATAACTTATTCGAACAAACTTAGCCTCGCCCGAATACTCGGGGGCTGCGCTATCTCAAAGCATGAGCTTTCGCTCCTTCTTCTTCAAACATAATACCCCAGCCGCACTCGAATACTCGGGGGCTGGGTCATAAAAATCATACATAAACAAAAAAGTTGCTCAAAATCATGAGTTGAAGCTTCAAACATCGCAAAAATTCACAGCCTCACTCGAACACTCGGGGGCTGTGCAATTTATGTTCCATACTCTAAGTGTTTTTCATAAACCCCACTCGATACACTCGGGGGCTGTGCACATACACATAAATAAATATACACTACGTATAAGTGGCAAATTTACACTCGGGGGCTGTCCTCTATATAGAAATAGCCGAATCTTCCGGTTCGTCCTTAACTGGTAGAACAGGGCCCATAAGTTGAGCGTGATAACACTCAACCATCACCCTCGCATATTCAACTGTATCGTCAAGTTGCGACTGTGACAATGTCGATCCAGGCACGGGTGGACATAGCTGCATATTTGGACGCTTACTCCGGATATACGCCATCGTTGCGTTTGCTCCATCCACAAGCTTCTGGGTGATAAAATCTCGAATAGGATCTGCACTCCGGAAAAGCCCGAGCAACGCATGGATTCCTTGAGGTTGCGGCCCTGTCGGGAAAAGAGTCTGGTTGATTCGACTGAAGGCCGACCTGTATAACTCGAGCAGCATAGTGCTCCGCCACACTCGATCCTTTAGAGTTGCGAGTATGCGCGCTCGGTTCTTATCCAAGCGAAAATGCTGACGGCCCGTCGTTGGTTCGTCAGTCGCATTGTTCAACTGCTCATCAACACGAGCCTGCTCCGCCTGGAAGTCTGGAACAAAGCCTACAACAAGGCACGTTGGATCAACAAAAAGGACAGACTATGAACTCTTGAGATCAAGGCAGTCATGCTTATACTCGAGTTGTCTGTTCACGATCTCCATTGCCAAGCACATAGTCCTCTCGCTGAGTGGGTAAAGCAGGCCTCGCCCTCATCCTATCCAGCTCGCTCTGGGCACTCTTCAACTCTTGCTCCAGTTTTACAACTCGAGCCTTCATATAACGCATTACTGTGGCATCATTTGCCACCTGAGCTCGAGATCGAGTGGAAGCACGACGCCGCGACGAGCCAGCTGAAGTAGCAGCTGCCCGTGGCTGTTCCAAACATCATAAAAATCTCATGTCAGATATGAGGGATTCATCACAAAGCTCAGGCGAGTAATAGCACATAGCCTTACAGGCAAAAACATAACAAGGAACCAAATCCTTACAAGTGCAGCAAAAGCGTACGCATACTCGCGATATCATAAAAGCATAATTACAGTCCATAAAAGGGTAGATGGCCCTAAAGTCTATGATGCAGACTCCGACCTAGCCATACGCGCGCGATTGGCGACCTCCGCTGACCGGCGCTCCACGGTAGTCATAAAAATTTCAGCCAGCCGCGTGGCTGGCTCGTTCACATGCTTCAGAGACACCAGCTTCCCGTCCGGCTTCCGAGGGAAATCAGACAGAGCGGCCTTGAAGTCACCCTCTATCACATGACCTAAAAGGAGCTTGAGGGTGGTCTCTAAGCCGCGTACCGTCAGGGGCGAGCAAAACTTGCCATAGTCGAGGTTCCCGGGCCTAGCACATCGGCGAAGCCATCCATAGTCGATGGAAGTTGGCCAGACAGGAACACGCCCTTGTATACGGCGCCAAGTGTGCTCGTAGACTTGGCGAGTGCATCCTTCACTTGGGCGGAGATGGCGTCAAGGTCACCAATAGTACGGTCGAGGGACAAATTGCCACTCGCCTGGTCTACAGGTGCCGGTGCGCCAACAACTCCTTCAAAAATCGGAGAGAACAGAAACTCTTACGCAAAACTCAGTGACAACATAAGTAAAAAAAAAGTGGCAAATTTTACTAACCGCCCACGTCTCGGGTGAGGCTAGCCAGCCGCTCAACATATTCTTTCTCACGTATGGCGGCTGTGGCCTTGGTGGCATCCAAAATTTTCTTCGACTCGGCGCGCTGGGCTTCGAGTGCCTCCTCTAGCTCTTTCACCCGGGACTCAGCCGAAGCCTTGTCGTCTGAAATTGATGGCAAGAAGTAACTCAAACATTCGACTAAGCAAAGACAACAAAAAGAGCTTTGGAGGCAGCAAATGCACTTACGGGTGAGCTGTTCCAGGTCAGCGCGTAACGTGTTTCTCTCCTACTCCATCTGGACAAAAGCTTTGCCTGATTCTACCAGGTTGAGGTAGTAAGGCTACAAGCACATGAAACAAGCATAAGTTATACATAACAAGTATCGTATGCGGACTTGGCAAAAGGTACTTACGTGTTCAGTCCAAGGAGCAGGCTTCGAAGCAGATGTTCCGACCTCCGGAGTTGCAGCACTCGTTGCCTTGGCCGTCTCAATGGTAGTAGCCGTGGCTACTGATTGAACGATCTCAGGAGCAACAAGGGAGACGTCCGGGTGCTCGGGGGTCGAAATTCTGTCGGCTGGAGGAGTCGGAGGACGCACAGTCTCAGTACTGCGAGTGACAGAAGAAATACAACATAAGCAGCAATATCAACCAGAAAAAAAAACCAGTACAAAAAGCATAAGGAGCATACCTATGCTCTTCTTCCTAATCAGTGTCGAGGTTGTCAAAATTTGGACCTCCAAAAAGCAGCTCCTCACCCGACTGGGGAGGAGGAGCTGAGCTCAACGGGCTCACGTTCAAAGGAGCAGCTGTGGCAGTAGGATATGAGCCCGAGTCTCCGTCATCTTTCACATCTAACTCCTTCGCGGGTGAACTCGTGGAGGGGAAACAAAAAACCCCTAGGAAGAAACTCCGCAAAACAAACGCGCTCGTTAGCGCGAGGCTCGGGGAGTACCTCCTTGGGTGACGGCGCGCGGATGAACAGCTGGTCCGCGGGTGGCAGCATTCCCTCCTCGCGAAGCTTGTCCAGATGCGCCTCCTTAAGGGTGGATTTCACCCAATCGCCGTCGCTCTTCTTGAGGTCGACGACGGGCGCAGATGCTCCAGCCGCAGTCTTCTTCCCCTTCAGAGTGGCCGCGTCAGCCACGGGCGCGTCGGCAGCAGCAGCCTTTCTCTTTGGCGCCATGGCAGTGGTGGCTAAGGGGAACAGCAGGAGCTCGGGCGCAAGAACAATGGGGAAGTGAGAGGAAGACGATGAAGCATGGGCGGCGCGCAGAGCAAATGGCAAGTAAAAAATAATGCCAACGCCGTTCCCCCTATTTACCACAAATCAAAAGCGATCATAACCGTTCAGATCATAATCGTGCGTTCTGCACGCAATCCCACCATACACGTGGCAACCGCGGAGGGCAACCGTCGCCGGCCACTCCGCCCGCTACGCACGCAAAAAGAGGAGCCTTCATCACGCCTCCGTCAAAAGTGGGCCAGCGCGGTCAAATCCAGTCCAAATGGCACCGTCGTTCGGTCGGCGCTGCACAATGGGCCCACATAAGTGTCACGTCCCATCCATCGCAGCATAACGCACGCCACCGTGTGTCAGGCAGCGTAGTCGCCAAAAAACGTCATCCCTGACGTCATTGCAAGCGATCTGTTCAGAAAAGCATTCGAGTTCGCCCAATGCATATCAGTCACTCGATTGCTTCGCTTGATTCGGGTGTGAAAAAGCAACGTCAAATAAAAAAATCACTCGACCGTTCCTTCGACTAAGGCATATTACTCCCATCGGGAGCGTAACAAAAATTTCTTCGACTGAGAGTGTATGAGATAAAAGATTTGAGATTATCCTCCATTGCAAGCAATAAAGCACAATCTCGGGGGCTACTCCCATCGGGAGCGCTGTCGCGCACCCGATAGAATAACGACAAAGTGTCAGTCGACAAAGTACTCGACTCGGTTCACATACAAAATCATACTCGAAACATTTCCGAGTTGCGTCCGCCGCAAATACCTCGGATGCTGCACGCATAGTGCAAAGGTAAGACCCGCCGAACTTTCGAGCTGGGCTAAGGACCGTTCCAGCAACGTCAATCTTTATACTTTCCGTGTCAGCAGACATGATGAAAAAATCCTGACGGACGCGTTGGGTAAATTTCAAAGTTATACTGTAGATCGATTCAGTAAGACCTTCACGGCCTAGTCGAGTCTGACCAGTCTGTTCCAGATTCGAGTCCGGGGACTCGAGTTTGATTGAAAGCTAGTAAGGTTTTACCCGAATGTGTAGTTAACCGGTCCCAATCCATCGAGTGTACCGGGCCTACTAAGCTATTATCACTTGATTATCATAAGCAAAAACCAAAGTCGATGAAATACTCGACATAGCCAGCATGTGCTATTCATACAGGAATTCCAATTGCAACATACAAGTAAAAAGCATATGACGTGCACTTACGAATGAGTCCATGCCCGATTTTTCGAGTCAGACAAGTACTCGGGGCTACTGACAAGGGTATACATCTCGGGTACCCTACCATAATGGTACCTGGTGCACGTGTCGACTAAGGCTCAATTATCAAGAGCCTACAAGAAGCCCATGACGAAAGGCCCAACAAGATGGAGTATCCTCCAAGATTAGGCATAGGCATAGTCGGTTTAGGCTTTCCTTACATGTAATCTGGGTCGGTTACGAACTCCCGAGACCCAGCCTATTATATAAATGTTGGGAGGGCTTACCGATCCAGGACATGCAATACTCGAACCACCAAAGCCCCAGCGAGATCGACATCTCGCCGGAGCCTCCCTGTAACCGCATAATCTCACACGATCAATACCAGACAAGTAGGAAGTAGGGTGTTACTCTCCGGAGGCCTGAACCTGGGTAAATCTTTGCCTCTGCTTGTCAGCCGACGAAACTACCAGTACTACCACGTTCTCTCCCCATAATTTCAACCCTAGGACCTTAACCATGGGATTTGATGAGTTAACCCCTTGTCACATACCCTAGCAATTAGAGTGGAGAGTGAAAATAAGGGGAGGGTTTTCGCGGGAGTTGCCGAAATTTCTCCGTCCTCTTTTTCGTTGCAGCATGTTTGGAGAGTGTTTCAGCTAGTGTGCTGGGCTGGTCCAAACCTCACGCGGGCTACCAAATAGCAAAATTTTGTAACTGGCGGATCTGTTTGGAGCGAATGAAGGCTACCGAACACGCCTTTCATGAATCAACGAGAGCTTCAATACGTGGCTTGTGGCTTGTTGTTGCATGCACAATCCACAAACCAGTCATGCAACAAAATCATACTTTTGGCTTCTTCATAAACTCTCATGTTTGGCTTCTCACCGCATTACTTGGCATTTTTTTTCTTCTGAAACGGGTTACTTGGCTAGTTGGCTTTTTTTGCATGCCCACAAGGATGGTTAGGAGGGTGGTTGTACTCCCAGCCAATCAGAATTCAAACCACAGATTTGACACGGTGTTTCTCATTTAGGCGGAATATTCTTTAGTGGGAGGCGACGTTCCCGTCGACAGCGAGGCGCCTGTGGTGACTTCGTCAATCTCAAGACTCGACCCGTCGGTTCAGTCTCTCGGAGGTGCTCATAGGGGGTAGGGTGTGCGTGCGTTCTTAGGGGTGAGTGTGTGCATGTGTATGTGAGCATCTGCGTTTGTACTGTGTTTGCAAAAAAAATACCTATAGCTCATGCATGCATACTTCAAAGCCACACATTCATATAATATTTTATAATTCCACCGAAATATTTTTTTTTGACATTAAACCACACCCTTTATTAACTCGGAATCACAGAATTACAATCAGCTCTCAAGCTGTGAACTAAATAGGCCGGAGGCTCAGCATTCCAAGACAGCGACTCCCCCTGTAAACTCGCAAATTTTGCGCAGGAGTGAGCAGCTTGGTTAGCTTCACGACGGGCATGAACTATCCTATACGAAAACAGGGAAAAACAGAGCTCACTAATTTCATCTAAGATACTTTTGATCACTGACCGATCGTGCAACCTACACTCCCAGAGACGCACTAACTCAGTGCAATCCACTTCGAAGGTAGCTCTACTGAAACCCTTCTGGACTGCGAAAGCAAAAGCATCCCGCAGCGCCAACACTTCAGCAACTAAGGGATCAGAAATCCCTTCATAAGTCTTGCAAGTGGCTCCTCTAAAGCTCAACAAATCTCGTGCAACAACTCCAGTCGCAGCTCTGTTGTCCTCAACACGGATTGCCGCATCAGAATTTATTTTGACTACTCCATCAGGAGGCTTCTTCCACTTACATGACGGTCGACTTTCTTTTGGCAAAGTACCTGATCTTGGCAACTCCAAAATCTGCAAGGTCTCCCTTATAGACTCCATTGCTTTGGCCGGATTGAAGCCGGCCTCACCATGGGTCAGATTATTACGCGACGTCCATATCGAGTACATCACCGAAGTGATGACCGCTCTGTCCCTTTGACTGAAGAAAGGAGCACACAAGATGTCTTTCGTCCAAGTCAGGGAATGTAGTCTGGGCAGCTTCACTAGCAGAAACTCCTTTGCTGCGTCCCAGAATAATTTTGCATGGCTGCATTCCACAAGTGCATGCTTAAGATCTTCAATCTCATGTTTACAAATTCCACAGGTACTGTCTTCCTTTATATGTCGCCGTGATAGAGTCCTATAGTCAGGTAATATACCTCGAAGAACTCGCCACCAAAACACACGTACCTTGGGAACCACTGGAAGCTTCCAAAGGCGCTTCCAAACCTCAGCGTCATTATCAGAGGATGATGGAATATCGATGTTTCTCTCCCTTTCCTCCTCCTGGTTTCTGCCAACAAGAGCTCTGTATGCAGAACGAACAGAGTACACTCCTGACTTTTCAAAAGTCCAAGCAGACCAATCCTCCCCAAAGATCTTCTCAGCGGTATACTCAAGATAGTATTAGCATCTGGGGTGAAGAAAAGGCCACGAATCAGCGGCACATTCCATTCATGCTCAGTTGTAATCAATTCATTCACGGTGAGCAGATCAGTATAGTATCGTCGGCCCATAGGCCGCATCGAAGCAGAATTTGGTATCAAGCAGTCTTCCCAGATCGAAATGGACTCACCAGAGCCCACTCGCTTGATCAGACCTAGTTTCAAAGCATCTCTTCCCGCCAAAACTGCTCGCCAGGTTCTAGATGCAGCTCTAGGTGCCGATGCAGTCATAAACTCCTGATTATGCAAATATCTGGTTCTTAGCACCTGAGAACAAAGAGAGTTTGGGTGCATTACAATACGCCAAGCTTGTTTTCCCAAGAGGGCCACATTAAAAGTCTCCATATCTCTGAAACCCATTCCTCCCTTGCTCTTTGGAATAGCTAGTTTTTTCCAAGCTATCCAATGCATAGATCGCTTATCAAGGTTTCCACTCCACCAAAAATTACCCATCAAGGATGTAAGCTTCTTACACGATCCTTTGGAGAGTTGGAAACAGCTCATGCTATAAGTCGCCATAGCTTGAAGTACGGCCTTTATAAGAGCCTCCTTTCCAGGGTACGCTAGATTTTTCTCTGCCCAACCATTGACCTTACCCCGTGCTCTCTCTGCAATATATTCAAAAACATCACTTGTCAATTTGCCAACCGCGGTAGGCAAACCCAAATACTTCTCACTGAAGGCCTCTGTATGAATATTCAGACTTTGTTTGACTTCCTCCCTATGAGTGTCCGAAGTGCACGGACTGAAGAATATTGCGCTCTTCTCCTTATTCACCTGTTGCCCCGATGCTTCATGATAGATATGAAGAATTTCCTCTAATCTTGAAGCACTAGCATGATTTGCATTGATGAAGATCAGACTGTCATCAGCAAATAAAAGATGCGTTATCCATGGCGATCTGTTACAGACTCGAATTCCTCTGTCCACAAACCCCATGTTGTAGTTGTGTATTAACGCCGAGAGTCCCTCAGAGCAGAAAAGGAACAGATATGGTGACACGGGATCCCCCTGTCTGATCCCACATGTCGGTATGAAAGGGTCTAACAACACTCCATTCACCTTAACTGAAAACCTGACTGAAGAAATGCAGGTCATAATAAGGGCAACCATGCGAGCTGGAAAACCAAGTTTTAACATCATTGCTTGGATAAAGGGCCATTCCACTCGATCATACGCTTTCATCATATCTAGTTTAACAGCACAATGTCCCTTCTTTCCTTTCTTCTACCGCTTCATCGAATGTATGCATTCAAAAGCCAGAAGAGCATTGTCTGTTATTAATCTTCCAGGCACAAAGGCACTCTGTTCTTGGCTAATAGTTGATTCCAGAACCGGCCTTATTCTGTTTGCCACAGTCTTTGTGGCAATTTTATAAAGAACCGTACACAAAGAGATTGGTCTATATTGCTTTATGGATTGTGGATTACGTACCTTTGGGATCAAAGTAATCGCTGTCTCATTAATCCCCTCCGGTATAGCATCCCCATTTAGGAAACTCAACACGACCGAACACAACTCCGGGCCAATCAGGTTCCAATGACGCTGATAAAAGCCCGCTGTGAATCCATCAACCCAGGGTGCTTTGGAAGGATGCATTAGAAAGAGAGCCGTCTTCACCTCCTCTTCCTTATACACCTCATCAAGTTTTACGCGCTCCTCTTGCATCACTTTCTCCTCTACGAGATTTAAAACCCCACCCATATTGGGAGGACCATCAGAGGTATACAAATTCTTATAGAAACTTTGTACCTCTTCCTTAACTTCATCAGCATCATCACACCATGACCCATCATCTCGCTGAAGCGTATTGATTGTGTTCATTCTCTTCCGCTGCGAGGCGAAGGCATGGAAGTACGCCGTGTTTCGGTCACCAGATTTCAGCCAGTTAACACGTGACCTTTGTTTAACCCAGATTTCCTCCTGAAACAGAACCTCATTAATTCGTTCCATGAGCTTCTTCTCTTCAGCAGATGGGCCTCGGCCCATCGAGCTTCGTCTCACACGGTCCAGCTCCCTTCTAAGGTTAACAAGTTTCTTTTTAAAATTTCCGAAAGTTGCAGTGCCCCATGAAGACAAACCCTGTTGTATACTAGCAAGGGATTTAGCAAAGCCATCCAGGCCGTGTCCCTTTGCCGCTCTCTACCATAGGTTGGCTACAACCTTGTCATAATCAGCGTGTGTTTGCCAGACATCTTCATAGCGAAAAGTCCTTCTTCCCACAGGTTGATGAGGCATATGTTTCTTCAGTTCAGTACGAATCACACAATGATCTGACTGAACCGTACTAATGTGCTGTACTTTGACCACATGGAATAAATTCAGCAATTTCTCATTTCCAAGTGCTCGATCAATTCTGGCCTTAACATTGGCCAGACCTTCCTGTCTATTGTCCCATGTATACGGCAGTCCAGAGAAACCAAGGTCCTGTAAATTACAGTCCTCAACTGCTTCCCTAAATGCCCTCATTTGCCATTCTTCTCTGCTATGCTCACTGAAATGCTCAGTGCTATATAGGGTCTCATTAAAGTCACCACTACATAGCCAAGGAAGATCTCAGAGCTGATGTAACCGTCGCATTAGAGTTCACGTAAGATGCCTGTTCTCTCTACGTGACTCCCCATATATACCAGTAAAGCGCCAAGGGGGGATCGTCCATCCTTGCATTGGATGACAGCATCAATATGATGCAAATTGAAACTTTTAATATCCACTGCAACTGATGAAGACCAGAATAGTCCCACTCCTCCACTTAAGCCATCACTATCCACAGCAAAACATCCAGCAAAGCCGAACGTGCTAACCAGTTTCTCTACTCTCTTTGCCTCAATCTTTGTCTCCATAACGAAGAGCAAAGTGGGATCATACTGCTTCACGAAACCGCGAAGCTCTCGAACCGAAGGGGTATTCCCAAGCCCCTCCAGTTCACACTTAATAAAACCTTATGGTGTTGTATTAGGTTAACCTTTACAATCGAAATTTTTATTACTGGAACCGAAGGAGGGAAAATAATTTTACAACCCCTCATCCTAGTTGGAAATCCTAACACCACACTCCCCGCCGCGTGAAAATCGACTAAACCGATCCTTCTTTGAAACTCTAACACAAAATCAATTAGATCTGTAAAGAAATTCAACAATCGAGCATTTTTTACATGGCACCCATTGGGGGACGTCATGGTTACATTGCATGACCTCGTGGTATAGGGTGTCAACTTACCGTACCCCATGGCGCCATGAAAACAAGTTAGATTGTGATTTTTTTTCAGATCTAATTCATATTTTGTGTAATTTTTAAAAAACAAACCAGTCATGTTATTTTTTTAAAACAAACAAGTTAGATTGTGATTGGACACGTTTTTGGCCTGTCAATTCGTGAATAATGGGAATTTCACGTGCGACTGTCAGCTCTCAACGTGGCCTCTGTTAACTGTTTCCCCGTGCTAGATTTGGATCCTCGCCGTTGCCCGGTGCCCCAAACCACGGCGGTCGGTGGATCCCGGTGCCGGTAGTTCGCCCGTCGACGTGCTTCTTTTTTAACGAGGCTGCTGTGCTTTACCCGCCACTGCCGCGCTCGCCGAGCGAGCAACCAAAGCAAGCGGAAACCGAGATTCGATTCCCCGCCTCCCGGCTGCTGTCGCGCGCGCAACCACCACCAACCTCCCGATATCACGAGACCACACCACACTCCCCCCACGCAGCTGCAGGAGCTCGAGATCTGAGCTGAGCTGGTCCGCGCTCTGCTCTGCGCCCAATGCCGCGAGCGGGAGGAACGGCGGCGGCGGTGAGCCGGTAATACTGTGCTAGCTTGCAGGCCTCCTGACCCGTTCCGGGAAATGAGGCCGCGGAGGCACTCGTACGGCAGGAGCGCGGCGGCGGCCGTGCTGCTGGTGCTGTGCCTCTGCGTCACCGGCGTGTTCCTCCTCCTGCTGCACGGCTCCTCCCCGCCCCTGGAGGCCGAGGAAGGGAACGAGGAGGAGGCCGCCGGGCGAAGGCGGGAGGAGGCGCTGGCGGTCCAGGCGGAGGTGGAGGAGGCGCCGCTGCCGCCGGGGAACGCGAGGGTCGCCTTCCTCTTCATCGCCCGCAACCGCCTCCCGCTCGACCTCGTCTGGGACGCATTCTTCCGAGTACGCCATCCCCATGTCTTGCCTGCTTGCCATTTCCAATGCCGGACTGACTAAATCCCAAAATGCGTCCTGATTCTTGTGCGGATTAATTAGGGTGACAGCGAGGGGAGGTTCTCCATCTTCGTGCACTCGCGGCCGGGCTTCGTGCTCACGCGCGCCACCACCCGCTCCCGCTTCTTCTACAACCGGCAGGTCAACAACAGCGTCCAGGTCTGTGCTCTGCCACTTCCTACCGAATATGATCTTCGCCTTCAGCGCTGCGCTGCTGCTCAGATGATCTTTTGTTTCTCACTGATCTGGCGTTCAGGTGGATTGGGGGGAGGCGAGCATGATCGAGGCCGAGCGCATCCTTCTCAGCCACGCCCTCAAGGACCCCTTCAATGAGCGCTTCGTTTTTGTGTCTGACAGGTACAATTCGAGGCTCTTCTTTAAAAATAGCAATTCCTAGTTCTGGCCTAGAATCTGCACAGTAGGGTAACTAATCAGTAAAGCATTCTTCTGAAAGAAAGGAGCCCAAATTAGTAAGTTGTTGTTCAGCAGTAACTTCATCGACAAACATGACCATTATATCTGAAACAGAGCACAAAATACTTATGGCCATTATAAAGAGGAAGTCTGTTTTTGAAGCAAAGAAAAACGAAATCTGCTGTATATGCCCTGAGATTGTATAAATGTGGATTTTGTCATCTACTAAAAGTAGTTGGACACCTTATGGTTGGTAGAACTGGATATTCTATACTGTTGTTTCGTTGTCCTGATTTTTATTGGTTATATATCGGATAACCGTCTATAACAGGAATTAGCATGTTAGCTGTACACATTTTACCAAATTTAGGTGCGCTGCAAATTTGGCTATGTTTTACAGGACTGCAGCTCTGCTGTTTACCTCAGTACCTTTTAATACTCCACAATTCATCATATGTTTTTACCAACATTTTTCTTGCCAAGCATTCGTCATCTATTGACATATCTTAATATTAAATCGTGCTTACTAGGTTCTTATCTCTCTGCCAGCTGTGTACCGCTGTATAATTTCAACTACACTTACGACTACATAATGTCTGCATCAACCAGCTTTGTGGACAGGTATAAGCATCTCACTTTTGCATTATGTTTCCTGGCATTGCTTAAGGATGAGTTCTGGAGACGTATAAGCTGATATATTTGTGAATGATATTATAAGTTTGCCGCAGCCTTTCCATTTTAAATTGTATTAGCGTGTGTATGCACCTTGACCTATTAGATGTGGATTGCTAGCATTTGCAGATTTGTCCATATTAACGCATCAGCTTTTCTTTTAGCTCATGTCATAACCTGAGTACTAATAGCATCAATTGTGTAATGCTGGATGCAGTTTTGCCGATAATAAACAGGGCCGGTACAATCCACGAATGGACCCAATTATCCCAGTGGAGAACTGGAGAAAAGGCTCACAGGTACCTTTTCATTTGTACTGATGAAAGACAAATATAAGAATTTGACTTCATTTTTCTGCATCTAACTAATTTTTTCTGGTACGTCTGCCGCTGTTACTCTCTACCATGCAGTGGGCTGTGTTGATTAAAAAGCATGCTGAAGTTGTGGTTTATGATGACGTGGTGTTACCAGAATTCCGGAAACATTGCAGGGTATGTGCCCCAATAAGTTTCTGTGCTATATGAAGAAAGTTTCAGTAACATAGTTTACATATGGCTGTTAACTTGAAAAGTAGTAACGGAAGTTAAACAGTTGGACAGTTCTCATCATTTTACCTTGTTATGACAGTTTATGCATTTGTACATACATACAGTGCTATAGCTCCCTCCGTATGTACAAATGACAGGTTTTGCACATGTACATACCTGGGAAGTTGATCCCTTTTCTATGTTTTTTACTTATTAATGATATTAAAACTTTATGTACCACAGAGAAGGCCCTTACCAGAGTTCTGGCGAGACTGGGACAAACCTATTGTAAGTGAGAGTTTGTAATAGTGGTCCAGCTTTCATAGTATCTTGAAATCGGGACTTCTTGTTCATGTTTGTCTTTCTTCCGTAAAAAATGTTCATGTTTGTTTTGAACTCAGTCTGCACCTGGGGTATGTTTAGAATACATATGATAGATTAGAGAAAAAATGGAGCTATTTGCTGTGAGTAATCAGGTTTCAGTGTGAGTCTCTGCTTTACGGGGCATTGAAGTTACCGTTTGGTCTTATTCTTGTGACATGGATTGCACGACTGAACTTAATCCTTTCCCTGTATTTTCCTCAGCGTTTGATAACAAGCATAAAAGTGAATAGATTTTTGTTTGTCAACAGTATGCAATAGTCAAGAGGCATTGAATTCTGAAGTGATGGAGAAGTTGAACTTATACCTGAAATAGATAAAATTACATGTGATATTTTTATGCGCTCACAAGGATCAAGTACACAAAAGGGGACCCAAAAAAATCTGTGTTACGTCTATAATAAACTAATAACTGCCATATGCCCATATTTGTGCCAATAAAACCAAACTTAAGCACATAATAGATTTTAACTTTTTCAGAATGCACAGAAGTACTTCTCATATATATAATGTGATTCTTACATTTCTTATCTTAACCAAATAATTGCCTAAGCCCTTCGCTAATGAACACAATATCTACATCTGTTTGTGGTGGTTTCACTTTTTTTTTTGGGTCTTACCTGTTTTATGTCCTCATTTGGCCCAGCCTGCCGAGGCATGGAAGGCACACA
Organism: Poa pratensis; assembly: GCA_947311845.1. Classification (NCBI taxonomy): domain Eukaryota; kingdom Viridiplantae; phylum Streptophyta; class Magnoliopsida; order Poales; family Poaceae; genus Poa; species Poa pratensis. Next base: position 13,631,156 of record CAMZMU010000113.1, read on the forward strand.
ACTGCATACCAGATGAGCACTATGTTCAAACATTGCTTGCAGTAAGTCAATAATAATTGCAACATGCCTTGAAAACCTGTTCTCTGCACAGATGCACATGACCTTTTTCGGTTGCAGCAAAGTGGTCTTGAAGAAGAACTTACACGGAGATCGGTTACACATAGCGCATGGGATCTATCATCTTCTAAAGATCGTGAAAGGCGTGGATGGCATCCTGTAACGTACAAAGTCTCTGATGCTACTCCTGCACTTATAAAATCCATTAAGGTTTGTTTCCTTAAAATCTGAACACTTTATTCCCTGACAAAGATGATAGTATGGTTTTATGCTTAAAATGAAAACCAATGGTGCTGTTACCATTTGATGATTTGATTTGCTTTTGTTTGATAGTCATGTCATTTAATAAAAAGTTGATACCTAGCAACAAGAAGAAGAAAAAAATACTGCGATACACATTAATATATGTCACTTCTAAAACCTATTTTGCTCTTCGTGCAGCATTTAAAAAAAAAGCTAAAGTAAGCTGCATGTCTGTAAAAAATAAACTGCCTGTAAGAAGTGCACAGGACAGTACGTAACTGTTCACTGATCTATTTTACAACTCTGTAGGATATTGATAATATATATTATGAGACTGAATATAGAAAGGAGTGGTGTACAAGTAATGAAAAGCCAGCACCTTGCTTCCTTTTTGCAAGGAAGTTTACACGTGGAGCTGGTCTGAAGCTTCTTAACTCTGTGAGTTCACGACCTTTATTTCTGTTCCACGACAGCATGCACAATAGGCAAACTCTGTATGCTGGCCTGAGAAATCACGTTGGGCCTTTTTATGTGACTCTTATTTTTCATACTTTGTGCAGTCATTTATAGCAGCACGGTGATGAATATAATCCAGGAGGCATCTGCCATGTAAAGGTTTCTCCCTTGCAAGCAGAATACTATTATTTACAGGAAAACGGTGGAGGGGACAGAAAATAACAGCGATTTTTTGAGTCTTAGGTATTATTTGTTGCACTCTGGAAAGTGCAATAGGTGTTGTAAAGTGATAAACTTTTGCTTCGTTTAGTGCCTAGGTTAGTACACATGTTAGCTCGTAGCTCAGCACTGTAACTGGAATTGTAAGCAATGATCCACAGTTGAATCTGGAACTCGTTCAGTATGATATGGTGATCTTTATGCACACCGAACATACTGAACCGCATGGTTCACATCGTTTCGTATCATATTTGCCAATAATCGTTGGTCAGAATTCTATTTCATTAGGACACATGGACCTATCTACTTCTTTGGACTTTCGATAGTTTTAGTTCATCAGAGATCTTGTGCAGTTATGATTGTGCTGGTAGACTAACCAAGTAACAAGTAAAGTATTCAGATACATGTCAATGGCAAGAGTCGTACGCTTCACTGCAAATGGCTATTCCAGCGATCTAACATCATGAGGGATTGAGGGGAGTTGTTGACATAGCATCTGACTTAGTAACTTGTGAGGAGACATTAATTCATGCTGCTTTGGACCTTAAGAGACCATCAAATACTTCCATAACCATGACCCTTGCAGGTAATGATCTTCTCTCACATGCCCAATCATATTTGCGTGTTGCTCCAGTAGCTTTTCACCAGTTTGTTATTGTGCCTCTCATGTCCAATCCCTAGTCCTACATTTCATTGGTTGACTTTTTTTCTTCCAGTTATCCTTACTTTTATGAGTGGATCTAGTACGAGATTTAAATGATGATTTTTGTGGTACCATGTAAGAAAATTTGAGAGCGTGAGTGAGAAACGATGGTGTGGCTGTCGTTTGTGTCTGTCCCTGTTCATTTCGAAGCCTTTTTTTTCTGTTCGAAAGACATTTTGCCAGCTTTTGTTGCTGTGATTTTTGCAAGCAGGCTTTTAAAGTTGGCAGATCTTGTTCTGTCATGCATAAAGTGGAGAAGAGCATTTTTCTTCTTTCCAAGTGGGACTAGTGTTTTTCTGACACATAAGTGAAAGAACCTGAAGGATATGTCCCAGTTTTTTTTAACCGAGTAAAAGACTTGCCATTTTCATTAATAAAGAAGAAGTGAGAGTTGGCCGGTTTATTAGCGGAAAACCGGCCAAAGACCGGAACAACGCCCTCGCTGACCGTCATGTAACACGACCGTCGTGAGGGCACACACATCCACCCTGGCTACCCACACAAGCTGCACACACCAAAGCAAGAGTCGTCGTCGAGGTTGCGCTCTCGTGTCATTGTCATCACTCTGCAGCGACTCTAACTTCACCAGAAGACCAGCAAGGAGACCATCGCCGAAGCCGGTCGAGAAGCCCGCGCCGGCCTATGCCAACCAGATGGCTCTTCGCTCACAACTCCGATTCTGCTGAATAGCTCCGGAGAGGAGATATGCAAGACCTGCGCCGAGGAAGAACTTCGCCACCGGACCACCCCTACAGGTCATTGTACGCCGCTCAAAGAAGAGGCTTGAGTAACATAGCGGATCCGACTTCACAACCTGCAGATATCAGTATGAAGCCACACGGACACACCGGAGCACTAACATGACCTTGTCGCGACCACATCATTGCTTGCCACCATCGTCGTTGCCAAACTGACACCACACATAATCCCCACATCGACAATTGCCCGCTGCCAATCACGATGTCGTGAAAGTCCAGCCTACGAGGGTGCACGCGGGAAACTCCATCTTCGGGACGACGCCCTCAGGAAGGGAGGCGATGCAGATCAACGCCGTCGTCCGACCCTGCACACACAGGATCAAGGTCTTCACCCGAAGAGGATATCCGAGGCTCATGAGAAACGAGGAGCTCCACGACGACCCCTCGAGAGGGAGAGCGGCGTCCACGAACGTCGCGTCGTCAGGCTTTTGCCCGCAACACTCGAGACTCCTTACCCCATGCAGCCAGACCAAGGCGGGGGGAGACCCGCAGCGTCACCGACCTGCACACCCACTGGCCCAATCACAACCTGCGCGACGGTGGCGCAACCGCAACACAGGTGCCACCATTCTCGCCGCCAGCAAAAGCCGACGAGCCAGATGGCCGAGCTAAGCCCGGTCGGACGTGACGCCCTGAAGCTGATGCGAGGCAGCACCGCGGACACCAGCCATCTTCAGCTGAACATCAACCCACGAACAGGAAGGTGGTGACTTTATTCGCTGGCCGCTCACAAAAAATGGTATGTACTCGGTGAGATCAGCGTATAATCTCGCAAGAAAAGATAGTTTCTTTGTTTCCCGGAGTAAGTAGGGCAGAGGCTCTTCTTCTTCGGCTGCTAATGAGGAGAAACAATGGAAAATGGTCTGGAAGATCAACGCGCCTGGGAAGATGAAAATTCATATGTGGAGATTTGCCCATGATTTCTTACCGAGCGGTGTCCAGCTAGTCCATCGCCATATCCCCGCAAGCTCTGCTTGTGTCTTTTGTGGAAGGGATGAGGATGTGGAGCATGCGTTCCTCCAGTGTCAGTTCGCGCGGGAAGTATGGCGATTCGTGAAGGAATCCTGAAGCGAACAACTGATTTGGAGGCTACAGTTCTGACGGTGGGGTGCTGGTATATTTGGGATGCTAGAAATGATGTTCGAAACAACCAGCAGAGCCCTAACCCGAAGCAAACAAGCTTGAAGATCATTGCGTACGTGGAAATGATTGTGCAGCATTGTTTCAAGAACAAGCCAGACAATAGGTGTGAGTCCAACAAAGCTCAGAAGTGGACACCGTCGCCGCCTAGAGAGATTCAAGTAAATTTTGATGCTGCATTGTTCCCGGTTCAGCGCCGTTCGGCGGCTGGCGCAGTGTTCCGAGATAGCATTGGTCAGTGTCTTCTGGCTCTCTATGAGCCTCTTTCGGGTTTCCCTTCCCCGGAGATGGCAGAGGCGATGGCACTGCGGCGTGCGGCTCATGTCGCAAAGGAGCGTGGTTTTGACAAGGTGGTTTTCGCGTCTGAATGTCTATCCCTTGTCCAGCGCATCCGTTCCAATACCCCTGATCGTTCTATGGTGGGTATCGTGGTTTCAGAAATCAAATTGCTGATGGAGAGCTTTGCATCGGCATCTGTCAAGCATGTCAAACGTGCTTTCAACGAGGCGGCACACATTCTGGCTAGGTCTTATGAGGTTGATAGCCTAGGTTTTATTTCAGTTTCTGCTCCGGTGTCAATCCGGAAGATTTATGTATGGATGTCATGTGATCAATAAAGTGTGGTGTTTATGTCAAAAAAAAAACCCATGAACAGGAGGGGAGGGCTGCCAGCCCTGCCCCGACGCGTCGATCTGGAGCCGAAGCTCCTGCCAACGCCGTCGCATCTGGGCACGGAATGGGCCGCCGCAGCGGACGAGTTGTCAACCACATCTGGAGCAGCTGCAGGGGAGGTAGCTAGAGGCTTGGAAAGCCGGAGCTGGGCGCGACGGCGGAGCCGAGCCTCCCCCACCATGGCTGCATGCTAAGTGAAGGGGGCCGCACGTGCGAGACGGACGGGCCTAGCACCGCTGTCCGTAGGCCGGGATTTACCGACGACATCATCCGACGGCGGCGAGGGCTGACTGCGTAGGGTTGCCGGCAGTGGCGCTATAGGTTTTCCCCCGACCCGCCTAGGAGGAGAGGCGACACGGGGGTCGGGCATCCTTTCATCGCCCATTGTTCCAGTTTCCAACAACAAGATTGCAAGCATCAACAAAGTTTGGTAGGAAACTCAGGAGATTTTGACTACTCAGGTAAATCATTACAGCCGCGACCAATATTATTTTCAGTTTTTTGTATTTCAATCAGAAGTCAAAGAGAAACTTGTTAAAAAAGAGTTAAATGCATGAGCGGTCTTGCTTTTTTTGCCGAAGTGTCAAGTTAGTACTAAATCTTTCAAAATGCACATCGCAGTCCCATATCATTTTAAGTCATTTATGGGAGGTCCTAATTTGATCTCACTAACGCTGACCTGCCCGCGTGGCACTTTGACCACCGCCACGTTGAATGCAATTAATCTAGTTAGGAGACGTGTCCTACCAACAATATCCATCTAGCGCATGAGAAATTAGAATTCGGCCCTATAAGGAAAGCGAGACCAACACGTATGCATGCATGCAAGGAATCTTTCCGTAACCGAAAGTTCAAAATAAATTATCTATTTAACCGACAATTCAATTGACGATCTGTTTTCACTGTTGGTTTCGTCTCGACGAGTACTTTCAAACAAGATCGCATCTTAATATGTTTTGGCGAACTATTTTTCATCGTCAGTTGGCAGGTTATAATACCGTAGTTACCATATTAGCAGTTGTAGTTATCATATTAGCAGTTAACAGTTACCACCCAAATAATACATAGTTATCAGGTAATTTTTACACTTTTTTTTGTCATAGCCATGATCTGAACATGCAAAGAGTGAGGATTTGATATACTCTAAACACGTAAAATTTGGAATTACCGTCATTGAAGGGTTATGTTGGTGAGTAGAGAAGTTCAAATAACCAGGCAACCATTTGATTTTGACATGGTAACCAACTTATCAATACGTTGTGACTAAGTGGGTACAATCTGGCAACTAGGGTCAAAAAAAGTTTTCAAAACATATCAAGATGGGATCTAGTTTTGAATACCTCGTCGCGACAATGACAACCGTCAAAGCGGATCAGAATTTTGATTTACGGTTTAAGAGATAAAGCATTTTAAAGTTTGAAAACGAAAAGGAATCTACGTGGTTGCATGCATTCATGACTTACTTACCTTATTCTGTCCGTGCACAGGAAAAGCTAATCTCGATCACGTGCCCTTATTAGCACGGTTCTATAAAAAAGCCCCCTAGTTATGTTTGTTCTAAATCGTGGATTGATGCGAGTATAGGAACTAGTCAACAAGAGGGGGCCACATGCAGTAGGGGACTAGTGGATTGATACTTGGTGGTAGGTGGATGGATTGGTGGCAGGTGGTGTGGTACATGCGGAAGATGCGCGACGGTGTGTGAGAAGCGAGGTGTGACGCTGCCGGTGCACGCTCGCGACGAGGAGGCCAGGATGGTGCGTGGACAGAGCAGGGAGGCAACGCCTCTGCATCCTCCTCCTGCTACCGGCTTGAGGTAGTGGACATCGGAGGCGGGCGACCGGCGACCAGATCGACGCGGGGAGAGAGGAAAAGGCGGCGACGGACCAGATCGAGGCGGGGAGAGAAGAAAATGCGACTGTGATCTGGAAGAAATACTACTTGAGGGGGCTTTTTGAAAGATTTCACGTCTGACCATTATACCCGTCGACATGGCAGTGATCAAAGCGTCATGCTGTCAGGTCAGCTCTGGTCAGGTCAAATTAGGACCTCCGATGAACGACTTAGAAAGATATGGGACTGCGATGTGCATTTTAAAAGATTTGGTACTCGCTTGACACTTCAGCGAAAGAATTAGGACCGGCCGTGCATTTAACTCTTATAAAAACTAAAATCAACTGAAAGCGACCTAAGGTTGAACAAAATTGCTAGTATCATGGACAGAAGTTAGGCAGTCACAACACAAAATGATCGTCACCATCTTCAACTCTTCGTTATCACAATGCGAGAACATAGGTAAAAGAAGGTTGTCTGGAAGCTTCCGAGTGTGTGGAATCGCTCCAGGAAGTTTGTAAAGGTGGGAGAATCACCTCAATAACCCGCTTAGTGGAATGGCTCTCGCTTGGTGTGTAGAGCTCATTGAAGAAGAAGGCTAGATCAGGAAGGGATGTCGTGTGGGCTTGGTTTGACACGGCATCTCCAACGGAGATTAGAGACCCCCAAGGATTTGAACTTTGTGATACATCATCATGTCTTCGTCTCCTCCACATGCGGTTATTTTGATCCTTACTTATTTGTATCTTGTATCACATCATATAAGATTGTTTATCTAGTTGCATTTTGTGCTTGCCTCGTTATTCCGCAATTATTCCTAAAATCAACGAAATTGGTTAACATTTGTAGTCGTCGGCCCCCCTTTCTCTAGGCACCATCTTTGATCCTTCAGTTGGTATCAGAGCCATGGAGTCTCGTTATTAGGCTTTACCGTTTAGAGCATAAAGATGGAACCCGAGAACATATCTAATCAATTTAAAAATCTCGGCTGCTTTGGTGGAGTCATTGTCAGAAGAGCTCAATGACGCAAAAGAGCAAATTGCTCTTGCTCCCAAGATATCTAATCAATTTAAAAACCTCGGCCGCTTTGGTGGAGTCATTGTCAGAAGAGCTCAAGGACGCAAAATAGCAAATTGCTCTTGCTCCAAAGGGTGTGACCGGAGAACTTCCTAGTGGAAACGAGGAGGAAGGAACTTCGCCGCCCTCCAAAACCACTAAATTGGAAGCTCCTAGTTACAACCATGTGAACTATGACTATGACTCATCTACTCAAAGCGCGGATTTAGCCAACATCAACCCCACACCTTCTCTCACTAATTCCGACTATGCTATATGAAAAGGTCAAATAGAAGACTGCTTTTGTGGAGCTAACTATGACTTGTCGAGAATTATTTGTACAGGTTATGAGGAGCCAAAAAAATTACTCCAGGAATCATTTTCTTCTAATTTTACTCCAAGTAAATTTTTTCTTCTAATTACTGCAGTAGTTGATTGCATGAAGTAAAATTCCAGCAACAATTCCTGGGTTCCCTTTGAGCGAATTGTTCATCAGTTCACACACTGCAACTTGTTCTGAGGAGAAAGTGAACAGTGCATTCCGACATTTATGATTTTGCACAAAGTTTTGTTGCTAGGATGCACCCCCACCCTATTTCGAAAAAAGAAAAGAAGAGAGAGAGGGTGCACCCCCACCCCAGCATTAGCAGCAGCAATTACTCCCACTGAGATATCTTTACTATTTCCTCCACACCAATCTTTCCAAAAGGCAGCTGCCTGCATGCACTCTAGCCTGTGAACCTCTCGCTTCACCAGCAATGCAGCAGAGGAGCAGTGTTGCTAGTCTCCCTGTGGCCCTGTATCCGTAGGTAGGTGCATAGAGCGGCCAAAAGAGCAGGATGCACTGCGAAAATGGCAAGCCCTAGTGGTGGTGCAGGCCGGAGAATGACCGTGCTTGCGATGGTCCTCCTTCACTTTGCAATGGTGTCGTCTTCTTTGCAGCTATGTTATGTGTGTCTTTCATTAGTCATCCATTATAATGGATCAGGGTAACATAAACCAGGTTCTCTTGCAATTATATGCACTAACCTCCCGACACAGCATTGGCTCCCTGACGCTCTCAAGGTGACAATTATGTAGCAGTTTTCTGCATATAACTAAGGAATGTATGGTTGCAAATGCTGAAAGATGCTAGTAATCCCTTGGCACATGGAGAGCACTACTCTTGCAAGAATCTCCCGAAAAAGCACCTCAGCTGCCACAGAAAGAAAGCTACTGCGTCTGCGTGACGACTGGCCTCCACTAAGATCTCAAAGAAAGACCAAAGGCCGCATTGTGGATTAGGAGAAGAGGGGACAAGCGCGGCGTATAGCCATATAGCCATTGTAGCTGGAGTAGAAGGCAGAATGATGGAAGCGTGGCTACGGGCGCGGGGCGCTCCCATTTCGAGACAATTATGCTGGTCCTCATTGGTACGGAAAAGAAAGAAGGCCTCCAGTCCAGGTTGGTGTGATCAGCCAGCCAGCCAGCCACCCCACCAGACTGCAAATCCCATCTCTTGATAACACTGTCACTGCTAGCCCGTTAGTGCCATGCTCCCAGGTATCCATCTAGAATCTATCTATCCATCAGTGTTGTTGGTGTACTTATGTGTAATACTAGAAGTATAGGAGGGATGAGAATGTAAAATGTACTCTGTATATTTTACCCAGTGTGGAATAGAGAAGGAGTAAGGGATTCCGGAAATTCCCCCAATTCACATTCACCAGATTACAAGTGTATTTATAGGAAGCAGGAGAGCAGCAAGAAGACAACCACGCCAATGTCGATGTTGAGCACATACTGACGCCTCCGAAGAGCATTAAAGCTTCTTCTTCTTCTAATCCTAGGCTGCTACAAAACTCAGGCAGCTGATATCCATGGCTTCTTGCTGCTGTCCAATCATTGCCGCTTTCGTCTCTTTCCTCCTCATCCCCATTCTCCTGTCCTCCTCGACCCCCACGACGGGCGGCGCTAGCAATGGCAGCACCACGGCGGCGCAGGTGCTGCTACGCTCGGGGGAGGAGCAGCTCAGCTTCCAGCGTATGAAGGCCCGGCTTGCCAGGGTCAGGGAAGCCTCCGTCAAGACGATTCAGGTATGCATGGCATATAATTGATCTTGCTGCTGCTCTTTTCATTTCATGGCTGATCTGATCAATGTTTTGCAGAGCCCTGACGGCGACGTCATAGACTGCGTGCCTTCTCACCTGCAGCCCGCGTTCGACCATCCCAAGCTGAGAGGGCAGAAACCAGAGGTAGTACCTACTGTTCTGACATCTGAGTTCTCACTGACTGACTGAAATGTCATGTGCATCGTTGTTCTCGCGTTGTGGAGGTTATCAGCAATGGTTTGGTCTGCGGCTGCAGGACGAGCCCGCGTCAAGGCCATGGAGTGGCGATGCTGACCCGGTGGGGACCGACGAAGAGGCCTTGCCCCAGACGTGGAGGAGCTCCGGCCAGTCGTGCCCAGAAGGGACGATACCGGTGAGGCGGACGACGGAGGGTGATCTTCTCAGGGCCAGCTCGGTTAGGAGGTTCGGCATGAAGCCTCAGACTCAGAGTGCCGCCGTGCGGAGGGACTCCACCAGCAACGGCCATGAGGTCAGTCACCGCCCAATTCAGGCTATGAGAGCAGAACCACAATGTCGTCATGTGTCAATAATTGTAAACTTTCTTTAATTTCTATACTATTCTTTAGACAAAGTAACTACCTGAATAAATGGATGTTCCTTTTGTCTGATAATAATAAAACTTGCTAGAATCTCTAGCTAGAGCTCGATTAGTCACTCGGACACGGACGCAGACAAAAGGATACGGCAGACAAGTGTACTGGATAAATGGTCATTGTTGATGTGTCCTGTTATGCAGCACGCCGTGGGGTACGTGACCGGCGGCCAGTTCTACGGCGCGAAGGCGAGCTTGAACGTGTGGCCGGCGCAGGTGTCGTCCCCGGTGGAGTTCAGCCTGTCCCAGATCTGGGTCATCTCCGGCTCCTTCGGCAACGACCTCAACACCATCGAAGCCGGATGGCAGGTACACAACCACGAATGCTCTGCTCACCCTTGCGATCCTGCGTTTCTGAAAATACTTGCGTTGGCTGAAGAAAATATCTGAATTCGCGATCTCTGTCTCTGTCATTTATCTTCAGGTAAGCCCTGAGCTATACGGGGACAACAGCCCAAGGTTCTTCACCTACTGGACCGTAAGTTCACTTCACTAGATGAAATTTTAAAAGAAGTTCTTTTGTCTTCATGTGTTCGTCCATGAAATTCAAACATGAAAGGGGAAAAAATGAGAGAGAGTTAATTCTGCTGTGAAATGTGGCTGCAGAACGACGCGTACCAGGAGACGGGGTGCTACAATCTGCACTGCGCGGGCTTCGTGCAGACCAACAGCCGCGTGGCTATCGGCGCCGCCATCTCGCCGGTGTCGGCCTACGGCGGCCACCAGTTCGACATCACGCTCCTCATCTGGAAGGACCCGAAGCAGGGCCACTGGTGGCTGCAGCTGGGCCCGTCGGGTGCGCTGGTGGGGTACTGGCCGTCGTCCCTCTTCACCCACCTTGGGTCACGCGGCCGCGGTGGCGCCGACATGGTGCAGTTCGGCGGCGAGGCGGTGAACACGCGGCCGTCGGGGTCGCACACGCCCACGCAGATGGGCAGCGGGTGGTTCCCCGGGGAAGGGTATGGCCACGCCGCATACTTCCGCAACGTGCAGGTGGTGGACTGGGACAATAACCTAATACCGGCGGCGGGGCTCAGGCTTCTCGCTGACCACCCCGGGTGCTACGACATCGCCGGCGGCCAGGGCGGCCAGTGGGGCAGCTACTTTTACTACGGCGGGCCCGGTAGGAACGTCCGGTGCCCCTAGAACGAGTCAATGGATGGCGTTGTTAATCCGTTGTTACAACGGTGATGTCAGCTTTCTCTTAGCGTTGACACGTAGTATATTTGTCCACTTGACGTAGAGAATTAAGGAAGAGAAGGTTGCCTTCGCTTAGTTAAGAGATGATCTCTTACGAAATAAGGGAAGACTAATTTCACCATTGTACCATTTGTTTTTCCTTGTAAATACAATTTTCTATCAAAATATAATTAATTCTCATTAATTGTTAGAGATGTCAAATAAAAGATAATGCATTGTACAACTTATCATTTTGCCTTCTCTAAATGACGTGCATAGCGCACCTCCTCTACCATTGTACATGCCCTTACTTACTCGACTCAGTCGATGACACATGCTAATTGTTCTGGCAAATATACCACAAAAACGGCTTTGAAATCTTACATCTTTTAAGAATACTAAGCTCCTTAAAAATAGAGCTCCCTTGTTGCTCCACGTGTCAACTTTCTATTGGTTTATACCAAGATAAAAATAATACTATTTGTTTGTTTAGGTTAATATAAAACTTATTTGTCTATCTTCTACATATTTTATATCATAACTCTTTTTAGGTCATTCGAAGTCAAAATCTTGCTCCAACAACGGCTCTTGATATAACTTTGTCTTTTTTGTCAGACTAAAAAAACACCAAGTGCTGTAAATATAAAATATTTAGGCTGATGCTATATAATAGAAAGGCCTTCACGCGCAAGCTAACTGCCAATCCAAGTGTCATATTGCTGTCACGCCACTCATACGGTGACCACCGTTGTCTCTTCTCACATCGATTTGTCCTCGAATCCAGCAGCTCTACCGCAACTCTGGCCGATTTGGATGTGAATCCACCACCACTATACAGGGCACCGCAGACCGGGAGGGATTCGGCCTCGAGAAAGATGCTGGCCGTCACACTCCGCCAGCACGCGGACACCATCAACTCTCGTTCGTATTAGATCATTTGGGACAAAAATTCTTTCTCCAGCAGCTGTCTTTGATGTAAAATTTCCCTTTTTTTCAAACCAAAACAAAACAACAGGTGCTATAAAATTAAACACTTGGGTTGCTGCTATAAAACAGAAAAGCCAACGCGCGCACGACAACTACATGCCAATCGTAATTTTCATGTTGCCCTCACGCCTCTCCTCTGGTGACCACCGCTCCTATTTCCCATCGATTCGCCTCGAATTCGGCAGCTCCGCCTAGCTCTGCCGATTTGACCGCGAATTAACCACCACTGCTCAAGGGCAGCATGGATCAGGAGGGATTCAGCCTCGAGTGTTGTCCTCACTCTCCTCCCGTGCACGGCCACCAATGACTCCCTTTTGCAGATCCGGCTAACGAACCACCCAAGCTGCCCTCCTCACATCCCCTGTCTCACCGTGCCTCCTCCTTCCCTACCAGCACGAGCACGAGTGACACACAACAGCTCTCCCTCTGGCTGCTCCTCGACTAGCCCCGCCTTGCACGGATCTTCCGCCTCCACACACCAGTTATCGGGCTCGCCTCATTAAGAGACTAACAAATCTAAAGTTGTTGCTTTTCTCTTAGACAATTTATATTGCAAGTGTTAGACTAATATGTACAATATTTTCCTGAAAAAGGTGTAGATTTGTACCTAGTCATGCATGAGACACTAATCTTTACTCGGACAGAATACCCACGGGCACAGCAAAGCGCGCCAACCCTTCTAGTTGTGATCATATGTTTACAAGTTTTGTTTAAATTTAGTAATGTGCGTGTTTAGCGTCGATCGATTTTTATATGACTAGTTCTTTTTCACACGACAACCATTTGATTACGAGGCTAATAGCTAGACTAAGAATATCAATATCGGTTGAATATGTATCAATATCATTTCAACCCTTAGGCTTTTGCAGTGTTGTTTACAAACCGGTGTCCAAAGGGTTAACTAACCGGTTAAAATGCATTCTTGATGATCTAATCTCCCTAAATCAGAGCGCTTTCTGATAGGAAGCTCATCTCACAAAACACTATCTCGCCAATTAAATGTCTCATTTTATAAAGAGAAGATCCGGAGGGAAGTTCTCCATGGCTGTCAAACCTGATATGAGCAAGGTGTGTGATGCTGGGCATTTGTAGCCTGTTTATGGAAAAGGGATATGAAATGTGTTTGATCTATATCTTATCGCTTCAAGTTCAATGGCAACATCTCAGACATTGTTGTGATGAGAAGAGGGCTAAGGAAAGGGGACTCTACCTCGCCATATCTCTTCTTATTATGTGCAAAAGGCTTTTCAACTCTCATTCATGAAGTAGAGGAGGGATGACCAGCGAGATCAAACTGGCTCATCGTCCCCCTAGTGTGGACCACCTCCTTTTCGTTGTTATTGCTGCTGGATGAAAGTGTAGAGGGTATAGCACAAGCCACTCCCACTTTTGCTATGCCATATTTTGATATATAAAAGACTTTATGTGATGATATTACACATGTCATTTGTCGGTTCTGGTGGGCACAACAGGAGGATGAACACCAAGCTCGCTAGGTTAAATTGGAAAATGATGAGATTGATGCATGTAAAATGCATACATGAACTTTGGATTATATTACTGATATTTCAATCATATTTGCATCATATAAGGGTTATATCATTGTTTTATATTGATTTTGGGAATATTTCATAGTTTCCCTATTTTTCTGGAATTAACCCTGCACAGGCAGAAAACCCTATTTTCTATATTTTGATGTTTCAGGGACCCAAACGATGTCCAAATGACCTGGAAATTTACGAGCATCAGTTTTTGGAAGGAACAAAACGTGGGAGCGAAGGAAGCAAACAAACGGAGGCCCGAGGGCCAAGATGAGTGGGCCCACGCGGCCAGATTCCTTGGCCGCATGGGACCCATCATCTGGGGCCTCGTGGCTCCGTTGCCGTTGATCTTTTTTCCGAGCCTCCGTCTTGACCTAAAAACGACTATAAAAATAGTCCCCGACGCACTTCGGAAAAGAGCGCCGCAGAAACACAGAAACCACGAAACAAAGACCTGGAGCTGCAGATTGGAGGGGGAAAACTCCGGCGGGGCGCTGCCGGTGTGGTCTCCATCTTCTCCAACGACTTCTCCCCCGTGTCCATGATGAAGAGGGAGTAGTCCACCCCTGGACTATGGGTTTGTGGAAGTAACTTATGTATCTCTCATCTCTTGAGCTTCACTAATTAGTACCGTATGGGCTGCTGAACATGATTACGGTTATCTATGTAATACCTTTGTGGTGGATTTTTTATGAGTTAATATGTGTTTGAGATTGCAATGGTTTTGTTTCAGTTATGAAAGTAGATGCATATTATGTACCCGTTCTTATTTACTTGTTCTGATCAAACTTGTTATGAGAGCGTGTGAGGGGGAACGTGTGCATTAGTTGGAATAACGGGGGGTGGCTAGTATAGTGAATGTGACAGTTGTTCCGTGATCCACTTGGATTTTTACCTTGCTTTGTTACCTCACTAGGGATAAAGAAAAATACCTTGCTACCGGAGATGTGGTTGTGACCATTGCCACTACTCCATGACTAGATCTAGCATGTTCTTATTTTAACTTCATGTCATGAAACTTAATGCTATGCTCTGATTTATCTTAATTACTAAGGTGTTATGATTTAGTTCGCATCTTGGTGGAGTATAAGAGAGATTAATAAATAAAAGATATCTATGTTAGGACGTGATGCCCATATAATTAGTAACTTGTCATGAACTTTGTTGTTGCAATCTCATATGTCAATTCTAGTGTTCCATTATCTACCACTTTAATAAAAAAAGAGTGCATTTGTGAAACCATGAACCCCGGTCCATTTTTAATCATAAGAAACACCTTTCCAACAATTTTTATCCATTTTACATTTCTGCCATTATTAAATCCGAAAATACAAAAACACTTTTACATCTCGCATTCACATTATAAAACTCAAAAATATCATTTATCATTGTTTCCACAATCCTTGCATATTTATTTACCATCATTGCATATTTATTTACTGTTTTGCATTTACCTTTATCATATCATTCTCACACCTTGTGCTTGACAACCACTTGGTGAGGTTGAGGGCACAAAACAATTTACTTTGTTTGCAGGTTCTCAAGAGAAGGATAAGAAGATAAAACCTACACTACTGGTTCCCCGAGAGTTCGATATTAAACCCTCGAGTCACCCCTCGTGGGGAAAACTGTCTTTCCTATACTATACACTCTGAACTTGGAGTCTCAACCTAACCCATTTTCATTTGACGTAGGTAACTACGTCAAGGGTCATCAAGACTGTTTTCTGGTGCCGTTGCCGGGGAACCATAGCTGAAAGGTTTATCCAAGGATATCTCACAACAAGTCAACTTCATCACCAACTTGTGCACACACCTAAGCTTGGGGAGGTTGCACCTACGTGAGCATCATTTTATCCATCTTTACCTTCAAATCATTTTATTTTGTTTTGTTATTATCTTGCATATCATATTTATGTTTCGGTTTGCATATTTTATTTTCAGTTTTGCATTTTGTGTTGCATATGTTATTTAGGTTTTGCATTGTTTAGTGTCATTTTACTTTCAGTTTTGCATAAAAAATTTAAAACACATAAAAACTTGCTTAATGGAGAAGAGAACTTTTTGGCCATTTAGTGTTAAGAACTTTCCTCAAGATATGAATATCCCTGTTGAAGAATTTGAAGTAGATCATAATGTCACTAAAATGATCTATGAACACCGTTTTTGTGGGAAACCAAAAGAAGATCCTATACTTCATCTTAAGAAGTTTAATGAAAGATGCAAAGTGTTAAAATTGAACCATGTTAATGTTGATATGATTAAAGTTAAGCTTTTTCCTTACTTGCTGGAAAAGCCTTAGATTGGATATTAAGATGGCCTCCTGGGAATTTTAGCACTTGGTTTAATTTAAAAGCTTCATTTATTGAGAGACTTTGTTCCACTGAAACAGTTTATAATCTTAGACAAAGAGTCATCACCTTTAAACAAGAGGAACAAGAACCTTTGATAAAAACTTGGAAAAGGTTTAGAGGGATAGCTTTTGGAATGGAACATGGTCTTAGAGATTGGATGCTTATGCATATATTTTATAGAAGATTGTCTGAAACCTCTAGAGTATTTTTGGATAATGAATGTGGGGGTTCTTTTATTAATACTACTGCTGCTAATGCTCATAATATACTTGATGGCTTGCTCTTGGAAGTGAAAATTAAAGAAAGTTTAGAAAAGCCAAAGTGCCTGAAGATGTTTTTGATGACCGTTATGAAATATTTAATCTATATAATAGAGAGAGAAAAGTTGAGGAAGTTAAAATGCTTAGTGAAGTCAAGGAACCATTGCTTGACTTAGAGAATTGTAGCTTGCATGAATTAATATCTATCTTACAAAAATTTGCAAGTGATCCTTCCATTAATGTTAACCAAGCTGGTTTTGGTTCTTATATTGCTAATCATGTTTTAAAAGAAAAGATTGCTAGGTACAACCAAGAAGCTATGATACCACCTAAGCTTGGGGATATATGGATTCCCAAAGTACTAGTAACCATTGGAAAAGAGACACACCATGCTATATTAGATCTAGAATCTAGTGTCTCTGTTTTATCTAAAGAATTATATGAAGTTCTCGCATTAAAGAATCTTGAAAAATGCTCTATTGAACTTGCACTTGCTGATGATTCCATTAAACATGCTTATGCTGTTGATTGTTATGGGAAAAGTTGGTCATATAGCTCTCACGAACTTGATGCACACTTTACTTTTATTGCACTTAATGAACATGACCCATTGTGATTAAAATTATGATGTTATGAGCTTGACAAACATCTTTGGTTGAGAGTTAGCAGAAATGTGCTGTCACATGGAACGCTTTCAACATTGCACTTCATTATATCTAGTTGATGTCATGTACTTTTGTTTATGGATGCTTATCATGGTGAAATAAATGTGGAAATGGAGTAGGTTTAAATGAGTTTGTATAATGGTTAGAGAGACGCCTGGGCCGCTAATCTAAGCCATGCATCATTCATGGTGGAAATTTACTTACATGCTATGGTGAACCGTCTGTGATACACCTTACAATAAAAAGCTATCCAATGGTAAATAAAAAAGGGTGTTGAGATTGTTCATTATGTTTGTTTGTCTTGTCATTTTGATATGGGCTTGTTCCATATCCTGGGACAAGAGGTACCCCAGTTGACGCTCTTGATGATACTATTTTACTTACAATGATATTTAAATTGAACTTGCTTTGTTTCCCAAGTTGAGTAACACATGGTGTAGGTACTCGTATTCAAGGGGCATGAGATTTTCAACCCATACTTTGTCAAGAACAATACTCATATTTGCTTTCACTTTAAACTTAATCATTCAAGATGCTATGATAGGGGCAATGAGAGCTTGACACCAAGGAATACCACATTACAATCATTAACTTAAGTAGAAACATTTGGAAGTTAGATGAACTTATTGCATGTTTTACCTCTACTCAAATATCTTTCCAAAAGTGTCCACCTTATTCAGATTTCCATCTACACTCTATGACCATTATAGGATGTTCTTACTTATCATTATGCATACTTGTGGTCCATAGTACTTTTTCATTTATGTTACACTTTGTGAATTATCATTGAACATCCTTACATTGAATATTTGATATCGCTTCATAAACTATCTTGCATATTGTTACATCTCATTAAGAATGAACCATTTGACTCTATGTAGCAATAGTAATCATCTTTGATATCCATTGATAGTATTGAAATGCAAAGTCCATGTTAGTTTTATCACCTTCATACTCGAGGACGAGCATGGGTTAAGCTTGGGGATGCTGATGCATGTAAAATGCATACATGAACTTTGCATTATTTTATTCATATTCCCATCATATTTGCATCATATAAGGGTTATATCATTGATTTATAATGATTTTGGGAATAATTCACAAGTTCCCCTATTTTTCTGGAATTAACCCTGCGCAGGCAGAAAACCCTATTTTCTATATTTTGATGTTTCAGGGACCCAAACGACGTCCAAATGACTTGCAATTTTGGGAGCATCAATATTTGGAAGGAAGAAGACCTGGGAGGGAAGGAAGCAAACAAACGGAGGTCCGAGGACCAAAAGGAGTGGGCCCACGCGGCCACAGTACCTAGCCGCGTGGGACCCCTCATCTGGGCCCTCGACGCTCCGTTGCCGTCGATCTTTCTTCCAGAAGCTTCGTCTTGACCTAAAACCGACTATAAAAATAGTCCCCGAGGCTCTTCGGAGAGGAGCGCCGCAGAAACACAGAAACACCGAAACAGAGATCAGGAGCTGCAGATTGGAGGGGGAAAACTCCGGCGGGGCGCTGCCGGAGAGGTCTCCACCTTCTCCAGCGACATCTCCATCAACTCCATGATGAAGAGGGAGTAGTCCACCCCTGGACTATGGGTTTGTGGAAGTAACTTATGTATCTCTCTCTCTTGTGCTTCACTAATTAGCACCGTATGAGCTGCCGAACATGATTACGGTCATCTATGTAATACCTTTGTGGTGGATCTTTATGAGTTAATATATGTGTGAGATTGCAATTGTTTTACTTCAGTTATGAAAGTAGATGCATATTATGTACCCCGTTCTTGTTTACTTGTTTTGATCAAGCATGTTTATGAGAGCGTGTGAGGGGGAACGTGTGCATTAGATGGAGTAACGGGGGGTGGCTAGTGCGGTGAACGTGAGAGAAAGTTCCGCGATCCACTTGGGTATTTTACCTTACTTTGTTGCCTCACTAGGGATAAAAAGAAATACCTTGCTACCAGAGATGTGGGTGTGACCATGCCACTACTCCATGACTAGATCTAGCATGTTCTTATTTCAACTTCATGTCATGAAACTTATTGCTATGCTCTGATTTATCTTAATACTAAGGTGTTATGATTTAGTTCGGATCTTAGTGGAGTATAAGAGAGATTAATAACCAAAAGATCTCTATGTTAGGACGTGATGCCCATATGATTAATAACTTGTCATGAAACTTTGTTGCAATCTCATATGTTAACTTTTGTGTTCCATTGTCCACCACATCATTAAAGAGAGAGTGCATTTGTGAAACCATGAACCCCGGTCCATTTTTAATCATAAGAAACACCTTTCCAACAACTTTCATCCACTTTTCATTTTCAGCCATAATTAAATCCGAAAATAGAAAAATACTTTTGCATCTTGCATACATCATATAAACCCAAAAAATATCATTTATCATTGTTTCCATCATCCTTGCATATTTTATTTGCATATTATTTATTGTTTCGTTTTATCATTCTCACACCTTGTGCTTGACAACCACTTGGTGAGGTTGAGGGCAGAAAACAATTTATCTTTGTTTGCAGGTTTCCAACGGAAGGATAAGGAGGTAAAGCTTCCACTACTGATTCCCCGAGAGTTCGATATAAACCCTCGAGTCATCCCTCGTGGGGAAAAAGTGTCTTGCCCGTACTACACACTCTGCTATTGGGGTCTCAACCTACGCCATTGAGGGCTATCACACCACTAGTGAACTGTGGACCCCGGTCCATTCTTTTACACTGATAATACAACCAACTCAATCATTGTTCCTTTTCATTCTCTGCAATTAAACACTATTTTCCACACCATACGTTTTATCCTTTGTTTACAGCAAGCCGGTGAGATTGACAACCTCACTATTTCGTTGGGGCAAAGTAGTTTGATTGTGTTGTGTGCAGGTTCCACGTTGGTGATCGAGTAAACGACGCCACCAACAACCTTCAGAGGTGCCTTTTACTCTTACTGGATCTGACAACCTTGGTATCTTACTGAGGGAAAACTTGCTGCTGCACTGCTTCATACCTTCCTCTTGGGGCCTCCCAACGAACGTGTGCTTTCACGTCATCAAGCAACTTTTTATGGCGCCATTGCCGGGGAGTAGGAAGACTTCTGCAAGGGGAGTCTCACACTTCCAATCTCATTACTTTGTTTTTTGTCTTGCTTAAATATTATGTCTAGTTCTTTACTTGCTATCAATGGTGACTTTTCTTGAAACTTGTCTATGGCTGAAAACAACATGAGAAAGCTTTATGAAATTTATCTTGAGCTAGGACATGATGTGTTTGAAGAGAAAATTAAAAACCTATGGAACTTTATTTGCATGATAGTACCAATGTTATTGGTATGCACTCTTTGAACATGGTTGTTGCTAATGTTATGGAAAATCTTAAGCTTGGGGAAGTTGGTAATGATTCTATTGAAATAACTCCTTTTGATAAATTTGAAGTAACAACCTCCTTGACTCAAGAAAATGAAATAATAGGACGTAAAGATGTGTTCCCTATTGTTGTTTATGAAAATCCATGCTATTTTGATAAGTCTTATGATAATCCTCTATTTATGCCTAATTTCGAAATGCATGGTAATGAGAAAGTTTGCTTAGAAAATATTTATGATAAAGCTCTAGATGATGGTCCTATGTTGCTTCATAATATTATGCATTCTACTTTTGAGAGTGACCAATCATCTTGTTTTAATATGTTTAAAAGTGGGTTTGAAATTTTTGATTCCACTATCTTGGAGCTTGATAAAAATTATGTGTTTGTAGATCATGAAAAGCATGCTTTATGTGATAGTTATATTGTTGAGTTTGTTCATGATGCTACTGAAAGTTATTATGAGGGAGGAAAATATGGTGGTAAAAGTTTTCAATTCGCTAAAATACATCTCTTTATGTTGAAAGTTTTGAAGTTTTATTTGTTTCATCTTTCTATGCTAGTTGCTTTATGCTTCAATAATTTATTTTGTTACAAGATTCCTTTGCATAGGAAGTGGGTCAGACTTAAATGTGTTTGATTTTTCCTCTTGATGCTCTCCTTTGTTTTTCAACTCTTATTCTTATGAGAGCATCATTAAAATCTTCAACCCTAGCTAAAAGGCATTAAAGAAAGCGCTTTTGGGAGGCAGCCCATTATCTTTTGTTTTCAGTTTTTGTCAAGGAGCTGTTTACTTCTGTAACAACCCCTTTGTATCTTTACTTTTTCGAATTGTTGTGCCAAGTAGAGCCTCTAATAGAAGATGATGCTAGATTTGGATTTCTGCGCAGGAACAGATTTTGCTGTTCACCGTTTCGTTCTTATAAAATTGTCAGAAAATTGAAAAAAATCTGCAAATTTTTGTGCGTGATCCTCATATATGTACGCATCTTTCGTTAGTTTTGAGTTTTCCGATCTGAGCAACGTAAGTGCCTGGAAAAAATCGTCTTTACGGACTGTTCTGTTTTAGACAGATTCTGTCTTTTATTTTGCATTCTCTCTTTTACTAGTGTTGAGTGGAATTCTTTTTTGGGTGGAAGAGCTTCACATAACATCAGTGGCAGTAGCTAATGTTTAAAAAGTAATGGTCATGTTTGTGTCCTTATAGAACATGTGAGTTTTCGATTGTGCACTAACCCTCTAATGAGAATTACTCTGAGTTTGGTGTGGCGGAAGTTTTCAAGAGTCAAGAGAGGAGGATGATATAATATGATCAAGAAGAGTGAAGAGATTAAGCTTGGGGATGCTCCCATGGATCACCCCAGCATATTTCAAGAAGACTCAAGCGTCTAAGCTTGCCCCCTTCTTCATCAACAACTTATCAGGTCATCTCTAGTGAAACTATATTTTAATTCTTTCACATCATATGTGCTTTACTTGGAGCGTCTGTGTGCTTTTATTTTCGCATTGTTATTTTATTTTCTGAGATCAACTTGTTGGATCCTAGCAATCTTGTTTGGGAGAGAGACACGCTCCACTTTTTCATTTGAATACTCCTATTATTCACTTATATTTGTTGAGTATTCTTGTCTAGCTACTTCTATGCTTTTAGCTCCTATTTTTCATGCATCACTTGTTCAGAGCTGTTAGTTCTTTTAGAGAAAGTACTCTCTTGTTTCACTTATAATTGTTTGGAGAGTTTGTGTTGAAATAAATTGATTGGTGTTTGGTTGGAACAGAAAATGCTGCATGTGGTAGATGGTATAATGGAAAAGACTTACATATTCTTGTAGACCACTGTCTTGGATAATTTGATACTTGTCAATTGTTTTGAGTTATCAAGTAGTTCATGTTTAAGCTTTTGTATCACGTGGTTAAAACCTATTAGTGAAGAACTACCGTAAAGCTTGTTGAAATCTGGTTTGTATAATTGGTATCTCTAAGGTCTAGATATTTTCTAGTAAAAGGGTTTGGTTAACAAGCAAGACAATGTAGAGTCTTATAATGCTTGCAATATGTTTTCATATGAGTCTTGTTGTACCGATTGATATCTCGTGTTTGCTTCAAATAACCTTGCTAGCCTTAACTCTGTACTGGGAGGGAATGCTTCTCGTGCATCCAAAACCTTGAGCCAAAATCCATGCCATTTGTGTCCACCATAACTACCTATATGTGGTATTTCCTTACCACTCTAAGTAAATTTTTCATGTGCTACCTTTAAACTATTCAAAACTTTTATTACTCCTTTTTGTGTCAATGTTTACCAAGCTCATGAGGACGGGGTGGATGTCTTTATGTCACCTGTCAAACAGACTTTACCACCGGACTAGTGGCATATACATCCGCTTATCCATTAATTTTGCAAAAAGAGCTGGCAAATGGGGTGCCCAGTCCCAATTAATTACAACTTTAACCGCTTAATTCTCTTTACATTTTTGCCCTGATTTATCAGACAAGCCATGATACCAGTGAAATATCTGCATGTGTAAACAAAAGAGAAAAGAGGGATGATCTGCCTTGCTGGAAGAAATAACGACCTTCATGGGAGCCGCTCTTAAAGTCTGGTTGGCAGGGGTCATATTGTACTTTTTATTTTCTGATTCATTGACAATTAACATACACCTCTCAAAACTTATATTTTTATTCTCTATATGATTTCAAAAATTTAAAAAGCTCTAGCACATGATTTAATCCCTGCTTCCCTCTGCGAAGGGCATTTCTTTTACTTTTATGTTGAGTCAGTTTTCCTACTTCTTTCTATCTCAGAAGCAAACACTAGTGTCAACTTTGGTGCAACAATTTTTATATGCTAGTATATTGTACTTATTATATTTCTTTGTGTTGACAAATATCCATGAGATATATATGTTGAAAGTTCAAAGCAATTGCTGAAACATAAATCTTCCTTTGTGTTGGTTAAATACCTTTTACTTAGAATCTATTGCTTTATGAGTTAACTCTTATAGAAAACTTTTTGATGCTTGTCTCGAAAGTACTATTCATGAAAAGTTTTTGCTTATATGATTCAGTTGTTTGCTCTTTATCTATTTGTTAGCAAACTATAGGCCATTGATCTGGATCACTTCATTCATAACATGTGCTTTACAATACTATTTGATCAAGATTATGATGGTAGCATGTCACCTCAGAAATTATTTTATTTTTATCGTTTTACCTACTCGAGGACGAGTAGAACTAAGCTTGGGGATGCTTGATACGTCTCAAATGTATCTATAATTTCTGATGTTCCATGTTGATATTATACCAATTGTAACATGTTTTTATATACACTTCACAACATTTTTATGCATTTTCTGGGACTAACCTATTAACAAGATGCCACAGTGCCAGTTCCTGTTTTCTGCTGTTTTTGTATTCCAGAAAAGCTGTTCTGGAAATATTCTCGGAATTGGATGAAACTTGGACAGAACCTTCTATTTTCCCGACACGTACACGGAGTCCAAAGGAGAGACGGAGGCGACCGAGGAGGCAGCCACGCCAGGGGCCAGCGCGGCCCCACCTCCTGCCGCGCCGGGGGTGGCCTGACCCCCTCGGGTGCCTCCAGACGCCGCCCTTTCGCCTATATAATGCCTTCGTCCAGAAAACCCTAAATACCCGAGCCTCCATCCACGAAAAGTTCCGTAGCCGCCGTCGTCGTCAACCCTAGTTCGGGAGGGTTCTGAAGCTCTTCCCAGCACGAGAGGGGAATCATCACCGGAGGGCTCTATGCTGGCTCCTGGTTGACGGGAGAGTATTCGAGGATGATGATGATGGTGATGATGAGTACTTCCCCGGCAACGGCGCCAGCAAAAGAGCTTGATGGCGTGAATCACACGTTCGTTGGGAGACCCCAAGAGGAAGGTATGATGCAGTCTAGCAGCAAGTTTTCCCTCAGAAAGAAACCAAGGTTATCGAACCAGTAGGAGCAGCAACTCTTCATAAGGTTGTTGGTGGCTCACGCGGCGCAACACGATCACCCACGTGGAATCTGCACACAACACAATCAAACTATTTTGCCCCAACGAAACAGTGAGGTTGTTAATCTCACCGGCTTGCTGAAAACAAAGGATTAAACGTATGGTGTGGAAAATGAGTATTAAATTGCAGAGAATGAAAAAAGAACAGTTTGCAGTTTGTGGTGGTTTAATCAGTGTAAAAGAATGGACCGGGGTCCACAGTTCACTAGTGGTGTCTCTCCATAAAAGATAACTAACATGTTGGGTGAACAAATTACAGCTGGGCAATTGACAAATAGTGAACGCATGACAATGCATATATATGACAAGATGATTACTATGATATTTAATTGGGCATTACGACATAATACATAGACCGTCATCCAACAGCGTCTATGACTAATAATCCACCGCCGGGTTGTCATCCGAGTCCCCTGTTGGTATTAAGTTGCAAGAAACGGATAATTGCATTAAGTAAAGTGCGTAATGTAAATAAATACATATGACCATGGACATAGCATTGTTAGGTTATCCCTAGTGGCAACAGCACATCCGCAACCTTAGAAGTTGATGTCATTCTCCCAGATTACCGAGGCATGAACCCACTATCTAGCATAAATACTCTCTCTTGGAGTTACAAGCATCTACTTGGCCAAAGCATCTACGAGTAACGGAAAGCATGCAAGATCTTAAATAACATAGGGCATAGATTGATAATCAACTTGACATAGTATTCAATATTCATCGGATCCCAGCAAAAACAACATGTAACATTACAATAATATGATCTTGATCATGTAGGGCAGCTCACAAGATCTAAACATGATGGCACAAATTGGAGAGACAACCATCTAGCTACTGCTATGGACCCGTAATCCAAGGATGAACTACTCATGCTCACGCATCACTCCGGAGGCAGGCATGGCGATGTAGAAGCCTCCGGTGATGATTCCCCTCTCCGGCAGGGTGCCGGGAAGAGGTTCTGGACCCTCCCGAGCTAGGGTTGACGGCGGCGGCATCTCTGGAACTTTTCGTGGATATTGGCTTAGGCACTTAGGGTTTTCGCGTCGAGGGGAATAACTAGGCGAAAGGGCGGCGGCTGACGACCCCCGAGAGGCCCACACCACCCTAGGGCGCGCCAGTGGGACCCGCGCCCTAGTGGCGTGTGGGGCCCTGGTGGCTCTCCTGCTGCTCCTTTGGTCATCTAACATCCCAAAATTATTATCAGGATTATATTCCAAAAATGAGAGCCAACAAAAACTTTTGTTGTTTATTGTATGTTAATTGCTTTTGTTACTTGAGTTGTTGTTCTTGCTGTTGGTGTGAGTGTTTGCTCTAGTAAACACTAGTAAGAAATAAAG
The DNA here is from genome assembly GCA_947311845.1 of Poa pratensis. NCBI lineage: Eukaryota > Viridiplantae > Streptophyta > Magnoliopsida > Poales > Poaceae > Poa > Poa pratensis. The sequence goes on from CAMZMU010000113.1 coordinate 13,656,695, forward strand.
AAAGCAAAATATAAAATCAAAGCAAGAAAAATAAAAGTGACAAGTCGTCACATGAAAATCTCCAAGTGACAAACTCAATTATTTTCAAACCAAAGTCAGTGGAGTTGTAATGTAAACCCTCCCCATTTTGTTCCTACCACTTTCCCCTCTCAAATATTATTTTTGAATTAGTTTTAAAATTCTAAAATAAAAACAAATGGAAATAAATTCAATTAACATAAACAAGGTACTATAAAAGAAAATGTTTCAAAACATTTTATTATTTTATGCCAATTTTTGTGGAGCTTCTGTACATTATGGGAAGGCCCCACAAATTTTTGCAAATTTTTCTAAAATGTTTAAATGCCCTAATTAAATCCTAGAAAACCTTCGGATTTAACAGAAGGACTGAAACAGAAATAAAAAAAGAAGCAGAGAGGAGGCAGGGGGTTTTCTGCAAAAACGTCATCCCCTACCTCTCTCCCTCGCCCCGACGTGCCGCCGTGTCGCCGTGCTGCGCCTCGCCGTTTCCGAGCCGCCCAGGCCCCCCCTGCGCGCACGCCCGGTGCCTCTGCTGCCCCTGCGTGCAGGAGAGAGCACTCGAGCCCCTCCCCGCGCCATTACGCCGCCCCTTTCCCCGATGCCTCGCCGTGGCACCCGCGGCGTCGCCGGCCAAATTGGCCCAGCCCTTGCCCTCGACACGCACAGCTCCTCTAGATGCTTCTAGAACGTGTCCGGACCCCGTTAAGCACCAAGCCGCCACGAGCCTCTGCACCCTCGCCGCGTAGCCGAGGAATTGGTCGCCGTAGACGCGCCATGGTCGCCGCCGTGGACCTCGACCACCATGGACCCCCCGAGCCTATAAAGCCACCCCGAGACCTCACTGAAACTCCACACCCCTCCCTCGATCTCTCCCTCGCTCCAATTTGGTCTGTGCACCGCCAGAGGGCCGTGCACTGCCGCACCCGTCGCCGCCGTCAAGGTCGATCATCGCCGCAACACCACACCCTCCCATTCTTCCCTCTCTGGCCTGCACTTGCTTCCCTCTGCTTCACCGCACTCACCTCACCCTTTTTCCCTCTGGATTGTGTCCAGATTCGCCGTGGGATCATCGCCGGAGCTCGTGCCCGTGGCCGTGGAAGTTGCAGACCACGCCGTCACCGCTACACTCCGTCCCAGCAAGCACAACTCGCGCCACAACCTTACCCGAGCCTCCGCCGTCGATTCACGTCATCGCCGCCGTCTGCCGTGCCCTCTAGGTGAGTTTTCCGTCCACCTCGCCGTCGCCGGAGCTTCAGCGCCGCTCGTTTTAGGTCACCGAGTTCGTCGACGACGTGGGCTAACGTGAGCCGTTGGATCTTAATCCAACGATTGCGTACCGCTTCGGTTAAGTGAAAAGAGAGAGAGACTGACGGGCGGGCCCCGCTCGTCAGGATTTTATTATTTTCCAACCACGCACTGTGTCGCTGACGTGTAGACCCCACTAGTCAGCCTTTTCAACATTATCCAGAGGAGGGAATTTTCGAATTTCAAACTTCTCTGAATAATCAGTACTGGATCCAACTTTGAAATTCAATATCTCGAGATTTAGGAATCCAAATAAATCAAACTCAACTGTTCTGGAAAGCTTATGAAATTGTTTAACCAACACAATTGGTCTCATGTCATTTAATTAAATAGTAAAAAGTATTATTGAAAATGCCACAGAAGGTTTAAATCTAAACTTGTTTGTTTCTGATACTCTGTTAGTCCAAATAATTCCAAACCAATTTTGCTAGCTTAGTACTGCCTTGTGTTAGCTCCCCTAATTTTGGTAGAATTAATTAAGTATATAATTGTTGACTTTAAGATAAACCCTTCTGGACTAAAACAACAAATATGTTTATTGGTTGATCCAAATGAGTTAGGACCAATTTTGTTAGCTCACATATCCATGTTTAGTTACCCCTAAAAGGGTTTAATTTTTGGAACAATAAATTTAATGGTAGCTAAAACTTGATTATTAAGCTACTGGATTCAATCCAATGTGTAGGGAGTTTGGTAACTCCAAATGATCCAATTCAAATTGGGTTGTCTTCACACATCAGTGCTTTCCATAGAATTTTAGTTTGTATTTTTGTGACCAACAGAACTCAAGTTGTGGAATTAAACATGAATAACTAGTTTCTGCCATAATTTGAAGTAATTAAATAATGTTTAATTCAATTTATTTGAAAACCAAATTGTGTGGTTTGATGTGTGCAGTAGCTAATTGTGATGTTGATGATGGTTATGTTGAGATGATTGCTTGTATAGCTTAGTGATTGTTTGCATTGTTTGTTTTTAATTAGACGAGAACGTTGTCGGATATATCGAGGAAGGAGAGTTTGCTGAATTTGAAGAACAAGAGCAAGATCACTTTGCCAAGCAAGGCAAGCTATTCTCTGAGCTTGCACTACCAACATATGCATCTACTTTCATAACATGTTTACTCTCAAAGCAAGATTTAAAACCCATTTCAAAATATATGGATATTATTTTGCCACCCTATGTAGTAGTTTATATAAAACTTTAGGATGGGAAAACAATGTTGTTTATTCAAAACTCCTTTGAAATTTCTTGAGTTTATGGAATGCCGAGATGTCGGTGTTGTTGGAAAGTGGAAAAATGGTGATGTTTATGAAAAATGCACAGTGTCCTAGTACTATGGAAACCAATCCTACCCTGTGCGACCACATTTACCACATATGGGAAAAGGCGTAGTCATGTAGTTTGCTCTTATTAGTATGGGATACCTCATCGACGGAGATGACTCCGTTATGCATGAGGGGATGGTCCGAGGATCTACCCCCTGACCCGGGTCCTCACACAAGTTGGTGGGGAGGATAGAAGGTTCCACCATAAACCGCCGGACAAAACTATGAGTCCTCACACTTAGGGTTTCTGACGGGAAACCGGACTGGGTGTCGATGGAAAGTGTCATATGGGAAGGATCCTATACTAGCATGAGCAAATAAGAGGCTATGGCCGGCGGCTTACTTCGCATACACCTGGTATGGCGAGACGTGGCAGACACGATGAGTTGCCGGATGGATGTGGGTTAAAAGCGTGCTACCTCTGCAGAGTGTTAAAACTATTCGAATAGCCGAGTCCTCGGATATGGACAATTGGGAGACTGTCCTAAGACCTTGTGCAAGTTTTAAAAAGGCTTTGAGTTTTAAAGAAAAATGAAGTGGAGATTGTTTCCTACACCTATACCAACGGATCGGTATGAGGTGGTTGGATGAAAGTGGACCATGACGGGCTATGGTCGGAAAAAGGGGAGTTTTGGAAAAACAGATGAAAATGGTGACTTCTTTAAAGATAGTTATAAAACTCTTCTTACCTTTTTCAATAAAGATATAGAGATGTTTTAAATAAGAAAAGTTGTCAACTAAAATAAAACTGGTGCATACTCATGTTGGGGTAGTTTGCGAGTACATTCAAATGTACTCATATTGGTTTCGTCCCTGGCTATTGTCCTAGCCAGACTACGAGGAGGAACACTACGCAGAGAGTATGGCGACTTCTACGCCAACTAAGGATCTCCACAAGTCAGCTGCCTGTCGGGTTGTCATCGTTAGAATATGATGTCTACTACGCCGTAGCTTCCGCTGATATATTTGGTTTGGCCCATGAAGGCACCTATGTAAGAACTTGGTCTAAATGACCATTTATGTAAGACTTTTATTCGGTACTGTAATGGATGTAAACTTTGGTATCCAATTCGGATTATGTGCAACGACAGACTGATCACGGGATCGTTGTGTTAAGCATAATCGGGTATTTCGGACAGCTAGTCCGGGGTCCCCACAGACTTGGTATCAGAGCCATCCTGACTTTAGGAAACCTTAGTTAGCATGGTCGTTTGTCAAATGTTACAAAAGATGAATTTCTAAAAAGAAAGGAATGAAGTATTTTCGAAAATTGCTTATCTCCAATCCTCTTACTTATGCAAAATTTTACTCTCATTAAATGTTACATTTTCCTTAGTATCCCTAAAATTTTGTACACCTCTCATTAAGTTTAAAATTTGACTCACTTGTTGCCCTACTATATTAAAATTTTGATATACTTGTCACCTAACTAACTTAAAATTTTGCTTAAAAACTGTAGATGGCACTCCACTGGACCGAGTTCGTTCAGCTGGAGAAGGACAGCAAGCTGACGTTTGAGAGGGACTTGTTCGAGTTGACCAAGCTGTTAGGTCGCCCCGCTCCAGAGTTTGAGGGAGCTCAGATTGATGTTCACGGTGTTGGAAGGCTGAGCTGGCTCATCAGATCGTCAGTTCGCAGGAACATCAAGTCTCCCATTCCAGGACTCATCTTCACCACCAAGGAGGCCACCTGGGTTGACGGTCTCTGTACTGCTACACAGAGGATGCTAGCCCGACTTTGTGAGGAGCACAAGGCGGAGTTAGTAGACTCCCGTTTCCGGTTCTACGGGAGGCGCAACTGTGATGGACACCCTACTCCTTCACCTTACCACCCGATGTTTGGGAGCTACATCATGGACATGGAGATCTTACTTCAGTGCACTCAGGATGATCTGTTGCGCACTAGGATTCAGCTCCACTTCGACCGCGAGTCGCTCGTTGAGCTTCGCGAGAACGAGATGAAGCTGATGGTGGAGAAGGTTGCTCTTCTCAGGAAGAGGGCCCAGCTGAGGAAGACTATCGTGAAGCTCCGCACGAAGGTGGCAGAGCAGGATGGACTGATTGAGGATCTAGAGCACCATACTGACGAGATGGAGGAGGAGGGCGAGGATCTCCGCAAGGAGAACGACGCTTTCCTCAGTGACGATGATGACTTCGTGGAGGAGATGGACTGTGAGGAGGAGGATGATGAGGAGGAGTTAGTTGACGAGGAGGAGGAGCCACTCGAGCCAGTTCTCGAGGACGAGGAGGAGGATCCCGAGGAGCCAGCCTACCAGTCAGATGCTGACGTGTTAGAGCTGGAGGTTCCACCTCAGTAGGCGAGTGACTTGATCACTACCGCAGGATTAGGTTGACCCCCTATAGCTAGTCGAGTAGTAGTGGTTCTTTTGGAAACCAGATGTTATGTATCTAGATGTAAGGTGATGTTGTAAGCTTGAGTTGTAAGCTTGATGTTGATGTGAACTCTTGATATGTTGTTTGTGAAATATAAGTATGTTTGTCTTGTTTAAATCTGTGTGAACTATTTTCATATAAATCTTAGGATTAATCAACCACTTGAGAGATCGTCTTTTCCCTTAGTCGAACTTTTCTTGCCTTGTCTCTTATACCCGGTGTGCTTCAGGATGCCCCCCGTCGCAGCAATGCGGAAGGATCAGGATCAGCACCACCACCACCGGACCCAACCCCCACCCAACTTCTCGCACTTATCATGGAGGAGCGTGAAAATGCCCGGCAAGAGCGCCAAGCTCATCTCGCTGCCTTACAACAACTCGCAGCCGCTTACAACAACAACAACAATAACAACAACAACAACAATGGTGGTAACGGCAATGGCGATGGAAACCAGCGATCTACCTTGGGTGATTTTCAGAAGACCAACCCACCCACCTACTCCAAGGGACTTCACCCACTAGAAGCCGATGATTGGCTTCGCACCATCGACAATAATCTTGAAGTTGCTGCTGTGGGAGAAAATGAGAAAGTGTTGTATGCAACCCACTATCTCGCTGGACCTGCAAGAGCTTGGTGGGAAACTACCAAGACTCTCCAGCCAGCTGGTCATGTCATCAACTGGGCTGAGTTCCAGGAGAAGTTCCGCAAGAAGCATATTCCCAGTGGACTTATTGAGAGGAAGAAGGATGAGTTCCGTAAGCTGAGGCAGGGAAGTAGAGATGTGGTCGGTTATCTTGAGGAGTTTACCGACTTATCTCGGTATGCTCCTGATGACACCGACAAGGAAGAGAAGAAGATGGAGCGTTTCATGAGTGGACTTCATGATGAACTTCAGTGTGCTTTGGTTATCCATGACTTCCGTGATCTGGAGTCACTTGTGGACAAAGCCATCCAGCTGGAGACCAAGCGCAAGTCGATGTATGAAGGTCGCAAGAGGAGGATGAATGCTCAGGAAGGCTCGAGCAGCCAGAAACCTCGTATCTTTCAGCAGAACACCAGGCCTGCCTATCGTCCACCCCAAGCTCCACGCCCCAATTACCCTAACCGCCCAAACAACTTCAACCGCCCCAATGACAATAACCGTCCCGGAGGAAACTTCAACAACTTCACCCGCAATCCCAATGTGATCTGCTTTGAATGCGGCAACAAGGGTCACTACTCCAAAGAATGTCCCAATCCCAAGAGGAATGTCCAGCGCCCCAATGCGCCGGCACAGAACAATGGTCAAGGCCGCAATGGAAATGGCAAGAATGCCGCACCTCGCGGAAATGCTGCTGTTGCCAAGGGTCGTCTGCACCACATCAATGCTGAAGAAGCTCAGGATGCTCCGGATGTTGTGCTGGGTACGTTCCTTGTCAACTCAGTACCTGCAACTGTTCTGTTTGATTCTGGTGCTACCCATTCATTTGTTACCCAAGAATTTGTTGCTAAGGGAGGTTTAGTTAAGAGCCTCTTACCCAAACCCATGGTCATCCAAATCCCAGAATCCACCGTAGAGACCAAGATGTTTTGCTCCGATGTACCCCTTGAGATCAAAGGAGAAAAGTTTCCAGTTAACTTAATTGTTCTGGGAACCCAAGGCATCGATGTTATACTCGGTATGAATTGGTTAGCCAAGTACCATGGTCGAATTGACTGTGCCAGAAGAGCTGTATCCATCACCACCGACAAAGAAGTAGAAGTGGAGTATGTGTCTGAAACTAGTCAACCTCACCCAGGCTGCCATGAGAGCATAGCTCGACCCGCCCTAGATGAGATCCGTGTTGTTCATCTGTTCAAGGATGTTTTCCCAGAAGAATTGCCTGGTATGCCGCCAGATAGGGATATTGAGTTCATAATTGAGCTTATCCCAGGAACATCCCCCATATCCCAAAAGCCTTATCGGATGAATCCGGAAGAACTGGTTGAGTTGAAGAAGCAGTTGGCTGATATGCTAAGCAAAGGTCTTGTCCGCCCAAGCGCTTCACCATGGGGATCACCCATTATTTTGTGGACAAGAGAGACGGTACCACACGCCTGTGTGTGGATTATCGCAAGCTGAATGACGTGACCATTAAAAATAAGTACCCTCTTCCCAAGATCGAGGATCTGTTCGATCAAATGAACGGAGCCCGAGTCTTTTCAAAGATCGATCTTCGGACAGGTTACCATCAGTTGAAGATCGAGAGACAGATATTCCCAAGACCGCCTTCACCACTCGTTACGGTTGTTTGAATACACCGTGATGTCTTTTGGTCTGACCAATGCCCCAGCCTATTTCATGAATCTCATGAACAAGATTTTCATGGAGTACCTCGACAAGTTCGTGGTAGTTTTCCTTGATGACATCCTTATTTATTCCAAGACCGAAGAAGAGCATGCTGAACACCTGCGTCTAGTTTTGGAGACCCTCCAAGAGCACCAGCTGTATGCCAAGCTTAGCAAGTGTGAGTTTTGGCTCAGTGAAGTGGCATTTCTTGGACATATTGTATCCGCTGGAGGAATTTCTGTTGACCCTGAGAAGATACAAGCCATTCTTGACTGGTTATCCCCAACCAATGTTTTTGAAATCCGAAGCTTTCTCGGACTTGCCGGTTATTACCGCAAGTTCGTTGAAGGATTTTCCAGTATAGCCAAACCTCTGACCCAACTGTTGAAGAAGGACAAGAAATTTGAATGGACTCAGAAGTGTGAGGATAGTTTCCAAGAACTGAAGAAGAGACTAACCTCAGCCCCAATCCTGATCATGCCAGACGTCACCCAGAGTTTCGACGTGTATTGCGATGCATCACGCCTCGGACTTGGTTGCGTTCTGATGCAAGAAGGCAAAGTTGTGTCGTATCTGTCCCGGCAGTTGCGACCGCATGAAGAGAATTACCCAACCCATGACTTGGAGTTAGCTGCTGTAGTCTTTGCTCTTAAGAAGTGGCGTCCCTATCTTGCGGGACATCGCTGCGAGGTCTATACAGATCACAAAAGCTTGAAGTATATTTTCACCCAGAAAGATCTGAACCTGCGACAGAGGAGATGGATGGAATTAATCAAGGATTATGATATTGGAATCCATTATCACCCCGGAAAGGCTAATGTAGTTGCCGATGCCCTTAGTCGCAAACCTTGCACCCTGAATGCCCTGATCCAAGCCGAACAGCCAGCCTTGTTCAAAGACTTCCAAGATTTTGGACTAGAGCTTGTTAGCCATGGTTATCTCGCCAATCTAGAGTTAACCCCAACCCTGATGGATCAAATCAAAGAAGCCCAAAAGGTCATGAAAGCATAGAGGGAATTAGGAAGAAAATTTCCCTCGGCAAAGCACCCGGTTTTACCGAAGATGCTGAAGGAGTGCTGAAATTCAATGACCGTATCTGTGTGCCCAATGTCACGGAACTTAAGGAGTTAATCCTGAAGGAGGCCCATGAGACCCCTTATTCAATCCACCCCGGCGGAACCAAAATGTACCAAGACCTTCGAGAAAGATTTTGGTGGCATGGAATGAAGCGAGAGATTGGTTCATTCGTAGCCAAGTGTGATATCTGTCAGCGAGTCAAGGCTGAACATCAGCGACCCGCTGGATTGCTTCAACCTTTGAAAATTCCCGAGTGGAAGTGGGATGAGATTGGAATGGATTTTATTACCGGACTTCCAAGATCCAACCGAGGCCATGATTCAATCTGGGTCATCGTTGATCGACTGACCAAGGTTGCCCACTTTGTTCCTGTCAAGACCACTCATACCGGAGCTCAGTTAGCAGACCTGTATATTTCCAGAATAGTGAGCCTGCATGGTGTGCCTAAGAAGATTGTATCTGATAGAGGCACGCAATTCACCTCAAGATTCTGGAAATCCCTTCATGAAGCCCTCGGAACCAAGTTAGCCTTTAGCACAGCTTATCATCCCCAGACCGATGGCCAACTGAGCGAGTGAACCAGATATTGGAGGACATGCTTCGCGCATGTGTTCTATCCTATGGTTCCAAGTGGGAAGATTGTCTTCCGTTTGCAGAGTTCTCGTACAACAACAGTTATCAGTCTAGTCTGCAAATGGCCCCTTTTGAAGCCCTTTACGGCAAGAAGTGTCGTACACCCCTGAATTGGTCCGATACCGGAGAGAGCAAATTGTTCGGACCAGATACCCTCCGTGAAGCTGAAGAGCAAGTTCAGCTTATTCGTGAACGCCTCAAAACTGCCCAATCCCGTCAGAAGAGTTACGCTGACACCAAGCGCCGTGACCTCACTTTCAGTCGGAGATTATGTTATCTCCGAGTGACACCCCTCAAGGAATGCAGCGTTTCCATGTCAAAGGAAAGTTAGCGCCAAGGTATATTGGACCCTTCAAGGTCATTGCTCGTCGAGGAGAAGTATCCTATCAGCTGGAGTTACCCCAGGAGTTAGGAGATTATCATGATGTCTTCCACATTTCCTTGCTCCGGAAGTGTCTTGAAGTTCCTGACCAGCCTGATGTTTTCAAAAACATCGACCACCTCTCCATCGACCTGAACCAAGACCTGACTTATCGTGAGAGACCCCTCAAAATTCTCGAAGAAGATGTTCGTGTTACCCGAAGACGTGCGATCAAGTTTTACAAAGTCCAGTGGACTAACCACTCTGAAGAAGAAGCAACTTGGGAACGCGAAGATTATCTTAGAAGCGAATTCCCAGACCTCCTTAAAACCTAAGCCTAGCAAATCTCGGGACGAGATTTATTTTAAGGGGGGAAGGATTGTAACATCCCAAAATTATTATCAGGATTATATTCCAAAAATGAGAGCCAACAAAAACTTTTGTTGTTTATTGTATGTTAATTGCTTTTGTTACTTGAGTTGTTGTTCTTGCTGTTGTGTGAGTGTTTGCTCTAGTAAACACTAGTAAGAAAAAAGAAAAAATATAAAATCAAAGCAAGAAAAATAAAAGTGACAAGTTGTCACATGAAAATCTCAAGTGACAAACTCAATTATTTTCAAACCAAAGTCAGTGGAGTTGTAATGTAAACACTCCCCATTTTGTTCCTACCACTTTCCCCTCTCAAATATTATTTTTGAACTAGTTTTAAAATTCTAAAATAAAAACAAATGAAATAAATTCAAATAACATAAACAAAGTACTATAAAAGAAAATGTTTCAAAACATTTTATTATTTTATGCCAATTTTTGTGGAGCTTCTGTACATTATGGGAAGGCCCCACAAATTTTTGCAAATTTTTCTAAAATGTTTAAATGCCCTAATTAAATCCTAGAAAACCTTCTGGATTTAACAGAAGGACTAAAACAGAAATAAAAAAAGAAGCAGAGAGGAGGCAGGGGGTTTTCTGCAAAAACGTCATCCCCTACCTCTCTCCCTCGCCCCGACGTGCCGCCGTGTCGCCGTGCTGCGCCTCGCCGTTTCCGAGCCGCCCAGGCCCCCCCTGCGCGCGCGCCCGGTGCCTCTGCTGCCCTGCGTGCAGGAGAGAGCACTCGAGCCCCTCCCCGCGCCATTACGCCGCCCTTTCCCCGATGCTCGCCGTGGCACCGCGGCGTCGCCGGCCAAATTGGCCCAGCCCTCTGCGCCTCGACACGCACAGCTCCTCTAGACGCTTCTAGAACGTGTCCGGACCCCGTTAAGCACCAAGCCGCCACGAGCCTCTGCACCCTCGCCGCGTAGCCGAGGAATTGGTCGCCGTAGACGCGCCATGGTCGCCGCCGTGGACCTCGACCACCATGGACCGCCCCGAGCCTATAAAGCCACCCCGAGACCTCACTGAAACTCCACACCCCTCCCTCGATCTCTCCCTCGCTCCAATTTGGTCTGTGCACCGCCAGAGGGCCGTGCACTGCCGCACCCGTCGCCGCCGTCAAGGTCGATCATCGCCGCAACCACACCCTCCCATTCTTCCCTCTCTGGCCTGCACTTGCTTCCCTCTGCTTCACCGCACTCACCTCACCCTTTTTCCCTCTGGATTGTGTCCAGATTCGCCGTGGGATCATCGCCGGAGCTCGTGCCCGTGGCCGTGGAAGTTGCAGACCACGCCGTCACCGCTACACTCCGTCCCAGCAAGCACAACTCGCGCCACAACCTTACCCGAGCCTCCGCCGTCGATTCACGTCATCGCCGCCGTCTGCCGTGCCCTCTAGGTGAGTTTTCCGTCCACCTCGCCGTCGCCGGAGCTTCGGCGCCGCTCGTTTTAGGTCACCGGAGTTCGTCGACGACGTGGGCTAACGTGAGCCGTTGGATCTTAATCCAACGATTGCGTACCGCTTCGGTTAAGTGAAAGAGAGAGAGACTGACGGGCGGGCCCCGCTCGTCAGGATTTTATTATTTTCCAACCACGCACTGTGTCGCTGACGTGTAGACCCCACTAGTCAGCCTTTTCAACATTATCCAGAGGAGGGAATTTTCGAATTTCAAACTTCTCTGAATAATCAGTACTGGATCCAACTTTGAAATTCAATATCTCGAGATTTAGGAATCCAAATAAATCAAACTCAACTGTTCTGGAAAGCTTATGAAATTGTTTAACCAACACAATTGGTCTCAGGTCATTTAATTAAATCAGTAAAAAGTATTATTGAAAATGCCACAGAAGGTTTAAAATCTAAACTTGTTTGTTTCTGATACTCTGTTAGTCCAAATAATTCCAAACCAGTTTTCTAGCTTAGTACTGCCTTGTGTTAGCTCCCCTAATTTTTAGAATTAATTAAGTATTAATTGTTGACTTTAAGATAAACCCTTCTGGACTAAAACAAACAAATATGTTTATTGGTTGATCCAAATGAGTTAGGACCAATTTTGTTAGCTCACTATAGCCATGTTTAGTTACCCTAAAAGGGTTTAATTTTTGGAACAATAGAATTTAAATGGTAGCTAAAACTTGATTATTAAGCTACTGGATTCAGTCCAATGTGTAGGGAGTTTGGTAACTCCAAATGATCCAATTCAAATTGGGTTGTCTTCCACACATCAGTAGCTTTCTATAGAAATTTAGTTTGTATTTTTGTGACCAACAGAACTCAAGTTGTGGATTTTAACATGAATAACTAGTTCTGCCATAATTTAGAAGTAATTAAATAGTGTTTAATTCAATTTATTTGAAAATCAAATTGTGTGGTTTGATGTGTGCAGTAGCTAATTGTGATGTTGATGATGGTTATGTTGAGATGATTGCTTGTATAGCTTAGTGATTGTTTGCATTGTTTGTTTATTAATTAGACGAGAACGTTGTCGGATATATCGAGGAAGGAGAGTTTGCTGAATTTGAAGAACAAGAGCAAGATCACTTTGCCAAGCAAGGCAAGCTATTCTCTGAGCTTGCACTACAACATATGCATCTACTTTCATAACATGTTTTACTCTCAAAGCAAGATTTATAAAACCCATTTCAAAAGTATATGGATATTATTTTGCCACCCTATGTAGTAGTTTATATAAAACTTTAGGATGGGAAAACAATGTTGTTTATTCAAAACTCCTTTGAAATTTCTTGAGAGTTTGTGGAATGCCGAGATGTCGGTGTTGTATTGGAAAAGTGGTGATGTTTATGAAAAATGCACAGTGTCCTAGTACTATGGCGACCAATCTTACCCTGTGCGACCACATTTACCACATATGGGAAAAGGCTTAGTCATGTAGTTTGCTCTTATTAGTATGGGATACCTCATCGACGGAGATGACTCCGTTATGCATGAGGGGATGGTCCGAGGATCTACCCCCTGACCCGGGTCCTCACACAAGTTGGTGGGGAGGATAGAAGGTTCCACCATAAACCGCCGGACAAAACTATGAGTCCTCACACTTAGGGTTTCTGACGGGAAACCGGACTGGGTGTTGATGGAAAGTGTCATATGGGAAGGATCCTATACTAGCATGAGCAAATAAGAGGCTATGGCCGGCGGCTTACTTCGCATACACCTGGTATGGCGAGACGTGGCAGACACGATGAGTTGCCGGATGGATGTGGGTTAAAAGCGTGCTACCTCTGCAGAGTGTTTAAAACTATTCGAATAGCCGAGTCCTCGGATATGGACAATTGGGAGACTGTCCTAAGACCATGTGCAAGTTTTTAAAAGACTTTGAGTTTTAAAAAGAAAATGAAGTGGAGATTGTTTCCTACACCTATACCAACGGATCGGTATGAGGTGTTGGATGAAGTGGACCATGACGGGCTATGGTCGGAAAAAGGGGGAGTTTTGGAAAAACAGATGAAAATGGTGACTTCTTTAAAGATAGTTATAAAACTCTTCTTACCTTTTTCAATAAAGATATAGAGATGTTTCAAATAAGAAAAAGTTGTCAACTAAAATAAAACTGGTGCATACTCATGTTGGGGTAGTTTGCGAGTACATTCAAATGTACTCATATTGGTTTCGTCCCTGGCTATTGACCTAGCCAGACTACGAGGAGGAGCACTACGCCGAGCAAGAGTATGGCGACTTCTACGCCAACTAAGGATCTCCCCAAGTCAGCTGCCTGTCGGGTTGTCATCGTTAGAATATGATGTCTACTACGCCGTAGCTTCCGCTGATATATCTGGTTTGGCCCATGAAGGCACCTATGTAAGAACTTGGTCTAAATGACCATTTATGTAAGACTTTTTATTCGGTGTTGTAATGGATGTAAACTTTGGTATCCAATTCGGGTTATGTGCAACGATAAACTGATCACGGGATCGTTGTGTTAAGCATAATCGGGTATTTCGGACAGCTAGTCCGGGGTCCCCACAGGTCATTCAGGTGTGTTCTGGTAAAATAGGGATCCCGTGAAGTTTCGTCCAATTCCGAGAATATTTCCAGACTAGCTTTTCTAGAATACAAAAACAGCAGAAAACAGGAACTGACACTTCGGCATCTTGTTAATAGGTTAGTCCCAAAAAATGTATAAAAGTGATATAAAGTAGATGCAAAACATGTAGCAATTGGTATAAACAAGCATGGAACATCAAAAATTATAGATACGTTTGAGACGTATCAGCATCCCCAAGCTTAGTTCCTGCTCGTCCTCGAGTAGGTAAACGATAAAAACAAAATAATTCTTGAGGTGACATGCTACCATAATCTCGATCATATAATATTGCAAGGCACATGTAAATGAATGAAGTGATCCAAGTCAATGGTCTATAATTTGCTACCAAATAGATAATGACTAAACAATGAATCACACAAGCTAAATGTTTTCTTGAATAGTACTTTCGAGACAAGCATCAAACAGTTTTGCATAAGTGTTAACTCATAAAGCAATAGTTTCAAAAAAGGTATTTAATCAACACAAAGGAAGAATTAAGTTTCAGCATTTGCTTCAACTTTCAACATATTTATCTCATGGATATCGTCAACACAAAGTAGTATAACAAGTCCAATACGTTGCATATAACAAAGTTGTAACAAAGTTGACACTAGTGTTTGCTTGTGTAAGACAGAAAGAATAGGAAAACTGACTCAACATAAAAGTAAAAGAAAGGCCCTTCGCCGAGGGAAGTAGGGATTAAATCAGTGCTAGAGCTTTTAGTTTTGAAAGCATATAGAGATTGCATAAAATATTTGATACTCCTCCCAACCTTGCTAACACAAGCCATGGCTAACCGAATCCTCGGGTGCCTTCCATCAATCACCTACCATGGAGGAGTATCTATTTTTGAGAGGTGTTTGTTAATTGTCAACGAATGGTAGTGGGTGAGAACAGTATCTACCTGTCAAATAGGCTTTTAAGAGCGGCTCTCATGAAGGACATTATTTCTACCAGCAAGGCAGATCATCCCTCTTTCTCTTTGGTTTACACACATGCAGGTATTTCACTGTTTGTCATTGCTTACTGATGAATCAGGGCAAAAGTGTGAAGAGAATTAATGGTTAAATTTGTAATTAATTGGGACTGGGCACCCCGTTGCCAGCTCTTTTTGCAAAATAGAGGATAAGCGGATGTATATGCCACTAGTCCAAGTGTAAAAGTCCATTTGACAAATAGAATAAATAATAACCACACTAATTCCTCATGAGCTAGTAAACATTGACACAAAAAGAGAATAATAACATTTTGAATAATTTAAAGGTAGCACATGAAAAATTTACTTGGAGTGGCAAGAAATACCACATATAGGTAGTTATGGTGGACACAAATGGCATGGATTTTGGCTCAAGGATTTGGATGCACGAGAAGCATTCCCTCTCAGTACAGAGTTTAGGCTAGCAAGGTTTATGTAAGCAAAAAGAATATCAACCCGTACACCAAGTTTTATATGACAAACATATTGCAAACGTTATAAGACTTCATATCGTCTTCCTTGTTAACCGAACCCTGTTATTAGAAAATATCTAGACCTTAGACATACCACCGATGCAAACCAAATTTTCAACAAGCTTTACGGTAGTTCTTCACTAATAGGCTTAACTCATGTGATGCACAAATTTAATCATGATATACTTGTTAACTCAAAACAATTGACAAGCATCAAGTTATCCAAATTAGTGATCTATAAGATTAAGCAAGTTTTTCCTTATACCAATTACCACATGCAACATTTTCTGAACCAACCAAACACCAATCAATTTATTTAATTCAACTCTCCAAATAAATATAAGTGAAGCAAGAGAGTACTTTCTACAAAAGAAAGCTAATAGCTCTGACAAGAGATAGATGAAAACAAGATCTAAAAGCTGAACAGCGCTAGATATGAATACTCAACAAATATAAGTGAAGAATAGGAGTATTCTCATGAAAAAACGGAGCGTGTCTCTCTCCCAATCAAGAATGCTAGGGTCCAGTCAAGCTTTATTGAAAATAAAAGTGCAATACTGAAAATAAAAGCACACAGACACTCCAAGAAAAGCACATATGATGTGAAAGAATTAAAATATAGTTTCACTAGAGATGACCTGATAATTTTGCCGATGAAGAAGGGGATGCCTTGGGCATCCCCAAGCTTAGACGCTTGAGTCTTTTTGAAATATGCTGGGGAGATCCATGGGAGCCTCCCCAAGCTTAACCTCTTCACTTTTCTTGATCCTATTATATCATCCTTCTCTCTTGACCATTGAAAACTTCCGTCACACCAAACTCAAAGTAATCTCATTAGAGGGTTAGTGCATAATCAAAAATTCACATGTTCTATAAAGACGCAATATGACTTGTTACTTTAAACATTAGCTACTGCCACTGATGTTACGTGAAGCTCTTCCACTCAAAGAATTTCACTCAACACTAGTAAAAGAGAGAATGCAAAATTAAAGGCATAATCTGTCTAAAACAGAACAGTTCGCAAAGACGAATTTTTTCGAGGCACTTACGACGGTCAGATCGAAAAACTTTGAACTAATGAAAGATTCAGACATTCATAAAGATTACGTACAAAAAATTTCAGATTTAATTAACAATCTGGTGATTTTAGGAATTTCGTACAGTGAATAGCAAAAATCTGTTTCTGCGCAGCAATCAAAATTAAGCATCGTCTTAACATTAGAGGCAACTCTCGGCACAAAATGCGAGAAAATAAAGATACAAAGGAGTTGCTACAGAAGTAGACAAGCTCCTTGACTCAAATAAAGAAAAATTGCAGAAATAAAATAATGGGTTGCCTCCCATAAGCGCTTTTCTTTAACGCCTTTTAGCTAGGCACAAAGCATGCATCAAGTATTACCAAGTGAAGAAGCATCAACAATCTTACGCTTACCTTTCCTACCCTTACTCTTATCTTTAGGAAATTTGGTTACACATAGGTGAGGAGGCGAAATTCATAACTCCTTGGCCATGTCTATTGTTGCTCCAAAGCGTTTCAGCAGAGATCTCCAAGCGTAATTTGTCCCGTTCCTGCGCACTCAATGACAACATAATCAATAGATACTGTTATCCCAGGAGTTTTGTAAATACCCCTTCGGCTGCTCCTTTTGGTATTTTAATGGTATTATCAGCCAAAGTTACCCAATTTTCACATTTGGAAAGCTCCCAAAGGTTTAAGGAATCATAAATTTCCCTGGGCATTAAGCAAAATTCGGACATGATATCGCAAAGAGCATGGAAGGTTTCACCATTGATAACAACATTCACAGAAGGAATCCATCCGATGGTTCAAAATTTACTGTCACATTATCATAGTGTTCACAAATCTGATTATACCCTTCTTTTAGACCAGATATATTCGTTTCAAGAGTATTTAATCTATCATTTATGCTTGTGAGAACTGAATCAATTTTACTAATTGGAGGGCTAGAAATTGCAATCAATTTTTTTATAGCGTTAAAAGCTTGATCCCATCATGACGAAGGAAATCTCCTCCTACCACAGCATCTAAAGCATATCTGTAGCAAAGAACAAGACCAAAATAGAATCTACTGAGGAGCAGGATTAGAGACATTTTAGGTTCAGTTTTAGCGTAGGACTCAAATATTCTAGACCAAGCATCTTTAAAACTCTCCTCACTCCCTTGCTTGAAAGTGAAAATCTCTTCTTTAGGTGGCATTACTACTGGAACAGGGCTAGACATGATAACTAACATAAAACAAAACTGAAAATAAACTAAATGCAAGTAACTATTTTTTTTGTATTTTTGATAATTGAAAGCAAACAAGATAAAATAAAATAAACTAAGCAAGACAAAAACAAAGTAAAGAGATTGGAAGCGTGAAACTCCCCTTGTAGAAGACTACTGTCTCCCCGGCAACGGCGCCAGAAAAAAGATGCTGGCTCCTGGTTGACGGGAGAGTATTCGAGGATGATAATGATGGTGATGATGAGTACTTCCCCGGCAACGATGCCAGCAAAAGAGCTTGATGGCGTGAATCACCCACGTGGAATTTGCACACAACACAATCAAACTACTTTGCCCCAACAAAACAGTGAGGTTGTCAATCTCACCGGCTTGCTGAAAACAAAGGATTAAACGTATGGTGTGGAAAATGACTATTAAATTACAGAGAATAAAAAGGAACAGTTTGCAGTTTGTGGTGGTTTAATCAGTGTAAAAGAATGGACCGGGGTCCACAGTTCACTATTGGTGTCTCGCCATAAAAGATAACTAACATGTTGGGTGAACAAATTACAGCTGGGCAATTGACAAATAGTGAGCGCATGACAATGCATATATATGACATGATGATTACTATGATATTTAATTGGGCATTACAACATAATACATAGACCGTCATCCAACAGCGTCTATGACTAATAATCCACCGCCGGGTTGTCATCCGAGTCCCCCGTTGGTATTAAGTTGCAAACAACAGATAATTGCATTAAGTAAAGTGCGTAATGTAAATAAATACATATGACCGTGGACATAGCATTGTTAGGTTATCCCTAGTGGCGATAGCACATCCGCAACCTTAGAAGTTGATGTCACTCTCCCAGATTACCGGAGGCATGAACCCACTATCTAGCATAAATATTCTCTCTTGGAGTTACAAGCATCTACTTGGCCAAAGCATCTACGAGTAACGGAAAGCATGCAAGATCTTAAATAACATAGGGCATAGATTGATAATCAACTTGACATAGTATTCAATATTCATCGGATCCCAGCAAACACAACATGTAGCATTACAATAATATGATCTTGATCATGTAGGGCAGCTCACAAGATCTAAACATGATGGCACAAATTGGAGAGGCAACCATCTAGCTACTGCTATGGATCCGTAGTCCAAGGATGAACTACTCATGCATGCATCACTCCGGAGGCAGGCATGGCGATGTAGAAGCCTCCGGTGATGATTCCCCTCTCCGGCAGGGTGCCGGGAAGAGGTTCTGGACCCTCCCGAGTTAGGGTTGTTGGCGGCGGCGTGTCTGGAACTTTTCGTGGATATTGACTCAGGCACTTAGGGTTTTCGCGTCGGGGGGAATAAGTAGGCGAAAGGGCGGCGGCTGACGACCCCCGAGGGGCCCACACCACCCTAGGGCGCGTCAGGGGGGCCCGTGCCCTAGTGGCGTGTGGGGCCTTGGTGGCTCTCCTCTGCTGCTCCTTTGGTCCTTCAGGTGTGTTCTGGTAAAATAGGATCCCCGTGAAGTTTCGTCCAATTCCGAGAATATTTCCAGACTAGATTTTGTGGAATACAAAAACAACAGAAAACAGGAACTGACACTTCGGCATCTTGTTAATAGGTTAGTCCCAAAAAATGTATAAAAGTGATATAAAGTAAATGCAAAACATGTAGCAATTGGTATAAAACAAGCATGGAACATCAAAATTATAGATACGTTTGAGACGTATCACTCTGCATCACCATGCCTGCCTCCGGAGTGATGCGTGAGTAGTTCATCCTTGGACTACGGATCCATAGCAGTAGCTAGATGGTTGTCTCTCCTCCTTGTGCAATCATGTTTAGATCTTGTGAGCTGCCAATCATGATCAAGATCATCTTATTGTAATGCTACATGTTGTGTTTGCTGGGATCCGATGAATATTGATACTATGATCAAGTTGTTTATTTATGATCTTGCATGCTTTCCATTACTAGTAGATGTTTTGGCCAAGTAGATGCTTGTAACTCCAAGAGGGAGTATTTATGCTAGATAGTGGGTTCATGCCTCTGGTAATCTGGGCGAGTGACAGCAACGTCTAAGGTTGTGGATGTGCTGTTGCCACTAGGTGTAAAACAACAATGCTTTGTCTAAGGAGAATTGTATTGTTTACATTATGCACATTACTTAATGCAATAATCTGTTGCTTGCAACTTAATACCAACGGGAACACGGATGTCAACCTGAAGGTGGATTATTAGTCAAAGATGTTGTTGGATAACGGTCTATGTATCTTATTGTAATGCCTAATTGAATATCATAGTAGTCATCTTGTCATATATGCATTGTCATGCGCTCTCTATTCATCAATTGCCCAGCTGTAATTTGTTTACCCAGCATGTTAGTTATCTTTTATGGAGAGACACCACTAGTAAACTGTGGACCCCGGTCCATTCTTTTACACTGATAATACAACCAACTGCAATCATTGTTCTTTTTCATTCTCTGCAATTAAACACTATTTTCCACACCATACGTTTAATCCTTTGTTTACCGCGAGCCAGTGAGATTGACAACCTCACTGTTTCGTTGGGGCAAAGTAGTTTGATTGTGTTGTGTGCAGGTTCCACATTGGTGATCGAGTAAACGGCACCACCAACAACCTTCAGAGGTGCCTTTTACTCCTACTGGATCTGACAACCTTGGTATCTTATCGAGGAAAAACTTGCTACTGCACTGCTTCATACCTTCCTCTTGGGGTCTCCCAACGAACGTGTGCTTTCATGTCATCATCTAGCACGTCCTAGCTACCTACTCTGTACTTGATGCTGACGCATCACTTCAGGACACTGGCTACAGGACAAAAGCCCTCGCACCAGAGGAACCTGGCAACTACTTCGACTCGGGATAAGCCCCCCGGAGTCGAACACATCCTCGACTTGGGAAAGACCCCGAAGTCGGTACCCTCTAACTTATCGACTCCCCCACACTCGAAGGGATCGTCGACTGGACACACAAGCCTACATCTAATAATCACTCCCTAGGCTTGAGTTCCGGAGACACCTCCACCATGCCGATCCTTGTGCGCAGCTCCGCCAGGTGGACTCGTCCAAGTGGCTTGGTCAGCATTTGGTGTTCGGTGGGCACGAACTCCAGCTCGACCTTCTTCGCCTCTACGCACTCTCGAATGAAGTGGTACTTCAGGTCGATGTGCTTTGAGCGCTCGTGGAAGACGGGATTCTTGGCGAGCACGATTGCCGACTTGTTGTCGACCATGAGCACCACGTGCTCGGCTTCGTCATTGCTGAACTTGGCCAGCAACCGAGCCAGCCAGATCCCTGGCAAGCAGCCGTGGCAGCAGCCACGTAATCCGACTCGCAGCTTGACAGAGCTACGACCTTCTACTTTAGGGAGTGCCAGGTCACTGGACTGCTCCCGAGAAAGTACAGGGTGCCTGACGTACTCTTGCGTGAGTCGACGTCGCCCGCCAGGTCACTGTCGCTGTAGCCGACCAGACGCGGTGTACATGCATTCCTCCCATACCTACATCTGAGTCGCAGCGACCCGGCGATGTAGCATAGGATGTGCTTCACGGCCGCGAGGTGCTCCAGAGTTGGAGCCTCCATGAACCGTGATACGAACCCGACTGCGAAGGTCAGGTCTGGCCTCATGTGCACCAAGTACCGGAGGCTCCCGACGATGCTCCGGTACTCGGTAGCATCTGTCGCGGGTGACGTGCTGCACTTGGACAGCTTAAAGCGCGACACCATGGGTGCGTGGACGGGATTGCACCCGCCCATCCCCGCCTTCTCCAGCAGCTTCAGGGCATAGGCACCCTACAAGATATCGATCCCGCTGGGTCCTTGTCGAACCTCGATGCTGAGGTAGTAGCTCAGCAACCCGAGGTCGGACATCTGGGATAGGCTCCACATCTCCAGCTTGAATGTGTCGATGTCGCTGGAATCCGAGCCCGTGATCACCAAGTCGTCGACGTAGAAGCCGACCAAGAGCCGGCTCGGAGTCGCTCCTCGCGCGTACATGCCATGCTCTGACTCGCACCTTGCGAAGCCGAACTTGACGAGGCATGCATCAAGTTTGGTGTTCCATGCCCTTGGCGCCTGCTTGAGGCCGTAGAGCGCATTGTCGAGTCGAAGCACTAGGTGCTCCTTCCCCTTTGCAGCGAAGCCAGTTGGCTGTTGCACATACACCTCTTCCTCCAACTCGCCGTTGAGGAAGGCTGACTTGACATCCATGTGATGGACGCCCCACCCCGCACTCGCAGCCACGGCTAGCAGTAGCCGTACTGACTCGAGTCGGGCCACGGGAGCGAAGACCTCGTCGTAGTCGACCCCGTGCCGCTGCACATAGCCCTTCGCCACCAGGCGAGCCTTGTGCTTAAGGACTGCGCCGTACGCATCCTTCTTCACCTTGTAGACCCACTTCAGGCCGATCGCACGGTGATCCGGTGGTTAGCCTCCAAGTCGAGTTCGACTCGATGGCCTCCAACTCCTCCTACATCGCCTGCCTCTAGCTGGCATGCGCCTTCGCCTCCCCGAACGAGCCTGGCTCTTCGGAGGCAAGGTAGTGGAGCTCCTCGTCCGGCTCAAGGGCCGAACCTGCCTCGAGCACGTTCTGTAGGGTGAGGAATCGGTGCTCGAAGCTCATGTCGTCTTCTGCATCGAGCATACCTGAGTATCTCGATGGCAGCGTGATGAACTCGACGCCAGGGACAGCCGGAGTCGAAGACTCGGCTGTCGGGTGCTCTGGTGTCATTGGAGAACCGGCTGGGGATGCACTCCCGTCTCCTGGAGTCAGTGAGTTTGGAGCTAGCGAGTCGGGTGCAGGACCCGCACTCCCGTCTCCCGGAGTTGGCTGCGGCTCGAACACCATGTGCTCAACCGCGAAGGTGTTGACTCCGAAGGTGTTCACCAGAGTGTCCGGCGAACTCCAGTCCCAGCTCGCGTTCTCGTCGAATACGGCATCTCGCGTGATGGTCATGCGGTTGTTCACCGGGTCATAGGCCCGACATCCCTTTGTCCCAGGTTGGTACTCGACGAAGATCATCGGCCTGCTCCGGTCGTCGAGCTTCTTCAGCCCAGGGCGCGTTTCTCTGACATGCACCACGCACCCGAACGTGCGCAGGAAGCTCACATTCGGCTTGCGGCCATGCCAGGACTCGAACGGCGTCTTGCCGTCCACGCTCTTGGTTGGCGACCTGTTCAAGATGAACACGGCTGTCGCCACCGCCTCACCCCCAGAATTCACCGGGGACCTTCTTGGCCTTCAGCAGATTGCGGGCCATGCCCACAGTCGTCTGGTTACGTCGCTCCACGACGCCGTTCTGCTGCGGGGAGTATAGAGCTGTTAGGTGACGCTCCACTCTGAGCTCAGCGCAGTATGCTGTGAAGGACCCAGAGGTGAATTCGCCTCCGCGATCCATGCGCAGCGTGCGTAGCTTGCAACCGGTTTCCGACTCGGCTCCCGCCTGGAGTCGGATGATGGCGGCTGCGGCCTCGTCCTTCGTCGAGAGAAGGGCGAGCCACATGTACCGCGACATGTTGTCCACGAGCAGGAGGAAGTACTTCTTCCCGCTCGGAGTGGCCGGGGTGATCGGCCCGTAGAGGTTGCCGTGGACCAGCTCGAGTCGCTCCTTTGCCCAGAACTTCGCTTGCTTTGCGAACGGGGCTCACCTCTGCTTCCCTGCTAGGCAGGCGTCACGGAGATGGTTCACGTGCTCCACCAGAGGGGGGCCACACACCATCTCGCCCTTCGCCAGTCGGCACAAGCTGTCGAAGCTGAGGTGCCCGAACCGTGCATGCCAAGTCCATGCCGGGTGGTCGCCGGTGCCCATGACCAGGCACACCGGCTGTGCGATTCGCGCGTGCAGCTTGTACATCCGGTTTGGCTCTCGCCTGACCTTGATCAGGAGCTGTCGCTCCCTATCACGCACCCGGAGGATCCCATCCTCGATTAGCACCTGACAGCCGTTCTCGTCGAACTGGCCCAGGCTGATGATCTGCATGTTCAGCCGGGGTATGTAGTACACCCCGGTGACGGCCTGGTGCTCGCCTGACTTGCAGACGAAGAGCATCGTCCCTTGCCCGCAGATGTCGACTCACGAGCCGTCGCCGAACTTGACAGTTTCGGTGATGCTCGAGTCCAGCTCTGTGAACGCGGCGCGGTCACCAGTCATGTGATTGGTGGCGCCCGAGTCGAGGTACCAGACGCCCTTCTTGGCGTCCCCCTCTTACGCTAGGTTGACATGCGCCTTCTCCTCTAGCATGAGGAGGACCGGCTCCTTGCGAGTCGGGTCGGCCAGCTCCTTCCGAGCTGTCACGGTCGACTCCTCTCGAGTCACCGTAGTCGAGTGCTCTCCACCCGATGAGGCTGTCGGGTCCTTGCGACCCGACACTCCCGGCTGCTGGAGCCGGGAGGCCAACTCCTCCTGAGTCGCCATGGTCAGCTCCTTCTGAGCCAACGCAGTCGAGTCCTCCTGACTCGACGATGTTGTCGGGTGCTCTCCACCCGACGAGGCTGTCGAGTCCTTACGACCCGAGGCGGCCGGCTCCTCTCGAGTCGCCGAGCCCAGCTCCTCCCGAGCTGGGGCAGTCGAATCCATGCGACCCAACGATGTTGTCGACTCCTCCCGAGTCGACATGTCCCACTCCGCGATCCACTGGATCGGCGCGAGTTCCTTTGGAGGAGTCGACGATCCCTCTGACTCCGCCACCGGTCGAGTCGCTGACTCTGCCACCGGTCGAGACAAGGGTGCCGCCTCCGAGGTGCTCGACTCCCCCTGGCGAGTCGAAGTAGGGAGCTGTGGGGCAGACGCGATGGTACAGGCCTCCACCATAAGGAGCGCGTTGTCATCTTCGTCGTCTCCGCCACGGACGAGGTGTGCTTCCGCACCCTCTGCGTGCACGAGGTGTGCTTCCTCGCGCTTCTTCTTGCGGCAGTCTCGCGCCCAATGGCCGACGACTCCGCAGTAGCGACACTTGTCGCGGTTCCCGGCTCCGTGAGCCGGGCTGCCCCTGCCGCGTCCGCGCGGCTTGCCGCCGCTGCGTCCGTCATGGTTGGAGGATCCACCTCCGTCCTGCAGGCGCATCCGGGAGAACCACTCCTCCTCCGTGAGGAGTAGTTTGCCGGCCTGTTTGGCCTCCGGCTTCTCCGCCTCATGACGCTCCTCGGCCGTTTTGAGACGGCCGATGAGCTCCTCCATGGGGAGCTTGTCGAGGTCGAGCAGGGTCTCGATGGAGCATGCCATCTGCGAGAACCTCGTGGGAACGACTGAGAGAAACTTACGGATAGTGTCTGGCTCGATGACGGTGACGCCGAGCACCCCAAGCTGCGACACGAGCGACGACAGCCGCATGGCGAAGTCGTCGATGTTCTCGTCGTCGCCGAACTTGATGGCCCCGTACTGCTTCTTGAGCGCCGTCGCCTTCGCCTCCCGTTCACGGGTGTCTTCGACCCGCATCGTCTTGATCACCTCCCACGCCTCCTTGGCCGTCTTCTTCGACGCGAGTGTGGGGATCATCTCCGGCGGGACGGCGAGCAACAGGTACTCCAGCGCTGCTCGGTCCGTCTCGCGCTCCTCCGTGCCATCGTGCACGGCGAACCAAACATGGTGTGCCTCAAGCTTCACCTGCATGAGCAACGCCCAGTCCGCGTAGTTTGACCGCATGAGCAGCGGCCACGAACTACCGGCCTCCCGCACAACCCGCTGGACTGCCAGCGTGCTTGCGGCCTCCTTCAACTCCGCCAGCAGAAGAGCTTTGTGCTCGCCCATCTCCGGTGAGATCTCTCAAAGAACTCAGGCTCTGATACCAATTGTTGCCCGAAAGTTGAAACGAGAGAGAGTGAAGAAGAGAGAGGGAAGTGTGTGCCAAAGAAATGGTTTGTCTTAATTTTCTACTTAGTATTCCTCCCTCTAAATAGGGGCTGCACAGAGCTAGCTGCCTAAGTCATCTATCCGGTCACATCACTGCGACGTGACCGGTCATACCTCTATCTGACACGCCACTGTTGACGGTGTCATAGACTAGAAAACACTATAGGTGACGTCTAACACGTCCTAGCTACCTACTCTGTACTTGATGCTGACCCATCATTTCAGGGCACTGGCTACAGGACAAAAGCCCTCGCACCAGAGGAACCTGGCAACTACTTCGACTCGGGACAAGCCCCCCGGAGTCGAACACATCCTCGACTTGGGACAGACCCCGAAGTCGGTACCCTCTAACTTATCGACTCCCCCCACACTCGAAGGGATCGTTGACTGGACACACAAGACTACATCTAACAATCAAAGGTGAAGGGGCCTCGGTTTCGGAGACTTACACTCTTCTAAGTTAACAATGTTGGCCTCCCAAGGGTGGCGATTATTGCATGCCCCCTCCCCACCCCAGTCCCTTTACAGCTGGGTTCTACGCGCAAAATATTTCGAAGATGGAGACCTCCTTAATGCCAACCTAGTCGCGGGGATGAGTTTCGTATGGTGTAGCACTTTGAAGGTCTCGAGGCGCTTAAGAAAGGAATTATGGAGGATCGGGGATGGTGGTGCCACAAGGCGGACTCATAATGCACCAGGTAATCACGTTATCTCCAGAGTTGCTGAACTAATTGATCCTACAACAGGTATTTGGGATGAACTTCTAGTATGACAAACTCTGGTTGAAGCTGATGCATCGATCGTTCTTCGAATCCGAATATATGAACATGAGGAGGACCATATGGCTTGGCATTACGATGATAAGGGAAGGTTTCCTATGAAATCCTGCATATCGTATCCATTATTATGTCTCGGTGAGTGAAGCTCGGCAAGCTGGTTCATCAGAAGGAACTCACGGAAGTCGGTGGAGGAGAGGCATCTGGCGCCGACTTTATAAGCTAGACTACCCAGCCAGAGTACAACACTTTTCGTGGAGACTAGGACATGATAGTTTACTTGTACTGCGCAAAATTGAACACAAACGAGTGGAGCTAGATACACCTTCCCAATCAGTCACAGATTGTTCGAGAATGGTGCACATTTATTCCTCCGATGCTCTGAACGGAAGAAAGTTGGTGATCCCTGCTTCCTGATCAGTTATACGACTAAACTTTTGGAATGTGCGCCGAGTCTTGACCTCCTGGATGAAGTTCTCTCTTTACCATATGTCCATTATGATGAGATGATGACAACTGTAGCTATCTTCTGGTGCTGGTGGAAGGAAAGAAACAAAACAAACTATGGGGAATATCGTTTGTCAGTGCCAGAGTTTCGGTCTGCAGTCTGATTTTTAAACCATCAGGTGGTGAATCAATGGCAGCCTCCAGAACGTGATTGGGTCATGATTAATATTGATGGAGCCTTCTACCATGAGTCTGGTAGAAGTGAGTGGGGTTGCATTGCCACATACCATAACCGGCAGCTGGTGTTTGCCGCTCAAGGATAGCACCATTCAGTTCAAGGATAGACACACTTGGAATAGATTTTTGTGGTCCGTGGATCTGGTTGGTAAGATGAGATCATTCAAGTATCCTACTTAAAACAGGTTCCCCGTTCTGCTCCTCTTCGTCGTACTCCATCTTTTTTTTTCCTTCGCAACCCATCCTCCTCTAGCCCCAGTCAAATCAACGTCTGGTCCAAAATTGTTGCTTATAAAACTATAAGCACTAACGTATTCATACCATGGTTCCGTAGCATAGCACCATTCAGTTCAAGGATAAGGATAGACACACTTGGAATAGATTTGTGTGGTCCGTGGATCTGGTTGGTAAGATGAGATCATTGAAGTAGTGAGGTGATGACAGGTACCAAGGCCGCATGTATTTCACCCAGATTATAGCTGTAGTGGTGCACAAATAATCGACATGATCACAAGGACTCAGTCACTAATAGTATGAATTGTAAGTAGGATCGTTTTTGCGCATGGTGGGGTTGTATGGTACAATGTTGGTCGGACTATGATCGTACATTGTGATTCCTAACGTAAATCAGATTCTATGTAGGATCGTATAGGTCCACTGGATCATACAACATGTTTAGATCTCAACGGCAATACTACATGGATAGCGGACGCAAGAAATATGATGATTCGTTTCTCTAAGTCTCACTAATGAAGCGCCATGGCCTATCTTACCAAAGTTTGGTAGTGGTTCTGGGTTAGTCTGACTGTAGAATTTTGGAGCCTTGATCAAGGGAATCCGAAACAGATTAAATGAAGATTAGTGAGACAATAGCATTTCATTGTCATTTGCAGGTACACACCATATGTAGTTAATCATCTTCAGAATTTCGTTTGTAGAGGATGAGTACATGATATTAACTAGAAGATGTATTTAGTATCCATCAGGTTGGATTAGGCTTGTAGCGACATAAAATTAATTATGGGACCAAGAAGTAGGGAGGTCATGTATGTTGCCTTCAGGCGACGCTCTAGCGTCGGTCGCCTGAAGGGAGCTCCTTCATGGGCCGCATTTAGAGCGGCCCATTGTTTTCTATTTCCGTTTTTCTTCTTCTTTTTCTTCTGTTTTCAAATACTCCATCCGTCCCCGAAAGAGTGGACGTTTGGGGTCTAGTATTTTTCCATAAAAGAGTGTACATCTACACTCCCAATGCACATTGCCTCTAATCCATTAGTTTTTAATTGACTCATGCAGCAACTTGTGATCTAGCTATTGGCTGCATATCCTTGGGTTACTTGCTTAATTACTGCATGCGGGAAACATTCATTTAATGTACTTATCTAATTGGTTGCATGCACGCATGGGGCTGCTACTTTTTTGTATTAATTAGGCCATGGAGCAAA
Source organism: Poa pratensis (assembly GCA_947311845.1). Taxonomy (NCBI): domain Eukaryota; kingdom Viridiplantae; phylum Streptophyta; class Magnoliopsida; order Poales; family Poaceae; genus Poa; species Poa pratensis. Next base: position 13,684,988 of record CAMZMU010000113.1, read on the forward strand.
GTACTGTGTCTTCTTGATCTATGTGTAAATCACCAAAATCACACTCTTTCGCGGACGGAGGGAGTATGAACAAATTATAAATTTTAACAAATTTGAAAATGCGAACTATTTTCAAATCTGAACAAATTTGAAAATCTAAACAATTTTTAAATCTGAAAAAATTAGAAAATTTGAACAATTTTTAAATCTGAACAAATTTTCAAATCTAAACAAATTTCAAAATCTAAATAATTTTCAAATCTGAACATGATTTAAAAATCTGAACAAATTTTCAAAACCTAAACAATTTTCAAATCTGAACAAATTTTAAATATGAATAAAATTTTAAAATCTGAACAATTTTCAAAATCTTAACAAGTTTCTAATCTGAACAAAATTTTAAATTTGAACAATCTGAAAATCTGAACATTTTTCAAAATCTGTAAACATTTTTCGACAATCTGAAACTTTCTTGAAAGAAAAAACAAAACAAAAAGATAAGAAAACAAAAAAGAGAAAAGAAAAACGAAAACAGAGCAGAAAAGGCGAAAAAAGCCAAATGGGCCGGCCCGCTAGCGGAATCCTTCGGGCGATGGTTCCATCTCGCGTCGCCGCCCGGCGATGTATAGGATTTGCACCAAGAAGTAGGATTTACTATCCATCAAGAGGGATCAGGTTGGGCCAAAAAGGCACTATGCTTATTATCTCTCCTATCTAAAAGAATAATTTGGTTCCACGTTCTGTCCACCTCTTCGTCCAACTCTCCCTTCGTCCTGCGTTTTGGCAGGTTTTGCCCGTCGTGTCTTTCCCCTCGGCTCATTAATTACACGCTTAATCATCCTGATTCACAATCAATTAGCGGCAACCAATCAGCCCCAATCACCGCTGATTACATGCCCAAATTACACGCTCAATATATAGCATGCAGGCGCCATTGACCACCCGAACCTCCAGCGTTCCTCTCATCTCTCCCTCTTCTCCGAATGGAAGTCGCCACGAGATTGTGGCCGGAGGAACATGATGCGGAGGTCCTGACGCCTCAGCTCCGGACGTTCCAACTTCGCGTTCAAATCCTCCGTTCTAAGATCGCTGAAAAGATCAGATTAGTAAGCAGCTCACTATCAATCCTAAAAGCCTTTCTCTGTTTGCCAAGTGTTTCTTGGTATTTGATTTCATCCCTCCGTTGTTACCAGGCAGAGGCACAGGAGAGGCCATCCAATCTGGCTAACCTTCAGCCATGATCGAACCCAACCCCCAACATCGAGGTGCAGCGCGGAGGAGCGGAGGTACTATCGCCTTGGAGCTGCGTCGGATTTCTGGAGGTCGGCGAGGAAGTCCACGGCCCAGCCGGCCGGCCAAGCTTCACCTTTCGCAAATCCCACCACGGCGCACACGCCTCCCCGCCGTCGTATCCAAACCATATGCCCGGCGCCGGTGTCTCCTCGCCGCTGCCCGAAAGGGGGCGAAGGAAGGCGGTGCTTGTAGTCATGGGCATGACGGGAGCCGGCAAGTCCCGGCTGGCTGTCGACCTCGCTGGCCACTTCGTCGTCCATACCGTGTCCTCGACGTCCTCACCAACAACAACAAGGTCAACCTCCATGAGCAGAACGGTCTCTCCTGTCGGCACACCCAAACTCCATATTTTTGCTTTAAAAAAATCCAATTCAGTTCAGTTTTAGCTCATCGACATTTGGGGCGTTTGGAGCTGTCTTCACCATCTCCTTAGCATCATCGATCCTTCCAGCAGAGGCACGTGTCCGTCGTCAAGCCTGCGCGTGCCAGCGACGAGCATGTGAAGCAGGCAGAGGTGAAAGCTCGCACGGCCAAGGTCGAGGCCAAGGCCCCTGCTTGCACCCCTGGCTCCGTACCTGAACGCGCTGGAGGACGCCCAGTCCCTCGCGAGCACAGTGAGCAGCATATTCGGCGCAGCCATGTACTCTACTGAAAAAACATTTTGTGCCGTGGATGCCAATGAATCTCCCACATAGCGTCTATGTTGTCGTGCAGGAGCCCAGGACCAATCTGTGTAGATGCATGTCCTGGACGTACGGCTGCTTGCCGTCTTGCGTTTTGACGAATCTAAAGCTGTGTGTGCCTTCTCGGTCGATGTCGTGGTTCAGGTCCTTGTCGGGAAGGCTGCCCTCCGTTGGGCATGGTGTGGTGCAACCGTGCAAGTGGCGCTAAACCTGAACATAGAGGGAGAGCGATAGTAGTCTACGTGCTGCCTCTGCCTATCATTTTTCCGCTCATAATACTGCTATATGCGCGATGCATACAGGTGCTTGGGTCAATATTGTCTGATCTAGAACTATTCATAGATTTAATTCAGATTTGGAACTATTTTTCTGATGTGTACTGATGAGGCAATGCTTTTTGTGCTGTTGCCATTTGTTGTACAAGAAGAAGAAACAATGGAGAAGATAGAGAAATTGCTATCTGTTTGGGTTGTTTCTCATGTTGGTGTCTAAGTTCACTGTTTGTTCATTGTTGCTACTGATTATTGTGGTAAGAAATCAACAATATTTTCGCTATTTCAAAGCGATGTCGTATTGAATGATTTGAACTAGAGTGAACCACAACATTTGAAATTTTGTAGGGTGAAATATTTCTAGGGAGTCCGATTGTGACATATAGGAGACAAATTTTAGTGTAATTGCTGGACTTTCCTTACCCTTCCACTTTGCAATGACGTTAAATTTATCCAGACGTCTCGCGTGATGCATCTATCATGATTCCTCCTCACATTCGCTATTTAGAGAATCATGCAGTGGCTGAGCTCTAACACATTTTGATATGATAGACACCACAAGTCCATAACCACCATCGGCGTGTTCAGGAAGGACAATGAGCGACGACACGAGTAGGTCCCCGTGTTAAACTAAAAGATATTGATTTGTGTGTGTCGATAGTGTGGGTGTAGCGAGCTTGAGCCATGCTTTTGGGTTAGGAGCCTGTGATACTTTTCCTCCCGTTGCATCGTACGGGCATTTCGCTAGTTTCCTTAAATAGCAAAAGTATATGTTCTTCTCTTGAATGACTTTTAACACTTATCAATTCCCCATTGTCCAAATCAGTTTGCAGTTAATATGGTATGGGGAATCTGTTTAGTGTCTTTTGTTCTTGCTAAAAGTTGTAATATCATTTTTAGTTGAGTTTCATGTACTAGTAACATTCACATGCTAATGTGCAATGTACCACCTGATGCATAAAACCTAATTACATGGTCCATAATTGTTCACTGACTGGTCAAATTTTTTGTTAAAACATGATTGTTTCAGATTGGGCTCAGATGTGAAGTTTGTTTGTGAATCAAATACTATTGGATGAATGGAGCACCTTCGATGAGCACCCTGAAATGGAGAAAGCACTAGCCTCGCAATGCACCAAGTTCATAGTTGCCACTCTCAACGGTTATATTGGCTTTATCCATGCCACTTAATCATCAGTTTGATCCATTACCTGCATTATCGCTTGCTCGTTGCAACGCACGGGAATTTAACTATATGTAAATGTTCATAAGCACACACCCTTATTTGACACAAATTTTAATGCAACCGTAAGAAACAGAAGGAGGAACTCGTGGCCAGAATCTAACTCCATTTTGACTCTCATCCCAGCCCGATGAGCTCGTGTGAAGCAAGAGGCTGGTTGACTAGGGCTGGGCGGCATGCACAAAATATCAAAGGGAGCAGTTCCCTACTATGCTGCAATATGTCCTGCTGTTGTCGCAACTCAGAATCATGTAAAACCACTTGTTTAGCAAACATGTAAGGGTGATATCTTAACAATACCACCACATATATTACTCCAGTAATGACAACCCATTGACGACGAAGCTGTCCATAAAAAAAGTGTGTACCCTAATATCATCTGTATGAACCCGCGGTTCCAAATTCACCAATAACGCACACCAACCACGTGCACGCGGATGTGTTGATGTCAAAAGAGCATCATATGCAATTCAGGGGTCCGACAAAACAAGAGAAATGATCTTGCAAAATTCACTGGAGTAACAATACAAATAGAACTTTTTAAAGAGACAAGCATTAACCGACCAAGAACAGAAATCTATCAAATACCACGACTTTCTCAATAACCCACATATATTTATGTTCCGAACATGGTCCAGCCTCACATGCATAGGGCTCCTACAGGAATAGTTTCTAATCCTGGGCGAACCCATTAGGACACACATTTGATTTGATTCTGATATTTGGAGGACACAACCCACGGATCTTCTTGCATAGCTCGTCACGTAGGGTGGAATTATGCAAGAACATGTTCATTTCCACACTTTCAAGCTTTGATAGTTTTTTTTTTGAAACAAGGCAAAAGTTTTACCTTTTATATTGATATAGAAGGAGCAAACAACAGAGGCCTAGGCCAAAATGAAAAGAAGATACAAAACCGGCCAGAGCAAAAAACTCAGCCGATCAAACCTTCTACAACTTTGCTATTCTGTTGTGTTCCATATATTAGATAGCAGCTGTTTTAGAGATTCCACAAATTCACACTCTTTATCTGCTGGTCCTCCAAGCACACGAATCTCTATCTCTTGAAGTGAATCAAGGATGATTTTATTTGTCATGGGACTCTTTGGTAAGCGACACGGGCAATCCAAAGAGCAAAAAGGGTTCTGATAATTAAATAAAAAGTCTAGCATTAGAGCAGAGTACATTATTTGGGGACAAAAGACAATGAGATGAATGCAATATTACCGCACAAAAAATATAATTGTGTCGAGTAATAAATAAACTTAGAAATTTACCATCGAGGGATATGAGAAGAGTAGTAGCAGCTTCCTTATACCATTCCCTCTCCTCAGGAGATGCAGCAAGCTTGGTTCAAAGGCATGGGTCCACAATGAGGATGATACCGACAGGATATCACACTTGGGAAGATTGTTTGTGTCATCCAAGAATGTATTGTAGCACCCTTTAGCCTAACAAACCAACCAAGAGTACAAAAGAATTAGCCATGCATGGATCAGATGATCAACATATGTAATGTAGAAGGATTCAGATACATGAATCGATCAAGAAAACTGATGTCAAGCCATGAATCTCACATTGGGGGTTTGAAGTTGCAAATTGTAGACTGAGTCAAACCGCCGCATCAGCGGTGCCATCACGGAGCATCCTATGAGGTATAACCGCCGTAGATGGCGCCCAGTTTTCACAAAGACAACCAGATAATGTCGCTCAAGACGACCTCGGCCAGGTTTGGTGCAGCGATGTGGGCACTGGTGACGTGGGATGCTTCCAGAATTTCGAGCATAGGAGCGGCGATGTCGAGCCGGCGGGTGTTCCTGGCATAGAATGTCAAACGCCGGAGCGAGGTGGAGCGCATGGAGACGTCGGAAGCGGCCACTGGGGTTACGCTGAGGGTGAGATTCCGCAGCCGGGGGCAATGCGAGGACAAGATGACCCCCAGCTCCAGGCCCTCCATGGTGGTTCCGTGTATCGCCAAGTCTACCAGCGCCGGGAACATGCCGGCCGGCGGAATGCGGAGGAAGAATTGTGTTCTGAGGTGGAGCGCAATCTTCGTCGCTCCCTCGCACGGGGGTAGCTCTAGCTCGACCTTGACCCGCGGCCATGGCTTCGTCGGATAAGGCAGGGAGAGGTAGAACGCGCCCGCGAGGCGCCGCGAAGCGAAACGCAGCCACGACGCGACGCGGTGGGCGGGGACGTTCTTCCCCCGTCTGTAGGGGACGGTGATATGGAGGCCGCCGAGGTGGACGGCCCGGTCGTCAGAGTAGGCGGCGAGGGCACGGTCGACGGCGTCGAGGAACGAGCGCCTGTCCCCCTCCACGGCGTCCACGCCACGGATTAGGTCGTCCCCAAAGAAGAGATCGGGGATGTGCGCCCAGACGCGACGCCAGCGGCGGGAGAGCGCGCTGGTGCGCGCGGCTGCGTGGGCAGAGCGGAGGCGGCGGAGGATGTCGTGCAGCAGCTCGTCTGGGAGGCCGCTGATGCAGTCCTTCCCACACCCAGGTCGCCGGCGGCCGTGCTCCATGTCTGAATAGTTGTTCTCTACAGGATTGTGCGCGACTCAGAAGTAGGGATCTCTTTTTCGTTAGACAACTTCGTGACAGAACGTGGAGATTTTTGGCTCCCGACCGACCTCTAGTTAGGGTTGAAAATGATAAGGAAACTTTCCGGCTATTTCCGTAGAAAAAGGAAATGAAGCCAAAAATGAAAACGGAAACGGCATTTTGCGGAAACAAAACGGAAACGGCATATTCAAAAGTGAAAATGACAAAGGAAACGAATTAGCATTTCCCGGCGGAAACGGAAACGAAACGGAAAATTCCGGAAATATAAATATGGAATCTTTCCGCACGACCAATACACTCTGGATTCGAGCCACCCACAGCCCAAGTGCAAACTGAGGCCTGCCTATAACGCTAGTGAGGTCCATTAGTTAATACTAAACCCTAATTAATCTAGTTACATATATGCAGCGTGCGATCACAAGCCCAGAACACCGCCTCGACAATCGCTTACAGGATAGCCGCCTCAAGCTGAGGCCTGCCTATAACGCTAGTGAGGTCCATTAGTTAATACTAAACCCTAATTAATCTAGTTACATACATGCAGCGTGCGATCACAAGCCCAGAACACCGCCTCGACAATCGCTTACAGGATAGCCGCCTCAACTCCTTGAGCCCCCGATGACTTCTCCCTGACTAGCGCACTGCTCCGTTTCGCGCCTCCGCTTTCGATCGGTGGACAATTCTTGTCTTGTTAGCTACTTATATTTATATTTTTGGAGCATGAACCAACATATTATACCGCTATTGTGTTCCGACAAATATCCGCTTTCGTATCGTATCCATCCCGTATCCGTTCCATATTCTTTTCCGGCGATTTTCGATTCCGTATTCGTTTCCGATTCCGACAAGACGAAAGGAAACAAAAACAATAATTCATGTTTCCTTCCGTTTCCGTTCCGTTTTCAACCCTACCTCTAGTGATCCCTCCATTTAAAAAAAAGTAAATCGAAAATCATATTTATGAGTTTCACAAAATCCTGAAAAGAAATATGAAGGTAGCCAATTGTGTGTCCCACTAACCTGCAAAATATCAATTTCCAAAAATGACAAAGTGTGGATCTGAGTATACATACTTTCAAATCTCCAAATTTTATCCAATTTTTTTATATTTGTGTAACCCATAATATATAATATTTGAAGCTGCATTTTTTTTTGCACGGTTGTAGATACATCATTGGTTACATCCGGATTTTTCAGAATTTTCTGAAACTCAGAAATATGATTTTATATATTATTTTTAAATGGAGTGAGCACTGGAGTCCTGGAGCCAAAAGCATTTTTCACATGAAGGAACGGATAAATGGGAGTATATAAGGAAAAAGGTATACATACCTTACTAGTTTCGGAAAATGTCTAAATCAGCTCAAATTATCCCCAAAACTGTCTAAAACCTGAAAAAGCCTCCCTAACTTCATCTTAAGTTGTTTCATAAGACGGTTTTGCACACGTGACGATGTAGCGCCACACTGACAAAGTTTGGTCCACTTGGTCTAAATCATCCATACCACCCGGTTCGACCTAACCCTTTCGCTCTAGACGCTTCGCCTCCTATGTATCACAACCGGGGCTCCTCTGTCTCGACGGCGGCGATGCTGCATGATGGACGACATCGATTGGTGATTCGAGGGCGGTATGATAGGCCAGTTCACCAAACCCCGCCATCGCAACGAAATTGGTGTCTCCCTCTTCCCCGTTCCGCCTGAGGCATATTATTTTGGGGTTGATTTGTAAATCGAATTGTACGTCCAGGGTTTAGATGTTGTTGTTCGTTTAGGGCGCCCGATGTTAGATTACCTTGACAATGCTAGCGAACTATCTTGTTGTTGGTTTATTTTCGTATGGGTTCGAGTAGCTAGGATGCACTCTAAAAGAGAGGTTTTTGGGAAATCCAGATATTTCAGTAGGTTTGATCATGTACATTCAGTTTAAAGGTTGGATTTTTTGTGACCCTCAATCATACCATACTTCATATATAGACATAAGATGAAAGATGGAATAAGACGAAATAGGCCGTAGCCCCGCTATATTAATATAGCAACCATCCGATACAACCAACAACAAGAGTCACGAAACGAACACAATGTTGAAGGCAGCAGCAAACACACAACTAAAGGAAGGAAAAAAAGAAGAAATAGAATGGAGACCAGGTGTATCTCGCGGTTTTCAGCCTCCTCTTGCAAGATTGGCAAAGGCTGCACGTCGGAGGAGTCCAGGTGTTCCATATACAACCACCGTTGTTTGATACATATTTTTTCGAATTGTGCCGTGTATTCTGAGGTTGTTCAACACAGGACGTTAAACGTGGAAAGTAGAGCTTCTCGACACACTTGTCTCGAATTCAGAAGTGGTTCTTCTGTATTCAATTGTGAAAGTGGATACGTGCAGCTTGTCCATTGCCAATCCCTTCAACTGACGATGCTCTTTCGGAAGAAGCACATCCATGATCTGTCAATGTCAATTGCCTATGGCCTTCAGTCCTTGACTCCTTGTATTGCAGACTCAGGTCGGCGACCTGAAGATTATACCGTCTCTACCGTCAACATGGATTACTCCAGCACGCAGCACCGATCATTGTCTCCGCTTACTGCAGTATGATTTTCACCTCTCCTCGGGACTAACCAATGGTGTAAGCGCCAACCAGAACAGAGCTGTAGACATCAAAACTGTCTGCGCTTGGACGCCCATCGCCATTGCTCCAGTAATGACAAACCATTGACGATGAAGCTGGCAAAAAAAAAGTGTGTACACTAGTATCATTTGTATCAACCTGCGGTTCCAAATTCACCAATAAGGCAATAACCACACCATCCGGATCCACGTGCACGCATAGAACATCTCTGCCCCAAAATTCAGATGTGTTGATGTCAAAGGAGCATTCATATGTAACTCAGGGGTCAAACAAAAGAAGAGAATGATCTTGCATAATTCACTGGAGTAACAATACTTTTTAAAGAGACAAGCATTAACCGACCAAGAACAGAAATCTATCAAATACCACGACTTTCTCAATAACCCACATATATTCATGTTCCAGACATGGTCCAGCCTCACATGCATACTGCTCCAGTGCTCCTACAGGAATAGTTTCTAATCCTGGGAGAACCCATCAGGAAACACATTTGATTTGATTCTGATATTTGGAGGACACATCCCACAGATCTTCTTGCATAGCTCGTCGCTTAGGGCAGAATTGTGGTAAAACATGTTCATTTCCATACTTTCTAGCTTTGCAAGTTCTGTTGTGTTCCATATATTGGATAGCAGCTGTTTTAGAAATTCCACAAATGTACCCTCTTTATCTGCTGATCCTCCGAATCCGAATACATTTATCTTTATCTCTTGAAGTGAATCAAGGATGATTTTATTAGTCATGGGACTCCTTGGTAAGCGACACGGACATTCCAATGAGCAACAAGGGTCCTGGTAATTAGAGCAGAGTAAATTATTTGTGGACAAAAGGCAATGAGCTGAATGAACCATTACCCCAACAAAAAATATTTTGTGTGGAGTAACAAATAAACTTAGAAATTTACCATCGAGGGATATGAGAAGGATAGAAGCAGCTTCCTTATACCATTCCCTCTCCTCAGGAGATGCAGCAAGCTTGGTTCAAAGGCATGTTTCAACAATGAGGATGATACCGCCAAGATCTCATACTTGGGAAGATTGTTCGTGTCATCCAAGAATGTCCTGTAGCCCTCTTTTGCCTAACAAACCAACCAAGGGTACAAAAGAATTAGCCATGGTTCAAATGATCAGTATATGTAGAATGGTTCGGTTACATCAATCGATCGAGAAAACTGATGTCAATCCATGAGTCATACATTGGGTGTTCGAAGCAGCAAACTGTAGACTGAGTTGAACCGCCGCATCAGCGGTGCCATCACAGAGCACCGTATGACGCTTAACTGCCGGAGATGGCGCCCGGTGTCAGCGAAGACAACCTGGGAGAGAATGTAGCTCAAGGCGACATCGGCCAGGTTCGGTGCAGCGATGTGGGCATCGGTGACGTGGGATACATCCAGAATTTCGAGCATAGGAGCGGCGATGTCGAGCCGGCGGGTGTTCCGGGCAAGGAATATCAAACGCCGGAGCGAAGTGGAGCGCACGGAGACGTCGGAAGTGGCCACTAGGGTGACAGTCAGTGTGACATTCCGCAGCCGGGGGCAATGCGAGGACAAGATGATTCCCAGCTCCAGGCCCTCCATGGTGGTTTGGCGTATCTCCAAGTCGGCCAGCGCCGGGAACATGCCAGCCGGTGGAATGCGGAGGAGGAATCGTGAACCCAGGTCGAGGACTATCTTCGTCGCTCCTTTCGACGGGGGAAGCTCGAGCTCGTCGTCCTTGACCCTCGGCCATGACTTCGGCTGATACGGCAGGGAGAGGTAGAACGCGCCCGCGAGGCGTCGCGAAGCGAAACGTAGCCAAGGCTCGACGCGGCGGGCGGGGACGTCCTTCCCCCATCTGGAGGGGACGGTGATCTGGAGGCCGCCGACGCAGACGGCCCGGTCGTCAGAGTAGGCGGCGAGGGCACCGTCGACGGCGTCGAGGAACGAGGCCCCGCCCCCCTCCACGGCCCGGATTAGGTCGTCCCCAAAGACGAGATCGGGGATGTGGGCCCAGACGTGACGCCAGCGGCGGGAGAGCGCGCTGGTGCGCGCAGCGGCGGCGGCGGCGGCAGAGCGGAGGCGGCGGAGGATGTCGTGCAGAAGCTCGTCGGGGAGGCCGCTGATGCAGTCCATCCCATCCCCAGATCGCCGGCGGCCGTCGTTCGCGACAGGATTGTGCGCGACTCTACTCGACAGAAGTTGGAATGGATTCTATATTAAAAAAAAGAACAGTGATAAAAAGGAAAATAATAAGTGGGTGATGTTACGAAACACCTGATCATTTTCCTTGGTGGCCAAGGGTCTTCCTTGCTAGCTAATTTTTTTTAATAATACATTTTTTTAATTAAATTCAAAAATATTACGCAAAATAACGAAATTTTAAAAATAATACGGCATCGGCCAAGGCTGGGCCGATTAGAGCCTGTCGGCCAGAGCTGGGCCGATAAGGCCTTCGGCCGACGCCCGCGCGTGTCAGAGAAGCTTATCGGCCAGGGCTAAGCCGACTAGGCCATATCGGCCAAGACTAGGCCGATAGGGTGCTGTCGTCCTTAGCTGGGCCGATAAGGCCTGCTGCTTCCTCCGTTTTCCCCTCCACTCCCCCTCCTTTTTTAAACAAAAATGCATACAAATTATAGATAAAATGAAAGTCTAAATTTAAAACACAGATGGAGACTAATTACAGATGAAATTAAACTCTAAATTTAAAACACTGATCCACACATATTATAGATAAAAACATAGTCATTGATCCACATTTATTACAAATAAAAGCACAGTCCAAATTTAAAACATATCGTAGTTTCTTCCCCTTCCTCTTGGTCCTCGCCTGCCTCGCCCACGTGGAGCAGCTGCTCTAGTTGCTGGAGCAGCATTCGTAGGTGGGAATTTGGTACAACCAGTGTCCCTGTGACCAAAATCATTGCAAAAGAAACATTGCACTGTTGGGCCTCCGGCTTCAGATTCATCCATACCATTTCTGATACGCTTGCACGGTCGTCTACCTCTACCGGGACGCAGTAGCCTTGGGTCGGGGATGTACTGCCTTTCATTAGGGTCAACCGTGTTGAAATTACCCACAGCTCGAAATCCCACCATTTCACCGGTCCAGGTATTAAGAACAGACTCGTTAAAATAATATGGTGAAACGAACGAGCTGGCGGACAGTCCGAGTTGCCCACACGTAGCCAATACATCGGAGCAGGGCAGGTGAAGCAATTTTGGTTTATTGCATGTGCAGTCACATGTTGGTCGGGCTTCATTTCCAATTCTCACCTCATGCGTTCTGAGCTGATTTCCGCAACCAAATTTGTCAGAAGGTAAGCGTACCTCGAACCTCCTTTCTTGATTTCCTATGGCCTGCACAGCATGAGTACGAGCTTTTGCCATCTTCCTATCCATGTACTCCGTAATCTTCTCACAAAAGGTGTGTTCGGGTTGTTTACGATATGCAAGTGAGCTTTCTGGCGTCTTTCTCTGAAGTACTTGGCTGTGCCCTCAAAAATACCCTCCACAATGGCTGTAAGTGGCAATGCCCTATTTCCTCTCAGAACAAAGTTGTATGTTTCAGCCAGGTTGGTAGTCATAACACCGTACCTGGCTCCATAAGTGTCGTGCAGCAAAGACCACCTCTCAAGAGTCTCGTGCTCTGTCCACTGCTGAAAGTTTTTAATCAACCTCCCAGTCTTTCTCCTAACACCAGGCGGATCAAATCCTGGCAAGTCACAAAGCCCAACAGGTACATCCTCAGCTGGTGGAGGTCCGGTTGCTAGCTGTTGCGCCACAAGTTGCACATGTGCTGCTACTGCAACATTTCGTGCAGCTCTCTTCTGCCTAACATGATGGTTAGTGAAGTCATCAAGCTTACCACGTATAAATGTGTATTTCCAGAATTGGTTCTGCTTGCATAGTTTTTTGAATAGATTCATCAAAGCCTTATCTCGGAACTGTGAGAAAAAATTGGCCCCCAAATGGCGCATGCACCAACGACTCTGCAGGTCTAGCCATGGCGTTTCTTCCGCGGCCACAGGGTTTGTGAGTGCCTTGACGGCGTTCAGTATACCAGCATGGCGGTCATGAAGGATGCACACGTTCGGCTTATCTTTTACTACTGCTATTTTAAGCTTCCTGAAGAACCAAGTCCAACTTTCAGTGTTCTCGCTCTCCACAAAAGCAAATGCAAGTGGCACGATCTGATTGCTGCCATCCTGACCAATGGCAGTCAAGATCTGTCCCCTATACTTCCCAGTAAGAAATGTACCATCAACACAGATAACTGGTCGACAGTGAGTGAAAGCTTCTATGCATACACCGAAAGAGAAGAACACACGATGCATCACCTTTACGTTTGGAAACTCTTCCATCCAAAAGTGTTTGACGTCAACATATGTGCCTGGATTACGGGCCTGCAATGTGTGGAGGAGCCGAACAACTGAGTCATATGAGTCTAGGAACGATCCGAATCTTTTCTCAAGTGCCATCTGCTTAGCCCTTCAAGCTTTGCCATAAGATATTTTGTACTTGAACCTGGTGAACACGTTATGTTGAATAGCCTTCGCTTCCATAGCTTTACCCTGTACCACCAGCAACACCACTGCACCACCACCACCACGCTGCACCACCACCACCCTACACGAACCTCCACCTAAACTCCATCATTGCTCCAACCAAACAACACGTAATCACACAAAAACCTAACCCATCTGTATATCTGAGCTGCCTTAACTCTCTAACATTTTTAGGAGGAAGATTTGGTGGCTGGATGGACAGATCGCCGCTGAAACGCGGCAAGGAGTTGCTGGTTTTCGAGAGGAATAAGAAAAGGAGAGAGAGGACGCGAGGAAGAAGATGTGGCCAGGATTGGCCTTATACAGCACCCTATCGGCCCAGTACTGGTCGACAGGCCTGTCGGCTAAAAGTTGGCCGATTAGTACCCACCCGTAACGCGTGACGGCCTGTCAGACGCAGGCCTGGCCCACCATGCGACCTTGTCGGCTTAGACAGAGCCGATAAGGCCTTATCGGCCCAGCTCTGGCCGACAGGATCTAATCGGCCCAGCCCTGGACGAGGCCGTATTATTTTTGAAATTTCGTTATTTTGCGTAATATTTTTCGAATTTAATTAAAAAAATGTATTATTAAAAAAAATTAGCTACTTGCTACAAGTAGCTTCCTTTGGATGCCAACGAGCTGTGCTCTTTAAAAAAAATCTAAACCTTTATTACTTGGTCAATAAAAGTTGCATTTTGCACCGGCGCTCTCAATAGAAGTGTTGGTCTGTCGCGCCAGAAGTCACGGGTTCGTCGCGGGTTCGAACCCTGTTTTCCTGTGTCCGGCAAGTGTGTTGGATAAATTTTATTGGGAGCGCTGGCACACGTTGCCGACCTATTGTAAAATTAGATGAAATTTAACTAAGCCTAACCCTAAACCTAACCGCCGCGGTAGTAGTGGTTCTAGTCGAACGCGTTAACTGCGGCTTCCACGTCGAACCGGCCATCCTCCAGCGTCTCCTCCTTCACCTCGGCCTCCCGTCATCACCCCCATCATCGTCGAGCGATGGCGCGTCGTCGTTGCCGATGACGACGATGTCATTCTCCACGGCGGACCACTCCTCCGCCATTCTTGGGAGGTCGGTTGGATCGTCTCAAAAGACGGCCGATACGCCTCGGCGAGCTGGAGCTGGAACAACATCTCTGTCCCCGTCTTGACCTTCTTGTCGCGGTCTCGCGGCGGTGGCTGGGGCTCCTCTTTCACCTTGGCGGAGGCGTGTGGTGGCAGAGCTCGTTGGCGAGGCGCAGGCGGCTCGCCAATGACGATGCCTCCTGTTGTAAGTGGAGCTGCGCGCACACTTTCGCTTATAAAAAGCATAGGCGGTGAGAACGGGGCATGCCCCGACGATGGTTCCCTAAGCGCCATTACTCTGGTGTTGCACGTCGGGAAGTCGAAGAGGGACGCGGCATGGCACGCCAGTTGGCCGCTCCGACATTTAATTGCGCTGACCGACCCTTATTTTCCCGCAATAAATGGCGGCGATCCTTTTCAGTCGCTGACACGCCGGTCCCGTCCGTCAGGATCAGACGTGGCACGCGTTGCCGCAGTTGCTGGCACGCTCGCTTGCCTCTCTAGAAACAGGGCGCGAATCGGGGTTCTCGAACACTGTATTGGGACCATCCGGCAAGTTTTGGGCTATTGGGAAGCCCGGTGGGGGACATTTTGTTGCCGGCGCGCCCAATAGCGATGCTCTAACTGTGGAACAAGAACATAGGGGGGGTCACCTAACCGAACATTGATATCTAAATGTCTAGGTTGTGCTATAATATGTGCCGCCATGTTTGCTTCTCTCGGACAATGGGCGTGTGTCGAGCTGAACCCTGTAACGGTGCACCTCGACATAATAATCCTAATCCTAATTACGAAACCAGAACGGAGGAACAAGTCCCCCTCCATCCTGCCGCCAGATCGGCAGGCGGAGCGAGAGGGGACCAACACCTTGGCCAGTGGAGATCAGGGGGAAAATTCGCCTCCCTTCTCGCCTCTTTCCTGGCGGCTAGGTTAGTGTATCCCACAAACGTGTAAAATATCAATCTCAAATAATTTATATTATGGGCTACGCAAAAATAACAAATTTGGTAAAATTTGGAGATTTGAAAGTATGCATACTCGGATACCCAATTTTCATTTTTGTGTAGCTCAAAATACAAAATATTTAAAACTGATATTTTGCACGTTTGTGGGATATACCATTGGCTATATTTGGATTTTCTTTCAGATTTTTTTAAACACACAAATATGATTTATGATTTTTTAAAGGGAGGGAGCACGGGAACTCGGGAGCCAAAATCTCCACTGGGAATTACTATAATAAGTAATTTCAGAAAAAAACTTTAACAAGAAATGTTGTATTATATATGACTTATAGACCGAGCAAAATGTTTTGGAGGCCGGGTTTCATGGGGCCCGGTATTTTGAAAAATAAAATAAAATATTTAGATGTTTAAAAATTATGGTTTTGGATATTTCCGATATAAATTTGTATGATCTATAGATATGTGAAGTTTCACCAATTAATATTGAGAATTTTGACTACACAAAAATGACAAATTTGTGGCTCCAAAATAGGGGGAAAAGACTTGTTTTATCACCCATAATTGTCTTTTATGTGTATATCTCATGGATAGTAATATATTTTGACAAAATTCGTGGCATACATGTATGTCATCTAGATGTCTCTTTAGAGATTTGGACAGAATGGTACGCTCACGTCTTCCGGTTTTTTGACAAAATTAAAGTGCAAGCAAAACTTTGGATCACCGTGGGTGCCAGATGGTTGAGCGAAACAATGCAGGGAGAGTAATCCGTTGTAATAATTTACACTTTAACTTTTATTTAGAACTCCTTAATTAATAGATTGGGGCAAATATTTGTCCTCCGTTTCAAAAAAATAACGTACTGGTGGCAACTTGTAACTGATATAGTGCAGATGTATACACAGCTGACTTCTTCTTTTATTCCTAATGCCGGGAGAGTAATCCGTTGAAATAATGACTTTTCGTTGTTCCTTGATTGTAAACTATTTTTAAGCAGTATAAATATAAATATATAGCACCACGGTCTAACACAAACTATGAAGTTTGATCCAGCGGCGCCTGTGATCAAACGGGAGAAGAAGCAGTTCGGTAAATTGCTGTAAGAGTAGCTGAGCATCAACATCAATTTTACAACGACGCTCTGGTGTGTGAGCATGCACCAGCAGCTGAGTTTGTGTGCGTGCCTAGCTACGTGTGCCTCCCAGTGCTTCTCTTTTGCTACCGCTAGAAACAAGTGCCGAATCAGGAGACGAATCAGTGAATCAAGCTAGAACCAGGACAGATAAACGTGGCCTACTGGCCTTCCTTGCCGGAGCTGTACGTCCGACTGCCCGCACGGTGGCCTCGACGTCCACGTTCGCAGGCCGTATCTTGAGCTGCCTCGCTCCACGTCGTGCTGTCCGATTCACGGCTGGGGCTCACCGCGCGGTCACCAGCTCGATCTTCATGGGCTAGCTCTCTCGTCACCTGGTCAGTGCTCACCGCCCCATTACCCAGCAGCAGCCTATATAAACTGCGGCCGCACACCGGACTCATAACACATCAGCGACATCATTCATCCCGACAACACAACGAGGAGATCACTTAACCGCGTTGCCAGATTCGTAGCCAGAAGCTGTCTTTTCGAGCTTCATTTTTAGAGCCCCCGATCAATGGCGACCATGATGTCCATCACCTCATTCGCCGGTGCTGCCGTGGGGCTTCAGGGAGCAGGTGGCCGCTTCACCGCTCACTCTCCGCCTCTTGCGCTGCGCCTACGCCGACGCGCCGTCGTCGTCAGGGCCCAGGCCGACGAGCCGAGCGCGCCACCACCAAACAAGCTCAAGGCGAGCACCTCGATATGGGACGCGCTGGCGTTCAGCGGCCCAGCGCCGGAGCGAATCAACGGGCGCCTCGCTATGGTGGGCTTCGTGACGGCGCTGGCTGTCGAGGCGGGGCGCGGCGACGGGCTCCTTTCGCAGCTGGGCAGCGGCACCGGGCAGGCATGGTTTGCGTACTCCGTGGCGGTGCTGTCCGTGGCGTCGCTGGTGCCGCTGCTTCAGGGTGAGAGCGCCGAGGGCAGGGCCGGGGCCATCATGAACGCCAATGCCGAGCTTTGGAACGGCCGTTTCGCCATGCTCGGCCTCGTCGCGCTCGCCGCCACCGAGATTATCACCGGCGCGCCCTTCATTAACGTGTAATACTAGTTTCTTGTCGACCGGATAACACAACTTGTATGTACCTAGCTAATAGTCGCCACTGATCCTCATGTACGCGCCCTTCATTAACGTGTAATACTAGTTTCTTGTCGACCGGATAACACAACTTGTATGTACCTAGCTAATAGTCGCCACTGATCCTCATGTACATACACTAATTAAAGACAGTTCGTAGTATCAGGATTGGCTTTGTTTCAGTCTACGCCTTCTATGTCGGAATCTAAAACCTATATTGCTCAACTCATATCTCTGACCGTCCGTTCCCACGATTGAACGACCGAAATTTGATGTTGGATTTGTTGAATTCATAAGTCTTCTTTCTCTTATCTCTATATGTTGACACAATATAACTTCTCTTCCATCACCACTTCCGATTTATTTATATAAGGTGTATTAGTGTTTTAAAATCACATTTTGTATCTTTGCTACTCACTCTGTTCCTAAATATAAGATGTTTTAGGTTTTCTCCATATTTTTTAGACCAAAGGCCTAAAAGGCCCGACGATAAATTAATAACACCAGAAACGACGACATAGGTACAAAGTGTTGAACCCAGCTTACAACACTGAACTGCACTCACACACACAAGAAACAGGACAACCACAGAAACTCCAACAAGACGGACGCCACCCAAGGCTACACCGGTGAGGTTGAGAACCAGCTTGGCGAGCAAAGGTGTTGGGCCGAAGCTCGCCCACGAGGTCAGATTGGCACACCGACGGACTCTGCACAGCGTCAACACGGGCAAGGTTGTCGGGCCAAACTCACCCTGGCGTCGAGACCGGCACACCAACACACACTGCACATCGCCAAGACTCGCCCAACTCCAGCGGAGAGAACCACCAGGGCAAACACCTCCACGCTGAGGCACACCAAGGAAGTCCAAACAAGACACGCCGAGAGAGCAGTCCAAGCAACAAGCTTTGCCGGAGGAAGCACGCCGAAGAAGACTCCGCCACCCAACCTCCAGGGAGCTACCCACTGCGAGCTCCAAGACGGCGTCTTCAAGAAGATCACGACGCAGAACGCCGCCAACGCCCGATCCGAATATCTTGGGTTTTCACCCGAAGCACGTAGGAGGGCAGAGGAAAGCCACATCGGCACCTTCAAGAAGGGAACAACGTCCACAGACGCCGCCGCCACGACCTGGTAGACACCAAGGTAAGGGTTTCCCCTCGGCATGACCTCTCCACCTCCGACACAGTGCAAGGGGCGCCGCCAGGACAGCGACCACACCACTGCCGCGGAGCACAAGCTCGCCAGGCACCACCCGTCCTCACGGCCATGGTCCTAGCCAGCACCAACGGAACTTCGGGCTCGCCCGCTGATGCATGTAAAATGCATACATGAACTTTGCACTTTAATTGCTTATATTCCAATCATATTTGCATCATATAAGGGTTATATCAATGTTTTATAATGATTTTGGGAATATTTTATAGTTTTCCCATTTATTTGGAATTAACCCTGTTTTTCCAGAAAACGTCTTTTTTAGTGTTTCAGACTTTCCGGGAGCTTCGGGACTCCAAAAAGGGCAAGGCCAAAGAGCACGGTTCAGAATTTTCGAGACGAACGCAATGGGCTTAAATTGAAGACCAGAAGCCCAACAGGCTGGAAATGGGAGGGTCCCACGCGGCCTAAAATACCTGGCCGCGTGGGCCCAGCTCTTTTCCCCTCGGAGCTCCGTGGCCGTCGATCTTTCGTCCACCGACTCCGTCTTGACCTAAAAACGCCTATAAAAAAGGTCCCCTGGCGTTTCGCGAAAGGAGGCGGCGGAGAAACACAGAACCACGAAACAGAGAGTCAGAAGGCTGCCGCCGGAGAAGATCGGAGGGGGGAAACGCCGCCGGAATCACCTCCGGAGGGCTCCACCCCCCCCCGGCGTGTTCATCATCAACATCTACAGCAAGAACTTCTCCACCATCATCACCATGATGAAGGGGGAGTAGTCCACCCCCTGGACTAGGGTTTGTGGTGGTAACTTTTGTATCTCTCCTCTCTCTTGAGCTTCACTAATTAGTACCGTATGAGCTGCCAAACATGATTACGGTCATCTATGTAATACCTTTGTGGTGAATATTGTGGTGTGAGATGATTTGTTATGCATTTACCGTTGTGTTGGAGCTTTTTGTGATTTTGTGATATTGTTCTTTGAAGTATGATGTATGTGGGTACGGGATGGCCGATGTGACACGGCATAGGTATTGAGTGACACAGTACCGCCCAACATCCTTTATCTGGGGGTAAAAAGAAAGAGTATGATGTGGGAGTGAGAGAAACCACGCTAGCCTTACGAGGGGTGACCTAGCAACACAAATGAGTATTTCTTTCAACTATGTGTTTTAGGACATATAGCCGTCATAAAAAGCTACCATTAAAACATGACAATTGTGTGTACTTTATCTATAACATGATGATCACCGTAGATGAGAGAGAGAGGACCCATGAACCATGTCCATTGTTCCTATAAGAAACACACACTTGAGCTTGTCCTCTTGCTACATAGAGGATTGGGCTTTCTCTCTTTGAGAGCTTTCACTTGCTACTACCTTTGTCTTGTCCTCTTGCAAAGAAGAGGATTGGGACACTTTTACATCCATCAAACCAACCATCTTGTTCTCTAAACTTGTTTAGTGCATAATCAACTAAAACTTGTGACACTTTAGTTGTAGGGAATAGATAACTTTTCCTTCTTGCTCCTGCGGATCGATACCTTACTTCCACATTGAGAGGTGCTACAGTGATCCCTTGCTCTTGGGGGTTATCAAGTACTTTTCTGGCGCCGTTGCCGGGGAGCGTAGCGCTTAAGTTTCTATTCTTGTGTGCACTAGACTAAGCTTGGGGAGGTTCTTTTATATCTTGCAATCATCTAAGCTTGGGGAGGTTCTTTGACTTGTTTGATGATACTATGTCTCCCATTTATGATGATGAATATGATATTTTCAGTCCACCCACTATTGAGTATAAAGTTTATTGTGATTATGATATGCCTCCTATATATGATGATTACAATGATTATTATGAATGTTTTACTCCCACTATTCCTAATGAAACTGTTTATGCTTATGTGGAGAGTAATGATACTTTTATGCATATGGATCATGATAAGAATGTTTCATGTGATAGCTATATTGTTGAGTTTATCAATGATGCTACTGAAAGTTTTTATGAGAGAGGGAGACATGATTTCATATATCTCAAAAATATTAAGTCTTCTCTCTTTTTGTTGAAAATTTTGAAGTTGCACTTGCTTTGCCTTCCTATGCTAGTCACTTTGTGCTTTATTGATTTATTTTCTTACAAGATCCCAATGCATAGGAAGTGGGTTAGACTTAAATGTGTTTGATATTTGCTTCTTGATGCTCTTTTATATTCAACTCTTATTCCTATGGAGCATCATTAAAACTATCAAGCCTAGCTATATGGCTATAAAGAAAGCGCTTTGCGGGAGGCAACCCGGTTATTTTTGTGTGTGATTTTCTTTGTGTCCTCTTGCTGTAACAAGAGACTTTGTGTCTAGTTTAGTTCTGGAGTTTTCAATAAAGTGCCAAGTTTTACCCTTTTTGGTTTGAAAAGTTGCTTATAGCGTTCGGAGATTTTATTCCTGCACGAGTCAGTGCACGGTATGATTTTTAATTCTTATTCTGTAACTCCGAATGAGCTCATATTTGAACTGTAGTTGCAACTTTTCATCCTCTGTATGCATGAATTTTTTCGGAATTTTTCGAGAAAGTTTGGTAGGGTAGAAAAATACGTTTTGCTGCTGCTGTTTTTCTGGACAGATTCTGTCCCATTTTGTTTGATGCATGCTTTGAGCTTTTAAGTTGAATCTTTTTGATCCAATTGAGTTTATGAGTAGGCATACAACATTATACACTTTCTGGACATCTCATATGAATTTTTGTTCAAGGATTATATGCAGCAAGAAACCTATTTGTTTATCACTATTAATGCACCCCACAGAAAAGAATGGGAGAAACGGTGTTTTGAAGTTTTTTCACAGGGATTGGAGGAGATGCACCAAGAGCTATCCAAGGATGGTGAAGACCATAAGCTTGGGGATGTGAAGACAACCCCGCTGGACCTACACACTCTCGGTTTGCACACGTCCAACTTCTGTTTTTCGATCGAAACACTTTATCGCATAAACTTGGAGCGTCGTTTTTGTTTTTGTTTGAGTCTTGAGAGACCACCACACTATCATTATATATGAGAGAGCTACTGGAAATATGGGTTGAAATATGTTGGATGCTTTTATAAGATTGGGAAAAGGGATGTTTGACTTGATTTTTAATGATACATATAGTTGCATGATTCATGAGCTTGTTTATGAGTAATAGTTTGCAAATTCTTTTTGTAGAGCTATCACTTATTCATGTTTTGGTGCTGATTGTTATTTTACTTGGTTTAACATGGATTAGTTAGTTCTATGGACACTCATGCATGCATCTAGATGGTCAACTTTCTCCCTTTTGCTAGCCCAAAAACTCCAACAAGCAAAAACTTGTTTCCAACACCTTCAACCAAAGTTATTCCAGTGAGTCCACCATATCTACCTATTGGCTTTATGCTATTCCGAGTATGTTTAACATGTTGTTTGTGTTATCTTACCTCTGAATGAAAATGTTTATGTTATTGATTGCAATGGAAAAAATTGGTTATATAGCTCTCACGAACTTGATGCACAATGTTCTTTTATTTGCATAAAAAACTTGACCCATTGTGATTAAGATTATGATGTTTGTGGCTTGATGAATGTTTTGGGTTGGAAGTTAGCCCATATGTGCTGTCACATGGCAAGCTTTCAACACGCTCTTCATCTCATTTAGTTGATATCATGTGCTTTTGTCTATGGATGCTTATCATGTTGAAATAAATGTGGAAATAGAGTGAGTTTAAATGAGTTTGTGTAAATGGTTAGAGAGACGCCTGGGCCGCTAATCTAAGCCATGCATCATTCATGGTGGAAATTTACTTACATACTATGGTGAACCTTCTGTGATACACCTTGCAATAAAAAACTATTCCAAATGGTAAATAAAAAGGGTGTTGAGATTGTTCATTTTGTTTGTTTGTCTTGTCATTTTGATATGGGCTTGTTCCATATCTTGGGACAAGAGGTACCCCAGTTGACGCTCTTGATGATACTATTATGCTTACAATGATATTTAATTGAACTTGCTTTGTTTCCCAAGTTGAGTAACACATGGTGTAAGTACTTGTATTCAAGGGGCATGAGACATTCAACCCATTCTTTATCAAGCACACTACTCATATTTGCTTTCACTTTAACTTAATCATTCAAGATGCTATGATAGGGGCAATGAGAGCTTGACACCAATGAATACCTTATTGCAATCATTAACTTAAGTAGAAGAGTTTGGAAGTTGGATGAAACTTATGCATGCTTTACCTCTACTCACATATACATCTTTCCAAAGTGTACACCTATCATATTCAGATTTTCATCTACACTCTATGACCATTGTAGGATGTTCTACTTATCATTATGCATACATGTGTTCCATATTACTTGCTACCATGTTACACTTTGTGAACTATCAATGAACATCCTTGTCTTGAATACTTGATATCACTTCATAAACTATTTGCATATTGCTACTCCTTTGAAGAATGAATCATTTGACTATATGTAGCAATAGTAATCATCTTTGATATTCATTGTTAAGTATTAAATTGCAAAGTCCATGTTAGTTTTATCATCTTCATACTCGAGGACGAGCATGGATTAAGCTTGGGGATGTTGATGCATGTAAAATGCATACATGAACTTTGCACTTTAATTGCTTATATTCCAATCATATTTGCATCATATAAGGGTTATATCAATGTTTTATAATGATTTTGGGAATATTTCATAGTTTTCCCATTTATTTGGAATTAACCCTGTTTTTCCAGAAAACGTCTTTTTTAGTGTTTCAGACTTTCCGGGAGCTTCGGGACTCCAAAAAGGGCAAGGCCAAAGAGCACGGTTCAGAATTTTCGAGACGAACGCAATGGGCTTAAATTGAAGACCAGAAGCCCAACAGGCTGGAAATG
Source organism: Poa pratensis (assembly GCA_947311845.1). Taxonomy (NCBI): domain Eukaryota; kingdom Viridiplantae; phylum Streptophyta; class Magnoliopsida; order Poales; family Poaceae; genus Poa; species Poa pratensis. Next base: position 13,708,472 of record CAMZMU010000113.1, read on the forward strand.
GGAGGGTCCCACGCGGCCTAAAATACCTGGCCGCGTGGGCCCAGCTCTTTTCCCCCTCGGAGCTCCGTGGCCGTCGATCTTTCTCCACCGACTCCGTCTTGACCTAAAAACGCCTATAAAAAAGGTCCCCTGGCGTTTCGCGAAAGGAGGCGGCGGAGAAACAAAACCACGAAACAGAGAGTCAGAAGGCTGCCGCCGGAGAAGATCGGAGGGGGGAAACGCCGCCGGAATCACCTCCGGAGGGCTCCACCCCCCTCCGGCGTGTTCATCATCAACATCTACAGCAAGAACTTCTCACCATCATCACCATGATGAAGGGGGAGTAGTCCACCCCCTGGACTAGGGTTTGTGGTGGTAACTTTTGTATCTCTCCTCTCTCTTGAGCTTCACTAATTAGTACCGTATGAGCTGCAAACATGATTACGGTCATCTATGTAATACCTTTGTGGTGAATATTGTGGTGTGAGATGATTTGTTATGCATTTACCGTTGTGTTGGAGCTTTTGATGTCATTTTGTGATATTGTTCTTTGAAGTATGATGTATGTGGGTACGGGATGGCCGATGTGACACGGCATAGGTATTGAGTGACACAGTACCGCCCAACATCCTTTATCTGGGGGTAAAAAGAAAGAGTATGATGTGGGAGTGAGAGAAACCACGCTAGCCTTACGAGGGGTGACCTAGCAACACAAATGAGTATTTCTTTCAACTATGTGTTTTAGGACATATAGCCGTCATAAAAAGCTACCATTAAAACATGACAATTGTGTGTACTTTATCTATAACATGATGATCACCGTAGATGAGAGAGAGAGGACCCATGAACCATGTCCATTGTTCCTATAAGAAACACACACTTGAGCTTGTCCTCTTGCTACATAGAGGATTGGGCTTTCTCTCTTTGAGAGCTTTCACTTGCTACTACCTTTGTCTTGTCCTCTTGCAAAGAAGAGGATTGGGACACTTTTACATCCATCAAACCAACCATCTTGTTCTCTAAACTTGTTTAGTGCATAATCAACTAAAACTTGTGACACTTTAGTTGTAGGGAATAGATAACTTTTCCTTCTTGCTCCTGCGGATCGATACCTTACTTCCACATTGAGAGGTGCTACAGTGATCCCTTGCTCTTGGGGGTTATCACCCGCCAACCCACAAGTTCCATGCCTTCCAGGGCCGCCGCCCCGGCATCCAGGCTGACCTCCCCCAACGCTGAAAAGAAAATAGGAGGAAGGGCTCCTCCACCAGATCGACGGCCAGCAACCCCCGCGGTTACCTACGGCGCCAGATCTGGGGCGAAGACCGCGAGCTCGTCAAAGGAGCGGGGCCCCTGCCCCGTCCCACCGCCGCTGTGCCCGAGCAGCCTCGCCGGGAGACCTCCACGCATGCCTGCAGGTCACCGAATCGCCGCCGTCCTTGACCTCCATGGCCGCGCCGGGCAGCCCGCTGATGCAGCGCTCCAGATCAGCCCCAACGCGCGAGGCGGCCAAGCCGAGCCACCCGCGTCGCCAACCGGAAGGTATGAAGCAGTGCAGTAGCAAGTTTTCCCTCAGTAAGAAACCAAGCTTGTCAGATCCAGGAGGAGTAGGAGCACTTCAGAAGGTTGTTGGTGGCGCCATTGCTCGATCACCAACGTGGAACCTGCACACAATATAATCAAACTACTTTGCCCAACGAAATAGGAAGGTTGTCAATCTTCCCGGCTTGCTGTAACAAAGGATTAAACGTATGGTGTGGAAAATAATATTTAATTGCAGGAAGTAAAAGAGAACAATTGTTTGCAGTTGGTGGTTTTATCAGTGTAAAAGAATGGACCAGGGTCCACAGTTCACTAGTGGTGTCTCTCCATAAAGATAAATAACATGTTGGGTAAACAAATTACAGCTGGACAATTGATAAAATAGTGAGCGCATGACAATGCATATAAATGACAAGATGACTACCATGATATTTAATTGGGCATTACGACAAGATACATAGACCGTTATCCAACCGCATCTATGACTAATAATCCACCGTCAGGTTAACATCCGTGTCCCCCGTTGGTATTAAGTTGCAAGCAACGGATAATTGCATTAAGTAATGTGCGTAATGTAAACAAATACATATGACCGTAGACATAGCATTGTTATGTTATCCCTAGTGGCAACAGCACATCCACAACCTTAGACGTTGCTGTCATTTGCCCAGATTACTGGAGGCATGAACCCACTATCTAGCAAAAATACCCCCTCTTGGAGTTACAAGCATCTACTTGGCCAAAGTATCTACTAGTAACGGAGAGCATGCAAGATCATAAATAACATGTAACATAGATTAATAATCAACTTGATCATAGTATTCAATATTCATCGGATCCCAGCAAACACAACATGTAGCATTACAATAAGATGATATTGATCATGTTAGGCAGCTCACAAGATCTAAACATGATAGCATAAAGTGGAGAGACAACCATCTAGCTATTGCTATGGACCCGTAGTCCAAGGATGAACTACTCACGCATCACTCCGGAGGCAGGCATGGCAATGTAGAGCCCTCCGGAGATGATTCCCCTCTCCGGCAGGGTGCTGGGAAGAGCTTCAGAACCCTCCCGAGCTAGGGTTGACGACGGCGGCTCCTCTGGAACTTTTCGTGGAATATGACTCGGGTATTTAGGGTTTTCCAGACGGGAGGAATAAATAGGCGAAAGGGCGGCGTCGGAGGCCACCTGAGGGGCCCACACCACCCTAGGGCGTGGCAGACAGGGGGGCCGCGCCCAGGCATGGTGTGGCCGCCTCCTGGCGCTTCTCCGTCTCTCCTTTGAACTCCGTGGACGTGTCGGTGAAATAGGGACCTCCGTTGATTTTCGTCCAATTCCGAGAATATTTCCCTAACAGCTTTTCTGAAATACAAAAACAACAGAAAACAGGAACTGGCACTGTGGCATCTTGTTAATAGGTTAGTCCCAGAAAATATATAAAAATGATATGAAGTGTATGTAAAACATGTAATAATTGGTATAATATCAACATGGAACATCAAAAATTATAGATACGTTTGAGTCGTATCACAAAATAATTTTTAAAGTGACATGCTACCATCATAATCTTGATCAAATAGTATTATAAGGCACATGTAAATGAATGAAGTGATCCAACTCAATGGTCTATAGTTTGCTACCAAATAAATAATGAGTAAACAACTGAATCATACAAGCAAAACTTTTCATGAATAGTACTTTGGAGACATTGCATCCACAGGTTTACATAAGAGTTAACTCAAAAAGCAATAGATTCTAGTAAAAGTATTTAACCAACACAAAGTAAGATTTAAATTTCAGCGTTTGCTTCAACTTTTAACATATTTATCTCATGGATATTGTCAACACAAAGCAATATAATAAATCCAATATGTAGCATATAACAATTGTTGTACCAAAGTTGACACTAGTGTTTGCTTGTGGAAGATAGAAAGAAGTAGGAAAACTGACTCGACATAAAAGTAAAAGAAAGACCCTTCGCAGAGGGAAGCAGGGATTAAATCATGTGCTAGAGCTTTTTAGTTTTTGAAATCATATAGAGAGTAAAAATTAAGTTTTGAGAGGTGTATGTTAATTGGTCAACGAATCAGTAGTGGAAAGTACAATATGACCCCGGCCAAACAGACTTTTAAGAGCGGCTCCCATGAAGGACGTTATTTCTACCAGCAAGGCACATCATCCCTCTTTTTCTCTTTGGTTTACACATGCAGATGTTTCACTGAGTATTCAGTTGAAAAATGTGAAGAGATTAAGTGGTTAAAGTTGTAATTAATTGGACTGGGCACCCCGTTGCCAGCTCTTTTTGCAAAATTAATAGATAAGCGGATGTATATGCCGCTAGTCTGAAGGTAAAGTCTGCTTGACAAGTGACATAAAGACATCCACCACGTCCTCATGAGCTTGGTAAACATTGACACAAAAAGGAGTAGTAACAATTTTGAATAATTTAAAGGTAGCACATGAAAAATTTACTTGGAGTGGCAAGGAAATACCATATATAGGTAGTTATGATGGACACAGATGGCATGGATTTTGGCTCAAGGATTTGGATGCATGAGAAGCATTCTCTCTCAGTACAGAGTTTAGGCTAGCAAGGTTATTTAAGCAAACAAGACTGTCAACGGTACACCAAGTTTTATATGACCAACATATTGCAAAAATTATAAGACTCCACACTGTCTTCCTTGTTAACCAAACCCTTTTACTAGAAAATATCTAGACCTTAGAGATACCACTCATGCAAACCAAATTTCAACAAGCTTTACGGTAGTTCTTCACTAATGGGCTTAACTTACATGATGCAAAAGTTTAATCATGAACTACTTGTTAACTCAAAACAATTGACAAGTATCAAATTATCCAAGTTAGTGATCTACAAGAGTAGGTAAGTCTTTTCCATTATACCATTTACCACATGCAACATTTTCTGTTCCAACCAAACACCAATCAATTTATTTCAATAACTCTCCAAAAAAGTATGAGTGAAGTAAGAGAGTACTTTCTTTAAAAGAACTAATAGCTCTGACAAGAGATACATGAAAACAAGAGCTAAAAGCTGAACAGCGCTAGATATGAATACTCAACAAGTATAAGTGAAGAATAGGAGTATGCTAATGAAAAAGCGAAGCGTGTCTCTCTCCCAATCAAGAATGCTAGGATCCAATCAATTTGATATCAGAAAATAAAAATAACATACTGAAAATAAAAGCACACAGACGCTCCACGAACAACACATATGATGTGAAAGAATTAAAATATAGTTTCACTAGAGATGACCTGATAATTTTGACGATGAAGAAGGGGATGCCTTGAGCATCCTCAAGATTAGACGCTTGAGTCTTCTTGAAATATGCTGGGGATGTGGGGACCCCGGACTAGCTGTCCGAAATACCCGATTATGCTTAACACAACGATCCCGTGATCAGTCTGTCGTTGCACATAATCCGAATTGGATACCAAAGTTTACATCCATTACAATACTGAATTAAAGTCTTACATAAACGGTCATTTAGACCAAGTCTTACATAGGTGCCTTCAAGGGCCAAACCAAAATATCAGCGGAAGCTACGGCGTAGTAGACATCATATTCTAACGATGACAACCCGACAGGCAGCTGACTTGTGGAGATCCTTAGTTCGCGTAGAAGTCGCCATACTCCTGCTCGGCGTAGTGCTCCTCCTCGTAGTCTGGCTAGGACAATAGCCAGGGACGAAACCAATATGAGTACATTTGAATGTACTCGCAAACTATCCCAACATGAGTATGCACTAGTTTTATCTTACTTTCATACTTTTATTTATTTAAAACATCTCTATATCTTTATTGAAAAAGGTAAGAAGAGTTCTATAACTATCTTTAAAAGAAGTCACCATCTCATTTGTTTCTCCAAAAACCCCTCCTTTTTCCTGACCATGGCTCACCATGGTCCATTTATTTCAACAACTCATACCACTCCATTTGGTATAGCTGTGTAACACCATCTCCAATTCAGTTTCTTTTTAAACTTAAAAGTTTTCCAAAAACTTGCACATGGTCAAAGTAGGGCCTCCCAACTGTCCATATCCGAGGACTCGGCTATTCGAATAGTTTTATACTCTGCAGAGTTAGCACGCTTTTCCCACATTCATCCAGCAACTCATCGTGTCCGCCACGTCTCGCCATACAGGGTGTATGCGAAGTAAGCCGCCGACCATAGCCTGTCCTTTGCTCATGCTAGTATAGGATCCTACCGCTACGAAATTATCATTCTTTCCATCGACACCCAGTCCAGATTCCCCGTCGGAAAACCTAAGTGTGAGGACTCGTAGTTCTGCCCGGCGAGCGAACCCTTCAATCCCCCATCCTCAGATGCCAGGACCCAGGTCAGGGGGTAGGTCGCCATGACCATCCCCTCATGGAACGAGGTCATCCTTATTGTTGAGGCATCCCATACTAATATGAGCAAATTATATGACTACGCCATTTTCCCATATGTGGGTAAATGTGGTCGCACAGGGTATCGGCTGGTTGACGTAAGTACAAGGACACACTGTGCATTTTTCATAAACACTTCCATTCTCCACTTCTCCATTCCAATACCGACATCTCGTCATTCCATAATCAGACAAGTATTTCCAAAGGAGTTTTGAATAAACCATGTTTATTTTTTCCAACCTATAATTTTTATAAACTATCTTATATTTCTACATAGGGTGGCAAAATAATAGCCATATACTTTTTGAAAAGGTTTTGTAAATCTTTGCTTTAAAAGTAAAACATATTATCAAAGTAGATGCATATATTTGGGGTGCAAGCTCAGAGAGTAGCTTGCCTTGCTCGGCAAAGTGGACTTGGTCTTGATCTTCAGATTCAACAAACTCTCCTTCCTCGATAAATCCGACAGCGTTCTCGTCTAATTAATAAACAAACAAATACAAACAAACAATCACTAAACTACTCAAGCAATCATCTCAACATAACAATCATAAACATCACAAATAGCTACTGCACACATCAAACCATACAATTTGATTTCAAAATAATTGAATTAAACATTATTTAATTAGGTCTAGATTATGACAGAAACTTGTTGAACATGTTTAATTCCACAACTTAAGTTCTGTTGGTCACACAAATACAAACTAAATTTCTGCACAAAGCTACTGATGTGTAGAAGACAACCCAATTTGATTTGGATTAATTGGAGTTACCAAACTCCCTACACAAATGTTTTAATCCAGTAACTTAATAATCAAGTTTTAGCTACCAATTAAGTTCTATTGCTCCTAAAATTAAATCCTTTTAGGGGTAACTAAACATGAATAAATGTGATCTAAAAAAATTGGCCCTAAATCATTTGGGTTAAGCATTAAACATATTTAAATGTTTTAGTGCAGAAGGGTGTTCAAATTTCAACTTCATACTAAACAATTAATATTGCACAAATAATTCTACCAAAATTGGGGAAGCTAATACATGGCATTACTAAGCTAACAAAATTGGTTTGGAATTATTTGGACTAACAGAGTATTAGAAACAAACAAGTTTAGTATTTAAACCTTCTGTAGTATTTTTATAATACTTTTTAACTATTTATTTAAATGACATGAGACCACTTTTGTTCGTTAAACAATTTCATAAGATTTCCAGAACAATTGAGTTTGATTTATTTGGATGTCTAGATCTCAAGTTATTGATTTTCAAAGTTAGGTCCAGTACTCTTTTTCAGTATTTCAATTTACTACAGAAATTCGAGTTATGGATAATGTTCAAAACTATGACATGTGGGGCCTACGCGTCAGCGACACAGTGCACGTGTGGAAATTAATAAAAACCTGACGTGTGGGGTCCACACGTCAGTGACTATTCTAAACGAAACGGTAAGCTGCCGTTGGATCATCCAACGGCTCGCGTGCGTCGCAGCTCCGACGACCAAGAACTAGCGGCGCTGCCGCGCCGGCGACGGCGAGGTGGATGGATCTCTCACCTAGGGGGCTCGGGAAGTCGCGGCGACGATGCAGATCGACGGCGGAGGCTCGAGGAAGGTGCTGGTGCAAGTTGTACTTGCTGGGGAGGGCTGGTTCATCGGCGGCGAGCTCCTGAACTTCCTCGGGTACGGGCAGCAACTCCGGCGAAGCTTCACGGCGCGTCTCTGCACGAATAAGATGGCAAAAAGGGCTCGGGTGAGTGCGGGGAGAGAAAGCAACATGGTGCAGGGGTTGGGGAAGGAAATGGGGCAGCCTAACGGCGTGGCCGCGGCCGTCTTCTACCTCGGACACGGCGAGGTTGCAGAAGGACGCGGGCAGCGTGCACGCCCTCCTGGTGATGCACAGAGGGGAGTGGAGTGGTGCGGAGTGGTGTGGTGTCTGTGGCGAGGTGTGGGGATGGTTAAATAGCGCGAGGCTGGTCCACGGTGGTCGCGGAGCACGGACGCGTCCATGGCGCCTCCGGCGGGATATTTTCTTGATTCCTCGGCGACGCGTGCAAGAAGCTCAAGGAAGAGGTGTCTGGGGGGTCCATGAGCAAGCTGGGAGCAGCTATGGAGATGAGTGCATGTCGGGGAGCAGAGGGGGTCTAATTTGGCCGGCGCCGTCCGGCTCACCGTGGCTATGCAGAGGGGGACAGGGCAGCGTAGGAGAGGGGGTGGCGCTCGACTTCTCTCCTCTGCGGGGCAGTGGATGCAGAGGTGCGGTGCGAGCTTGGAGGGGGCCCTGGGGGCCTGGAAACGGCGTCGACGACCACGGCGCCACGGCGGCGGCAACAGTGAGCTAGGGGTAGGAGACGACGCGATTTTTACAGAACGCCCCCTGGCTCCTTTTTCCATTTACAACTAGGTCCTTTTCTGCTTGTTTTATTTCTTTTTATTTCCAGCAGCATTTTCTGGAATTTATTTTGGTTACTTAAACAATTTAGAAAAATTTGCAAATATTTGTGAGGCCTCCTCATAACATGTAGAAGCTCCACAAAATTTGGCATTTCAAAATAAAATGTTTTGAATCATTTTTGTTCATAGGGTTTTAATTATGGAATTTTGGTTTATTTCACTTTGATTTTACTTATGAATTTTAAAACTAGTTCAAAATATATTTGAGAGAGAAAGTAGTAAGAATAAAATGGGAGTGCTTACATTACCACTCCACTGGATTTTATTGTGAAGGAAAACAATTTCTCATTGTCACATTATTTTCTTGCTTTGCTTTTTATTTTATTTCTCTTCTTTTCTTCATGTCTTTATTTAGAGCAAGCAACACACAATTAGCAAGAAATAAACAACACAAGCAACAATATGAGATCAACACATATAATTTAGCAAAAGTTTTTGTTGGCTCTCATTTTTGGAATATAATATTGATTAATAATTTTGGGATGTTACAATCCTTCCCCCCTTAAAATAAATCTCGTCCCGAGATTTGCTAGGCTTAGGTACTAAAGAGGTCTGGGAATTCGCTAAGATAATCTTCGCGTTCCCAAGTTGCTTCTTCTTCAGAGTGGTTAGTCCACTGGACTTTGTAAAACTTGATCGCACGTCTTCGGGTAACACGAACATCTTCTTCGAGAATTTTGAGGGGTCTCTCACGATAAGTCAGGTCTTGGTTCAGGTCGATGGAGAGGTGGTCGATGTTTTTGAAAACATCAGGCTGGTCAGGAACTTCAAGACACTTCCGGAGCAAGGAAATGTGGAAGACATCATGATAATCTCCTAACTCCGGGGCAACTCCAGCTGATAGGATACTTCTCCTCGACGAGCAATGACCTTGAAGGGTCCAATATACCTTGGCGCTAATTTTCCTTTGACATGGAAACGCTGCATTCCTTTAAGGGGTGTCACTCGGAGATAAACATAATCTCCGACTGAAAGTGAGGTCACGGCGCTTGGTGTCAGCGTAACTCTTCTGACGGGATTGGGCAGTTTTGAGGCGTTCACGAATAAGCTGAACTTGCTCTTCAGCTTCACGGAGGGTATCTGGTCCGAACAATTTGCTTTCTCCGGTATCGGACCAATTCAGGGGTGTACGACACTTCTTGCCGTAAAGGGCTTCAAAAGGGGCCATTTGCAGACTGGACTGATAACTGTTGTTGTACGAGAACTCTGCAAACGGAAGACAATCTTCCCACTTGGAACCATAGGATAGAACACATGCGCGAAGCATGTCCTCCAATATCTGGTTCACTCGCTCAGTTTGGCCATCGGTCTGGGGATGATAAGCTGTGCTAAATGCTAACTTGGTTCCGAGGGCTTCATGAAGGGATTTCCAGAATCTTGAGGTGAATTGCGTGCCTCTATCAGATACAATCTTCTTAGGCACACCATGCAGGCTCACTATTCTGGAAATATACAAGTCGGCAACTGATGTCCCCGATATGGTTTTGACAGGATAAAATGGGCAACCTTGGTCAGTCGATCAACGATGACCCAGATTGAATCATGGCCTCGGTTGGATCTTGGAAGTCCGGTAATAAAATCCATTCCAATCTCATCCCACTTCCACTCGGGAATTTTCAAAGGTTGAAGCAATCCAGCGGGTCGCTGATGTTCAGCCTTGACTCGCTGACAGATGTCACACTTGGCTACAAAGAACCAATCTCTCGCTTCATTCCATGCCACCAAAATCTTTCTCGAAGGTCTTGGTACATTTTGGTTCCGCCGGGGTGGATTGAATAAGGGGTCTCATGGGCCTCCTTCAGGATTAACTCCTTAAGTTCCGTGACATTGGGCACACAGATACGGTCATTGAATTTCAGCACTCCTTCAGCATCTTCGGTAAAACCGGGTGCTTTGCCGAGGGAAATCTTCTTCCTAATTCCTCAATGCTTTCATGACCTTTTTGGGCTTCTTTGATTTGATCCATCAGGGTTGGGGTTAACTCTAAATTGGCGAGATAACCATGGCTAACAAGTTCTAGTCCAAAATCTTGAACTCTTTGAACAAGGCTGGCTGTTCGGCTTGGATCAGGGCATTCAGGGTGCAAGGTTTGCGACTAAGGGCATCGGCAACTACATTAGCCTTTCCAGGGTGATAATGGATTCCAATATCATAATCCTTGATTAATTCCATCCATCTCCTCTGTCGCAGGTTCAACTCTTCTGGGTGAAAATATACTTCAAGCTCTTATGATCGTATAGATCTCACAGCGATGTCCCGCAAGATAGGGACGCCACTTTTAAGAGCAAAGACAACAGCAGCTAACTCCAAGTCATGGGTTGGGTAATTCTCTTCATGCGGTCGCAACTGCCGGGACAGATACGACACAACTTTGCCTTCTTGCATCAGAACGCAACCAAGTCCGAGGCGTGATGCATCGCAATACACGTCGAAACTCTGGTGACGTCTGGCATAATCAAAATTGGGGCTGAGGTTAGTCTCTTCTTCAGTTCTTGGAAACTATCCTCACACTTCTGAGTCCATTCAAATTTCTTGTCCTTCTTCAACAGTTGGGTCATGGGTTTGGCTATACTGGAAAATCCTTCAACGAACTTGCGGTAATAACCGGCAAGTCCGAGAAAGCTTCGGATTTCAGTCACACTGGTTGGGGATAACCAGTCAAAATGGCTTGTATCTTCTCAGGGTCAACAGAAATTCCTCCAGCAGATACAATATGTCCGAGAAATGCCACTTCACTGAGCCAAAACTCACACTTGCTAAGCTTGGCATACAGCTGGTGCTCTCGGAGGGTCTCCAAAACTAGACGCAGGTGTTCAGCATGCTCTTCTTCGGTCTTGGAATAAATAAGGATGTCATCAAGGAAAACTACCACGAACTTGTCGAGGTACTCCATGAAAATCTTGTTCATGAGATTCATGAAATAGGCTGGGGCATTGGTCAGACCAAAGGACATCACGGTGTATTCAAACAAACCGTAACGGGTGGTGAAGGCGGTCTTGGGAATGTCTGTCTCTCGGATCTTCAACTGATGGTAACCTGTCCGAAGATCGATCTTGAAAAGACTCGGGCTCCGTTCATTTGATCGAACAGATCCTCGATCTTGGGAAGAGGGTACTTGTTTTTAATGGTCACGTCATTCAGCTTGCGATAATCCACACACAGGCGTGTGGTACCGTCTCTCTTGTCCACAAAAATAATGGGTGATCCCCATGGTGAAGCGCTTGGGCGACAAGACCTTTGCTTAGCATATCAGCCAACTGCTTCTTCAACTCAACCAGTTCTTCCGGATTCATCCGATAAGGCTTTTGGGATATGGGGGATGTTCCTGGGATAAGCTCAATTATGAACTCAATATCCCGGTCTGGCGGCATACCAGGCAATTCTTCTGGGAAAACATCCTTGAACAGGTGAACAACACGGATCTCATCTAGGGCGGGTCGAGCTATGCTCTCATGGCATCCGGGTCTGGTCTGGCTGGTCTCAGATGCATACTCCACTTCAACTCCATCATCAGAAGTGAGAGAAACAGCTCTTCGGGCACAGTCAATACGACCGTGATACTTGGCTAACCAATCCATTCCAAGAATAACATCTATGCCTTGGTTTCCTAAGATAATTAGGTCGGCTGCAAACTTTCTCCTCCAATTTCTATGGGGGTTTCGGAACACATCTGGTTGGTTTTGGCTAAATCCTGGGGTTTGTACCAACATGGTTTGGGTAAAAGACTCCCGACTAAACCTCCCTTAGAAACAAACTCTTGGTAATAAACGAATGGGTGGCACCAGAATCAAACAGAACAGTTGCAGGTACTGAGTTGACAAGGAACGTACCCAGCACAACATCTGGCGCTTCTTCAGCCTCTTCAGCATTGATGTGGTGCAGACGGCCTCTGACAACAGCAGCATTTCCGCGGGGTGCGGCATTCTTGCCATTACCATTTCCATTGCGGCCTTGACCATTGTTCGGTGCATTGGGGCGCTGAGCATTCTCTTAGGATTGGGGCATTCTCTGGAGTAGTGACCTTTGTTGCCACATTCAAAGCAGACAACATTGGCATTGGGGTTGAAGTTGTTGAAGTTTCCTCTGGGACGGTTATTGTCATTGGGGCGGTTGAAGTTGTTTGGGCGGTTAGGGAAATTGGGCGGGGCTGGGCTTGGGGTGGACGATAGCAGGCCTGGGGTTTGCTGAAAGATACGAGGTTTCTGGCTGCTCGAACCTTCCTGAGCATTCATCCTCCTCTTGCGACCTTCATACATAGACTTGCGCTTGGTCTCCAGCTGGATGGCTTTGTCCACAAGTGACTCCAGATCACGGAAGTCATGGATAACCAGAGCACACTGCAGTTCATCATGAAGTCCACTCATGAAACGCTCCATCTTCTTCTCTTCTTTGTCGGTGTCATCAGGAGCATACCGAGATAAGTCGGTAAACTCATCCAGATAACCGACCACATCTCTACTTCCCTGCCTCAGCTTGCGGAATTCATCCTTCTTCCTCTCAATGAGTCCGTAGGGAATGTGCTTCTTGCGGAACTTCTCCTGGAACTCAGCCCAGTTGATAACATGACCAGCTGCTGGAGAGCCTTGGTAGTTTCCCACCAAGCTCTTGCAGGTCCAGCGAGATAGTGGGTTGCATACAACACTTTCTCATTTTCTCCCACAGCAGCAACTTCCAGATTGTTGTCGATGGTGCGAAGCCAATCATCGGCTTCCAGTGGGTGAAGTCCCTTGGAGTAGGTGGGTGGGTTGGTCTTCTGAAATCACCTAAGGTAGATCGCTGGTTCCATCGCCATTGCCATTACCACCATTGTTGTTGTTGTTGTTGTTGTTGTTTTGTTATAAGCGGCTGCGAGTTGTTGCAGGGCAGTGAGATGAGCTGGCGCTCCTGCCGGGCATTTTCACGTTCCTCCATGATAAGCGCGAGAAGTTGGGCGGGGTTGGGTCCGGTGGTGGTGGTGCTCCTCCTTCCGCACGACGGGGCGGCATCCTGAAGCACACCGGGTATAAGAGGCAAGGCAAGAAAAGTTCGACTAAGGGAAAAGACGATTTCACAAGTGGTTGATTAATTTAAGATTTATATGAAAATATTTCACACAGATCAAACAAGACAAACATACTTATATTTCACAAACATCACATCAAGGAGTTCACAACAACATCAAGCTTACAACATCAAGCTTACAACATCACCTTACATCTAAGATACATACATCTGGTTTCCAAAAGAACCACTACTTCACTCGACTAGCGATAGGGGTCAACCTAATCCTGCGGTAGTGATCAAGTCACTCGCCTACTGAGGTGGAACCTCCAGCTCTAACACGTCAGCATCTGACTGGTAGGTGGCTCCTCGGGATCCTCCTCCTCGTCCTCGAGAACTGCCTCGAGTGGCTCCTCCTCCTCGTCAACTAACTCCTCCTCATCATCCTCCTCCTCACAATCCATCTCCTCCACGAAGTCATCATCGTCACTGAGGAAAGCGTTGTTCTCCTTGCGGAGATCCTCGCCCTCCTCCTCCATCTCGTCAGTATGGTGCTCTAGATCCTCAATCAGCTCGTCCTGCTCGCCACCTTCTTGCGGAGCTTCACGATAGTCTTCCTCAGCTGGGCCCTCTTCCTGAGAAGAGCGACCTTCTCCTCCATCAGCTTCTCCTCGTTCTCGCGAAGCTCAACGAGCGACTCGCGGTCAAAGTGAAGCTGAATCCTAGTGCGCAACAGATCATCCTGAGTGCACTGAAGTAAGATCTCCATGTCCATGATGTAGCTCCCAAACATCGGGTGGCAAGGGAAGGAGTAGGGTGTCCATCGCAGTTGCGCCTCCCGTAGAACCGGAAACGGGAGTCTACTAACTCCGCCTTGTGCTCCTCACAAAGTCGGGCTAGCATCCTCTGTGTAGCAGTACAGAGACCGTCAACCCAGGTGGCCTCCTTGGTGGTGAAGACGAGCGTCCTGGAACTGGGAGACTTGATGTTCCTGCGAACTGACGACTTGATGAGCCAGCTCAGCCTTCCGACACCGTGAACGTCAATCTGAGCTCCCTCAAACTCTGGAGCGGGGCGACCTAACAGCTTGCTCAACTCGAACAAGTCCCTCTCAAACGTCAGCTTGCTGTCCTTCTCAAGCTGAACGAACTCGGTCCAATGGAGTGCCATCTACAATTTTTAAGCAAAATTTTAAGTTAGTGAGATGAAAGTGTACAAAATTTTAAATTAGTGAGGTAACAAGTGAGTCAAATTTTAAGTTAATGAGATGGTCTGCAAAATTTTAGGATACAAGGAAAATGTAATTTTAATGAGAATAAATTTTGCATAAGTAAGAGGATTGGAGATAAGCAGTTTTCGAAAATACTTCATTCCTTTCTTTTAGAAATTCATCTTTTTGTAACATTTGTCTAACGACCATGCTAACTAAGGTTTCCTAAAGTCAGGATGGCTCTGATACCAAGTCTGTGGGGACCCCGGACTAGCTGTCCGAAATACCCGATTATGCTTAACACAACGATCCCGTGATCAGTCTGTCGTTGCACATAATCCGAATTGGATACCAAAGTTTACATCCATTACAATACCGAATAAAAGTCTTACATAAATGGTCATTTAGACCAAGTCTTACATAGGTGCCTTCATGGGCCAAACCAAAATATCAGCGGAAGCTACGGCGTAGTAGACATCATATTCTAACGATGACAACCCGACAGGCAGCTGACTTGTGGAGATCCTTAGTTCGCGTAGAAGTCGCCATACTCCTGCTCGGCGTAGTGCTCCTCCTCGTAGTCTGGCTAGGACAATAGCCAGGGACGAAACCAATATGAGTACATTTGAATGTACTCGCAAACTACCCCAACATGAGTATGCACTAGTTTTTTTACTTTCATACTTTTATTTATTTAAAACATCTCTATATCTTTATTGAAAAAGGTAAGAAGAGTTTTATAACTATCTTTAAAGAAGTCACCATCTCATTTGTTTCTCCAAAAACCCTCCTTTTCCTGACCATGGCTCACCATGGTCCATTTATTTCAACAACTCATACCACTCCATTTGGTATAGCTGTGTAACACCATCTCCAATTCAGTTTCTTTTTAAACTTAAAAATTTTCCAAAAACTTGCACATGGTCAAAGTAGGGCATCCCAACTGTCCATATCCGAGGACTCGGCTATGTTGGCCCATTGGAAACCAGGGTGTCATGGGCCGGCCTGCCACAGCCCTCGAACGCTCCGCAGGAATTTCTGCTAAGGACCGGACGTTCAGCCTGGCGAGCCTCGCGAGGCATGTTCCCTCGCGAGGGCTTATTTGCTCAACCGAGCATTTCTGCTAAGGACCAAACGATCGGCCTGGAGGCCTCGAGAGGGACCTCTACCTCGAGAAGGCCTCTCCTAGAAGACCTTCAGGCCCTGGCACGTCTCCGCGCCGCCCACGGGAGGTTTTTCCTCGCGAGAAGTCAACGGCTACAGAACCTCGACGAGGGTTCAGGCCTCACGGGGTTCCTTCAAGTGGAAACAAGCTCCTGCACCGCTGCAGAGCGCACATGGGCTATGTGCCCACCGCAGAGTGACGCGCGCGCCTACGCGTGATGGCGAAGACGCCGCAGTTGCCATTCTCATGTATAAAGTGGTCAAAGGAGCTGCGGCAAGCAAAGCGGACTCCAAGACTTGCCAAATTGGAGGTAACGCGGCCGGCCGCCGCTACGCTCCTACTGCGACGTCACTGTGGGGCGCGCCCCAAAGCTCTGCAGCGCCAGCCCACCGTCCTGGTTGGACGGTGGCTTTTTCTGCCAAGACGACGTGCTCCCTGCCATGGACCGTGTCCATGGATGCCCCCGACGCAGTGCGCTGTGCTCCAGTTCGGCGGCATTGTGGTATCCATTCCCGCCGGAGGGTTTCGGGGAAGAGGACCAAGCCCAGTATATAAGGAGCCAGTGTACGACCTAGGAGGGGGATCCCGCATTCGACAACTCATTCCACAACCAAGGAGCTACGTCTAAGAAGAAGGCGGAGCTCATTCCACCATAGTCCACCATAGCCACAGCAGTGCCCTCGGCAAGCACACTTGTACTGTGAACCTCTCCAAGCAGTGCAATACATCTTAGCAGGACGTAGGGCTTTTACACCTCACGGTGGGCCTAAACCTGGGTAGCGGCTCGTGTCACCTCTCTGTCGCGATGTTCCTCACCGAGCTCGATGAGCACCGTCGCCGAGGTTGTTGAGGATTTGTTTGACGTTGTGTTCAGCCCCTTACTCGTTTCCTGGCTCTTGAGAGACACCCCTAGTTCCTGGGAGCTGAGTCGCGTCTTCAACTTCTTCAACCTCTCCACGCCATGACTGACACGTGAGCTGCGCGTCTCGCACGACGGACGTCCGGCAGGGCCAACACTGAGCCCGCCGCCAACCACAACCCACGTGGTCGCCCACGCGCCAACCGCGCTTCAGAGCGCAACGCCGAGCCGCACGTCGAGCACCCTGAGGACGACGGCGGCAACGGCAGCGGCAACGACGGCGGCATCAACGGCGAGGACGAGGGAGCCTCCTCCTTGCACCCGTCCAGGCGCGAGAGCGCCTCCACGATGGGCCGAGCAGCGCCCAGTCCAGCCACCGCGCTGCTGATGGCGCAGGAGCTGCTGTGCTACCGTCCCACGCAGGCGGGCCATGACAACTGGCTGGGGCGTCTCGAGGAGCTCATCAACGCCGCCGCCGTTCCTGCCGCCACCACTGCAGCACCAGCACCATCGCGCTCGCTGGTGCGCCACTCCGGACGCGAGGGGAACATAGCGCACGGCGCTCCTCCTCCCCCTCCGCTCCGCCACCTCCTCCAGCTGCAGCTCCGGCAGCAAACCACCGCGCCGCGTCGCACGCATCCTCGCCGCACGACTGCCAGATCGTGCAGCGGACTCCGGCGGACGCCCGCGTGGAGATCGAGCGCCAGAGGGACCGCCGCAACCACGTCGTGCAGGAAATCGCTGCTGCGGGTCGCCAGAACCGCGGCGTACTCGCTGGTGGCACCGTGACGTACGCCACGGGCTGCACCGCCTTCACCCGCAACCTGCGCCGTGTCGTCTGGCCTGTGAAGTTCAAGCCAGACCTCCCCCACGCTACGACGGCAGGACCAACCCTCTGGAGTTCCTGCAGCTCTACACCGTCTCCATCCAGGCTGCAGAGGCGACGACAAGGTGATGGCCAACTAGCTCTCCATGGCGCTCAAGGACTCCGCGCTCTCGTGGCTCATGAACCTCCCCGAGAACACCATCGACACGTGGGAGGACCTCTGCAAGGTCTTCGTCGCCAACTTCAAGGGCACCTACGAACGCGCGCTCACCTACAACGACCTTCGCGCGGTGCGCCAGAAGCCTGATGAGACCCTCCGCAGATACATCCAGCGCTTCAGCCAGGTCCGCAACAAGATTCCGAACATCCCGGACTCGCACATCATCTCCGCCTTCAGGGAGGGCGTCACGAACCACAGGATGCTCGAGAAGCTCGGCATCCACGACACTCTCTCCTCTATGGTGAAGCTCTTTGATCTGGCTGACAAGTGCGCCAAGGCTGAAGAGGGCCTCCTCTTCGTCAAGAAGGAAGTGGAGGAGGACCCTCCGGAGGGTCCAGGAGCAAGAAGAAGCCTGCGAGAAGCGCAAGACCACCGCCATCCTCGCGGCAGAGCCTGACGCAAACAGCCTCGCGAGGCCTCTCCGGTGGCTGACGAGAAAAAGGCGGACAATCGCTCGTACTGCATCTACCACAACAGGCACAACCACGCCACTGAGGACTGCTGGGAGCTCAAGCAGCTCAGCAAGGAGCGGGAGAAGAACCAGGGCCGCGGCCGCGGAGGTGGATGCCACAACTTCCAGCACAGGGCTCGGGGAATAACGCTGGGCAGAACGGCAACCTCCCCGACGAGAACCCTGGGGGCTACCAGGCCCCTCAGGGGCAATAGCCTGCATCCTCGGGGGTCCCAGGTGCCCAAGTCCAACAACCACTTCAAGCAATTCTCTCGCGAGGTCAGCGCAGCGCTTCCAGGGCACGAGGCTTCCCAGCCCCTCAAGTGGTCACAGTACACCATCGCCTTCGACTCCAAGGACCACCCCAAGTCGACCAAGGCAGTAGGCACCATCCCGCTGGTGTGCACCCCCATCATCAACAACATCGCCGTCGCCAAGACGCTTATAGATGGGGGTGCGGGCTTGAACGTCATCTCTGTCGAGACCTTCGAGCAGCTTCAAGTGCCCTACGAGTGGCTCATGCCCTCTAGGCCCTTCACGGGGTACAAGTGGCTCTACCACACCTCTGGGGCAGGTGAGGCTCGCGGTCACCTTCGCACGCCGCAGAACTACCGCACCGAGCAGATCGACTTCGACGTCGCGCACATTGGCCTGCCCTACAACGCCATCCTCGGCTACCCCGCCCTCGCGAAGTTCATGGCTGTCACTCACCATGCCTACAACATCGTCAAGCTTCCAGGCAGCGGCGGCACCATCGCCATCCATGGCCAAGTCCAGGACGCAATGCGCTCTGTCGAGACCGCCTACAAGGCCGCTGCCGTGGCATTCCCCGCTGGTGAGGACATGGAGCCCCTCGAGAGGCCCGCGAAGAAGAAACAGCTGTTCTCACAGGAGCAGGCAACCACGAAGAAGGTGTCACTGGACGCCAGCGGCTCGGGGGCTAGCGTCACCATAGGCGCTGGCTTGCCTCCCAAATAGGAAAGCGCGCTCGTCGCCTTCCTCAGGGCAAACTCTGACATGTTCGCATGGACACCGTCAGAGATGTCCGGAGTACCGAGGGAGGTGATCGAGCACCACTTAGCCGTGTGTCCAAACGCACGCCCCGTGAAGCAGAAAGCGCGGCGCCAGGCGCCAGAGAAGCAAGAGTTCATCATCAAGGAAGTAGAGAAGTTAAAAGAAGCGCACATCATCAGAGAAGTTCCACACCCCACATGGCTCTCCAACACGGTGGTCGTTCCCAAGCACACCGGGGGCGGCAGGCTCTGCATCGACTACACCGACCTCAACAAGGCCTGCCCCAAGGACCCTTACCCCATGCCTCGGATAGACCAGATCGTGGACTCCACCGCCGGCTGTGACCTCCTCTGTTTTCTGGATGCCTTCTCAGGCTACCACCAGATCAAGATGGCGAAGGAGGATGAGGAGAAGACGGCATTCCTCACCCCTTGTGGTGTGTATTGCTACGTTGCATGCCCTTTGGCCTGAAGAACGCCGGCGCCACCTTCCAGAGGCTCATGAGGAAGGCCTTGGGGGCTCAGATGGGAAGAAATGCAGAAGCCTACGTCGACGACATCGTGGTCAAGACTCGCGAGGAGCACACCCTCATGGAGGACCTCGAGGAGACCTTTGCCAGCCTGCGCAAAGTAAGCATCAAGCTGAACCCCGCCAAGTGCGTCTTCGGGGTACCGTCAGGCAAACTCCTCGGGTTCCTAGTGTCTCACCGCGGCATAGAAGCGAATCCTGACAAGATCAAAGCCATAGAAGAGATGCAGCCACCTCGTCGCCTTAAGGACATGCAGCGCCTCGCGGGATGCATGGCCAGCCTCGACCGTTTCATCTCCAAGTTCGGCGAGAGGGCGCTGCCATTTTTCAAGCTCATGAAGCGGTCTGGCACGTTCAAATGGACACCTGAGGCGGACAAGGCATTTGAAGACCTGAAGAGTACTTGGCTAGCCCACCTGTCATGGTTGCCCCAAGGCCCGGCGAGCATCTGAAGCTGTACCTATCAGCCACCCCACAAACAGTGAGCGCAGCCTTGGTGGCAGAAAGGGAAGAGCCAGTCCTCACCAAGAAGGACACCGCCACGCCAAGCCCAGATCCCCCCGACAAGGAACATCCTCTTCAGGCCCTGAGCCCCGTGCCGAGCCCGCACAACCAGAGGCACCCTCGTCGAGGGTCCCCCTCAAGAGAGGCTCGACAAGGCTCCCGAGGAGCCCAGCGCTGCGTCACCATCGACAACCCTCGTCGAGCATCCCGTCTACTTCGTCAGCACTGTGCTGCGGGATGCTGCGAGCGGTACACTATGCAGCAGAAGCTCCTCCTCGCGCTCCTCATCGCTTCCAGGAAGCTGCGCCACTACTTCCAGGGCCACCCCATCACGGTGGTCACATCATTCCCTCTGGAGCAGATCCTGCGCAATCCAAACGCCACTGACCGCGTCGCAGGGTGGAACATTGAGCTGCAACCTTTTGGCCTGCGCTTCGACACCACCAGGGTCATCAAGGGGAGAGCATTGGCTGACTTCGTCGCCGAGTGGACAGACACCAGCAAGAAGAGCCTCATGAGGCAGAGTCCACGCCAGCAGGAGACACGGCGCCAAGCCACTGGACCATGCACTTCGACGGAGCATTCGCATGCCAGAACGCTGGGGCTGGCGTCGTCCTGACCTCACCCAAGGGCGACAAGCTCTACTACGCCGTCCAGCTGTGCTTCACGACAGACAAGGTCTCCAACAACATCGCCGAGTACGAGGGCCTCCTCGCGGGCTCAGAGCCGCAATCGCCCTCGGCATCAAGCGCTTACTCATCAAGGGCGACTCCTAGCTCCTCGTCAACTTCTCCAACAAGAGCTACACGCCTAAGGACGGCCATATGGCCGCTTACCTCGAGGAGGTCCGCAAGCTCGAGAAACACTTCAAGGGATGGAGCTCAGGCACATCCCACGAAGGGAGAACCAGGAGGCCGACGACATCGCCAGGCGAGCATCACGCAGAGAAGCCCAGCAGGCGGGCGTTTCGAGGAGAGACTAACCAGGGCATCGGTGAAACAGCCAAAGAAGCCGTTGAAATGAACATGGACGAAGAGCTCCCACCACCACCAACATCTGGAGCACCAGGCTGCGGCCCACCCACAGGGGAACGCCTGCTGCTGGCCATGACACACCAAGAGACGGGCTGGATCGATGAGCTCAAGGAGTACCTCAGGGACGGAGTCCTCCCTGAAGAGGACGCAGAAGCAGAGAGAGTTGCTCGCCAGGCCAAGTCATACTGCCTTCACGAGGGAGACCTGTACCGCAAGCGTCCAAATGGAGTTGCACTAAAATGCGTCCCCCCTGAAGAAGGCCGCCAGCTGATCAAGGACATACACAGTGGAGAATGTGGCCACCACTCATCATCACGCACCCTCGCAGGGAAAGTCTTCAGGAGTGGCTTTTATTGGCCCTCAGTACTTCAAGATGCAACCGCCGTTGTCCAGGCCTGTGAGGCGTGCCAGTTTCACGCCAAGCAAGTCCACCAGCCCGCATTGGGGCTCCAGACCATCCCTCTCTCCTGGCCGTCCAGCGGGGGCTACCGCTACCTCTACGTCGCCATCGACAAGTTCACCAAATGGGCGGAGGTTGAAGCGGTGCGCACCATTCCGGCGAGATCAGCGGTGAAATTCATCAAAGGCCTGGCCTGTCGCTTCGGCGTGCCAAATCGCATCATCACCGACAACGGCTCGCAGTTCACCAGCGGCATCTTCAGGGCCTACTGCGAGAGTCTCGGCACACGGCTCTGCTTTGCCTCGGTGGCACATCCACGAAGCAACGGGCAAGCTGAGCGGGCGAACGCAGAAGTGCTCAAAGGCCTCAAGACAAGAAGCTTCAATCGCCTCAAGGCCCACGGCAAGAACTGGATTGAAGAGCTCCCCTCCGTGCTCTGGTCCATCCGCACCACCGCCACGAAGCCCACTGGAGAAACGTCGTTCGCTCTCGTCTATGGCGCTGAAGTAGTCCTCCCCACCGAGATCAAGCATGGGTCCCCACGGATCCTTGCGTTCAACGAGGACAACCAAGAGGAGCTTCACAACGACGACTTGCTGCTGCTCGATGGACTACGTCGCCGTGCCGCCCTCCGAGCGGCAAAGTACCAACAAGACCTGCGCCGCTACCACAGCCGCCACATACGGCCGCGCACCCTCGAGACAGGCGATCTCGTCCTCAGGAGGATCCTCTCCAGAGAAGGCCTCCACAAGCTCTCACCCATGTGAGATGCCCCTACAGGGTCGCGCACATCGCCAGGCCTGGCGCGGTGCGGCTCGAGACGGAAGACGGCGATCTAATCAAAAATCCATGGAACATCGAGCACCTACGCAAGTTCTACCCGTGATCACATCGCGTCAGGCATTTTTTGTCTCAAGAGGGAAGAACGCGTCTTCACCTCCCAGCTTCACCAAGCTTTCCCTTCACGAGGGCCATCTCCACTGAGAGTTTCCTATAACGCGCTGCCACGGTCCGCGGGAAGCCTCAGCCACTCCATGTGGAACCCCATGCCCAGACATGGCGGACTTTGTCTTGGCCTCGCCAAGTGTAATGAACAATTTCAGGTCATCATGAACCTATTGCGCTCCGGCGCCGTTATGTAATATTGCTTGGTGAGTTTGCTTTCTTACATTTCATTCACGCTCACATTTTTCCCCATGCGCACCTCGCGAGCGGGGGCTGAGCACGGTGCCTGTGTCTCGGGAGCATCCCAGCAGCGTCGTAAAATCCAAAGGATCCGAGCTCTAACTCGTGGCTCTCCGCCCACGACCGTTATCTCACCAAAGAGCTCTAACTCATGGGTTAGCTCCCATGCACGTCACCTCACCAAGGACCTTGGTGCTTATTCTCCTCATGAGATACCCATGAGGAAATCTATGAGCGCGCATGAGTTGTACAACTATGCCTTGCTTGTGGGTTCGCCTCTCTCTCTCTCCAACACAGGGAACAAGACGCCTTGCAGGGCTCCAAAAGCTCCAAGCCAGTCTCAGGCAGCCTCGAGAGGGAGAACACCTCACCAGGAGCACAACACCCTCTACAAAGCAGGCGTCTCGCTAGAGCTAAGTCCAGAACTTACGCCTCATGAGTTCTTTTTCCCTCCGCTGGTTTTGTCGCCCCTCGAGCCTCTCTTTTCTCTCTTACGCCTCATGGGCTGCTTGCACATCAAAGGGGAGCCCCTGAGCATCGCGCCTCGAGGGCTCTTACCTCTCTAAGCCTTATGCACCCCCCGACCTTGTCGAGCCCTGACTCTGGCATACCGAAGCGGCGGTGCTATTTGTGCTAAGAGCAGGGTCCTAACAACGTAGAGCGAAAAAGACATGAGGGAACAGATAAAAGGCCTCCTGAGGGGCACCCACACTTGCACAAAGTTAAAGTATCTTTACAAACCAGCACGAAATAAAAGTGACAATCTTAAGATAACGGGTGCCCTTGGCACATCTCTCTACAGGGGCAACCTAAGCAGCGGGGTTGTCGTCGTCGCCGTCGACGTCCTCGTCGTCCACCTCCTCAGCACCAGCCTCGTCGTCGCTCTCCTCAACCTCGACCCTCTTGAAGCGTTGAGTGTACTTCTCCACGTCGTCCCACACCGAGGCGTCCAGCTTCTCGGCGAGCTCCTTCTCTAGAGGCTCCATCACAGACGCGAAATCGAAGCCGGGTGGAGGTGTGCAAGGTTGGCGAAGACTTGGCCGATCGCGACGCCAAGGAGCTCGCGGCTCTCGGTGTCAACCAAGTCGTCGAGGTTCGTCACGACCTCTTCAAACTTGGTGAGGAGCTGCTCGAAGAAGCCAAGGTAGACGGCGACGTCCTGGTTCCCCTCGGCAGAGAGCCTGGGGGCATCGGTCCCCAGGCGGCCCGCGACAGCGCGCGCGCGCCTCACCAAGGAAGCGAACATGCGCTCCCGCTGGCGCGACAAGACCTGCGCAGCCAGAGCGCTCCGCCGAGCTTCCTCGACGAGTTCCACAACAGGCCCCACCTGCTGTTGCATCTCGTTCATGTCCTGTGTCAAGGAGGCGAGGTCCTGCTCTGCGTGCTTCCGAGCCTCCACTGCGTCATGAAGGCGGGAGTCAAATCGCTTCTCCCGGGCCTCAAGCTCCCTAATGTGGGCCTCGAGCTCGTTGCGTCTCTTTGTGAAGCGGGCCTCCTGCTTCTTGGCCTTGTCCGCGAAGTCCTTCCTGCAATTGTCGCGGAAGAGCTGCTCCTTGGCCTCAAGCTCCCTAGAACGCCTCGTCTTGAGTGACTTTGCTCTCGCGGGACTCCAGGTGCTCCCGCTGCGCGGACTGATCCTTCTCGATTTGTTCGACCTGTTCCTCGCGCTTGCGTAGCTCGGTTTCGCGAGCATCAAGTTCTGCCCCGCGCTGCACCAACTGGTTCTCACGGACACGCAGGTCCTCGCGGAGCTTCTCCAGGCCTTGCCGCGCGGTCTCCGACTCGGCAATGATTCCCGCCTCGCGGTCTAGGAGCTCCTTGTGCTTGGTGGAGACCGCCGCCTCGCGCGCCGCCAGCTCCTGATGCTTGGCCTCCGTCTCCGCCTCGAGAGCCTCGCGCTTAGCGCTCAGGACCGCAAGGGTCTCCTCGACCTCGCGGACCACGCTGAGGCAGATCTCTTCAGCAGAGCGCAGCGCCGCCTCGCGTTGCGCCTGGGCTGCCTCGTCCTTCCGACGGCAGCGCTCCACGGTCTCTTGGAGGCAAGCCCAGCCCCGCGCAAGCTCGGTGACCTCCTCCGCCCTGGTGCGGTCTTCCTCAGCGAGCTGGGGCTCGAGCCCATCGAGCACCTCCCTCGCCGAGCAAAGGACGGCCTCTCGACGAGCCGCGGCAGGGCGCCGACCCAGCAAGGCTAGGGCCCACGATTCTCCAGAGGGCCTGGAAGCACCAGCGCCTGCTGAGGACTCCAGGGCATCGCGCCTTGGGCTCTGGGTGACCTCAAGGCGCGCCTGGGGGCTCTGCTGGGAGCCTCCCTCTTCTTCCATGCAAGGGGCCTTCTGGGGGCTCTGGCGAGAGCCCCCCTCACCTTCTGCGCTGGGAGCCTTCTGGGGGCTCGAGGCGCCCCCATCATCAGCTCCGCCACTTCCCTGCCCCTGGGGAGCACCCTCCACCTCCTCAGGAGCAGGGTTGGCCTTCTCTGCTGAGGCCGTCCCCGCGGCAGCCTCAGCGCCCACCGTAGGCCCTCGAGGCCTGAGCTCGGTGGAGGCGACGGCACCGTGGTGTCCTCCATGTCAACGTCAGCATGCGTCTCTGTAGACGCAGCTGTTCCCGCTGTGCCCTCCTTCGCAGGCGGCGTGGTCCTTGCCGTGTCCACCTCCAGCGTCTTCTCTTGCTGCGCGGGAGAAGCGTCAGGCCACGAAGGCGGCGGCGTCGTCACCCCAGCCTCCTCCTCCCCCTCCTCGTGGCGCTCCTCCGCCCCAAGAGGTGGTGTCGCAGCCTCTGGAGAGGAAGCGGTGGCCTCGTGGTGCACCTCTTCAGTTGTGGGCGTCGCGGACGCCGCGGCAGAGCCGGAGATCTCTCCAAGTCGCCGGAGCCTCCGCCTCTTTGGCTCTCGGTGCGTCTGGAGAGGAAAAGACTCAGAAACCCCTCGAGAGGCATACACCAAGAACAGCATCAAACAGGAAAGGGAGTGCAAAAACTTATGCCGCGGTGTCGACCCACTTCCTCTTCTTCCGCTTCGCGGGCGGAGCACTGGGCCCCGCGCTCGTCCGCGCCTCTGTCTCCTCCTGGGCCCCGGCGTTCCTATCATGGATCGCCTTGGAGCGAGGCTCGCAGTGGCCTGACGAAGCATCGCCATCGTCGCACTCCTCCTCCCCCTCAACACGCCGCGAGGGGGCAACCACGAACTCGTCGCCGCTGCCTGAGGAGACCTCGTGAACCTTAGCCTCAGGCGCCGCACTCTTCGAGGCGCTTGAATTCCCCGTCGAGGAAGCAGTGTTTCCCGAGGCGCCGGTAGCGCCCGCATTGGACTCCGCGGGTGTCTCCGTCGTCTCCTCGTCGCCCTCAACTGGAGCCCCCTGCGCCGCAGACTCCGGGTCCTCGCGAGGCCGACGTGCCCCTTAGGCACCAGGCCCCACTGATCGAACTTCGGCATCGCCTGCACATGCGAGACGCGGCGCCCGAGATCGATCCGATGAAGCGGCACAGTCTGGTCAGTGGGCACGGGGATGTCTGGAGACGTGAAGAGAGTCTCCATGAGGGCGTGCAATTCCTCCTTCGTATAGAGGGTAGTGCTCAGGCGCATCTTGTCCCTCTGGTTGGAGTACAGCCACATCGTGTCCGCGTGCCTCTGGAGCGGAGCGATGTGGCGCCTCACGAAGTCCTTGGCCACCATCTGCCCGGTGAGGCCAGCCTCGCGGAGGTCCCTCAAGCGCCTCACCACAGGGCCAAGCGTCGCGCCCTTGAGCCCTTTGGAGGCCCAGCTCGCCCTCTTCGTCGGAGGCGCTTCAGGCAGCTCGAAGAAGGCGCTCTGGCTCCCGAACTGCATGAGGAACCAGCGCTTGCGGAAGTCCTCCACCTTCTTCGTCACGCTGGTCACGATGTTCTCGCCGTTCTGTGCGATGGGGATGTAGACACCCTTCATGCCGTCGGTGATGCGGAAGGACACGCACCCTGACCGCTCCTTATTCGCCGTGAACCGGAGCACGTAGAAGCTGCGGAAGAGGTCCACCGAAGGCGGAATGCCGATGTACGCCTCGCTGAGGTAGGCGAAGATGGCGAGGACGAGGATGGAGTTAGGGTGGAGATGGAGAACCTGGATCTGATAGCGCTCCAGGACCGCCAGAAAGAAATCGGAGAAGGGAGGAACGAGGCCGGCGAAGAGAGAGTGCATGAAGATGGGGTAGAAGCTGCGTGGGAGTTGCCCGCGCGCTTGAGCACGGGTGGCGCCGTGCTCGTTGGTCTTCGAAGCCGCCATGTGGCGCACCTTGTCTAGCTGCGCCT
Organism: Poa pratensis; assembly: GCA_947311845.1. NCBI lineage: Eukaryota > Viridiplantae > Streptophyta > Magnoliopsida > Poales > Poaceae > Poa > Poa pratensis. The sequence continues at coordinate 13,735,512 of CAMZMU010000113.1, forward strand.
CCGTCTCGAAGCGGGAGCCGCTCAGAGCCGGCTCGAAGTCGCCGTCCCGTGCGCCTCAGCGGACTCGCCGCCCTGCGCCACTGCCTTGCCCTTCGAAGCAGCGGTGGCTTTCTTGGGCGCCATTGCAGCAAAGTCGCGAAGGAGGAGATTGGGGATTGAGCGCTGGGAGGAAGAGGATAAAAGGGGAACGAATGAAGCGATGGCCGCCTGCGCCGAGCTCTTCGCCTTATATCGGCTCATCGAGCCGTAACAGGGACGTGGCGGGACCCACCACCATGCCCGTTACTTCAGACGAGATCGTGGGATCGTGCCCGGCCGTAGCGCTCCACGTGTCTCGAGCTTCGCAGGCTTCTTTGGGCCCACGACGATTCGCCTCCGCCTGAGGAGTTCCAACGTGCCCATCGCGGGCCCGGGGGCTACTGTCGGCCCATTGGAAACCAGGGTGTCATGGGCCGGCCTGCCACAGCCCTCGAACGCTCCGCAGGAATTTCTGCTATGGACCAGACGTTCAGTCTGGCGAGCCTCGCGAGGCATGTTCCCTCGCGAGGGCTTATTTGCTCAACGAGCATTTCTGCTAAGGACCAAACGATCGGCCTGGAGGCCTCGAGAGGGACCTCTGCTCGAGAAGGCCTCTCCTAGAAGACCTTCAGGCCCTGGCGCGTCTCCGCGCCGCCCTCGGGAGGTTTTTCCTCGCGAGAAGTCAACGGCTACAGAACCTCGACGAGGGTTCAGGCCTCGCGGGGTTCCTTCAAGTGGAAGCAAGCTCCTGCGCCGCTGCAGAGCGCACATGGGCTCTGCGCCTGCCGCAGAGTGACGCGCGCGCCTGCGCGTGATGACGAAGACGCCGCAGTTGCCATTCTCGTGTATAAAGTGGTCAAAGGAGCTGCGGCAAGTAAAGCGGACTCCAAGACTTGCCAAATTGGTGATAAAGCGGCCGGCCGCCGCTACGCTCCAACTGCGATGTCACTGTGGGGCGCGCCCCAAAGCTCTGCAGCGCCAGCCCACCGTCCTGGTTAGACGGTGGCTTTTTCTGCCAAGACGACGTGCTCCCTGCCATGGACCGTGTCCATGGACGCCCCCGACGCAGTGCGCTGTGCTCCAGTTCGGCGGCATTGTGGTATCCCTTCCCGCCGGAGGGTTTCGGGGAAGAGGACCAAGCCCAGTATATAAGGAGCCAGTGTACGACCTAGGAGGGGGATCCCGCATTCGACAACTCATTCCACAACCAAGGAGCTACGTCTAAGAAGAAGGCGGAGCTCATTCCACCATAGTCCACCATAGCCACAGCAGTGCCCTCGGCAAGCACACTTGTACTGTGAACCTCTCCAAGCAGTGCAATACATCTTAGTAGGACGTAGGGCTTTTACACCTCACGGTGGGCCTGAACCTGGGTAGCGGCTCGTGTCACCTCTCTGTCGCGATGTTCCTCACCGAGCTCGACGAGCACCGTCGCCGAGGTTGTTGAGGATTGTTTGACGTTGTGTTCAGCCCCTTACTCGTTTCCTGGCTCTTGAGAGACACCCTAGTTCCTGGGACTAGTCTCCGACAGGCTATTCGAATAGTTTTATACTCTGCAGAGTTAGCACGCTTTTCCCACATTCATCCGGCAACTCATCGTGTCAGCCACGTCTCGCCATACAGGGTGTATGCGAAGTAAGCCGCCGACCATAGCCTGTCCTTTGCTCATGCTAGTATAGGATCCTACCGCTACGAAATTATCATTCTTTCCATCGACACCAGTCCAGATTCCCCGTCGGGAAACCTAAGTGTGAGGACTCGTAGTTCTGCCCGGCGAGCGAACCCTTCAATCCCCCATCCTCAGATGCCAGGACCCAGGTCAGGGGGTAGGTCGCCATGACCATCCCCTCATGGAACGAGGTCATCCTCGTTGTTGAGGCATCCCATACTAATATGAGCAAATTATATGACTACGCCCTTTTCCCATATGTGGGTAAATGTGGTCGCACAGGGTATCGGCTGGTTGACGTAAGTACAAGGACACACTGTGCATTTTCAAAAACACTTCCATTCTCCACTTCTCCATTCCAATACCGACATCTCGACATTCCATAATCGCACAAGTATTTCCAAAGGAGTTTTGAATAAACCATGTTTATTTTTCCCAACCTATAATTTTTATAAACTGTCTTATATTTCTACATAGGGTGGCAAAATAATATCCATATACTTTTTGAAAAGGTTTTGTAAATCTTTGCTTTAAAAGTAAAACATATTATCAAAGTAGATGCATATATTTGGGGTGCAAGCTCAGAGAGTAGCTTGCCTTGCTCGGCAAAGTGGACTTGGTCTTGATCTTCAGATTCAACAAACTCTCCTTCCTCGATAAATCCGACAGCGTTCTCGTCTAATTAATAAACAAACAAATACAAACAAACAATCACTAAACTACTCAAGTAATCATCTCAACATAACAATCATAAACATCACAAATAGCTACTGCACACATCAAACCATACAATTTGGTTTCAAAATAATTGAATTAAACATTATTTAATTAGGTCTAGATTATGACAGAAACTTCTTAAACATGTTTAATTCCACAACTTAAGTTCTGTTGGTCACAAAAATACAAACTAAATTTCTACACAAAGCTACTAATGTGTAGAAGACAACCCAATTTGATTTGGATTAATTGGAGTTACCAAACTCCCTACACAAATGTTTTAATCCAGTAACTTAATAATCAAGTTTTAGCTACCAATTAAGTTCTGTTGCTCCTAAAATTAAATACTTTTAGGGGTAACTAAACATGAATAAATGTGATCTAAAAAAATTGGCCCTAAATCATTTGGGTTAACTATTAAACATATTTCAATGTTTTAGTGCAGAAGGGTGTTCAAACTTCAACTTAATACTAAACAATTAATACTGCACAAATAATTCTACCAAAATTAGGGAAGCTAATACATGGCAGTGCTAAGCTAACAAAATTGGTTTGGAATTATTTGGACTAACAGAGTATCAGAAACAAACAAGTTTAGAATTTAAACCTTCTGTAGTATTTTTAATAATACATTTTAACTATTTATTTAAATGACATGAGACCACTTGGGTTGGTTAAACAATTTCATAAGCTTTCAAGAACAATTGAGTTTGATTTATTTGGATGTATAGATCTCAAGTTATTGATTTTCTAAGTTAGGTCCAGTACTGTTTTTCAGTATTTCAATTTAATACAGAAATTCGAGTTATGGATAATGTTCAAAACTATGACATGTGGGGCCTATGCGTCAGCGACACAGTGCACGCATGGAAATTAATAAAAACCTGACGTGTGGGGTCCACACGTCAGTGACTATTCTAAACGAAACGGTAAGCTGCCATTGGATCAAGATCCAACGGCTCGCGTGCGTCGCAGCTCCGGCGACCAAGAACAAGCGGCGCTGTCGCGCCGGCGACGGCGAGGTGGATGGATCTCTCACCTAGGGGGCTCGGGAAGTCGCGGCGACGACGCAGATCGACGGCGGAGGCTCGAGGAAGGTGCTGGTGCGAGTTGTACTTGCTGGGGAGGGCTGGTTCGTCGACGGCAAGCTCCTGAACTTCCTCGGGTACGGGCAGCAACTCCGGCGAAGCTTCACGGCGCGTCTGTGCACGAATAAGATGGCAAAAAGGGCTCGGGTGAGTGCAGGGAGAGACAATTTATTTTATTGTGAAGGAAAACAATTTCTCATTGTCACATTATTTTCTTGCTTTGCTTTTTATTTTATTTCTCTTCTTTTCTTCATGTCTTTATTTAGAGCAAGCAACACACAATTAGCAAGAAATAAACAACACAAGCCACAATATGAGATCAACACATATAATTTAGCAAAAGTTTTTGTTGGCTCTCATTTTTGGAATAATAATACTGATTAATAATTTTGGGATGTTACAGGGGAGATCCATGAGAGCCTCCCCAAGCTTAAGCTCTTTACTCTTCTTGATCCTATTATATCACTCTTCTCTCTTGACCGTTGAAAACTTCCGCCACACCAAACTCAAAGTAAATATCATTAGAGGGTTAGTGCATCAATCAAAAACTCACATGTTCTATTAGAACGCAATATGACCGTTACTTTAAACATTAACTGCTGTCACCGATGTTATGTGAAGCTCTTCCACCTAAAAAAAGAATTCCACCCAACACTAGTAAATAGAGAATGCAAAATAAAAGACATAATCTGTCTAAAACAGAATAGTCCGCGAAGATGAATTTTTTCGAGACACTTAAGTTGCTCAGATCGAAAAAATTTGAACTAACGAAAAAAGCGTACATACATCAGGATTACGCACAACAATTTGCAGATTAAAATCACATTTCTATGAATTTATAATTTTCGTACAGTGAACAGCAAAAATCTGTTTCTGCGCAGCAATCAAAATCTAGCATCATCTTATCATTAGAGACTCTTCTTGGCACAACAATGCGAAAAAGTAGAGATACAAAGGAGTTGGTACAGAAGTAAACAAGTTCCTTGACTCAATAAAAAGAAAAAATGTAGAAATAAAATAATGGGTTGCCTCCCATAAGCGTTTTTCTTTAACGCCTTTTAGCTAGGCACAAAGTATGCATCAAGTATTACCAAAGACATTGAAATCTCCCAACCTTTCAGTGGGATCATCTTTCTTAATTGGGAAGAAAAACCTTCGATTAATAGGAGCATTAAATTTCATAAACCCATACCTTGCATTGATAAATCCTCCATTGCTTTTTAAAAAGGACCTTCCAAGGACAATATTATTAGGAGATTTTGCAAGAATCATAAAATTCACAGGGACGGTCTTATTTTGAATAGTAATCTTAACATCATTTATAATCCCTATACTTTTTGTGATCGTCCCATCAGCATGAAAATGAAAAACAGGGTAATTAACCATATTATCATAATTTAGTAAATCATAGACCATTTTGGGCATAATGGACATTGTAGAACCAAGATCACAGTAGGCGCGAAATTTCTCACTACCAATACTTATCTCAATGAATGGTTCCCAATCATTTTTTAACTCGACTAGGGGTTGTTCCTTATGGTTATAGCTCAAAGTTAATTCATCAAGCGACTTCTCTATCTTTTATAACTTAGTGAACATCCCACTTTCATCTATCATGCGAAAAATTGATAATCCATTCAAAATTTTATAAGCTTTTGCTGCATCATATTCAGAGAAAGTTTCTCCTACCATAACATCTAGAGCATTCTGATATAGAGAGAATAAGCCATAGTAGAAAAAAATTATAAGGACTCCCAAATCCATCTTGGGTTGCACTTTCTTGTGCAATTCAAGCATTCTCCCTCAAGCCTTTTTAAATGTTTCTCCACTTTTCTGTTTAAACGTAATAATTTCTCCTACAGGTGGTACGACAGTAAAAGGAGCAGGGCTAGACATGATAACTCAAAAATAAACTAGATGCAAGTAACTAATTTTTTTGTATTTTTGATAATTTAAAGCAAACAAGATAAAATAAAAGTAAACTAAGCAAGACAAAAAAAACAAGTAAAGAGATTGGAAGCATGAGACTCCCCTTGCTGAAGTCTTCTATCTCCCCGGCAACGGCGCCAGAAAAATAGCTTGATGACGTGAAACACACGTTCGTTGGGAGACCCCAAGAGGAAGGTATGAAGCAGTGTAGCAGCAAGTTTTCCCTCAGTAAGAAACCAAGGTTGTCAGATCCAGGAGGAGTAGGAGCACTTCAGAAGGTTGTTGGTGGCGCCGTTACTCGATCACCAACGTAGAACCTACACACAACACAATCAAACTACTTTGCCCCAACGAAACAGGAAGGTTGTCAATCTTTCCGGCTTGTTGTAACAAAGGATTAAACGTATGGTGTGGAAAATAGTATTTAATTGTAGGAAGTAAAAGAGAACAATTGTTTGCAGTTGGTGGTTTTATCAGTGTAAAAGAATGGACCGGAGTCCACAGTTCACTAGTGGTGTCTCTCCATAAAGATAAATAACATGTTGGGTAAACAAATTACAGCTGGGCAATTGATAAAATAGTGAGCGCATGACAATGCATATAAATGACAAAATGACTACCATGATATTTAATTGGGCACTACGACAAGATACATAGACCGTTATCCAACCGCATCTATGACTAATATTCCACCGTCAGGTTAACATCCATGTCCCCCATTGGTATTAAGTTGCAAGCAATGGATAATCGCATAAAGTAATGTGCGTAATGTAAACAAATACATATGACCGTAGACATAGCATTGTTATGTTATCCCTATTGGTAACAGCACATCCACAACCTTAGACGTTGCTGTCACTCGCCCAGATTACTGGAGGCATGAACCCACTATCTAGCATAAATACCCCCTCTTGGAGTTACAAGTATCTACTTGGCCAAAGTATCTACTAGTAACGGAGAGCATGCAAGATCATAAATAACATGTAACATAGATTAATAATCAACTTGATCATAGTATTCAATATTCATCGGATCCCAGCAAACACAACATGTAGCATTACAATAAGATGATCTTGATCATGTTAGGCAGCTCACAAGATCTAAACATGATAGCATAAACTGGAGAGACAACCATCTAGCTACTGCTATGGACCCGTAGTCCAAGGATGAACTACTCATGCATCACTCCGGAGACAGGCATGGCAATGTAGAGCCCTCCGGTGATGATTCCCCTCTCCGGCAGGGTGCGGGAAGAGCTTCAGAACCCTTCCGGGCTAGGGTTGACGACGACGGCGCCTCTTGAACTTTTCGTGGAATATGACTCGGCTATTTAGGGCTTTCCAGACGGGAGGAATAAATAGGCGAAAGGCGGCGTCGGAGGCCATCCGAGGGGCCCACACCACCCTAGGGCGCGGCAGGCAGGGGGACCGCGCCCAGGCATGGTGTGGCTGCCTCCTGGCGCTTCTCCGTCTCTCCTTTGGACTCCGTGGACGTGTCGGTGAAATAGGGACCTCCGTTGATTTTCGTCCAATTCTGAGAATATTTCCTTAATAGCTTTTCTGAAATACAAAAACAACAGAAAACATGAGCTGGCTCTGTGGCATCTTGTTAATAGGTTAGTCCCAGAAAATGAATAAAAATGATATGAAGTGTATGTAAAACATGTAACAATTGGTATAATATCAACATGGAACATCACAAATTATAGATACGTTTGAGACGTATCACGCTCCCCGACCTGGAGGCCCCGCGTCGCCCCTGCCGCGAGAGGGAAAGATGCCCCGCCGCCACCGACGCCGCCCGGGCTTTGCCCAGCGACGCTCTCCGGCGGCGGCAGGGGGAGAGGAGAGAGGAGGTGGGGACCGGAAGTGGCGGCTAGGGTTTAGCTCGCCCTGCCGCTCGCGGGAGCGGCCAGGACGAGGCGTTCTTTTGGTTTCGTCTCTTCCAATTCCTCTTTCTCCATATTCACATGTATACAAATATATATTGACACGTTTTAGTGTGTATGTTAACTCATTTTAGTCCGTATCTAGACAACATGTGAAACACTTAAAATATCTTATCTTTAGAAACAGAGAGAATACTTAATAACTAGTTGACTGTCCATAATAAGTTGTATAGTTTTTCATGAAAAATCAAACATTACTATCTTTGACCAAGATTGTAGATAATATTATTAACAATTACAATATCAAATCAATACCATTAGATTCATCATTAAATATATTTCATTTTCTTCTTATTTCAAACAATAGTTTTTTCCTAAAATCCTGGTCAAAGTTAGTCAAGTCAGGAAAAACTATACACCTTATAACAAGGAATAGAGGGAGTACTGATTATTGAAAATATGACAAACGATTGTTAGAATTCATGAACATGTGGAATGAAATTTAGCTCGATGATTTACGTAGATGAAACTCTGGTCTTTTTTGTCTTGAAAATGGCTGTCAGTCTTGACTATTGAGTGAACTGGCGAGTACGGGAATGTTAGCCCGGTCTTGCTTGCTGGACTAGCTTTGACCCTAACCCTTTCTGTCATTAACTGTGGCTTAACCACTGCGTGACCAAAAGGTATAAAAGTGTTTTTTATTTTTTAATACTAATAAAAATGCTTTAACCTCGTAAAATTGATAAAAAAATCATTTGAAATTAGAAAATTACAAATAATATATAAAAATATTCAAAACAACTATATTATGGGCCAGTTAGACTTGGGCCATCCAGTGGACCAAATTAGACCTAGATCACCGATGGTTGTACGCATGATGACTCGTTAATGGGCTAAAATAATTCGGGCCGCCAATTAATAAAGTTCTAGGTCGCAAATATGTTGAGTTGTGTTGCCAGGTAGCACTGAGCGAATTCGCAAAAGTGTTGCCATTGGAAATGAGTATTCCTGAGATCATGTGATCGATCCTAGGTCAAAATTATCATCCTTTGTTTTTTTTTTTTGAATTTTCCATGTATATATAACCAGAGCCAGCAAGCCGACTCATTAAAAACCTTTCAGTCCCCTTAGGTACCCTGGAAGGAAAAGAGTGCGTCAAGTACTTGTTGCTCAACTAGGTTCAAATAGTGTTATATCGTTTAGAACATCGGTAATGATAAACCCAGGGGGTTCATCATCCCAAAAACTACCAGAATTGGAATCATAAGCTACTCTAGCTAGCTTATGTGCTACACAATTTGCTTCACGATTACAATGTTGGACTGAAATGCCTCCAATTCTTCTTGCCTTCTGGAAACAATCTGCTAAGATAGCCACATATGGACTTCACACGTCGATGACACCATTGAAAGCTTGAACTAGTTTCAAGGAGTCAGTTTCAATAATAACCGGGGCAGAACTCAGATTTTCAACGAGTTGTAGACCGTTTTGAAGTGATATGACCTCTGCTGTAGTGGCATCCAGGAGGTGATGCGCAATGCAGCTAGAGCCCGCCACAGCTTCTCCTCTGTAATTTTGTAGAATGGCAGCAGTAGCTCCTGTGCCATTCAGAAAGAAACATGCATCAATATTTAACTTGTATGAATTAAGAGGCGGTTTTACCCATTTGATTTCCTATGGGGGAGCAAGGTTCTCAGCTCTTGTATAATTCGTTGCCAATGCCAGAATCGAGAAAGCTGAACATTGAGGTTGTGCCACTTGCTCTCCCTTTACAATTTCTCTCCTTTGCCACCAGATGTACCAGGATGCCACAATGACTGCTTCTTTCAAGCCAATATGTCCCAAATGAGCTGGGGTAGTGATAACCCACAAGTATAGGGGATCGCGTGTAGCCTTTTCGATAAGTAAGAGTGTCGAACCCAACGAGGAGCTAAAGGTAGGATAAGTATTCTCTCAAGTTCTATCAACCACTGATACAACTCTACGCACACTAAACGTTTGCATTATCTAAAAATAAAACTACGGTAGCAATACGGGTATGAGAGGTAGTTTTGCAAGATAATAAATACAAGAAAGTAAATGTTAGTGCTGCAGCAATAAAATACACTAAGTAACCATATACTAACAGTACCATGAGTGTGGAAAAGTGGTGGTAATTGTGGTGGCTTTGTCCAAGATTAATTAGTGAAGGTACTTGGTTCATTGTCTTCGATGCAGTTTTCTATGTGGGAGAGGCTAAATATACATGCACTCCACTACTTGGGATTACAAGTACTATATGATTGGATTGTTAGAAAGCATCCGCAAATACTAACAATGCATTAAGGTTTCCCCAACCATAGCCTTAAGTTCAAGGTCCTCTTACTCCCATACGTGCAACTAATCGGTTCGCGTTCTCAGGTTTCTGTCACTCCGGCAGAACTTCCCCCGCTTCGTTACAAATACTACCAACCCTAGGGTGTTTGATCCATGCGCGCACAATATAATGGACACCAAAGGACAGCACCATATAGACATACAACTCTAATGAACCTCATGCATTCAATTAAGCAATCAAAAGACAAATAAACTACGGAAACATGATGTAAATCATAGGATAAATATTATAGCATCAAACACCATGTTTACATAGGACGGTACAGAGGTTTGTGGGAGGATGAACCACTGAATACAAGGAGGAGATGGTGATGGAGATGGCGGTGAAGACGGCGGAGAGGGCAGCGCGGCGCAGGGCGGCGGCGGCGGCGCGGGGAACTCCTTTCCCCGCCGCCGGCAAGCTTGGGGAGCGCCGCCCCTTAGCCTCCCTCCTTCATGGCTTCTTGGGAGCCCTCCCCCATGGAGATGGGATCCATGGGGGAGGCAAAAACGTGGCTTTTGGTGGCTGAAATTCGTGGGTGGAGGAGTCCTCCACGAATTAGGTTTCCTCCCTTTATATATCTTCTCGGATTTCCGTCACCCCCTTTTAGGGTTCCACCAAAACGGGCCTACAGGCCGCGTCCGAACTCCGATTGGGCTGATCTCGGGCTTAAAATCTTCGTATGGAAAATTGTGACAACTTTCGTAACGCCATCTTACGTCATCTTCGAGGGTCAAACTGGCAATCTTCGTAAAAAGTTCTCAGACAGATTTCAGGAAAGTCCCAATTCGACTCCAACAAGGTTTCCTCTTGTATTCTTGATAATTTCTACACATCAAAGAGTAAAACAAGAACATTGTGCACTTTTGCAACTATTAGTAGGTTAGTCCAAATAAATAATAAACTTAATATAAAACAAGTGCTAAAAGCATAAAAATGGCATGAAACAATCAAAAATTATAGATACGTTTTGGACGTATCAACATCCCCAAGCTTAATTCCTGCTCGTCCTCGAGTAGGTAAATGATAACAAAATAATTTTTGATTGTAAATGCTATGATCAGGTCTTTAACAATTGCATGATGTATGGATAATAAAACTTAGCAATCATGTTTCCTAATGAAAAGTATCAACGAACTAAGAGCTTATAACATGAAATTTATAAACATCAACAAGATTGTAATGACCATAATAAAGCATGATAGAGTGGTATCTCGCTTGCCCTTAATTGTGGAGCAAAACATAAATGCCAAGGCACCTCTGAAGTTCAAGTGAAGACTAGATATAGAGATATCAAAGATAAAAGCATCATGTTATACCTCAATTAATCGTATTCTGGGACAAGCACATTACACTAAGAACGACAGCTATGCTCTCGAAGAAGTGCTCAAAGAAAGGATGGTGACTCAACATAAAAATAAAAGATTGGCCCTTCGCAGAGGGAAGCAGGGATTAACACGTGCTAGAGCTTTTTTTTTAAAAACAGAGGTAAAAATGTTTTGAGAGGTGTTTGTTAATTGTCAACGAATGGTAGCGGGTGAGAACAGTATTCTACCTGTCAAACGGACTTTTAAGAGCGGCTCCCATGAAGGACGTTATTTCTACCAGCAAGGCAGATCATCCCTCTTTCTCTTTGGTTTACACACATTCAGGTATTTCACTGTTTGTCATTGCTTACTGATGAATCAGGGCAAAAGTGTGAAGAGAATTAATTGGTTAAAGTTGTAATTAATTGGGACTGGGCACCCCGTTGCCAGCTCTTTTTGCAAGTTATTGGATAAGCGGATGTATATGCCACTAGTCCAGGTGTAAAAGTCCATTTGACAAATAGAATAAAGAATAACCACACTAATTCCTCATGAGCTAGTAAACATTGACACAAAAAGAGAAATATTTTGAAGGTTTTAAAGGTAGCACATGCAAATTTACTTGGAATGGCTTGAAATACCATGCATAGGAATTTTTGGTGGACTCTTTGGGATAACTTGGTTTTAAGGATTTGGATGCACGAGCAGCATTCCCGCTCAGTACAAGTGAAGGCTAGCAATAGACTGGGAAGCGACAACCACGAGAGCGATAACGGTCATAATCATGCTTGCGACAAAATAAAATTAACGGAGGCATAAAAACGATACTAAAACTCTGAGGCAAAATAGATCATCAAGGCTTAATTGACTTTTATTTTTCAGTCATAACATGTGTGAGCATGTGCCAAGTCGATTCAAGTGAATTATTCAGAGGAGGATACCACAATACCATACCATTTATGAACAGGACAATGCATGTTGATATCAAAATAACATAATATGCACTATTAGCTAGTTGAGACTAACCATAAGAAAACATAAACTACTAAACAGTATTATTCACACATCATTTTTAAGTTTCAACAAGTAATCCATTAACCAAGTAAACATTGAAAACAGAGGATAAATAAAATATGTGACGATCCACTTATTAATGTAACTGGTGTTTGATGCTAAGATAAATAGATAATAAAATACAGCCGCTTCAAGTTTAGTTAAGTTCCTATGTTGCTCAAAAAACAAAGTTTAAAGGTTTGCAAACCGTGGGGTTATTGATGAAGAGGGATGCGGGGACATCCCCAAGCTTATGACTTTGGTAATTCTTCAATATTCCATAGTTTGGTGTTCCTTCATTCTCTGTGAAAAAACTTCAACACAAAAACTTTCCCATTCTTTTCTGCGGTTAGACATTAGTACAATAGATAATATTTCCCAAGTGCTACTATTAAACCAAATAAAATTTTGTTTTTAAGTTACAGAAAGGTTGCTTAAATGGCCAACTTATAAATGAAAGGTAAGAACCATTAAAAATCAAATGAAAACGAAAAGAGGCCACTCTTGCAACAAAAGTCAGAATCTGTCCAGAAAAACAGCAGCTGGAAAACGCAATTTTTAGGTGCACTTAAACATGCCCGAAATTTTAGCCAATTTTTGTACATGCAGAGGATTAGGTGCTACAACATCAGTAATTTTTTCGTGATTTTTAGAGCTTCCAGTAAAATATGAAAAATCGCGCAATAAGCAGTAGATACCGAAAACAGAAAATCACTTTTTACATATGTATCAACTAAGCTAAATGGATAAAACTTGGTACTTTATTTTTGATAAACTAAGAAACCAGAGGCTAAGCAAGACCTAAACATGCTAGCTACAGCAAGGAAAACTCTAAATAAAAATCAAAAGTAAAACCCAAATAAAATTAAAATAAAGAACCAAACAAAGAAGCAAAACAAAAGAAAATATTTTTGTTATTTTGAATTTATAAGTGAAAGTAAAGAAGCAATCGAAACCAAATAAGGAGCCTAATAAAACTAAAGAAGGTAAAACCAAGACATATAAAAGCAATTATAATACAAGTTAAGACAATACATATCATGTGGACGGGTAATATAGAGTATGAACGAGACAACCTCATGTTAGTTGATGAATAGGGGGATGACTCGGGCATCCCCAAGCTTAGATGATTGTATCTTCTTGAATATGTTCTTGGGATGCACCTACACATCCCCAAGCTTGAGCTCTTGCGTCTTCTTATTCATCTCATATCACCATATTGATTAGATCTTATAAGCTACATCCACATAAAACTTCACAAAACTCATTAGTAGGGTTAGTACTCATTAAATAAAATCCACTCATGTTCAAGCATTGACAAGTTTTATAATTTTACTCAACATTAGCCACTGTATATACTAAGGTGTTCATGATTTCCGTTGTCCGTCGAAAAACTAATGAAACTAACAACACCAAGTACAATATTGAATAAACAAAGAAATCTGTCAAAACTGAACAGTCCGTAAAGATGGCATTCAACGAGATAGTTAAGTAGCTCAAATCGAAAAACTTTAGTCTAATGAAAGAAAGATAATAATCTCAGGTTTATGCACAAAAATTTTCAAGTCAAAATACTATTCTGAGATTTATCACGATTTTATTTACAGAGAAGCACAAAATCTGTCTAAACAGAACAGTCAGTAAAGATCGAATTTTTCGACCTATCTACGTACCTTAAATCAGAAAAAGTTAGTCTAATGAAAGAAAGCTAATAAGCATCACTTTGCACTCAAGAAATTTCAGATCAAGATCACGTTCTGGTGATTTTAAACATTTAATACGGTGGAGCACAGAAAATCTGTTTCTGGACAGCAAAGTAAAACTATCAACTTTCAATTAACTAAAGACTATAATTAGCATTTTATTTTTATGTACAGAGGTATATACACAATATTTACAATATTTACATGTTTTTAATGAAAAGCTTCCATGGAAAGATTTGTTTTGGTTTCATAGGCATGAACACAAGTGTTCAAGGTCGACCCCCATTTAACCATTACTCATCTTTCCAATCACTTTTCTTTTTGAAAACGTTTTTAGATAACAACTACACCTAATTTTTTTTGTAATTCGCATTCCCTATCCATAGTAAGATAAAGAACAACTTAATACTGAAAATAAAAACTACTTAGAGATAAAGCAAACAAGTGCACACAAGAACATTAACCTACGCTATGGCTCCCCGGCAACGGCGCCAGAAAAGGTCTTGATAACCCACAAGTATAGGGGATCGCGTGTAGCCTTTTCGATAAGTAAGAGTGTCGAACCCAACGAGGAGCTAAAGGTAGGATAAGTATTCTCTCAAGTTCTATCAACCACTGATACAACTCTACGCACACTAAACGTTTGCATTATCTAGAAATAAAACTACGGTAGCAATACGGGTATGAGAGGTAGTTTTGCAAGATAATAAATACAAGAAAGTAAATGTTAGTGCTGCAGCAATAAAATACACTAAGTAACCATATACTAACAGTACCATGAGTGTGGAAAAGTGGTGGTAATTGTGGTGGCTTTGTCCAAGATTAATTAGTGAAGGTACTTGGTTCATTGTCTTCGATGCAGTTTTCTATGTGGGAGAGGCTAAATATACATGCACTCCACTACTTGGGATTACAAGTACTATATGATTGGATTGTTAGAAAGCATCCGCAAATACTAACAATGCATTAAGGTTTCCCCAACCATAGCCTTAAGTTCAAGGTCCTCTTACTCCCATACGTGCAACTAATCGGTTCGCGTTCTCAGGTTTCTGTCACTCCGGCAGAACTTCCCCCGCTTCGTTACAAATACTACCAACCCTAGGGTGTTTGATCCATGCGCGCACAATATAATGGACACCAAAGGACAGCACCATATAGACATACAACTCTAATGAACCTCATGCATTCAATTAAGCAATCAAAAGACAAATAAACTACGGAAACATGATGTAAATCATAGGATAAATATTATAGCATCAAACACCATGTTTACATAGGACGGTACAGAGGTTTGTGGGAGGATGAACCACTGAATACAAGGAGGAGATGGTGATGGAGATGGCGGTGAAGACGGCGGAGAGGGCAGCGGGGCGCAGGGCGGCGGCGGCGGCGCGGGGAACTCCTTTCCCCGCCGCCGGCAAGCTTGGGGAGCGCCGCCCCTTAGCCTCCCTCCTTCATGGCTTCTTGGGAGCCCTCCCCCATGGAGATGGGATCCATGGGGGAGGCAAAAACGTGGCTTTTGGTGGCTGAAATTCGTGGGTGGAGGAGTCCTCCACGAATTAGGTTTCCTCCCTTTATATATCTTCTCGGATTTCCGTCACCCCTTTTAGGGTTCCACCAAAACGGGCCTACAGGCCGCGTCCGAACTCCGATTGGGCTGATCTCGGGCTTAAAATCTTCGTATGGAAAATTGTGACAACTTTCGTAAGCTCTCCATTGACGTCATCTTCGAGGGTCAAACTGGCAATCTTCGTAAAAAGTTCTCAGACAGATTTCAGGAAAGTCCCAATTCGACTCCAACAAGGTTTCCTCTTGTATTCTTGATAATTTCTACACATCAAAGAGTAAAACAAGAACATTGTGCACTTTTGCAACTATTAGTAGGTTAGTCCAAATAAATAATAAACTTAATATAAAACAAGTGCTAAAAGCATAAAAATGGCATGAAACAATCAAAAATTATAGATACGTTTTGGACGTATCAGGTAGCAGTATTGCTTCGAATAATTTCCTCCAGCACCATCGAGCCAGACCTATCAATCAACACTAAATTGTTCAATTATATTTATCAGACCGAGAGAGGTCCAAACTTCCTTTGCTCGACAGCAGCCAAACATCAGGTGGTGAATAGTCTCGGGGCCTTGCGAGCAAACAGGACATTGCCTTGAGACAGGCACATGTCTGTCAGCTAAAACTGCCATGCCAGGGACAGTACCATGAAGAGCTTTCCAGCCAAAAAATTTAACTTTTGCTGGTACCTTAAGTTTCCATAAGATATCCCAAACAGGGTTTGGTGCCGAGGTTCCCTGTCCATCAGATCGAGTAAGTCTATTACCGTTCAAATGATTCCACTCAACATAATAAGCTGATCTCACCGAAAACCTGTGGGTCTTTGTGTAGTACCATGCCACGAAATCTTCATCCAGGTTTTCATTTAAAGGGATTCGGAGAATTCTCTCAATATCAATAGAGTGAAAGTTGTCACGCAGCAGATCTTGGTCCCATGACATAGTCGAAGGATCAATTAGTTCATTTACAGTGCTAAGAAGCACTTGCCCTCTGGAAGTTTGAACCCTAAGATCAGGGCTTCCTGGGATCCAGTGATCTGTCCAAATATTAATCATATTACCTGGTCCAACTCTCCAAATATATCCTCTCTTAAATGTATTCAAACCAGCCATAATACTCTACCAAGTGAAAGAAGATCCGCTTTTTGGCCCTGCTTTAAGAAGATTTCCATGTGGATAATATTTTGCTCTCAACACTTGTGCGCATAGACTGTCAGGGTTAGAGATGAGTCTCCAACATTTCTTTGCCAACATAGCTAGGCTAAACGCATGGATGTCCCTAAAGCCCATTCCTCCCATTTTCTTTGGAACACATAGCTTCCACCAGGCCATCCAATGCATCTTCTTCTGAACTTCAGAATCACCCCACTAGAAAGCTGCCATAGCATCAGTCATTTGCTTATAGAGATTCTTTGGGATATTAAAAATTGACATAGCATATACAGGAATTTATTGAATGATAGCCTTCAAGAGAATTTCCTTACCACCCATAGACAGAAATTTTTCCTTCCAACCTTCAAGCCTTTTAATAATTCTTTCAACCAAGTAAATGAAGCTGTCACTTTGGTCCACCCCAACCATAGCCGGCAAACCCAAATATTTTTCAGAGATAGCTTCTGTCATAATATTCAGTTCTGTGCATACAGCCGCTCTTATATCGACATCCACATTTGGACTAAAGAAAATACTACATTTAGGTTCACTAACCATTTGTCCTGAGCTAGCACAGTATTGATCAAGTACCTGTCTCAACGAGGTTGCATTAGTCATATATGCCTTCATAAGGATTAGGGAATCATCAGCAAAGAGTAAATGCGAGACTGATGGTGCATTTCTGCAGACCCTGACACCTTCTATACCACGAACCTCCTCTCTATGAGCCAGTAAACTTGATAACCCTTCTGCACAAAGTAAGAACAGGTAGGGAGACAAAGGATCACCTTGTCTAAGACCCTACTAGGTAAAAAAGGAATATGTTTCTTGGTTATTAAATCTGATCTTGTACTTAACTGATTGAACACAAGCCATTAGAAGTGAAACAAACTCCTCTTGGAACCCAAGCTGTAACATCATACGCTCTAAAAATCTCCATTCCACACGATCGTAGGCCTTGTGCATATCCAACTTAATAGCATAGTAGCCCCACTTTCCTTTCTTCTTATTCTTAATTGTATACATACTTTCATAAGCCAAAAGAACATTGTCAGTGATTAATCTTCTAGGGACAAAGGCACTCTCAAACGGGGAAATTACCTCATCAAGAATTTGTTTCAGGCGTATAGCTATCATTTTTTAGATTATCTTATATAGGACATTACACAGACTAATTGGCCTGTATTGTGTAATTTGCTCCAGGCTCTCCACTTTCGGGATGAGAACTATAACAGTGTCATTCCATCCCTCCGGTATGGTTTGCAAATTGATTGCCTACAGTACCTCGGATGTAAGCGCATCCCCTAAAATATGCCAGCACTTTTTGAAAAATATTACATGTAAGCCATCCTCACCAGGGGCCTTCATATCCCCTATAGAAAAGAGGGCTTTCTTCACTTCCTCAGCCGTGTAGGGTTTTAGAAGCTGTTCATTCATTTGCTTAGTAACTTTTGGCACTGCTTTTGCAAGCAGGTCTGGGTCTGGCTCATCCACCTCTGTTGTGAACAGACCCACAAAGTAATCAGAAACCAGCGGGTTCAGAGAAGCACAACCTTCCACCCATGCTCCATTATGGTCTTTTAGACGCTTGATCATATTCTTCCTGCGGCGTTCACTTGCAAAATTGTGAAAGTACGCAGTGTTCTTGTCACCATTCTGCAGCCAGTTGATTCTGCTACGTTGTGCCCAATGTATCTCCTCCTATTCTAGCAGTTTTTCAATCTCCTTGGCAAGCTCTCTTTGTTGAGCGATCGATTCATCAGTCAAGGGACCCGAGGCAACTCTCTCCATATTCCTCTAGGCCGTTCAAATTTGCTTTTTTGATCACTGAAGGATCGTTCTGTCCCATTTATGTAGGTGATCATGAACAAACGAGAGTTTCCCGCCAAAGTCGTATTTTGATTTCCAACGCCGACCCTTTCCCAGGCCTCTTCTACCACTTGCCTAAAGCGGCCTTCTTTTAGCCATTTTGCCTCGAAGCGGAGAACTTGCGGCCCATTAGGAACAGCTTCTTCAGCAATATCAATGCTCATCATAATCGGCGACGATCAGAATCAGTGTACTCCATATTTTCCAACATCGCATCCCCAAACTTTGCACTCCATGAATCACTAACAAGGGCATGATCAAGTCTCTCTCTGATCTTGCCTCTATGCCAAGTAAACTTATGCCCCGTATAGCCAAAATCAGAGAGGTTACAGTCAGCCGCTGCTTCTTTGAAATTCTGCATATAAATCTCTGGCCGGGGGTTTCCCCCTTACTTCTCAAAAGAATACATGATCTCATTAAAATCTCCCTTGAGGAGCCAAGGCATACTTGAGCGAGCATGTAGATCTCGTAGGTGCTGCCAGGTTATATGTTTGTCTTGCCATCTAGGTTCACCATAAATTCCAGTGAACCGCCAGATATTTTCTAACCCAACTCCCACATCAACATCAATGAAATTCCTAGTTTTAAACCGTAAAGAGATAGTCACCTCCTTTTTCCACATCAGGAGAAGATCATCGCTGCGGCCATCACTACGCACCACCTCCATGAAATCCATCTTCACACGACGACGCAAGCACTCAGCCGAATTTTCATCCAAGTGAGTTTCAGACAGGAAAACAACATCCGGGCAGCTCCGCTTCAGAAGATTGAGCAGAGCCTGGCTAGCCGTGGCCTTTTGGAGGCCGCGGCTATTAAGACCTAATATTTTCATTGCGTCCGGTCAGCCACCTGACTAGGGGCTGCCGATATCTGGTTTATTTGGTTGTCACCTTCACTCACTGTACCCTCTGTCGTGCGCAGTTTCTTCTTGTTCAGAGATTTCTGTGGTGTACCAAGAGCATCTGGTTGCTCCCTCGCACCCATTCCATCCACCCATTATCATCCTTTGTTGTTTAAGGTGTTTGAAGGCATTGTTGTCCGTAATTCTCTTCACGATCGATTTGATCTTCTTTTTCTCTTGACGAAAACACATTGTGGTCGCAAGTGATGTTTCGGTGATCTCCATTGTGCAAGTGTCTAACTATAGGATCAATCCTGATAAGCAAAGACACCTAACACAATATAAGGAAATGGGACCTATGTACACTGATAATTATAGAAGCATCGTTTATATTTTAAGAGCAAAGACACCTAATGCAATATAAGGATGCATTACAATAGATGCAATATAAGGTAATATTGAACTTATCACGGAAATATTCTATCTAAACTCTCAATAGATGCATTACAAAACACGAACTACTCATCATCTTATATTTGACAATACTCAATTCAAGCAAACAATTACATTTTGTAAGGACAAAACATCTCAACCCAAGATTGTATCACATGGTCGCACTCCAACACAGAACCAACAACAGGTTATTACATGAATTTATAGTTACGAAGTATAGTACATAAAATTTGATAAGCAACATACATGTGTGGACAATAAACATTTTCAAATATGTCAGTTCCTATGCGGAAGGACAATTGCAAGAGCACCAAATTGAATAGAATCAAATCAAGAAAAAATAAATGTCCCTAAGGGTCATACAGAAGGGGATTTCAAGTGGTTGTCACAAACCGATAGATTAATCAATAAATGGAGACGTTCATTGTCAAAAGAGAAACAAAACAATATCTCGTCATCCATTAGTTCCGTAAAACGGAAAATATCATAACGACAGGACACTATTGTTTCAATCGTTTCGATTTGGTAAGTCGAAAAAGGAGACAAAAGACATGATGAGGGAAGCGACAATCTCTGCTCTTTTCCCTTAATTAGCGAGAGGCCTACGTCGCTGATTTAGGTTCAACTGTATCTGAGAGAATGTGGCCTTCGGTTTAAGTAAACTTTGTTTTCAAGAATTATATTTATACCTAACTCGCCCGGTCGTGTTGTTGCACTTGTGAGAGTCAGGTCTGGCTAACTCGCCCTCTTAGTGGTTCGTAGGAAAGTACGAGCATTACGCTAGTTTATGGGGAAAGTTGTTGAGAGCCCCATTGCTAGCTAAGAAGGGGTTAAGTAATGATATGGTTCAATCCAAAACGTAGGTGCCATTTGTGTACACTGATCTACAATTTCTAGGAGAGCATCTGACTAGTGTAGGACAAATCAAACTTGAACCACTTGCATAAATAACGAGAAACTAGACAATAGGAACAATAGGTGGCATGTGCTCCATTCGACAAACATCTGATGTAGTAGGCAATCATTATTAATTGGACAATTTACACCAAATTCCATTGCATTATACCCCATATATGGTACACAAAATTATTAACCTGTCCACTCTGATGGACTATCTATAGGTCCTATGGTCACTAATACCTATAGAACATACACCATATTTTTTGTACCCAAAGAGTAGTGCACCCAGCAAAACCACACACATATTGCACTCTGTGTTAACTCACCGCAACAGTGAAGAGTGACACATCTTTTCTAAGGGCCCCCTAAAGTGTACACACACCCTGCCTATCATCACTCCCGGCTGTTGAGTAGGCCCAACGAACCCGAGCTCGCTCGGGCCTGGACCTGGGCTTGTGTTTGGACCGGTCTAGCCAGAGCCATCAGTTTGGTTGGCGAGATGGGCTTCTTTGGATCAGCCCGCTTTGTGGCCTCTGTCTCGCTTCCGGCTCCGTTGTTCCCGGCCTTCCGCGCGTCTGCGCCGTCGTCATGCCGGAGGCCGCGTAGCAGCGCCGCAACGTCCTTGATGGTCGGCCGGTCCTCGGGCCGCGGGCTGGCGCACAGCAGCGCAATGCCGAGGGCTTGCAGCATCTCTTGCACCTGCGTGTCCGGCCGGCCCTGCAGCCTCGCGTCGACGATCTCCGCCGGGTCACGCTTCCGGCACAGGTGGTCGCGCACCCACTGCACCACGCTCTGCCCCTCGCCGAACGCCGGGTCCAGCGTGCGCCGCCCGGTGATCATCTCCAGCAGCACCACGCCGAAGCTGTACACGTCGCTCTTGGTTGTGATCTTGGTCATGCATCCGTACTCTGCATAAACCTCAGGCGTCAGTCAATCCGGTACTTGTTTTACATGGAGATTGAGTTTTAAGCAGTAGAGTTCGGATGCTTACCAGGAGCGATGTAGCCGTAGGATCCGGCGAACGGCGGAGGAGAGGAGTTGGCGCCGTCGTCGGCGACACGGGCCAGGCCGAAGTCGGCAAGGCAAGCCTCGTACCGGTCGCCCAGGAGGATGTTGTCGGCCTTGACGTCACGGTGGATGATCCCCGGCACGCAATCATGGTGCAGGTACGCGAGGCCCTCGGCCACGCCCACCGCGATCGCGAGCCGCACCTCCCACTCCACGACGGCGGCGGTGGTCGCACCGGCGCCGTGCAGCAGGCCGCCGAGGGTGCCGTTCGGGAGGTAGTCATAGAAGAGAAGGCGCGTCCGGCGGTTGGACGCCCATCCCAGCAGCCGGACTATGTTGCGGTGACGGACACGCGGGAGCACGCTGACCTCGCACGCGAACGCCTCGAGGGACGCCTCGTCGCACGACTGGAACTTCTTCACGGCGATAGTAACCCCCGTCGATGGGACGTTCGCGCGGTACACCTCGCCGGACCACCCGTGGCCGATGACGTTCGCCGGGGTGAGGCTGCGGGCAACGTCGGCGACGCCGATGTCCAGCTTCTGGAACAGCGTGACATCCCACGGCGGCGACATGTTGGCGTCCTTCTCGTCGCCGCCAGTGCGCGCACCGCGCCGGCGCCACCCGAACAAGACGAGCGCCGCGGCCAAGAGAAGGACGACGAGGGCGGAGAGCAACACGGCCACCGCGACACGAGCTGCGTGTCGCGCCTGGAGCTCGCGGTCGCTGGCGTCGCCGGAGCACCGCGAGAGGCAGAGCGCCTGGTTGCCCTCGACGTCGCTCGTCGGCAGCTTCGCGAAGAACGCCGTCTCCGGCAGCCGCCCGGAGAAGCCATTGAAAGATACGTTGAGCGCTACGAGGTTCTGGAGCGCGGACAGCGACTGGAGATCGCCGGACAGCTGGTTGTGCGAGACGTCGAGCACGCCGAGCCTCACGAGCCCGGCGAACTCTTGCGGCATCGGGCCGGAGAAGCTGTTGCTGCTGAGGTTAAGGGCAATCTCCAGTGCCGGAATCTTACCGATGCTCCCCGGAATGTGACCAGACAGCGAGTTGCCGCCGACGTCCAGGAGCTGGAGGCGGGAGCACGAGCCTATCTCCTGCGGCATCGGCCCGGACAGCCGGTTGCTGCTGAGAACGAGCTTTGTTAGCGATGTGAGCATGCCGATGTCTGAAGGGATCGCGCCGCTGATAGAATTGTAGGAGAGATCGAGGTACTGGAGCGAGAGCAACTCCTTGAAGAGTATCGCCGGCAGCACGCCAGTGATGGCGTTGTCGTGGAGGTCGACGAACGTCAGATTCCGGCACCCGGATATCTCGGCAGGGAGGTCGCCGGACAGCCGGTTTGAGCCGAGGTCCAGGAAGCTGAGGTTCCCAAGCATGCCGATTTCCGGCGGTATCGCCCCGGCGATGTGGTTGCCGCTTGCCCGGAACCGGTCGAGGGACGTGCAATTGCCAATTTCCGGCGGCAACTCGCCGGAGAGTTCGTTGTTGATGAGCAGCAGCTTGGATAGCCGTGGAAGCCGGAAGAGCGACGGCGGAATCGGCCCGGTCAGAGCGTTGGTGGAGAGGTCGAGCGCCTCGAGGCTAGTGCACTGGCCCAGCTCCGGCGGGATGGTTCCGGTCAGCTGGTTGGCCCACAGGTACAGCATGCGCAACGCCGGGAGGCCGCCGAGCTCGGCAGGGATAGCACCGGTGATCTGGTTGTTGTCGAGCTCGAGGTCAGTGAGGTTGCTGCACCGGGCGAGCTCCGGCGGCACCGTGCCTGATAGCTTGTTCACGCTGAGCTGCAGCTCCTGCAGCGAGGAGAGCTTCCCGAGCGACGCCGGGATGTGGCCGGTGAGCCCGTTGAGCGAGAGGTCGATCACGGCGAGCTGGGTGCATGCCCCGAGCTCTGGAGGGATGATGCCGACGAGCTGGTTCTGCCACAGCAGCAGGTTATTGAGCTTCTTGAGTCCGCCGAGCTGCGCCGGGATGGACCCGGACAGCGCGTTCTCGTAGAGGTAGATGTTCTCCAGGCTGCTGCACCGGCCGAGCTCAGGCGGTATGGGGCCGGAGAGCAGCGCCGTGTAGATGGCCAGCGTGGTGAGGTTCTTGAGCCGGCCGAGGCTCGCCGGTAGCGGGCCCGTGATGCTGGTCTCGGCAAGGCCGAGCATGGTGAGGTTAGAGCAGTCGCCGATCTCTGTGGGCAGCGCGCCGTGGATGTTCTTGTTGCCGCCACCACGGAACACCTCGAGGCTGGCCATCCGGCCGATGGCCGCCGGAATCCTTCCGGCAAGCTGGTTGTCGTAGACGATGAGCTCCCGGAGCGACGCGAGGTTGCCGATGGCGTCCGGAATGGCG
Organism: Poa pratensis; assembly: GCA_947311845.1. Classification (NCBI taxonomy): domain Eukaryota; kingdom Viridiplantae; phylum Streptophyta; class Magnoliopsida; order Poales; family Poaceae; genus Poa; species Poa pratensis. The sequence continues at coordinate 13,759,371 of CAMZMU010000113.1, forward strand.
CCCTCCAGGCGGTTGGCGTTGAGGTACAACGTCTCGAGCTTGCTCCCAGCCCGGCACAGCCCGGACGGTATCGGCCCCGTGAGCGCATTGTTACTGAGGTCGAGGTGCGCAAGCGCCGGCAGCCCGCCGAGCTCCGGCGGGATCGGCCCCGTCAGGTTCGTGCCGGTGAGGATGAGCCGGGTCAGCGTGCCGCCCAAGGCGCCAGCCAGGTTAGCCGGGACACCGCCGAGCAGGTCCACGAACTGCAGGTTCAGCTCGGTGACGCCGCCGCCGGCATTGCACTCGACGCCAGTCCAGCGGCACGGCGACGCGTCCCCGGCCTTCCAGTCCGCCAGCGCGCCAACACCGTTCTGCAGCGTCGCCTTCCACGCGAGCAGCGCCGCGCCTGCTCGTCCACGGCGACGACTCTGCCCACAAAACAGAGCAGCGCAAGCGCGCAGCACCTGACGAGCCCCGCCATGGACGCCGGTGGCGCCGTCCTCCATTTGCTTCTTCTACTCATAGCACCAAGGAGACGCATTGCGTGCGCCTATACAGCAACAGCAAACACTTCCTCTCCGTAGTTGTACTAACTACCAAAGTACAATTATGTGCAAGAACATCAGCACTGCAACAAGTGAAGCTAGCTACTTAATTCTATACTAGAGCTGTGCTAATCGCCTCCCAAATCTTGGTCTTGCTTATGTCGCAAGCCTAGTAGTAACTAATTAATGGAGTGGTGAAGAGGTTTAGTATAAGTAGAAAGAAAGAGAGAGGGAGGTTAAAGTGAGTATTTGAGGGAGGTCGCTGAGATGATGAAGCAATTGAGGGAGGCTACCTTTGTACCTGCAGAATCTCTGGATCCAAGGCAACAGTGCACACTACCACGCCCTGTCCCTCCTAGGAAATTGTTCAGAAGTACCCTCTGCTGGCCCCTCCTGAATTATTTTTTCACCGAATTCAAAAGTATAATCAGCATTATTGGAGTTCATTGAAGATTAAGTATTTGAATTTTGGACAGACGTCACCATCACCAAGGTCTAATTGCTTTGCAGTGCCCAACTTGGGGAGTTTTTTTAACAGCAGTAACAGCTTTGCTAGCTGCCGAGGGTAGGAAAAGATGGCATCAGGGTGAGCAGCTTCATCATGGAAAGGGTGTGTCTCAAGGGAGATAAGATTAAATAACAAGCACGTCACGAGCAGTAAGTTAGATCAGTTGATACTTAACAGCCTGCAGTTAGATACCTTGCTGTAATTTTGGACTTTGCAGGGTGACAACGGAGTGCTAGCGAGAACTGAAGGTAGAAGGACCAATGGTTCAAAGTTCAAACCTGAAAAGTTATGGAATTGGAGTTCTTCCTCTACAAGAATGGAAATCAAATTCTATCCATGTAGAGTTCTCCAAGAAACCCTTCCTCTACAAAAACATTGGAGATTAATAAGTATATAAAAGGAGACAACTCTGGTGCAGTACAGAAAAAAGATCCTGAATAATAATTTCATGTGGAATATATATATTTAGCAAAATGACAACTCAGTAGCTCACAAACTATAGATGTCAGAGTAAACAGACAGATGGTGATGATGAAGAAATGGAGAGAAATGTATTCTTGATGTTGATAGACCATTCTCCTTTATTGTCTTATTAGACCATTCATTCCGTAATCACCCGGTAAGCCCTGCAATGTAATTACAGGCATTACAGGGTGACAATTGAACTACTGAGGTAAGAAGAGTTTACCTCCAGTCTGCAGAGTTGAAAAAGTTGGAACGAGAATAAAAATGAGACATCACAGCTGGTTACTCAGTGGTAACACATGACACACAGCGAGAAGAAACAGTTCATTCCATGCAGTAACAATTCTTTAAACCTCCATGGCAGAGGCTGTTTCTTGGCAGGTTAAACAGATTGGATCTGAAGCTAACAACACATCAATGGAGAGGCTGTCACATGCTCCCGGTTAGATCTAATCTTGCATTTCACACTGCCAATGAACTTAGTTAATTACTGCCCCTTTGTACTTTGTGTCAAGCGGGTGGATTATACTAGTAAAAGTACAGGAAATTTTGCAGGCACGCAGATCTAGATCTACCTTCCACCTCCAAAATTCCCATTGGTAAATGGGCAGTTCAGATTAGCCAGTGCAGAACTACTGATCCCAGAGAAGATGATGGAACTTGCAGAGTATTTACATCGGAATCACAACTTCCATTTGCAGTGTTGGTTGTTTTACCAACAAGATATGGTACATGCTGCTGTTTTTTACAGTAAAGAACATAGTTACAGAGATAAAGATGGCCAACGATCAGAAACAGAAGTAACTTGCAAGTAGAGTCATTTTGTGAAAACGAAACCGACTGTGAGTAGTGATTGAAGCATGCCTGACAACATGGTAAGCAAATCTGAGAACGTAACATGTCATCGAAACAACAAAGTCTACAATGGATCGATGACTCTACTACCTCTGGCCCTCCACAACCTTTCTTCATCGATGATCCGCTATATCACTTTCTATTCTTACGCTCATTGTTGAAGACTGTTGCTACGCTCCTTTCAGACCACCTAAGAGTCACCAGATTTTTTTTCTGATACCCAAATCGATCAAGACCAGAAAACTGAAAGCAGCTGGCACAAACTGCAAAGGCCTAACAATTTACATGGATGCAAAGGAGTGGAGGACACAAGCTATACATGTTGCATATGGATAGAAAAATGCGTAAAAAGATGGTACCGTCAATAGCAGAATGAAGAGATTTCAAGATTTTTACCCACATCATCACCTAGATCTATAAACTTGTCCACTAACTCCATTTGGTATCTTTTGATGTGTACGGCATCATCAGTTTTGCTGGCGATTTCTTGAATGAGTCTGTTCTCTTGATGCTTAGAATGTAATTCATAATTGTTTGTAGATCGACCTATAGTTGAAGCTTGAAAAGCATCTCAGTGTTTTTTTTAATTATATTAGGCAAAGTGATTAGTATGTCACGTGAGGCAGTGGACTCTAAGGATACGTTGCCGCGTGAGTGTATCGACCCACATGTCAATATTCCATTTGCTTGTAGGTCCCCGTAGACATGGTGTGCCAATTGGTGGTACTCATGTGTTTCATCTCTTGCCGAAGAGGGTAAATTACATGTAAACACGTAAGTAACCGTATACAAACTAAAAGAAAAGGTCAGTTTAAAGGCCAGGATCAGAAGCAAAGGTGGGCAAAATTCAAAACAGAAACGGAAAGAGGAGAAAGGAACTCGACAACAGAAATATTTGAAAGCCAGCTTGCCAGTAACACCAATAGGAGCAAAGATGGCAATGTCTAAGAATTGAAATGGGCTAGTGACAGAAAGTGAGAAAGGGGAGAATCTAGGCATGAGGGATAGAGAGGTGGTAGGGCACATGGAGGGGTATAAGACCATGAAGAATACAATAACACAAGGACAAGGATAGGCATCATGTGAGAAGGAGATGGTGGAACAGATATGCGTAGGCCATAGGTATCACTGGGAAGAGGTGGCCATTAGTTTAACTCGAAGCAATTAAGACCAGGCAAGATATGTATTAGCAATAAACAAGTGATGTTGGTGCCTTAATTGATGGTGATGAATGAACCAATAAAAAGCTTCCCCTCGTGGGGCGGGCACTGCTGAGCAAACTTTTCAAAAGGGAATTATAATCTGGCATATGTCAAGGAAGATAAAGCATAAACTAAACAGTAATTTTCTTTTGATGCATGTAGGCTAATTTCCGGCTCATTTCCAAATGGTTACCTGCTGAAATATTTCTGATACTACCTTGACGGTGCACAACCACTGAAATAGAACCGCTCCAATTATACGATATCATTCAATGTAATTGTGCCCAACGAATGAAGAAAATATGTACCTGCCACTACAGAGAAAAACAGAAGGATTATATATAGCTTTCTTCTTCAAGTTTTAGGCTTAGCCAGCTCAAGGATCAAGGATTCAGTTATATTAGGGTAAGTTGAGCTTTACGAAAACCAATGAAGAAATACCAATTTCTATATTTCCTTACAGAACTTATTCATTTCCTCGCAAGCTCAAAACTTATTAATGTAACTATATGACTACATCTTTGATATGAAAAAACAATAAACAGAAGTCCTTTCGGCACCATCCAGCAGTTTAAGGAGTATGCAGATTTTATTTTACTCATATACTATGCGTAACCGTGAGTTCCATAAACAGGCTTGTGAATAGAACTTGACATTTTTGCATTTATGAATCACACTTATCATTTTTTTCATTGCTATAAATGGTTAATCAAGCAATAGAAAGCACCCTACTGATGGAGTTGTAGACCAAAAAATCAAACGTTCTTTAGTGCACACAGTGGAATGATAAGAGATTCAAATATAGAATTGGTGGGCGGTCGATTCACACTCGAGCTATACATGTTTAGCTACTATTTTATTAAACAAGATAATTGTTCTTTAGAGAACCATCTCGGGAGCAGTGCCCGGGTTCTGAGCATAGTGGAATTGAAACCTTTGATTTCTTTCCGCTCTAAACAGCAATTAAGTTAATAGTACTCATATAGGAACTATAGCCGTAGCCATCCCCTCTACTTGGTGTCTTGGTGACCTCATCACCTTTCATCATATCCACTTAATTGCACAGTATATTCGTTACTTGTTCACCGTCAGCTCCAACCTTCTCCTGAAACTTTCATATTGTTAATGGTTCCCAAGAAAGTCTAGGTCTTACTTTTTACTGCACTTCTATTCCACTGAAAAAAGGTTACCTGTGAAATGAAGGTACTAATTAGAAAAGAGATTATTTGGAAACCGCAATTTTCAACTAGAGTGGCTAATCATGGTGGTTCTCAAAATCTCTTGCACTATGTTCTGTTGAATCAAAGATGTCATCAATTCACCGATATAGTCTTAGTCTCCATAATAACAATGCTCATACTTATGTTCATTTCATTTCCAACACAAACATAGGTTATTTGTCGCAATAATAGTGAGGTTCCATGGTCAAATGAGACGAGATCAAGGTACAAGACAATGAAGCTAAAATCTAAAGTATAATACTTCCAAAACAGATGAAAGCATCTTTTGCATTGAAATTAATAAAAGGGATTCCGTCTACAGTAAAACACACCTAAGAAGAATTCGTGATTATGGACCAACCAGCTGGAGAGAATTCCCTTCCATCACAGGACACATAATACAAGTATAGAGTAAAAGACAACGCAGCAAACAACAAGTGATTTTCTTCAACAACAAAAAAACAGAACGGTGTGTGTGTGGGGTCGCTAACTTCAGAAACTTATGTGAAGCATTGCAGTCACCAAATGTGATGTTAACCATCTGTACAAGCTGCAAAACTCTATGGAGAGGATTACATCATCTCATAGTGGACCCTTCCTCAATTTAGGGGGACTGCCGCACTATATTAATGATGAACAAAAAAACAAAGAAACGATGAAAGGTACAGATCACTTACACCTAGACAGTGTCAAAAACCAAACAATGACACTGATATGATCCACGAAACCAGACAGGATGAAGTCATGTTAGCCGTTTGCAACTCCAAGAGATGTCTTGCAGTATGTCATGCTCATGCACCCCAAAAGCAGGCAATACTGATGTCATGTTTTTTTCTCCCCTACATTAATTGTGAAGGAGGCTGTTTTCTTTCCAGGTGACAGTATGTGACTTTATAGAGAGTTGTTCACTAACTTCTGCAACCCAAATAACATTATATATACTACCTCCGGTCCGATAAAAGTGTCGTGGAGAGTGTACTGCCTAGCACAAAATACATATACAACTAGCGACAATTATTCCGGATCGGAGGGAGTAATTCATATGTGTTCTCCCTGTCGTACAAAGGCATACTTGCCAAAAAAATCTCCAACACAGAATAGTCAAATTCTTCAAACTAGATCACTCGACAGAAAAATAATGCTCATGCCTTATATAAAAAAGACTGTTACACGGTAAAACATAGATAGGTATTGATGTACATTGGCAAAAAGGATGGAAATAGTCAACATCAAGTTAATGAAAAAACGTGTGGCTAAGGAGGTACCCATGAGCATATAATATATATTTTCTTCGTAGTTTGTACGGCATAGCATCGGGGTTTAACAGAATCAAACTACCTAGAAAACTAAATTACTTAGGTTTAAGCACATCTCTTAAAACTTGCCTGCAACTCCAAAGGTAATGACAAAGCATCCATGCTTCGCCTTTTTTCTCTTTGTTTTTCATCGTCATTGCACTGAGTAACATTGCATTCATGAACTCATCCTTCATGTTGCATATTTGAAAAATGCATAACAAGCAGCAGCTTCAAAAATAACATCAGGATGATACATACCGAAAAGCAACATTAAGTTGTTCAGTTGGGATACGAAAAAGGAATTTTGCATATTAACACAAATCTACAAATAATTATATGGAGCATTCGGCGTCAAAAAAATAATATATGGAGCATATAGTGCACATGAACATGATACGACTGCAAGCCGATACAAGATTTAAGGGAGCAATCTAAAGTTTGTAGTCACCGTGCTGTCTACTTCCATGGAATGAGATATAGTTAACAGACATAGGGTGCTAACCACCCCTGTAACCACCTCGTCTGATCTGGTACCATATAGCGACAGGATCGTGGTAACTGGTAAAAGCCCGAGAAGACAAGTGTTATTACAAGTAAAATATAAAGAAAAATATTCCAAAAAATTAAAATATACAGAAAGAATATAAAATACGCAAGAAATGAAAAAGAGAAGAAAGGAACCAAAAATAATTACACTAAAAGCTTCATATTGCCAGAACAATGAAGAACATCGAGGAATTTCATTGAGGAGCCAAGACCACACATGTAGTCTGCAACAAGAAAGACGAGGTTCACTCTTGATGAGTAAATTGGGTTAGCTAGCTGCCTAATTTTGTAATGAAATGGCACCCTCAGCCAATTCCAGGCACAGGCAGCTCTCTCTATATATACCGTATGAAAGAAACATCTGAAGGAAGGTATGCTGATGCTTTCATTCAACAGTCAAAAAGATGAGCAAGGCCATGATGAATTGTGAATGAGTCGAATCAATGATGGTTCATCAAACTTCGAGTCCACTCCACAATCCACGTGACAAACAGCACAAAAATATTAAAACGATTCAGAATTCCTTCTCGTTCTTCACTCCACAACTGTGACACCAAAAAAAAAAACTGTGACACCTGAGATTACCCTGCAGCGAAGACAAACGCGAACCCAAGTTGGCGAAATGACGAGCAGGCTTGGTGACCGATGAGAGCAGAGGAGGAGCGGATGTGTGGATGAGAAGAACCTCCCGCCTGGAACAAGACTGGCGCGCGCAGCGCCGCCGATCCGAGCTCCTCCTACCGGCCGTTCCTCGCCCAACCAGACCTGCCGCCGGCGCCGCCGAGCGCGACGGTCGCCATTTCTCCGTTGGGTTGGGCCAGCCTGGACCGATTTAGGAAAAGTATAGAATCCACCCTGAAATGTACCAATTGGCAGCAAATTCACCCTGAACTTCAAAACCAGATAAATCACACCCTGAAATGTGACAAACCGGAGAAATCACACCCTGGAGTGGTTTTGCACTGATTTGGGATGATTTTGAGTCAATTTTGACTTTTCTTGGGATGACGTGGCGCTGACGTGGGGCAAACAAAAAAAGAAAAACCCCCAAGCTCGCCGGAGCACGCCCACATGTCATCCTCTCCTCTGCGTTGACCTTCAGATCCGGCCAACCCATCCGCCGCCGCCGGCGAGGCTGCTGCTGGCCGCCGGCGGGGTTGCTGCTGCTGGTACACGGGGCCGAATCCCCCTCTCCCGATCTTCCTGTCCTCGGCGAAGTTGTCCGTCGCGGCGGCGAGCTCACTGTGCACGAATTCGCAGGGACCAAATCCTCGCAAGTTCTCAGGTTCCCAGAGGATTTGCCCGTCGTCACCTTCCAGCTCGATAGCCGCGGTGCTCTGCCGCGGTCTCTTGCGACGGATGCAGCAGATCAGAAGTCCTGCCACGGCGCAGATCAAACCGAGGCTGTTGCAGCCCATCTCCCCCACGAGGAAGAGCGACTTGCTGAAATACTCCTTGCAATCTGCTTCGATTTTAAAAAGACAGGAGGGAGAATCTTGCAATAAGTGAGAGTTAATAGAGATTGACCCAAAATCTGACTAATTAACTAGGCAGTGATGGATGAATGACACAAGTAGTAAAGAACGGACTTTTGGGTGAGTTGCAGAGTGAAGGCTTGAGCTTCTCGAACCAGTCGAGCTGGACGCAGAGGGACAGGTTCGTCCAGAGGCCCCTATCCCCTGGAAAAATGGCGGATCCATTGCGGTGGCGCCGCCGACTGCGAAGTTGACGCCCTGCCGGACATCCTTCCCGCGCGACTACAGGTACGGCCAGAGGAGCTTACGCGCAGAGCCCGACGGCCGGAGCCAGGCAAGGAAACGGAATTGAGCTCCGGCGGCCGGCGACGGAGACGACCATGGCGAGCCAAACTTGTCACAGAGAGGGGTGCCGGTGGGGTCCACGAATTGAAAAAAAAAACCCAAACTTTTGCCACGTCAACGAGTCAAACAGCCTAAATTTGACCAAAACCGCCTCAAATCGAACAAAAACCACCTTAGGGTGTGATTTCTCCGGTATGGCAAAGTTCAGGGTTGAAATTAGCCGGTTTTAAAGTTCAGGGTGAAAAGTATCCGATGTGTGACATTTCGGGGTGAAATCTATACTTTTTCCACCGATTTAAGCCCGTATGCTTCGACCACGAAATCAAATCCAATGGGCTGTCCTGGACCACTTCAGCAGGGCACTACGCCTCACGTGGCCTTGGCGTCAATCGACTGAGCCCCACATGCCCTGGGTGGGGTCACCTCTTCCCTGCGACGCCTCCGACATGAGCCTCTTTGGCAGTGACGGAGCTTGGGCCAAGCTCATGGGAGGGAAAATGGGCCACATAGGCTTGTTGGGCCAGAATGGGGGCTAAATATCACTGTTTTTGGATAAAAATTGGTCAAAATACATTGATTTTTGGCAAAAAAATCCTAGGCTGGGGGGCGGCGGCCCCCCTGACTGCTACATAGATCCGCCCCTGCTCTTTGGTGCTTCAACAAAGATCACCCTGGGAAATGGCCTCACTGCCCTCTTCTAACATGATTGTTGGTCGCCGGGTGGCCTCCTTTTCATCAGGGCCCTCAACCTCTTCAAGGTTGCCACCGGAAGAACAAAACTGTCAGTGCCAAGCTTCATAATGACACCTGGATCCAGTCTGTTGCGCGTCTCTCCAACCACATGCAGTTCGTGGAGGTTTTGACTTGGTCACCATCATCCATGGAACTCACCTTGTGGCAAATCAGACAGACACCATTCGATGGCTTTGGATGGCGGATGGCTCCTACTTCGCCTCATCGGCCTACCATGTACAGTTTGAAGGTTCCTTCCCCAGGTTCGGGACCTCCAAAGTTTGGAAAGCCTTCGTCGAACCCAAGGCCAAGTTCTTTGCCTAGTTGGTCCTCCACAAGCGCATCCTCACGACCGATCTTCTTGCCACCAAGGGATGGCCTCATGACCCGACATGCATGCCAGCTATGCCTCTCTCATCCCGAAACTGTCACCCACCTTTGCATGGACTGCCCTTTCATGGTGGCTATGTGGAACACGATCGACGCTTGGTCCGTGGACAAGCGGGGCCCCTACTTTGGGTCGCACGGTTCCATTGACTCCTGGTGGCGTGCGATCATCTTCAACTCCACCTCCGCTACGGCTCACGGTAGAAGTGGGACAATAATCTACGTCATGTGAAATGTTTGGAAGGAGAGAAACCGGCGTATCTTCACTGCGATGCGTTAAACCTACCTTGAGGTGGCCTTTTTAGCTTTCGAGGAGTTGGCTCAAGTCACGAGCGTGTTGCACCCATCTGGGTCGCCAAGTGTTTTACCATTTAGGGAGTGATCCGTATGCGGCTTTTGCGTGTCTTGTAATGAACTTATATTCTCTTCTTCTAAATGAACAGGCAGAGCTCCTGCCGTGTTTTGCAAAAAAAAAATCCAATGGGCTGGACCGGGAAATCTTTTTGGGCCTAATGATATCTAGGCCCATGCGAACCGGGGCTTACAAGCCCTGGCCCAACCAGGACGTTCGTCGTCTACTGGCAGTCGTAGTCTTCTCCTTCCGGGAAACCAAATCCCACCGACCTTAGATTGCCTCCCGTCACCAGCTCCGGTCAAATCGCGAGACGGCGATGAACGCGTCGCAGTTCATGGACAAGCAGATCCTCGGCCTCGCGGCGGCGGGAGCTGCGTCGCCGCCTCCCTCTGGCGGCGGTGGCGGCGGCGGCGGCGGCGAGCTGTTCGATCTGATGGGCCCCAACCCGCAGGAGGACGACGTGGTCGAGAGCCACGACCTCCACGCGCGCCGCGGAGCCAGTGTCGCGGACGAGGTGATGATGCCCAGCTACGACTTCCAGCCCATCCGCACCGCCGCCGCTGCACCGGCGGCTCCCGCTGCGTCGACCTCCGCGCCGAACGCTTGGGGGTCGCTCGACTCCAATGCCGCCTCCCCCAACCTTAAGGTAAATCCCATCTGTTTCATACAGTCTAGTAACGTCTGTAAACTCTTGGCTACCTCCCCGCCGATGGCGCTGCTTGTAGATAGATCTGTTCGTCACGCCCCTTCACCGGCTAATCAAACGAACATAAGCTTGTTTAGGCCGCATGCTTCCTAGGTATACGAGTTTAGCTCTAGATACTTGTAATTGCTAGTCAGTGTTGTCCTATTCTATTGTAGAATTTCGCTACGGGTGTACATTGAATAGATGTGGTTGCTCTTCTGGCAGCACTACATGGTTCAAGATAGAAAACGAGAAGGGGATGTACTATTGCACACGCGACGGGAGCCCTGGGGTTTACTTATGAAATTTGCCTGACGAGTTGCACGTTGTTGTTTGACAATAACAGCATTACATTACTATATAGACGACAGCATTTGCGACATAGGCCGATATTGATATATGACATAGTATTTGGTAGTTACTTTTAGATGGTTGCAGATGCTTCTCTTGCAATGGCTTTGTTTGTAACTTGTTGCTGATTTACGCTGTATGTGGTTGACTGATTTACTCCTCGTAGTGTTGTATGCGCATATTGTATTATTGTTCCAGAAGCATGCATGCAAATGCAAATATGCAATGATGTGTTACACGCACACCCACTAATCTCATGTGTCATTGCTGAACCTTAACAAATTTAGGTACGCTCACCGTGTACATAGGAAGAAAAGGTGACAGTGGCACTTCACAAATATGTATCCGTAATCGTGATTCCAGTGAACCACAAATCTAATAACTATGAAAAAGGCTGTGTCGTTGTATTTGGTAGTTCTGATCATGGTTTAGATAGATAGTTTAGCACGCCAAACGAGACATTAGTTCGCCTTAACCACCAATCTTGTGTGGGAAAGTCCAGCTCCAGCATATCCATGTTGCATGTGTGCATGCAAAACTAGTATGGTTTCTTCATATTGCTTCCTAGTGGTATGGTAAAATGGCCATTGATTGAGTAAAACTGTATAAGTATTAAGTATTATTAACACGGACACTCAGGAATCTTATACACTTTCATCATATGCTTCTGTAGCTGTACTTGATATTAATAACCAATACAACAGGTTCTTTCATTCTTCACTTCTTGTGATGCATAATTGTTATCGCTGCATATCACTTTGCTGCTTTTCTCTTTCCTTGTGATAAATGCACTTACTATTTTTAATTTTTTGCATTGCAAAGTGTGCTGCTATAATGGAGCCTCGTGTGCTAAAGAAAGTTAGTCATGAAGAAGAAAGGAGCAACTTCAATGCAGTCACTATAGCAGATATTGATCGCACCATGAAGAAATATGCTGATAACTTGCTACATGCACTGGAAGGTGTAAGCTCAAGACTTGCAGAGCTGGAGGGCAGGACACACCATCTCGAGGACTCTGTTAGCGAGTTGAAGCTAACAGTTGGTAATTACAATGGCAGCACTGATGGAAAACTGAGGCAATTTGAGAACACGCTGCGAGAGGTAAGCTTTATTCCAACTCCTCTCCCTGAAAGTGAATATCTTCCCTCCACTCCCTCTTCTCCTTCTTCTCTCTCTTATTGGTATAGAAAGGACTGCTACCTTATCAGAATAATTTGTTTTCTGGTTGATTCTAGAGTAAAACAGTAGTCTTTTTTTTTTACCTCGTCCATGTATGTTATTCGTCTTATTTATATTTACCTTATTTTGAAAACTGAAGCACATAGCCTGATTTTGTCTGTGTATACTTATATGATGAAATGAGCATGTCTGAAATCTATCGATTGTATACTCCCATCATATCATAGTGCATTTTATCAGTGGTTCATTTGTCCCAGCTAGGCCACGTCTCTCTTTAAGGATTCTATGTCATAATACCGATGCAAAAGTTTAAAATTAATATTTACCTGACCTTAGTTTCACCATTACTTTTTACTTGAGTTTCCTTTCACTTCATCAAGGGTGCGCTGTGGCAGGCTGACATGTGGAGCTATGAATATGTTGTTGCTTGTGTGTTGTGCATGCTAATGTGTTTTATGTTTTTCTTCTGCCCTACTTAATCTAGTGGTTTTGCATGCCTTAACCTAATGAGGTGGTAGTCACTCTTGGGGATTTTTTTTCCTACCCTTGTATTTTCATGTAATTGCCTAAAACATTATAGGGAACTTTTTATATGGTGCTCATTTGTACTAAAAATAACTTGTCCTCTGGAAACATATTTCCATCCATTTGTTTTGTACCAACACCAGGATTTCTTCAGTGACTAGACTAAATATGTATGACTACTTGCAGGTTCAAGCAGGTGTGCAGATTTTGCGTGACAAGCAGGAAATTATCGAGACCCAGATCCAACTTACAAAGCTTCAAGTATCTAAGGCGGAGGATGTTCAACCAGAAAATGACAGTTCTGGGCAGACAGACTCACGGCAGCAGCTGACTGCACCCCAGCCAACTGTTCAACCACAACATCAAGCCCATCCCCCTTCCCAACCACCGTCACTGCCTGCCCTTCCTGCTCACAATATGCCACCGCCACCGATGCTTTACAATCAACCTCCTCCACAAGTCCAACCTCATTTACCGCATACCCAGATGCAATCAATCCCACCAGCTCCATCTGTGCCGACCATGCCGCATGAATCCTACTATCCCCCATCTGCACAGCCAACAGATGCAGCTCACCAGCAATATCAAGCACCACCAGCCACGCAAGCACAAGCACCTCCAGCGGCACCACAGCATTATCAACCCCCTCCTCAGTATGCCCCATATTCTCAACCTCCGCCACTTGGAAGTGTTAACCCCCAAACTGCAGCTCCATCCTTGCCCCAACATCCAGAAGAACCAGCACCTTATGGGCCTTCTGCTCAGAGCTATCCTCCAAATATACGTCCACCATCCCCTTACATGCCACCACCCGGCGCACCTGCACCTCCGTTCTATGGGCCAAATCCTGGCATGTATGAGCCTCCAGTAGTCAGGCCTAACTCCGGTCCACCACCGTCCTACAATGCTGGATACAAACAGCAGGAGGAGGCGGTTTCCCTGAGCAATATGGTTACAGCGGGCCTACATCTCACCGCGGTAATGCTGGAATGAACTCGCCCTCACCCTTCATCCCCACAGGGGCCCCTTCTGGTGGAGGTGGCAACTATGGCAAACTCCCTACAGCTCAGATACTGCCCCAAGCAACGCCAGTGAGCTCCGGTCCGAGCGCGTCCTCCGGCAACAGAGTGGCGGTCGACGACGTGGTGGACAAGGTGTCCACCATGGGGTTCTCCAAGGAGCAGGTGAGGGCTACCGTGCGAAGACTGACGGAGAACGGTCAGAACGTGGATCTCAACGTGGTGCTAGACAAGCTGATGAACGACACTGACGCGCAGCCTGCCCAGAGAGGTTGGTTCGGGCTATAAGCCCGGGCTGCTAGCTATAGAGGGCCGTTGGTGGCTCCTTCAGCAGCAGCATGTGTATATCGATCACTGAACAGATGTGGAACCATTTTGTGCATTCATTGGGTAACCTCGAAATTCCGATTCATCTTAGGAACTGGGCAAGTTGCTGGAGGGACAGTTTGTTTGGTTTGTAGCTGCAAATCGAGCAGCTTGCGTTCGACAGCTCTTGTTTTCACCTGTTATTTGCTGAGTAGTAAAAGTTTTAGTGTTATTACCTAGTATTCTTTTTACACTACCTTGGTGGACTGATTGTCATATTCTTTCGAGGTTTTGGTAGATAACACCACTGTTTTGCGCAACTATTACAGAACCACAACCATGACAATTTTTTGCGCAAAACACTAATGTTTGCCGCAATCGTCACACCAATTACAGTTTTGTTGTCAAATCTATTAAACGAACGATTTGTGGTCGGTGCAACTATTACAGCAAAAAAAACATTGGTATTTTGTGTAGAAAATTTGTTGTGGTTATGGTTCTGCCCAAAAATTGGCCCAACAAGTGGTGTTATGTGCTAAAACCTAATTTTTTTCATCTTTATTATATCTAATAAACCAAAAGGTTATGCAAGACACTTTGGCTTTCTCCAACCTGTATATGAACTCATGTCAAAACAAAACAAAAAAATCGTGAATATGAACTGGCGCTGTCGTTTGCCCAAGACGACACGCCTGATCTGTTCACGTCAATATCGTTCTGTGATCACAAATCTCACGGTGGTTTGGCCAAGGTAAATACGACACGGGAGCTGTATCAACCAGCCGTGCACAGCTATACTCTTGCAGGCTGCAGCTCGCATACAACGAGGATACTGTGCTAGGCTCGCTTGCTCAGTGTCACATGGCTTGGCGGCGGTGCCTCGCATCCGGCCGCTGGTCTGTGTGAGCTGCTGCGGCATCGCTCCAAACTCAGTTGTTGCCGCGGAGATCACGATCATATCAACCACCAGATCGATAAAACCCTCCTCTCCCCACGACTGCGTGCTCGCTCCACGCATGACATGCCTGTCAGCCTGTGTGTGCCGGCAGTCGTTCTCGCTTGCTCCATCCACTCCACGGGGCATAGAACCACCGGCCTCCTCCGCGACGGTCACCACGCGAGAGGCAAGGTGGTTACGGCACGGGCCGGAATGGAGGTGGGACGCCGGCCGCCGCGCGCTAGAGGCGACGGCTCTGTTCCAAGGACAGGATCAGATGCAAACGGGGATGCTCCCGCGCATCCGCCGGAGACGGCAGTCGCGCCGGACGCCGTCATCAACCTCGAGCTGTACGTTTCGTTCCATATGCTAGCAGTGCGTGGGTGATTATACACAAGAAAATGTCTAAATTTGCCTTCGTTCGTCCGGGGTTTCGTTCGGGCGTCTGCGCGTGCGTGCAGGGCGAACCGACCATGTACGAGGCGTTCTGGAGGGAGGCCGGGGAGCGGGCGGCGGTGGTGATCCCGGGGGTGGGGGATGAGCTACACTCCGACGCCGGGAGCCTCTGCTGGTTCCTCGAGCCGGAGTTCGAGCGCGAGGTGCGCCGCCTCCACCGCCTCGTCGGCAACGCCAAGGTCGACGACGGTTACCACCTCGTGGTCGGCACCGGCGCCACGCAGCTCTTCCAGGCGGCCATATACGCCCTGTCCCCCGCCGGCGCCGACCGGCCAGTCGGCGTCGTCTGTCCCGCGCCATACTACTCGGTAACTGATTATTAGAAATTCAGTCAAAATTACATTCGTGGCCGTGAGTGAGTGATTGACATGGTTGTGTGTGATCATGGTTGGGCATGTAAGTCGTACCCGCCGCAGACGGACCTCCTGCTCTCGGGGTACTACCGGTGGGCCGGCGACGCCAACGCCTTGGACGGCGGCAACGACGCCCACATCGAGCTGGTCTGCTCGCCCAACAACCCGGACGGCGCCATCCGCGAGGCCGCGCTGAGCGGCAAGGCGATCCACGACCTGGTCTACTACTGGCCGCAGTACACGCCCATCACCGGCGCCGCCGCCCACGACATCATGCTCTTCACCGTGTCCAAGGTCACCGGCCACGCCGGCACCAGGCTCTGGTGGGCACTCGTTAGGGACCGCGACGTGGCCAAGAAGATGGTCTACTTCGTGGACCGGGCCACCATCGGCGTGTCCAAGGACTCGCAGCTCCGCGCCGCCATGATCCTCGCCGTGGTCTCCGACGCCTACGACGAAGGCGGCGACACGCGGCTCCGCCTCTTCGACTTCGCGCGGCGGCGCATGCATGTCTGAGCGCTGGAGGGCACTGCGCGCCGCCGTGGCCGCCTCCGGCGCCTTCAGCCTTCCGGAGGAGACCGCCGGCTACTGCAACTTCACCAAGCAAACCGTGTCAGCTTACCCTGGTACGCTATATGTGACGCACGCACACCGATTCCACCATTGTCGCAGCTTGCTCTAAATTCTCACCGAGTTTTCACATTCCATTGCCTTGCGCTCGCGATCGTGTGCAGCGTTCGCGTGGCTGCGCTGCGAGAAGGAAGATGTAGAGGACTGCGCCGACTTCCTGCGCGGGCACGGCACCGTGGCGCGGGGCGGGGAGCAGTTCGGGGGAGACGCCAGGTGCGTCAGGGTCAACATGCTGGACAGAGACGGTGTAGTCGACATTACCTCTATTACCTCTATATATTAAAGAGCACCAAAATGGACCTCCCACATTGATTCACTGTTCCTGTAACGGTACCCGCGATCACTGTGCCCGCTACAGTACCGCATGCCTCCGCGCCGTCCGATCCGGATCTGACGGTCCGTCTGGCCATTTTACAAACAAATCCCCGGGTTTACGTAAAATCATCATTCGGAACTCGCAGACCACGTCTGCTCGAGAGGAAGGACCTGATTGTAATTGAATGAAAGCCCAGGTTCTTTACTGTAAAAAAACACCACATCTCCCCTTCTCCTTCTCTTTCACGCGCGGCGCCGAGATCACCGGCGACGCCGGCGCGACACGCCACCGCACTGCTCCTCCCCGTACAGATCGACGGACATGGCGAGCTCCGCCGCCTCCTCTCCCACCTCGCCCACGAACGCGTGCCGGGCCGCCCCAGGGGCGCCGCAATCGACGCCGCCGTGCTCGCTCGGGCCGCCGCGTTTTCTCGCCTCCGGCGACCAAATAGCAGCGGCGCCACTTCTTTCGGGTAGAGCGCGTCCACGCGCCTCCAACGCTCCCAGCTGCGTGTCCTACTTCGCACTGGATCAACGCCGGCGAGCTCGCCGTGGCCGCCATCTCCACTGCTTACGTCACTTCGACGTGGCGGTGGGCCCGGTTAGTCAGCGTCTTATTCTTTTTCCACGATTTTTTTTTTTTTTGCTGAAACCCTGACATGTGGGCCCAGTTCACTTAAACAATTTGCAGAAAATGAAAAATACTACAAAATCTATAGTTTAAAATCTAAAATGAAGTTGAATCCAAAAAAAAAAAACTTATACACTGTATCTAAAAACTGCATATTTAGATAGAGTTTAGTTATATTATCTCTAAATGTGAACCATTTTGAAATGATATAATATGTTTATATTGTACCATGCGCTGCGAGAAGGAAGATGTAGAGGACTGCGCCGACTTCCTGCGCGGGCACGGCATCGTGGCGCGGGGCGGGGAGCAGTTCGGGGGAGACGCCAGGTGCGTCAGGGTCAACATGCTGGACAGAGACGGTGTAGTCGACATACTCATACAACGCATCTCCTCTATAACGTTATCACGATGAGCATGCACAATCCCGAGAATGGAATTAGTGCCTCGTCAGAGTGGATTCCAAGGCAGGATTTTGATAATCTCATCTGCTTTCAACTATAGTTTCAACTTTTGTTGTAGATTTTTTTTTCCGATAAAAGGATAATACTATATTAATATCAAGTCAATGTCAAGTACACCCGCGCAACATTGGATCGTGTTTTTGCTATATAGTAGTATACATGTGGTCGATGAACTTTAACGACTAATATGCGAAAATGTATATTCCCTCCGTCTTAACATATAATTGATATTTCATTCGCATGTACCTAGACATATTTTAGTCTGTGTGTGGTTGCGTAGACGTCAAGTATTTTGACATGGAGGGAGTATATGTCGTTTTACTAATTTTGCCTGGCCCTTTGGTCCCCCGTACTTGCATGTGGGTTAAGTAGTTTTTCTCGATCCAACGGGCACATCCAAGATGGGGGAAAGATAAAGTTAGCAGCAAACCGTGCACATGATTTAATCTCCATGTGAACTCTGAACACCCGGTCTCTTCACTCTATGACTATACATAATGTTACATATGCATAAGATGATTAATTGTTGTGAATCCAACATCAAGTAGTCTCAGCTAAGCTAAAATTTGTACTCGCATTAACAATGACAGCCCAAAAAGAAAAAAAAAGTTTTGAAGTCCGAAAAAGGTGTTCACCTCGCTTTATAAATCTAAAGAATACATCCTTGGGCAGGCCAGCCCGCTCCTCAGCGATTAGCAGCTCCTGGCCGTCCTATAGAATCGAGATCAGATCCTGGCCGTCCGTTTGCTAGCCTTCCCCCATCGGCGGGTCATTTTCTACCCGCACGGAGGTACTCTGTCTGGCTGCTGGTGGCCCTAGCTTTTCTCGGGCCCATGCGGCAGCCTGTGTGGTGGGTGGTATCCACGTGAGCGTGCCGTGAGGACGTCGGGGCGCGGTGGCAGTGCCCGTAATTCGGGCGGCCTCTCTGGGCAGAATGGTAATTTCGCCATTCACGGCATGGCGACGGGATGGCGGCCGCACGCGCGTGGCGACCGGTGAGGCGACGCCGGGCACCCGGCCCCTACTGCGTGGCGACCGGCGAGGCGACGCCGGGCACCCGGCCCCTACAGGCGGTGGTCGCCATGCCCTTGCCCCTCTTTGCGCGGCCCCAGCTTGCCCTTGCTTATATTCTACGCCCCTGTTCTCTTCGGAACCCTAGAGCAGATATTTCCCCATCCACATCTCGATCTAGGGTTTCCGAGCAGTCCCGCCGTCCCGATTTGCTCTCGCCGCCGCCGCCAATGCGGAGCCCGCGAGCTCTGTCCGCGCAGGAAAGAGGCGTGGCCGTGAGAGCGCCTCCGAGGAGCAGTGCTCTGCTCCGGTTCGACGGGGAGGACTGCGGCCTGGAATCAGGGGAGCATCCACGGCCAGCCGCACGAACAAATCCCAGGTTTCTAATTCTCTCTCTCCATTTTAATCTGGTACGCATCCACGGCCAGCTGCCCAGCTCCACCTCTGATTTTCTCTCTCTTCGTTCTCACGCGCTCTCTCTCTCTCTCTCTCTCTCTCTCTCTCTCTCTCTCTCTCTCTCTCTCTCTCTCTCTCTCTCTCTCAGCGGTGACGAGGCAGTGGCGGAGCACGCGAGGAGTTCGACGTCCACCAGCGCGTCCCTAGCCGCGTGAAGGTCCTCTGGCTTCCATCCTCCTGGAACGAACCTCCAGCCACTCTTTCCTGTACGCATCTGAATCAAGGTGATGTGCATGCTCTCCTACCTCTCATGTTTTGTGTGTGGATCTGAAAATGTCAGGCTATTAAGTTTAATTTGGTGTGCTATTAATGTAGAATAGGGAAAAATACCTAGGTTACTACCTAATCTGCAAAGAAATATTGTCTGCTCTCATGCAATTTAACTATTGGGGTGCAGGATTGTTATTCATGTCTATTTTTGTTGAGTCGGTTATATGGAAGAAAAAGATGGAAGTTCTACAGAAGTTTGGGCCTTAATCATGATGTTCTACATGTAATGATTATAAAATTTTCAGATCTAAATCGTAGTGCAAGCTTGGATCTTTCTCTTTATTCAGAGAAAAGTATGATATAATACAATATACATGGTACTATATAATATAATGTTATATCCAACAAAACTTTATGCTTTCCTGACTGTTTTTCTGTAATACCAAGCTGCAGGACTAATTTGAAACACGATTTGTTGTATTTAGTTTCTGCACATCATATTGGTTATACATCACATGAGAACTACAGGTTTGAGCGTGCTCTTCACCTCATTGTTATATGCAGCTCCTATTTGGTAGAGTAATTGTTAGCTAATTTCCTTATACTACTTTAATTGTAAGAGGTCTATGCTGACCGAGTTTTTATGTCTATCCATCAAGTATATAGATTGAAGTTGCATGTGCTTCACAAAAAATAGAGAATTCCTAGGTAATATCAGTGTAAAATTACCCATGTTCATGCCTATTGGTGATCTATTTGTGTAGGATTCATCTCTATTTTTATTTGGTTCAGGTGTGCTATGGAAGAAGAAGATGATCCTCCACAGAAGATTGGGCCCTAATCTTGATGTTCTAGAGGTAATGGTTTGAACTAATTCAGGTCTGGACCATAGTACAAGCTAGGGATCTTTTGGTGTTCAGAGAAAAATACGCTTGCAGTCCTCCCATGTTTCTGAGATTTTCTTCAAACTTTTCTTTGTTGGATAATGTCTGTAGATCTTAATTTGTAGTTCCTGCAGTACCGCGACGGTGGGCGCTGCAGATTTTTGTACTACGAACGACAAAGTGGGAGACCTGCAGCTGCACGCTGGCTGCTACATCCAAAATGACCACAGAGATTTAAGGTCATGTGTTTCAATCACAATCTAATGAGCTTATGTGCTTAATTGTTTCCGATTACTAACAACCAAACTATACAAAAAGTGAGCATGTACATTTGATCCTGCATTTATTTCTGTTTGTTTCAAATCACGAATAACTTGGGCACATCAAGTATTTAAAATGGTTAGCCCAAATTCAAATACACCTGATGCTTTGATTTTTTTTCCTGCTAGCTATGGATGTGGCATGGCTGGGCGACAACGATCCGACGTTTGTAATTACATGTTTCCTCTTTGGAAAGATAATTGAACCATTCAAATATTATTACTTGCTGCAGGTATTTAGAAGTCATCTCAATTTGCTCTCCAGTTGATATGTTGAGCTAATAGGGCAATCAGCCACATCGTCAATATCTCTGTCACCAGGTATCCACTGACCAACTTGATCCATCTATTTGTTGCAGGGATTTCTTGCCTCTCCCTCAAAATAGATTCTACTTTCTAACCTTTTATAATTTATGAGTGAACAACCGTATATTATCTGTCGTTCTTGTGAGGTAGCTTTCTTCCCGTGTTAAAAATTCAGATGTTTGGTTATTCTTATGTTGGCGAACAATAATACTCCTTTCTCTTCCAAAATTAAATTTTAAAAGCTGCTCGTGAGAGAGGAGATTTCACAAAAAATTAGCATTACAATTAATTTATGAGGCATGCACTATAGTATGCCTTGTCCCATTTCGGAAGTAGGCTTTTTAAAAGTATCTAGCTGTTTTCTTGCCTATTCTGAAAAATAGAGGAGCTGGTAAACTTGTGATTAAATGATTAGGTTGGTGGCCAAAATTCAGAATTGTTTCTCATTTATGTGATGTTCCTTCAAAAGTTTTCAGTTGCTTCTCTGGTTTTGTAAATTTTATTTTGGCAACTAAACTATTTTTGCCTTCTTTTCTGAACTGAAAATATAAATGTGGTTATGATAAAAGAGGAAACATACACATCACTTAAAAATAGGATTGTCCATTGGATATAGTTATTCACATGTACAATATCACGCCTTAATCCTCCTCTGCTAGATATTCTAGAACTATGATGGTGCTTTTCTTCATGTTTTCAGAAATACTGCAGATGTAAATAATTTAATTGTTTGGTTTTGTAACTGCAATGCCTGGGAAAGTCAACTTGACATGTCCATCAATTTACCGGTTCTGTCTGCGGTTGGGGTTGTGCTATGTTCACTGCATTGGTCAGTGGATCTATGCCCTCTTATTAGTGGCTGCTCCATGGATTATGTCTGCTGGTTAATTAGCTGATTGCATTTCCTTTTTTCCCTTGCTAATGCCATCGTTTGTTCATGTATGCAGATGCTGATCAGAACACTCCTGGTGATGGCCTCCTCCTTCCTATTTGATATAGTTAGTTTTTACAGGTTTAACACTTGTCTTTAATTTGTCGTGAAGTGCTACATATTGTTGGAGTTGGCATTTAGCCTTATTCCTCTTTCCAATATATATTTGATCGTAATTGTGTATCATAACCCCTTTCCTTTGTTTCACAAATACTTGGAGTTAGTAGCCGAACCTATAAATCACTCAAACTTGGCTATTTGGCTTCTTTGAGTTTTGTTCTTATGTGAAATTAAAGCTGCTTCATCACTGACAAACTTCCGCATATGAAACACTTTTCTAGGATCCATTATGATAATCAATTATATCGTTAGTCAATACAAATATGCTACAACGATTCTCTGGTTATGTCGTTAACTTTTGTGTTCTTAATTGACTGTATATATAAGATTTATTGTGCCCACGATTGATATCAAATGATATTCTAAAAAAATCAAAATTAGTTCTCACTCATGTGAGCCTTATATGATAGGCGTATTCCTATAAAGTTTACATTGGATCCTTTACTTCCCTTCTGTTGCCCTAGGGTTTTTAAATATTGGTAATGATACCAACTCAAGCCTTATATGATGTGCTTGCTCCAGCCTCCCAGGAATAATTTCATTTAGTCTACTATTCCCTGGTTGTAGGTGTTTGAATTTCAGCTTTATTTTCTGTCCAATTGACAAGTCAAACTATAGCCTATAAGGCAATCACCACATTTCTAATATCTCCGTCACTACCATCATCGCCTTTCCTATTGCCATCTCTTGACTTCTGGCAGTGTTATGTCACGAGTTTTGGTATTCACCTGGGAGTGAACATGGTTCATCAAACTATAATAATTTTGCTATGTCAAGCATAAGCAATTATACTGCTATAGGTCATTTTTCATTTATACTTTGGAAGTAATCTAAGTGTATGAACGTTTTCTTATTTATTCATGTTCTTTCGTGCCACCTTTTTTTGTGAAATTAAGTACAAAAGTATGCCATATTTCGTATGTGTCCTTTTGTTTTACTGTAGGATTTAGTTGCATATTTTGACATTTTATTTTATATCAGGTTAGTGGTACTTGATATTTTCATGTATCCACATATCTGCAACTTAGGTCTTTGCTACAAGTGTTGCGCCCCTATTTTTTCATTTGCTTTTGTGTTGTTCTTTTGATTGGATATGGGACATGAACCTGTTATTTCTACAGGTGCTGCTGGGATATGCTCTCCAGCCAGCGCATAGACAACCTGGAAGCTGCACACTCAGCAAAATACACCTGAAGATCAACCAGGTGAACAACCTACAGAAGAAGAAACTATCTGAATAGTGCCATCTCGAGCAGCTGAAGGAGAAGGACAAACATATTATTAAGCTTAGCGAGGTCTGGGATAATTTTATAGTGTTTGTGCCAGAGGCAAACGAAAAGATCAACTAGGTAGTTCAAAAGAATTAATCCATCTGAATGGTTTATTTCGTTTCCCAGCTCATTTTTGTCCATGCAATTAACATGTGTGTTGCCTCCTTTATTGGTGAGTAATTGAAATATATCTGGAAGGTGTATTTAGAGTCTCAGCTGGACTCAATGAAGAAATCATTTGGATTCCTATTATAGATGGTCACAGCAAATTAGAATCGTGTATGCACTTGAAAAATCATTTCAAAGTTACTTCTAGGCAACTGAGATATATCTTAATTTTCCAGCCTTTCCTCATTATGCTGCTACAATATCTGTGTCGGCCCATTTTGTTGTCATGTCACCTCTATTTGCTATTGTTGTGGTTCTGCTGTTTTGTGCCTAGGAACAATATATATCCATCCACTTCAACTGCACGCGGCACGCAGAGGCTTTGTTCCATGGACCTCCCCAAGTTCAGATAGGGCAAGTGCATCGCTTAGCCTTTGAATCGTTTTGCATTAAATCCAAAGTCATCTTGTGATCTTGGACTTCTCTATGTTATATTTGGCCATTTTGGTCTTACTATATGGTAGCTGCTTTCATTATGAACTGGATCAACTTACAAACTAAGTAACCATACCATTGTACATGATTTACTAATTGGCTCAGATGCCAATTCAGATTTCCCAATTGATGGAACATATGTGAAAGATCTTCTACCATCCCAAGATTCAAGTGTTCTTGATACAATGTCGCATGTTATCGGGTGATCTAGACATAACTTCAGCAAAGCTACTGAGACAGCCTGTTGATAAAACAAAAATCTAAGCACTTCCTGTGAACAAGTATCTTGAAGAAGAATCGTTGCCCCAACTGATGTAGTACATGCAGCAGCAATGCCACTATGTACATCTAGATGTGACTCTTATATGACATTTTATTATGTTATTGTGGTGTGAATTTCTATATTACCATCCTGTTTTGCTTATACATATGGATATAAACCATTTTTTAATAATATGTATAAGATGTGACAGTCACGGGCAAAAAATTAAAAGAACCAACAAGTGCCGCGCGGCAAGCCGCGCTGTTTCTTTACCGGCGGGAACATGCGAGTTACATTTACCGTACTTGGATATCATGTGAAAGAGTTCATTTGAACTATATATTGTGTATACTCACAATTAGGAAATGAATTTTTAATTATAAATTTCTATACTCAAAATTAAGGAGGCTAAACCCTAAACCATATACTCATAGTTCATATAATTTGATCAAACTCCAAGAAAGCTCAGATTTAATCTTCTGCTTAAGACTCTGATTGTATGATGTTCTAATTACTAATTTCATATGATCCGGAAGATACACTTTTAAATCTATATAATTGTGATCAGAATCATAGGGATATAAATGTCGTTTAAGTGATCTGTATAAATGGTCGTAACCACGGGCAACAAATTCAAAGAAGAAACAAGCGCCGCGCGGCGAGCCGCGCCGTTCGAATCTAGTAAAGCAACATCCACAAGCGAGTTCATACAGATAGCCAAAGCACACATATAAAAAGAAGGTTCGCTGGGGCATCAGCACAAGTAAGCCTAGGTAGAACATGCAAGAAGGGAGGAAGGGCAGCCGGAGATGGGGAGGTGGGGGCTCCGAGGAGGAGAAAAGCTCAGGGGCTAGGTGGGCAGTGAAGAGATGTGACGCGTGGCCACCAGAACTGTCAATCATGTCGTCCAACCGAGCCATATCCCGCTGTCTATAGAGCGGGTGGCATAGTTGCAATTCAAGAATTTAAACGTAGAGTCAGACGTCCGCCGTAAGAACACCCGCTCGATCACCATCTTGGTATGAGTTGTCAAAAGGATCCAAATCAACGCAATGAACACCACCCAGAAGAGGCATCGCCTCCTCCCGGTACGGTTCGCCTGTCTCGGGAACGTGCATTGGTCTGGGCCTGCCACTCAGGCCCCAAAGACTCATGGACGAAGTTCCAGATCAGGAACTAGGCCGCTGGAACACGAACAAGATATGGGTTCCGATTAGGGGGTCCCACACTCGGGGATGCTACTTTTTGAAGTAGCATCCCGGGGAAAATATAGTTATATATAGTCACTAGTACAAAACTTCATATTAAAGACATGAATTAGAGCCGGTCAAACTAATAAACCGACAAAGGGCTTATTGGAGACGGTTCTTTTGCACGGCCTTCTAAGGGCTGAGCTCATTACAGCTGGCTCCAAGGAACCGGCTCTAATGCAGCACATACTAGAGACCCTGAGCCAGAGACGGCTAGTAAAACTGGCTGAGGTGACTCTTTGGGGCCGGCTCTAATGTAAGGTTCTGTACTAGTGAGTGCACATAGAGAGATGCTACACCAGCCACAACAATGCATGTGAAGGTAGAAGTATGATCCACTTGTTCCTCTATGCTTTGACAAATTTAAAAACCACAACAACATCGGTCTTAAACTGTACTTTCACCTACAATTTCTCTGATCGGACAAAGTGCCAAATAAAAAAACTGGTGCAAGAGTTCGGTTTTCTAGATATACTACGGTCTCATTTGATTCATAGGATAGAAAAAATGTAGGAATAGGAAACCTATAGGATTGATGGCATGTCTAATTGAATCCTATGGAACAGGGATCCCCTTTAAGGCCTCCTTTGATTCACAGGGTAGGAAACATAATAGAAAAGGAATTTTGTAGGATTGACTTGCCTAGTCCAATGTAATCCTACGGGAATGGGAGCACTCACATGATTTTTTCCATGAGGTCCAAGCTCATGTTACATTTCCTATGAAAATGTACTACAAAGTTTCTACGGGAATATTTCCTACATGTAACAATCCTATGAATCAAACACCTCAAAAGGGAAAAATCCCACGGAGTGTAAATCCTACGAAATTCCTTAGCAAATCCTGTGAATCAAAGGAGGCCTAATTGTGGTGAAGGAATTTTTCATGAGGTTATACCTCATTCTTTATGGGATCTTCACATGAAGCTCCATCTTCTTTCGTTGTGTGCTTACCGCCATCCCCATGCTTGATCTTGCTCCAATGTGTGTCCTTGTCCATGCCGGATCCTTTGAGCATTACAAAATCAGCACCGTATTCACATGTACATTAGATATAAGTTAACGTGCATGAGCTCCAATGATTGCTCTTTGTACTTCTGAAACTTACACATGTTTAGTTGTAGTAGCAGTTGTGAGCGTAACTGTAGTAGGGATGTCCTCGTCACCCCGCCCCCACCACCAAATACACTTTTCATTCTCCGGGGAGCAAACCCAAATTGCTACAGAAAGTAGTGACACGTGTTGTGAAGTTCAATTTCCACATTCTATTCGAAGGGAAACTTATGTAATTGCCGCTATTTCATCCTAAAATTGTGAGTAGCGAAGAATTTATCAACTGCTAAATCTCGTTACATGAATAGGAAAAAAAATGCGGTATACTAACAATTATAGGTTGAAAAAGTAGTGGTGTTGACATGGGGCGCCTATTAAGAATAATCTGGCACAGAAAATTGTGAACGCATAGTACTGAATTTTTTTTCTTGAAGGATGGAAGGAGGACTGTTGGTTTTAGGCTGGGTTTTGAAGGATGGAAGGAGGACTGTTGGTTTTAGGCTGGGTTTTGAGGGATGGGAGGACCGTTGGTTTTACAAAAGTCAAACGATGTAAAGTTTGACTAAGTATGTAGAAAAATATCAACACCTAGAATACTAAATAAATACCATTAGATTTATCATGATGTATGTTTTCATATTGTATACTCTTTTTTACATCATATTGTATACACTTGATATTATAGATATTAACAATTTTCTGGATAAACTTAATCAAACTTGACATCATTTGACTAAAAAAAACTTTTATGCACTACATTATGGCGAGGGAGTATATCTATACATTCATGTATGGAACAATATACGTCATATGGTTGTAAAAACTACTCCATACATTCATGTATGGAGCGTTTTTCTTTTCTTTCCTGCATGCATTGACAATAGGCGCACACAGCTAGTCGTTCTCTTCTTTTGCTTTCAAGTTCTAAAACTGTCATCCGTCCACAGCTAACACGTTAGTATGGTGTTGCCAACGCATCAAATCTCGCTGTGTCCAACTGTCTGCCCAGAAGTGAATTGTTCCATTAAAGATATCTAACGTCT
Organism: Poa pratensis; assembly: GCA_947311845.1. Classification (NCBI taxonomy): domain Eukaryota; kingdom Viridiplantae; phylum Streptophyta; class Magnoliopsida; order Poales; family Poaceae; genus Poa; species Poa pratensis. The sequence goes on from CAMZMU010000113.1 coordinate 13,786,850, forward strand.
CAGGCAGAGAAGTTGAATTATGAATAGAAAAACAGATGAGATATGTTGTAGCTTAATCCAACAGATACACATGAGTACAATACATTAATCTAACAACACTGCTTTACTTCCTTTTCAATTAGGTTTGGTTGAGCAAGCATGACAGCCTTGACAACACTGATTCATGACAACAGACCATACAACATACACATATATACTAGTTCTGCGAAGCTGAGTACACAGAACTTGTCCACGACACAGTATACAATGAACAACAGTCCATGTTAACACATCTCATCCAGATTTTTACAGTTTTCAACAGACTGATCAACGGATATAATCAAAACTGTCCTTGATGAAACAATGGCCTCGGGAGCAGCTTTCACCTCCTCCCTTTAAGCCGCTCCTAAAGCTTCCTCCAAACATCCACTTGGTTTAAATTGGAATGGCCAAAAAAACCCAGTACTAGTGCAATTTGCATGACTCAAGTTTTCTTGGGATCCAAGCTTTCCTTTTGGTAGCCTTCAAGAATTGTGTTGCAGGTGTTCATGGCACGGGCATCTAGTAGGCTGTGGTTCCAGAGTTTAATCATAAGGAAACGCCAGCACCTGTTCACCCAGGGACAAAATTGCGAGTCAAATAACAACTGCACAGAAAAGATCAGCAGAAAAGGTGCCTCCATAGGTGTCGCAGGCATAAGATGTTAATTAATATGAAAATAAATATAACTCGGCAACCCACCATAGTAGAGGAGTGTTCTGTACAAGTTGTTGTCCATGAAGCCGGGAAAATGCCTCGCAGGCCCATGGAATATGACCATCCGCTAGCACCCTGTAATTTAGCCTTTGAGTAAGAGAATTGGACATGTAGGGTTCAATAGGTACCGGTAAACAAAATTTCTGTATCTCGCAATCTACTATATAAGTCAAAGATCACATAGTATGCCACAGATATATATTATCAAAACAAACAACGTTACAATATAGTATCTACTCTCCAGGACAAATGTTTTATATGATGGATACACATATAATCGAATCAAACTGAATCGAGCATATCTTGTTTCGAAGCCACTTGGCTCTGGCTATGGCAAGAGCACAATAAAATGGAACAAAAATGATCAATGGAGCACGGTGTGCAGAAATAAAACAATAAAACAGATAAACAAAACAAAATGCTAGCCACGGAAGATAACAAGTAACATCTATGTCAGCTTTTCTATCTGAATTGAACCAAAGCTCTCAGCTTTCTAGATGATCCTAAGGATAGGAGATAGAAATTCGATTTAAATCCATCTAATCTACTTACTTCGTTCCCTACTTTCATTCAAGAGATCCTGAGGAAAAGAATTGGGTTTCTACTGAGCTGAAACAATATGCGGATGGTTCTAGTAAACGAAAACCATCTTTTTTTAGTTTGGCTTCCTTATTCCTTTTTTAATAAAAGAAGATTTTGTTACTATTGGAAATATATTTTTTGTATATTCAGCCATAGATACTTTACTCATATTTTAAAAACTGGAATACTTAATCCAATGCAAAATTATGCGCCCGTGACAAAACAGCCCTGCGACAATCATCAAAGTGAAAAGAACTGTGAAGATTAATGTGTGCCGTGCAAGACAAAGACACAATAACACCCTTACGTCTGGAAACATCTCCAATTTGTTGGAGTTAGCTATGTGGGAAGGTGTTCTCTGTATGCTGCATAAGCTTCTTCTTCTTGTATTACATAGTACCATATATATAGCATACAAGGTTGGTCACTACAGACCTTCTACAAGTTTCTACAACTAGGTTTCTACAGCTAGCCTTCTAGAGTTTTCTACTGTTAACCAGGATGATAAAGCTCTACAGCCTTCTATAGCTCTCTACTCTAGCTTACTGCCTAAGGCTATGTAAGAATAGTACTACTAGAACATACTAGATATATCCTAAGCAAGGATTACTCTCACAATTCTCCCCCTAATCCTTGCTCTTCAAGCTTGACTTGATCTGGACCATCCCAATTCGAGCACGCAGCTCCTGAAATTTCACTCGCCCCAAAGATTTTGTCAAAATGTCAGCGAGCTGATCTGATGTACTGATGAAGCTGGTGCTGATGCTTCCGTCTTCCAAGCAGTCTCTGATGAAGTGATACCAAATATCGATATGTTTGCTGCGCTCGTGGAAGACTGGATTTTTGGCTAATGCTATGGCAGACTTGCTGTCCACCTTTAGCTCAACTGTTTCAGCTTTTCTTCCTTGAAGTTCTCCAAGTAGTCGAGCCAGCCAAATTCCCTGATTTGCTACATATTCTGCCTCACAGGAAGACTGAGCAACCACCCTCTGCTTGAGAGATTGCCAACTTACCAAGCAGTTACCGAGGAAGAACAGTGTGCCACTTGTGCTCTTCCTGGTGTCAATGTCGCCAGCGAGGTCACTGTCACTATAACCAATAAGTCGAGCCTCCTTTGTCTTCCGCCTGTAGTGAAGACCATAGTTGATCGTGCCAGCGACGTAGCGTAGGATTCTCTTCACAGCCATTATGTGCTCCTCCGTGGGTCGTTCCATGAATCGACTGACGAACCCAACGGCAAAGGCCAGGTCTGGCCTGGTGTGGACGAGATAGCGGAGGCTGCCAACGATCCGTCGGTACTCTGTAGCGTCCACCTCTTCTGCTGTACTTTCACGACTCAGCCTCAGCCGCTCCTCCATTGGAGTGTGTGCAGAATTGCAACCCTCCATTCCTCCCAGCTGAAGGATGTGTGAGGCATAGTGTGCCTGACATAGGCTGATGCCATCGGCGTGCTGTTGGACTTCGATCCCAAGATAGAAAGACAATAATCCAAGGTCGCTCATCTCGAATTTTGTCTTCATCTCGTCCTTGAAGCTCTCTACTGTTCCCTTGGATGAACCTGTGATGATCAGATCATCTACATATACTCCAATGAGCAGGATTACCTCGCTGGTGGTGCGCCGGTATATTGCATGCTCGTGCTCGCTCTGTTTGAAGCCCATTTCTTTGAGCGTGCAATCAAGCTTCACGTTCCATGCTCGCGGTGCCTGTCGCAGGCCATAGAGGGCCTTGCGTAGCCGCAGTACCTTTCCTTCTTCTCCTTGGATGACGAAACCGGGTGGCTGCTTGACATAAACTTCCTCCTTCAGTTCTCCATTGAGAAAAGCTGATTTTACGTCCATGTGGTGGACGGGCCACCCCTCCTGGGCAGCCAGAGCAAGTAGCAGCCGGATCGACTCCATGCGAGCCACGGGAGCAAAGACTTCATCAAAGTCTACGCCGGCTTGCTGAACGAAGCCTCGAGCGACCAGCCGTGCTTTGTGCTTGATTACCTCGCCAGCTTCATTTTTCTTCAACTTATAGACCCACTTGAGGCCTATTGGTTGATGCCCGTGGGGCAGATCCACGAGCTCCCATGTCTTGTTCCGCTCCACAGCTTCAATTTCCTCGCGCATGGCTGCCTGCCATGCCTTGTCGCGCTCAGCTTCCGCAAATGAGCACGGCTCCCGTGCTGGCCAAGTGCAGCTCAGATTCGAGGTTGCGCGGTGCGAGTCCAGGCACTGGTTCTTCTCCTCCAACCAGATTCTCGACCATGCGATAGCGGACTGGCGTGTCGCCATGTGCACCGTCAAGTCGATCATCATCATCTGCTGGTGGCGTGACAAATTCTGGAGTTGCTAGGGTTGCAGCACTTGCTGCTGCTGCTGGAGTAGATGGAGGCGTTGGTGGTGTGCTGGCTGAGGCACCTTGAGCCCCATGTTTAGGTCCGTCTTCTCCTGAACTGGGCACCTGGCTAGGCGCCCTGACGATGTACTCGATGTCAAAGTTGTCGTCGAAGTATTCGCTGCCTTCTGCTACCCAATCCCAGCCTTGCTCTTCATCAACGTCACGGGCGCCGGAGTCGAGGTACCAGCGCTCAATTCGCTCGTCGTCGCTGCTCGTCTCGAGGTAAGATTTTCCCTTCGGCTCATCGATGTGAAGTGGGGCATGCTCTGGAGCTGTAGTGCTGCTGTCCTTCACCACTATGGCTAGGGCTAGAGCGACGCTTTGTTGCACCATCATGGTCGGGGCTGGAGCGTCGCTTTGCTGCACCTTCATGGCTGGGGCTGGGGCTTCGCTTTGCTGCACCGTCATGGCTGGTGCAGAAGTGGCGCAGACCTGCGCCATGAGGAGAGCAGGCTCATCATCATCTTCCTCTGCTTGGGCCAGATATGCCCTGTTTCCGTTTCTCCTAGGCTGCCAGCAGTCCTTGGCCCAATGGCCGCGACGGCCACAGTTGCGGCATGTGTCATCGCGCGGGCCGTCCCTATCTGCTGCACTATCGTTGCCGTCTCCACCATTCTTACGTGGTGGCCGTCGTCGTCGCTGTGCGCTGCCACGCGCAGGCCTGGAGGAGCGGCCTCCTTGGCGCTCCTTCATCTTTTGTTGCCACTGCTCCTCTGTGAGTAGGAGCTTGCCCTGCTCAAGCAGCGGCTCCGGCGACACGAGACGATCCTCTGCTGCCTTCAACCGGCCGGTGACCTCCTCCAACGACATATCAGAAGTGTCAAGGAGGGTCTCGATTGCAAGGGCTATCTGTGACAGCCTAGGCGGCACAACTCGCAGGAATTTCTCGACGACTTGAGTTTCGTCGATAGGTGCTCCGAGCGTGGCGAGGCTTGTGACGAGGTTGGTGAGGCGCAGCGCGAAATCGTCAACGGACTCCCCGTCGCGGAATGAGATCATCTCAAATTCCTTCTTCAGCTGCTGCACCTTGCCCTTCCGCACGCGGTCTGAACCAACACGCATGGCTCGGATCGCCTCCCACGCCTCCTTCGCTGTCCGCTTGACAGCCAGGCCAGCCACCATCTCTGGTGGGACAGCTTGTAGGATGGCCTCCAGCGCCATTCGATCTTCCTGGAAGTCGTCGGCGCCGAGCTCGATTGCATCCCAGATGCCCCGAGCCTGCAGCTTCACCTTCATGAGGAGGCTCCATTCGGTGTAGTTCGTCCGCGTCAACGTCGGGTAATTGCCACCGCCAACTTCCTTCACGACCCGCTCGACAACGACCTCGCGCCTTCCAGCGTCGCGGTGGCGTGGTCGTCTCGGTGGTGGTGAAGGGGAATGGCGCCGCTGTGACGGACTGCGGGCAACACGCTGCAGACATCTCTCAGGATCCTCTCCTCACTGGGCTGATCCTCTCCTAACGGTGGCTGAACCTCTCCTAACCGTGGCTGAACCTCTCCTACCTTGGCTCTGATACCAAATGTTGGAGTTAGCTATGTGGGAAGGTGTTCTCTGTATGCTGCATAAGCTTCTTCTTCTTGTATTACATAGTACCATATATATAGGATACAAGGTTGGTCACTACATACCTTCTACAAGTTTCTACAACTAGGTTTCTACAGCTAGCCTTCTAGAGTTTTCTACTGTTAACCAGGATGACAAAGCTCTACAGCCTTCTATAGCTCTCTACTCTAGCTTACTGCCTAAGGCTATGTAAGAATAGTACTACTAGAACATACTAGATATATCCTAAGCAAGGATTACTCTCACACAATTTAATACAGATTTTTTAAACAATATTGTGCATAAAATATACTGAGGTTTTGGGACGTCCAGTTTTCAAATCCAAAAGTTGACTACAACTGAAATCTTAGAAAGATATTTCCAGTTTGGATTCGAACTTTTATATGTGAAATACTGAAATCACATTGCTTGAAGTTGGAATAATGCAGCTGACCTTTGTTTCCAGACAAATGAATTCCACATATGCATAATAAGTTTCTCATCTTTTGTCACGTCAACAAAATCATCAAGCATCTGTGATTGAGGAAAGATAGTAACTTACAAAATTAGAGAATGTCTGAAAAAAATTGTTACAAAGACACTGACTGGAACAAATTATTAGACAGAGACTGACTCGAGCTCAGGGGTTGGCAACAGCATATGCTATATGCTTCTGAGCAAAAATGTTATTGTATCTTACCCGCCTATCTTCGAAGTCGGCGATGTCATCGTCCACTTCATCTTCACTATCACGATCTGAGAAAACTTGTTCCACTGCCATTGGCTACAGGAGAAGTAAATGCAGTTAAGCTAGATTTCAAATGCAGACATAAATTTGTAGATACTACGAAGTCATAATAACAAAAAAAAATCTATCACCAAAAATAAGTAGATAAGCTGTAATAACCAAGTGATTAGCATCTGCAACAGAATTTAGCAAGACAATGAAAACTGGAGTATAAAGCTCAATGACGCAGAACAAGAAAGTTGGAAAGAAGCAGAATGTTTTCCGTCATGAATAACTTTTTTGTCAAGAGAAGTAGTGAACAGCTTTACATACTGGCTTCACCCTCCAATATTAAACATACCCGCCAAACTGGTTGCTATAAGAGGTACATGAGTGAACATGGTGATAAACAAAATCTGCTTAGTCACCTTTCTTTATAACTGAGCGCAACCAAGTCAGCTGCGTAAACATCAATTTCAGCTCTTTCAAAAAGAACAGAAAAGAAAAAACATATTTTCCAGAAATCACGATTTCACCTGACACTTAATCAAGACATCATGCTAGCAAGACTGGCATAGTCTGGTATTTGTATAAAATAAATATGCAAGCTCTTCAAGATCATTATATTTTAATTCAAGAGATGTAATTATCACAAAACCATAACAATGCATGCATCAAACTGCAATAGGTCATGATACAAACAGGTATGAGAAATAGAACAATACAATGAGAAGAATGAACGATTTTTACAATCCACACACCTGTGCCCTGTGAGAGTGAAAGAACTGACGTTTCTGCAGGAGTTGCCGGCTGCCAGATATTAAGCGTAAAAAAGTTAGTTTAACACTTTCAATTGTACGATGCATAATATATATCAGCATATAAACAGAAGGGCTACTTTCTGGGATCAGCTCGTTCCGCAGATAGCTTCCTTGTCTTCCCAAACTGCAGAACTGTCGGTGGTGAAAGATTGCTACCATGTAATGAGTGAGCAGGATCAACAGAAGCACGTGCTATAGAAATATCTGAAATTTTATACAGTAGAAATGAGATATTAGTAAGAATAAAACTTTCTGATGGGATTGTTTGCAGAGTAGAGATTTCAAATCAAGAGTTTGCACGTTTGTGGATACATACATGATTGACAACATGCAAGATTTTTTTCAGATTCTTTAAAAACTTATAAATATGATTTTTGATTTTTTTTTTAAATAGAGGAGCACTGGGGCTCGGGAGCCAAAAATGACTTTCTGTTGTTTGCGTAGATATGTCCCACAGTCTATAATCAAGAGTTGAGTTTGGAGAGCTAGTTAGCTTAAGCTACCAACTGTTGAATGTGCAAGATGGTCTTTGGTGTCCTTAACACATGGCTCTCTAGCTGTTGCACATCTGTTAACAAGTTCAGATGTTTTACTTAAGAAAACTGAATTTCAGCAACTTCAAATATTATGTCATTTGCTCTCACTCACACCAATGCAATCAATAATTGAATTTATGAACTCTCAAGCTTCACCGCAGACTGGCAAGCAGTTGTTCGGCATGCTGCTTCCTTCTGATACGAATTTCAGTATTGATCCTAAGTTTACACATCATAGACGGTGAAGTGCTTGCCTCGTAATCCGAAGCTTTTTTTGGCTACAGAATAACACATCTGGCCTTTTCTCTGCTATGTTCAAACAATATGGTGCCAGTGCTCTTGAGTTCCTCTCTTCTCTCTTCTGCTCAGGATACACTATGTGAATTCTTCACAATGAGGGGACTAAGTGTCTCTCTTTCAGATGTTTTATGTGTTCTCAGATCGTTACTCAAGGAGAAAACTTGCTCATAGCTAATCTAGCAAGGGATGATGCTGAAGAAGCTGTTAGAGCTAAGCTAGCTGAACATTCCAACAACGAAAAGTTTGTTGGCTACAAGGAACAAAAGAGAGTTTTATATGTATGCACGTCACCATGTATAGAGATCAATCATGCATGCATGCGTGCTTGGAGGTTTTTTTTTTATAAAAGGGTACATCGCCCCAGCCTCTGCATCAAAATGATGCATACGGCCTTTTTCTTTTATTAAAATATACTCTGTTCGGGCATTTGTTCCGGCTTCCCTTAATGAAACGAAGCAGTGCTGACTGCCTTCCATCAAAAGATTCCTTGCCAAATGCCAAACCACGTCAGATTGCTAAGCGGCTGAACCGTGCATTCGCACCCAGTTTTTTCTCAGAGTTGTTAGGTCACCAAAAGGGCGAAGGAGGCCCCAATCGATCTCAACAGGCGGAAGGAGGACCCACTGGCTCCCATTGGGCATCGTCACGTCCATAAAAGAGGCAGCTACTACGCGCTCGTCCGCGGCGGGAGCTCGACGGTGGCACCGGTGAGCGGGTTGAGAAGCGTCACAGACGCGGCCGACGCGGCCAAGTCAACGAGCGCGAGCCAACCGTAGCGACGGGAGGTTCCTCTTGAAGGTCGTCTCCCCGCCGTCCGCCGCTCTGTAGGTGACGGCGCCGTCCAGGGAGTCGGGGTTGAAAGGAAGCATGAGCACCGGCGCAATGTACCTGGCGGGGCAGATGGACCGGAACTTGACGGCCTCGCGGCGCGACGGCAGCATCTTGCCGATGCACTCCAAGAGATCAATCATGCATGCATGCGTGCTTGGAGGTTTTTTTTTTATAAAAGGGTACATCGCCCCAGCCTCTGCATCAAAATGATGCATACGGCCTTTTTCTTTTATTAAAATATACTCTGTTCGGGCATTTGTTCCGGCTTCCCTTAATGAAACGAAGCAGTGCTGACTGCCTTCCATCAAAAGATTCCTTGCCAAATGCCAAACCACGTCAGATTGCTAAGCGGCTGAACCGTGCATTCGCACCCAGTTTTTTCTCAGAGTTGTTAGGTCACCAAAAGGGCGAAGGAGGCCCCAATCGATCTCAACAGGCGGAAGGAGGACCCACTGGCTCCCATTGGGCATCGTCACGTCCATAAAAGAGGCAGCTACTACGCGCTCGTCCGCGGCGGGAGCTCGACGGTGGCACCGGTGAGCGGGTTGAGAAGCGTCACAGACGCGGCCGACGCGGCCAAGTCAACGAGCGCGAGCCAACCGTAGCGACGGGAGGTTCCTCTTGAAGGTCGTCTCCCCGCCGTCCACCGCTCTGTAGGTGACGGCGCCGTCCAGGGAGTCGGGGTTGAAAGGAAGCATGAGCACCGGCGCAATGTACCTGGCGGGGCAGATGGACCGGAACTTGACGGCCTCGCGGCGCGACGGCAGCATCTTGCCGATGCACTCCAAGAGCTCCTCCGGCGGAGTGCTCCAGTCCAGATCCTCCGGAAGAAGCGTAGGTTTTTCCCGACAAGGCGCGGTGGTGCCATGGTCGTCGTGGATTGGGATTTCCAAGAACAACTAGTAAATGGTTGGTGGCCGGCCTGAATCACGCCATGGGTATATGATCTAGTTCAAGGATGCAGAAGAGGATCGAGTTGGTGATGACTAAAGAATATAAGGAGGATTCGATCTGATTTCAACAGATCCAGGGGGTGGGTGGCAGCCGTCTGCAGGCTGTGGCAGCAGGGAACTTGTGTGAGTGCTTCACACACACAGTTCTGTCTTGATGTGCTTTACACACATCTTCCTCTCTTTCTCTTGTGCGCTGAAATAGACACAAATTGCCGAGGGAACAGATAAATGCTTCGAAGGCCCTTATATGTTGTGATCAAGAATTCTTTATAGAAGGTTTAATCCATTGGAGTGTCTTTTGCATTCCATTGCTGTCGGGGAAAATTTCTTCAGTGAGAATGCAGATGTTTCCGGGACATTAACAAGAAAACTAATGTATCACTTTGAGAGACATGAATGGAACTAAATGGTTGAAGGATGCCATTCTCAGCAAACGATCAGATAATGCATTTCGGATTACTATGGTCGGTGATCCTAAGATTAGATTACATGAAATTGGCATCCCTATGGAATTAGCTTTAAACTTGGTGGTTTCTGAGCATGTTAAATCTTACAACTTCAAAAGCATAAATTAGAAGTGCAACCATCATCTTTTTGCCAAGGAAGTACTATTCACTTGGCGGAATGGACAGCTAAATTTTGTTCGGAAGGCAAATCAGCTAGAAATTGGTGACATTGTGTACAGGCCATTGCAGGATGGTGATCTTATTCTTATCAACATGCCACCTTCAGTACAAAAACACTCGCTTATTGCACTATCTGCAAGATTACTACCACTTAAGTCAGTTGTTTCAATCAACCCACTGTGCTGTGCCCCTTTAATGGGAGATTTTGATGGGGATTGTTTGCATGGATATGTCCCACAGTCTATACGATCCAGAGTTGAGCTTGGAGAGCTAGTTAGCTTAAGCCAACAAGTGCTGAATGTGCAAGATGGTCGAAGCTTGGTGTCTTTAACACATGACTCTCTAGCTGCTGCACATCTGTTAACAAGACCAGATGTTTTACTGAATTTCAGCAACTTCAGATGTTATGCCATTCACTCTCACTGACACCAATGCCAGCAATAACAAATCGATTATATCTGAAGCTTCACTGTGGACTGGCAAGCAGTTGTTCGGCATGCTGCTTCCGTCTGATATGAATATCAGTATTGGCCCTAAGTTACAGATCATAGACGGTGAAGTCCTTGCCTGATCATCCGAAGCTTCTTGGCTACAGAATAATACATCTGGCTTTTTTTCTGCCATGTTCAGACAATATGGTGGCGAGGCTCTTGAATTCCTCTCATCTGCTCAGGATATACTATGTGAGTTCTTAACCATGAGGGGTTAGTGTTTCTCTCTCAGATGTCTATCTGTTCTCAGATCTACTCAAGGAGAAAACATGCTGATGAAGTTAGTCTAGCATTGGATGAAGCTGAAGAGGCTTTTCGAATCAAACAGCTATTGCTAATGCTAAGTCCAAAGTCAATACCAAATCTGAAGTGTTATGATGACTGTGCTGATCTATCAATTTTGTACAAACAATCTGATATCACTCAGAACAGTCTACCAATCATCAAATCTTCAATCATGGCATTTAAGAGTGTCTTCAGTGATATTCTAAAGATGGTGCAACAACACACGAGTGAAGATAATTCAATGATTGTGATGATGAATGCAGGCAGCAAGGGTAGCATGTTGAAGTTCGTGCAACAAACAGCATGTGTCGGTCTCCAACTTCCAGCTATAAAATTTTCTTTTAGAATTCCTTCAAAAATCTCATGTGCTAGCTGGAATGGACGTAAATCATTGGACAGTGACATTGCCGAGGGAACAGGTAAATGCTTGGGAGGCCAACACTTATATGATGTGATCAGGAATTCCTTTATAGATGGTTTAAATCCAGTGGAGTGTCTTCTGCATTCCATAGCTGGCAGGGCAAATTTCTTCAGTGAGAATGCAGATGTTCCCGGGACATTAACCAGAAAACTAATGTATCACTTGAGAGATACATACAAAACTTATGACGGGACTGTTAGGAGTTTTTATGGGCGGCAAATAACGCAGTTCACTTATGATACTGCTGAAGATATGTTCACTGATGGCATTCTGGAAGGTGAACTTTGTGCGCCCCTGTTGGTTCTTGGGCTGCATGTTCCATTTCAGAAGCTGCATATGGAGCTTTGGATCACCCAGTGAACAGTTTAGAGGACTCTCCTCTCATGAATTTGCAGGTTACATTCTTTTACTCTCTTCTTTCATGGCCCATGATTATTGTGCGATCGCTTTTCTTTTTTCTTATACTATTTTAACTGTACTGTCAGGTTGTATTAAAGTGACAGAAGGGTGCTAATTCTCTGGATCATTTTGGTTTACTTTTCCTGTCAAAGAATCTAAAGAAGTATAGATATGGTCCGGAGTATCCGAGTATGCATCCGGCATCCCTAGAAATTAAGGATCATCCTGAACCAGTGAAGTTCTCTGATTTGGTTGACACCGTCATGATTCTGTTAGTACATTTGAATCATCTTTTTTTTTGTCACTGACCTGTAATAATGCTGTTTAGTTAACAAAAAAAAATTCACATTTTGTTTCGCAGATATGGCCGGCATGGTGTACAGACAACAAAATAATGGATTACTCATTCTCGTATAAGCCAGGTCTTGTTCTTTTGAAGTTAAATGGTCACATTCTGTTTTATAGGGGACATTAGGCCGGTGCCTTTCTATTTGTTTAAACTTGTACATACATGCAGGAAATGATGAAGAGAAAAAAATGGGATTAAGATTTGTTATAAACGAGCTTACTGAACAGTACAATGACAGATTAAGATTTGTATTCCCTAAAGTATATATTTCCAGGGTGTAAGTTCTGAAAATATTTGTATTTCCATTAAAAAATGTGTTTCCCATAGAAAAATAAAGTATTTGTGTTACCCGTAGAAAAATAAAGTATTTGTGTTAAGTCCATTAATTGCATAGCCTTGTCCAGGTGATATTTACACATCAATTTGTTGACCAACATATCATGCATTTTAGATGTGATGAGGTGCCTTTTAGGCTGTAACATATTGTGGTTGTTTAACACTTGCACTGCCGCTATTTTAGAATTATATATTGCTTTATGTTGTTATGCGAGTACCTATTTTTATTTTTATTTTTATTTTTGTGGTTACTCCGTTACTGCAACATATCTTTTGACACCTAACATTCTACCCTCCCTGCAGCAAAGGTTCTGCTGGCAATGATTAGTGTATTAAAGACCAGACTTGTTGCATCACTGTGGTAACAGAGGACAAATGGACAATTCCAACTCAGCGTCTCAATTGGAGAAGAAAAGGGTGATCCCAAAAGCTCCCGGACATGCTAGTGAAAGGTTATTATGTTTTATAGTTTTTTCCAAATATGTTCTCAATATCTGTCCTAAGGAGCCCTTACTATTTTGCTCAAATAAATTCCTCACTCGGATCGAGATCCAAATGTATAATTCTCCTTTTCTGTGTTACATGGTACAAGGTAAAGTTGTTTCAGGTGCAACTTGTATGATTGGGTCTTCTCACATTTTGGGAATTGCAAAGACCCATTATGTGACTTCTATATTTTTAGTATCTATACTTGAGTCCTTCAGTACAATATACGAGGATAATTTTTTATGCGTACTGCTTGTTTTTCCTTTGCAGGACGGAATTTAAGGATGCTGAGATCCAGTGTCAGCAAGACAAATGAACTTGATGCGGAAGTTGGTGTCTGAGCAGTGCAAAAGTGGGGTTTCTGGGCTAATCTGCAAAATGCTTAAGTTCCAATATTGGAGTTGATTGATTGGGAGCGGAGCCTACCAGGGAGCGTATATGATATTTCCTGCTCATATATCGCAGACTCAACATGGATTTTTTTTGTTCAAATATATATATTTACTTCTCTTTGTTTTGTTTTTCACTTTTACCTAAACATTTGGGTCAAAATTAATTGCCTGCTAATTTCCTCTATAGCATTTGATTTTCCCTTATTCCCTGTACAGTCTTTAAGAAACTGATGATATTGAAAAGAATGTTCGTCGGGAGCACTTGTTGGTTGTGGCAGATAGTTTATCTGTAAGCAGGCAGTTCCATGGGCTAAGAAGTCAGGTCTAAAGCAACAGCAGACTCGATTATCACCAAGGTTCTATTAAGCGCTAGGAGCTAATTGAGCGTTTTGCCTCCGCTTTTCTCTTTTCTAAAGGATTAAAGCGCTAAGCACAATTGGCACACGTTTAAGCGCAGTTGAGCGTTAGGCGTTTTGCTCCGCTCAGCACCTAAGCGATCTTAAGCGTGCAGATTTGTTTTCACACTTTGTTATGCATATATGGCGGATCTAGTATACAGACAACAAAAGAAAGCCAATGGATTACTCATTTTCAAGCCAGGTCTTGTTCTTTGGAAGTTAAATGATATCATTTTCTGTTTTGTTTAGGTTGGTGCTTTATATTTGCTTGAAGTTGTACATACATGCAGGAAATGATAAAGAGAAAAAATTGGGATTAAGATTTATTGTAAACGAGCTTACATAACAATACGATGCCATGAGAGACCAGTCAAAAAGCGTGTTCCAAGTATATATTTTGAAAGGGCAAGTTCTGAAACTATTTGTGCTCCCATAAAAAAGTGATTTGCTGAAATAATATGTTTTTAATAGGAAAATATTCTAGTATTTGTGATGTTCAAATATAATAAAAATAACAATAGAATAATATGTACCTAATGTAAGGGTCTAACTGTTTGAGTGCATTAGGGCATGTTTGGTTGCTCTCCACACTTTTGTGCCACAAGTGTGGCATGCCACAGTTTTTGTGGCGGAAAAATTGGTTGCTACACTTGTGGAAAAAATTGCCTAGCAAATGATTCTATGACAAGTGGGGTCAATGACTAAGAAAGTGTGGCACGCCACAACTGTGGCTGCAACCAAACACCTGCCACACTTATCTGCCTAACGTTTGGCAAAGTGTGGCTCCAAACCAAATATGCCCTTATATTCAAAACAGCATGCAGAACTTCTCAATACTGTGCATGCGACAAAAAAAAAGGAATGGCATATTCTGAATATACCAGAAATGCAATTTACTGGAAACTTGACCGGTTTTGCCCAACTGTATGAATAAATTAGTCTAGGACCAAAATAAGGGTTTGCTAGCAAAGAAGAAAAAACAAAAGAGAATCATAAGATGAGAACATACCATCTTCCTCCCTCTGCACAAAGTCGTTTTCAGACCCAGCCTGGGCAACTTGGGGTGAACCTGAATCCAAATCCATGGTATGTGGATGTACATGGCTTATTTTTGTAGCTGTGGTTCCTGACCTTCCACGCTTCTTAAACCTTGAGCTGATGCAATGCAACACAGTTAGGATGATCAAACAAAGAACATAGCATCATGAAATGGAGAAAAAGTGCGTACCAGTAGGAAAATGTTTGATGTCTTGGATCAACTCCCTCAGCCACAAGCTGGAAATAATAGGGATCCTTAGTTCCAGAGAATTAAAACAGAACGCATCGAGCCTTCAATTCAAATCAATATTTATTATTCATGGAGTTACTATGCAAAACCTTATGCAAAGCAGATTCTGCGCAGGGAAGCATGAGTTGATTATTAACAAGAGGCACCATGGATGCAGCCATGGCCTCTGGATTCAAAAAAGCACAATGAAAAGCTAAGAGCGAAACTGAGGATCTAGTTATGAGAGAACTCAATCATATTCCTGTTATGTATGGTGCCAGCTATCACCTGTCAGTGGAGTGCCA
The DNA here is from genome assembly GCA_947311845.1 of Poa pratensis. Lineage (NCBI taxonomy): Eukaryota > Viridiplantae > Streptophyta > Magnoliopsida > Poales > Poaceae > Poa > Poa pratensis. The sequence goes on from CAMZMU010000113.1 coordinate 13,802,017, forward strand.
GCAAGGGTCACACGACATACACCACAGCTGGTGTCGGTAACTCGGTGCTAACATGACTCAGCCCCAAGTCGTATTGACTCATTCAGCCCACCCAAGCTAAATGCTTTGTCCAGTTAGCCCTCGTTTAGTCGGGATAACCCTTCTTATTAAACTAGCTGTACTTGATAGGAATCTTAGATAAAGGGTAATCTAAATGTATGGTACTCCGCCAGGAGTGCTAGAAACAAGATGAGTTGGGTGCTAACAAATCTCAATCTGTTGAGTCAAGTCAAGCAAGGAGTTGAGGAAAAAAAGAGTTTCCTTCTCTTTGCTGCCAACTCTCTCGTCTTATCATTGCGCGGTTGCACCTACTGCTTCCAGCCCAAGCCCTAGTCGCACCCACCAACTGCGCCCAAGCACTAACCTCACACTCACCAGCTAATACTGCTAAAAAAAAATCTGTTCCCACAAATCAAGTCATAACATGCTAAAATTAGAACATTCAGTTCAAACGTCTATCAGTGACTACATCTATCATTTATTATCGACTAGAGTTTATAGCACTGATTTACCTCAGTTCTCCAGGCATCAATCTTCAGACTAACATTAACAGCCTGGTATTCTTCAGAGATCTGTGTGAAAGTAGAACAAAATAACAATCAAACTATGACAAAGATCAAATAAGATTCTGTGATGGAAATTTCGGCAGTTTACCAACCCAAAACTCAAAGTGGAATAGGTCATGCGATGAGTTCAAGTGACACCCGAGACCCTATTGTTACCACAATCACAACATTAGGGATGCGTCTTGAGAAAGTTTTCACAAAGATTGTTCCATAAGAAATAATAAAGGATGCACGGAAAGAAAATGCGATCTACATTTCATCACAAAGGACAAGACATCAACAATGCAATGGCATATAACAAAAGATTTGGTTTTATCCTAACTGTAGCAGGTGAAATGATCCACAAAGCCTTAGCAGTAACAAGTGACATTTCAGCAAATATAACATAAACGGAAACTTTGCTTCAAATTTATACCTTGTAGCTTCCACATTTTACCAAGCAGAAGGGGCAAGCAAAATCTTCAGTGACTGGCAAGAAGGGACCAACATAAGAACAGAAAAATAAAAGGGCTAATTGCTTGAAAATAAAAGATAAATAGAAGAGAAAAGGAATAGCGAACCAAACAAAAAATATCTGAGTTTTTTACCCAGAGATGCAGAAAACCGGATCTTTTACATTCAACAAAGTACAATGGATTACAAATGCAGGTGTATCCATAGTTCCATACGGCACTCAGTCTTTTTTTAAACACAAAAAAAGACTCAGTCAGCAGTACGTTCATGGGTACATGTGGTCGTAAGCTAACATATACCTTAAAATGTGCCACCAAATCTTCTAAAAACCACATGCAGATTCTTTGGTCTACCATACTGAACATTTTCGTAAGAAAAAGTAATATCCCCCTTAGGTTCCAATTTAAACTTTACACTATTCTACTGGAATGTTACGAATCATATTGAGGTGTGTGCTTTCTGTTTTATGTACAAGCATTTTCTGTTTTGTGTTGCAAACATTTGTTTAGTGAACATGCTGACTTTTCAGTTTATGTTAATGACACAAAACTTGATTATAGAAAAAACCGCATAATTTAGTCAAAAAGATAACTAATAAGCCATTCTTAAGCTAAATACATTATACTAACCATTACCGAACTTAGCTCGCCAGCTTTAGTTCCAGCCTGGAACTACTTACAACATCATATGCAAACCTAAAGTGTAACAGCACAAGTGCTTCACTAGGTTACTTCCCTTATGTTGATGCACACTAACATTCGTAAAATGAACATCTTTCTAACAGGTCTTTGCATTGCCAATGCTATGATGCCATAATTAATCGGACAAAGTAGTGAGATTACCACCATCAAAGAGAAGTAACCTTATTCCAATAACATGTACCATCAAAGGGTCTTAGCAGAATATATTTACTAGTTTAGTTGCTAACGTACTGATATTATACATCTAGTTAATTTATGTTTCCCAAGTCAATACATGATGCAAACGAGTGTGAGTGAAACTGAAGAAGGGCACGAGCCCAAATGTTTGTGTAAGAGAAGAACCTTCGGTCTTTTGCATAGTATTGTTGTAGTACTTGAAGTTGAAAAGCACATTACCAGCTCGTAACCTGTGAAAGAATTACCTTATTGTTTACTTGGTTATATCAAAATGCAAATGTATTTGTAAAGCTGAAAGTAAAAACGAAGTGTCATAAAAGACCTGGACAGACACACTATGTCAGCCAGGCTTCTGCTAGGAGTTTGCGCAAGAGCCCAACAAACCTACCCAGAAGCCAAAACCCCATAACTAGGCATTTACAGAAATTTGATATACTGACTCCATTTCTTTACCTACTCTTTCAGAAATCTATATCTATATCAAGTATTAGAGATACAAGTTTCCGGAATCCAAATAATCTAAATCATCCATCTAATTTTCATCCAATGACTCACAATTTTTGTTGCGACCTTGCAAATTCAGCTTTAGTTGCATAGTAGCCTGTAGCCAACCATGGTTTTTAAGGCGTTAAGGCGTCTTAAGGCGAAGGGGACGCCTAGGCGGACGCTTTAGGCGCCTAGGCGCCTAAGGCGGTCGTTTTTCTAAGGCGGAGGGGGGCGCCCTGACGCCTAGGCGGACGCCTTGAAAACAAAGCCAACCCTCTAAGTTTCTGCTACCTTAGTCATGCGTAAAATTCCAATCCCCCTGATTTCTCTTCTGTGCGCTCACTCGCTCCGCGTTCTCTTCCCTCACATATACGTAAGCTTCCTCGCGATATCTATTTGCAAATTTGCATGCACGCGTGCCCAGCAAACCCCACTGCGCATCTCTTGTGCTGACACTGTCGGTGATTTTGTGCAATGTTGGATGGGTTTTTTTGTGTTTGCAACATGCTTCTTACATTTTGCATAATGTTCCTATGACCAATTACCATAACTTTCTTCGATTATATTTCAGGACAAACAGTAAACGTAATAATGATCTGGAAGTACTTCTGATCGAAAATCTAGTAATGTCATTTCAACATCACAAATCAATATATTGGTCTATACTATCATTAAAAGATAGACTCCACAATTCTATAATTACGCCTTAACAATGAAGAGGTCCATCTTAGCCCTCTCAACTATCACAAACGTCCAGTTGGTCACCCTCAACTATGAAACAGGACATTTTACACCCTAAACCATCGATGTTGGTTTTGCCACATTTAGCACATGCCATCACATGTAGAAGCTGCGCTGACTGCAAAGTCGTGGCAACCTACCTGACCCTGTCAAAAACTGGATACCTTCGAACAAAACTTCCTAAGTAAAGCATGCAATTATTTACAATACTTCTACAATAAATAGAGCTATATATGGTAGCCTTACCTTATAATATGTGGTAATGATGAAGGTGGGACACCACTATATGAGTAACTACTATATGGAGATTCAGACATGTCTCTTGCACCAGCCTCTTGAGCAGATATGCCTACTTGGAGTTGATATGAACCCTGCAACAATATTATTACCAAATTGAGAGAAGCTACGGAAGTAACTGATAGAACCAATTATTACATTGAAAAACACATGAACAAGGATAATCTTACCGTAGCATCAACCTTATGAGAGCAAAATGTCAAGCAACTATCCTGCTCTAGAAGTTTCGGCTGCAGGTAACAAACGAAAGACAGTAGATTAAACTACAGATGGCAGTAAAATTGGTAGTTGGTTGCCACTAGACCCATAATCTCTCTTTCTTTTCATTTTGAAGTTTCTATTATAAAAAATAAAAATGATAGCCGGACCTGAGGAACAACTGAAGGGAAACTCAGTTGCACAATCACTGGAACTTCCATAAATTACAGATTCCAACATTTATTTTTTATTTTGATCGTATAGCAGTTTCTCTTAAAATTATGCAAACTGCACCACCTCTAATTTGACAATTTGCCATCTGAACTTTTGGAAAAGGATGTGCTCATTTAAAACAAGCACTCTGGCCTTCTAGAAAACTAAGAAAATGGTATAGATCATCAATAATCAAAGTACATGCAGCTAATGTAATAATTTATGTAGTCAGAAACAAGCTTCAGGTACTGCAAGAGCTGCGCTTCATCAATCCTATGGTTAAATAAAATAGAAATTTTGTAGCACGAATTGAGAACATCAAAACTTAAAACTAGGGAAAGTCCAACTCACATACCTCTAAGAAGCTTGGGCTCATACTAATTGCAGAAGCCAACTCCACTGTATGTCCCAAGTTTAAAGTTACACAGTTCTCCAAAGACGAACCAAGTAAATCAATTGGTATTTTACCCCAGAAACATTTGCCTCCAAGCTCTGTCAAAATGCATCACATAGATGATAGTAAGCACTTGCAGTCAACAACGCTAAAAATCATAACTGGTTTCTGAGATTAAATGTGTTCTTTACACTTTTACTTCTCTCCTCCAATAACATGGAATCGTGAACAATATCTTTTGCCCAGGTGGCTAGCTGGATGCAACGCTGTGAGTTTCAAGCCGAGTATTTTGTGAGCAGCCAACGGCCCCATTTGTTTTCCTTGCACAGGGCCCCTGACATGTCAGGGCCGGCCCGGGCTCAATAATACATTTGTTCACAACGTGTCTTCTAAATTTTATGACAACATGACCAGATTGAGAAAAAAAAACAAGTCAGACCAGACCCATTCACACTCGGATGTGACTGACTCGAATGCCCAACTTATTTGGTTGAAATGGAGACTAGCGGCATGGGCTGGCCCAACAGCATACCAGCCTAACGGTAACTAAAGATTATAAGCGAACACGTTCTCCTCGTGCACCTCGCCCTCGCCTTCCAGCCGCAGCTCCGCCGTCTGACGGCCTCCTCCTCCAAAACCCTAAAATGCCAACGCCCTTCGCCACGATCCCCTGACCGCCCCGTCCCAGCCGGCAGCGATGTTAGAAGTAATCTTGTCATATCTATGCATGAAGTTTCTACCTAAGTCATGAAGTATCTAGAGTATGTAGGAGTCCAAGTAGAAGTCTGAAGGCTGCAAGTCAGTTTTGAATAGCTTAAAAAAAGCTTATAAGCCAAGATGTAGCCTCAAGCATATGTATGAAATAGATAGAGCATATATGTGAGTGTCATATATGCATATGTGTTAGTGTGTGTGAAGCACAACCTTATTATTGAGTGTCATATATGCATATGTGTTAGTGTGTGTGAAGCACAACCTTATTAGAAGGGGGCTAAGTGATTTAGCTCCAACAGGCGATTCTTCCACCGGACGTTTCTCTCCGATCCGCATCTGCAGTTCCCATCCTCCAAGCGCAAAAGGTACAATTTTGTTTATTTATCCCCCTGTCCTTTCTCTCCGTCCTACCATTGATTCAGTTACTCGCTTGGTGCATGTCATAGAGGATTTACCATGTACTTACTCTTCCGAATTCCCATGATGTTTTGTTGATTAATTTTCCCCCGCTACTATGACAATTATTCAGTTCAAACAGTGGGTGACGCAGCACGCCAGTTTTGTTGATTAACTTTCTGGACTAGCTTTAAGTTATGTTCATGTTTAACATGATATTTATTTGTGCTGAATGTTTCTGTGGGAGAGAAGAACATGTTTCTAATTAAGTTTACATAAGGTAATTGTAGAAGTAAAAATAAATCGCTGGGCTATGGGTTTTGGTTTTATAACCATCTGGCATGAGTTGCTCTCATGGATCTGTTCAACTTCAAGGCTACTGGTTGTCGAGGAGGACTTCGCAGACAGGTCGCACCAATGCACCATACCATTTTTTCCACTCCACCTAGAGAAAAGGCACCTCATCGGTGATCATGCTCACGGCATGGTGGATTTGGAACGAGCGAAATGTGGTCGTCTTCGCAGACTGGTCGCACCAATGCACCATACCATTCTTTCCACTTCACCTCGAGAAAAGGCACCTCATCGGTGATCATGCTCACGGCATGGTGGATTTGGAACAAGCAAAATGTGGTCGTCTTCGACAATGTGGAGCCCAACATTGCCAGCTTGCTTGTCACTATCAAGGTCAGGCAGAGGCCGTTGGTAGGGGTGGTCGGGTAGGCGACGCACCTTTGGCGGTGCTTAGTGAGTAGGGCGTTGTGTTGTACATGTGGAGTGTTATCCCTCTTTGGACTTGTACATAACTTTTTCTTCTATCAATGCACCGAATCACAAGGGTTTTGCATTTTCTCAATCATTAGTTTGGGTTGACAATTACTTGGCTTCTTTGTTAGGTTGGATCAACGAGATTCTGTTTTGGTGTTCACAAAAAATAGTTCTCACGCAGAATTGATTAGTGGAGGGTGGTTAATGTGTGCTACAGGCTCATGACTATGTAAAAGTGTGGATACATTAAATTGTGGCATTCTCCTTACAACACGTGTTTTGGCATGTTCAAGAAAAAAGTGTTCTTCACACTTATTTTCAGAAGGCACATGAGTTAAGCTATACTTCCTAGTGGTGGCTCCGACTAAAAGGATCCCCTCACAGGAGAAAAAAATATCCAAATTCCCCCGTCAAAAACTGATCATCCGATGTTTAATGATACAATAGTCGTTTCATGCTCCGTGTGGCCAGCCAGTGGCGGTACGCCCTAAGTAATCTCAAACCATGTCATATACTATCCAAAACTATGTGAAAGCTAAATATATGTTCAATCATACAACGGAAAGAGAAACCTATAAATGCAATTTTCTAAAAGGTAAGGGGCCACGAGGATTCTTCCATTTTTGCTCTCCGGCAATGGTTGAAATATGAGGACCTGGTTCAGTTCAGTTGTAGGATTCAAAGCTGTGTCTCTTAGTGTCTTAGTTGCGGTTATAGCTTATTCTAGTAACTGTTTAATGATTTCATAAAATGCCAATCACAAGCTTACTTTGGAGAGAAGAGCCTTGCTTACTTTTGAGAGCAGAGCCTTGCTTACTTTGGAGAGCAGAGCCTTCCACATGGTCCCCAGTGCAATTACTTTTGCCAAAATTTTCTTCAACTTGCCCTTCCGAAACTAAAAAAGGAATCAAATGTTATGGTGGTGAGAAACATAAACCAGAAATAATCACATATGATGCACACCATACCACACTTGATAAGGATAATGCTAAGGTTGCAAGCTCGGGAGGTTGTTAAATTCTTGACGTCTGGAATTGTGAATGTAGCTTTGGTGTGATCTTCATTACCAGATTCACTAAAAGACGTAAGCAAACAAGCCCGACTAAATCGGTATATTGGAGAATGCTGCAAAACATGATTCCCTTAATGAGATAAGAGATCATTTCGTGCAAAATGTTGCATGGAACTAAAGATGGTAGACTTACCCCTTCAAGCGAGATATTAGTAGTAGGAGTAGCTAACAGAACATAAAGAGGGAAAACATTATGTTCTGGCCACTCAGTATTTGCACCTTGAGAAAGTGATACAGTTATCTGAATCCTACATCCATAAGAACAAACACAGTTCAGTATTTGCATGATGTAAAAAAAAGATGAATAGAGGTTAGTACTAAGTAAACACAGGTATTAGACCAGAAAGAACTTAATTTCTTGGGCCTTGTTTGGCCAAAAAACCATTTCGCTTCTATCAGTGTACGTTGAGGCAGTAGCCATCTAGCTCTAGATCAGATATGCCTAACAAAAACCCGAAGTCGCAAAATACCAAACATAACCATTTTTGGGGTTGTTGCTCCAACCACTGGTTCAGAGTTGATTGAGAACATGGTTGACTTTTGTGGACCATGAGCTTATGTGTTAATCTTGAATTTGTGCAAATTTGAGGCAAATGCTTGCCTTAGCAGATGGCAATTTGTGTACATAAATTGAACATATTATCTGGAATAATGCGAAAACTGATACTTATCTTTGAACAGAACATTCTTTAACATATATGCATTTAAAATTCAGGACTAAGAAGATAAATACGTTGTGCAGGCTGTCATGTCAAAATCCATGAATATAGGATCCTTGATCAAACGGAACGAGCCGATAGTAGTTACATGCTTAATTTGGTACAATATAAATATGATCACAATTATTGCAAGAGAATATAGAATACAATTGCAATCTATATACAGTTCTACTACACCAATTTATTATGCACAATTACTTGCATAGTTGAGGTGTGAAAACACTTTTATTCGAAATAAATAATAAGTGGTCTTTCATTGTGGTACATAATGTGTAACTAAAGGCTGATAATATAGCTTAAAGAGGAAAATTATGATTTGTACAAGTAGCTCAATACTAATGCTGAAAATTAGTGTTCAAAATCAACCATTCATCGGACGATTCATCACAATAAATAATATACTATGATATAGTTGAGGTGTGAAAAAAATAGCCTTTAGTTACACATTATGCACAATTACTTGCATAGTTGAGGTGTGAAAACACTTTTATTCGAAATAAATAATAAGTGATCTTTCATTGCGGTACATAATGTGTAAGTAAAGGCTGATGATATAGCTTAAAGAGGAAAATTATGATTTGTACAAGTAGCTCAATACTAATGCTGAAAATTAGTGTTCAAAATATCGGCTAATTCATAGATTTATCGGGCGATTCATCGCAACTCTCGGTTCACCGATAAGATGAAGCCATGTCGGTTGTGTTTATTGTTTGGGCTGATTTATCGGTGTGACAAGTGATTCATTGGGCATATACCGATAAATCGGCTGAGCCCCCCTAGGCAGAAACCTCAAAATTAGCCCTCCCCTCCCACTGCCTCCCGCACGATACCAGGGCACGGCCTAAGCTCCACGCCCTCTGGATTGCCCCCTCATCTTCTCCAGGAGCCGGCGCCCTCTGCATCTCCCAGCTCGTCCAAAAGCACGAAGCAGCAGCTCTCCACCGGCACCCCTTCCTCCAGCTGCACAAGACCCGCGTCACCCCTTCCTCCGGTAGCACGAGCCTGGCCGCCACCCCTTCCTCCGGTAGCCCGAGACCTGCCAAGTGCCGACATCCCCTGCATCCCCTACATCCTCCTTTTGTGTTGAATATAGCATATTTTAGAGTTTATAGTGTCGGGAACCTGGAGGCTTTACAAACAAACTAGCCCATTAATAGTGGACCAATAAAATCGTTTAATCAGATGATTTCCAATTAATCTCTAATCCGGGGATGACCTAGAAGTAAATGACAATCGATATCTTGAACATTAGATGTCAGGATGGCAGGCAGGGCCACATTAGCGACACCTCAGATGACATTTTTAAACTTGCTGCTATTCGCTGATATTAATTAGTATTTTCCATGTGTACACCCAAGTATGGGCATTAGACAATTCGATGGGATTTGATATTCTGAAAACCTTAGTTTTTTACGCTACTTTTCCGAAAGTTATAGTTGTTTTACTCCAGTTTGAGTAAATGCACCAGGACTCACTAAACTTGGTAGGCGAGAACACTTAGGTACATCACTTTCCAGATCTGGCAGTTGGCTCCCTAACTTTGCAAAGGGGTTCAGGATTACCACGATTCAGCCCAGGCAGACACGAATATGCCACGCTGGCAGTAGCATGGCATGGCTGGGGTTTTGGCAGGGCTAGAAACCCTAATGAGAATTTAAAAAAATGATTAGCAGGGGGAACATGCCATGTCATGGGCTGCACTAACTATTCGATGGGGTTTATCTGCAAAAACATCGTAAGCCCGACACACCTATATCTCACAGTCACATATGATAAAACCCCTACCAAGACAGCGGACATGCCACGTCACCATCAGCAACTCAGCATGATGTTCTTTAGCCTGCATGGGTTGGACTCAGGTAGGATCTTAGATTCTGCGGTTTGATACTGCTATGTTGGAAGCATTCCCAACTTGATTCAACCCCGATCTTGACAACCTTATGTATGTGGTTCCAACACTCTGCTATGTCAATAAAAGAAAATGCGTTCTAAAGCAGTACAATTTTTTTTTCTTTTGACATATCGAATTTAAATCAAAACAATCTTCGGTTTCCTCGTTTCTGCAGTAAAGTCAAAGTGTGTACCTCTTTTTTCGGCTTGCATGTATCTTGTAATGAAGGCATCTTTGCAGAAAAGAGGGCTGCAAAATTCAGTGATGCATCATTGGTATCAAAAAATCACTTACACGTGATGGTTACGAGTGGTAAGCAGGTGTAAGCCATGTGAAATTACGCTACAAAATTATGATGGAACATACATTTTTAATGGCTCGCCGTTGAATGATATTGTACAGTTCGACTGGCTTGCAGTACAACGCGAAACTTTCTTCAGCAGCAAGCTGCTCATCTGGAGATAACCGAGATCTCGACTGTTGACGGCACATCTGGTCTGCAGACTGGAGGTGACCGTAATCCCTGCATATAAGCAGCACAATCGTCAAAAGAAGAAGACAACCATCAACTCGTCTTACTATTACGATCAAGAAAACCATCTATACGATGTATACGTGGTTGCATCTCTACAAAGCAGCTACTCAACTACTTTCCAGAGATCCTAGGAACAACCAAGGCAGGTACAGTCCCACATAGAATTCAAGTAAGGAGTCGTTAACTCTCACAAATCAGAATAGGCCATTTACTAGTTTCCAGATGCAACCAACCAACATAGATTACCGACCAGTGACGAAACAGTAGAGAATAGTCATTTACTGATTTCCAAAGTACAGAGTTTCAAGTAAGCAATCATGAATTCTCTTGGATTAGCCACTTACTTTCAAAACAGCTGTACTATCCATCCAACCAAGCATCCCACACAGAGAGAGGCCATAGTCCAACTACAATTCCTACACCGTACGTAAAACTTTCTACTGGGTTGCTATCACAGTGCCCTAAATACACAAAACTGATCAGCGGCGATCGTTTCTCGACTATCCAAGCAGACATCACTAGGAAATTGAATCTATAGTTAATAGTTCTACACAACTCAAGTAGCAATTACCATAACACAAGCATATCATAGCATAGCACGAGATCTATTAAGCTAAGTGGGCGGTGGCGGCGGCGTACTCTGCTTCGCGGGCAGGTAGGGCTAGGCCAGGCATCCTCTTCCTAGCCTCAGGGTCGCGAACGGGCGGACCCAACAACGGGCATCAAGCAGCAGGGGCAGATCTAGACGATGTTGCGCCGTCACACGAAGAATCTGTGGAGGTCGATATTAGTTACGGATCAAGTGGTAACCACTGGGATGGCAAAATTCTCATACCTCAAAAACCGATGGCGGCGCTTGCGGACGGGGTGGAGGAACCCGGGGCGGCGATGGCGGCGCCGACGCGCGTGGGAAGGCGGCGATTGCTTGTGGTGTGAGGCAATGCTTGGGGTGTGAGGCGTCGGCGGCGGCAGACTAGGGCAAGCGCGCAGCGGTGGAGAGAGGATTTAGAGGCGCATTGGGCCGGATGGGAGCACGAGTGTCATGAGACAAGAGGAAAACGCTGTAGTGTGTTCCGGCTCTCAGTCTCAGTCTCAGGGCTGATCGTTTTTTTGAAAACTTATTAAATCTTTATTCATCAAATAATGGTCAGATCATTTACAAGTAATTGTTGAATAAAGTTAGGGGCATCGCCCTCCCAACTAGAAGCAACATTTAGATTCAAAAGCAGCTTTTGCGAGGCAATCGGCTACCATATTTGCTTCCCTATGACAGAATTGGAGAGTAAATCTTCCGAAATCTTTAGCCAGCTGTATGCAATGAGTGTAAACTGCTGCTTCACTACCTCGGTAGTTAAATTGATCATTGACAGCTTCCACAACAGCCACACAATCAGATTCAGCAATTACCCTGCCATAACCAAGATGTTGCGCCAGATAGAGACCATTCCTTAGGGCTTGTGCTTCAGCAGCTTCAGCGTGTGGAGCATGTGGTAATAGCCACGTCGCTGCAGCTACAAATTGACCATGATCATCTCGGATCACTGCACCAGATGCTCCTGATAAGGTATCTGCGTGGAAAGATGCATCCACGTTTAGTTTAACAGCTCCTTGCCCTGGCTTTTTCCACATTTTAGCTTCCATTCTTTTTATTGTTTTTGAGTTATGCGCTCGCATAAAATTCACTGCTAGTGCTTTTATAGACAAAGCTGTTCTTGAGGCCGGTTGTACAGATTCATCCCTAACCATATGTCTTCGCTGCCACCAGATGTACCAAGATGTAACAGCAACCAACTCAGGGATATTGATGTTACCATCAATCATCTTCTTTGTATGGGTACAGATGAGATATTCCATATTAACCGAACCAGACTTGTCCTGCACCACTGCCTTTTGTATTTCATCAAATAGACCAACTTCCTTCCAAACGTTTTTTGCATGCTTACACCCAAATAGACAATGTTGGATATCCTCCACACCAATTGCACATCTAGGACACTGCGCACTAACCGGAACATGTCTGTTTGCCATAATCCCATAGCACGGAAGGACACCCCTAAGCACCTTCCACACGAAGATACGGACTTTACCTGGAATGCAAAGTTTCCATAGCTCCTTCCACACCGGGTTTGCTGCTATGGCACCTTGTCCATCAGTCCTATTTTGTCGCTGCCCAAACTGGTGATCATACTCTCGGTGATAGGCAGATCGAACTGAGAATGTTCCCGACTTTGTATAATGCCATGCCATAAAATCATCAAGGCCTTCAATATTCAGTGGTATTTGGAGGATTCAGGGCTGATCGTTTTTGCACCGAAGCCCTTGTATTTCACACGTATTCGCATGAAACGCTTTTTTTGCATGGTAATAGGTATCTTATATTTACTAGCTAAATACCCATGTGTTGCTATGGGGCATGGGGAAAGAAACATGTGTTAGAAAAAACCACATGTCTAGAAAAAATAATCCTTGTGTTTGTCTCGTTCTGCGCTTCTCTCAGTTCCACTGCTCCAATTTTGTATCTTAACATCTCATAATTTTTAAAGTGCCCGTGTGTTGCAACGGGTGTAATCAAACATGTAGGTTTTAACTAAAATTTGATTTTGGGTATATCATCGTTTTAGAGTATATCGGCCTTCTCCTAGAATCCAATCCTCACCGTCATCCCCTTTTTAACCCGCGGTGACCTTGCGCCGACCATGGTATATGCATGAGGAGTATGGGGGGTCGCGGATCTTGTGGATTTCGACCGTAGGAGGATTTGGTGATGCGCCGCGACGGCCTCTCCATTGCGCCTACCTACCGCCGCCGTCGCTCATGGTGGCCTTGTGCCCAGGTTGTGCCGACCGTGTTGTATGCACGAGGTGTACGAGGGCACGTGGATCTTGTGGATTTCGGACGTAGGTGCCATGTGGAGCCGGCGACGCACGTCGGGGCACAGGTGGGAGTGGGCTACCCATGGCGTCCGCAAATTTAGCCCACTTAATCAACTACGTGGGTGTCCACGAGTGAGTCACTGAGGTACGAGGGTTATGTGGGCAATCCCGCAAGGCCTGCAATTAGCCAACATAATCCCACTTAGCATGCTCGTGAATAATCTCCGCTCCTTAATCCCTCTCGGCTGCCAAGCAAACATGGCCACGTTGGCGGGCGGCGAGGACGTTGTCCGTGATGTGCAGCTAGCTGCCGGTGCACGCATGTGGGGCTGGTGGCGTGGTGTGCAACAGCTTGGAGGTCGCGGGAGTGCGTGGCTCGTCAGCGCACGAGGCGGGATGCAATGGTGCGGTGTGCACTGTGCAGCCCGGCAGCTCGCCCGAGAGCACGGCGACGCCGCGCTGATACCGCCAGCGAGAAGCGGCACAACAGCTCACCCGAGAGCATGGCGACGCCACGCCATGGCCGCCGGCGATAAGCGGCACAATTGCTCGCCCAAGCGGCACAACACCTCACCCGAGAGCATGGCGGCGCCGCGCCATGGCCGCCGGCGAGAAGCGGCACAACTGCTCGCCCGATAGCACGGCGACGTCGCTCCATCGCCGCCGGCGAGAATCAGCACAGGAAAGCGTAAACGTGGGGAAGTTGTTCCACATGCACTGGGACGGCCCCGTACGCGCGCTCAAAGCTTCAAACATGAAAGATCCTGTCGCAGGCGACCTCCCACCCGTCGCAGGTGCCGCTCGTCTTGGACTGTAAGCTTAGGCCACTCGGCACGCACAACTTGTTGGTTTAGCGAGCGTTCGAGATTGTTTTTAGCTGCGGTGGTAAACATTACGGAGTGGTTTTTTTGACTGGGCCGTGCGTGCGAAGTTACTGGGCCATGCGTGTGATGTACAACCGGCACGCGACGTACAAAGCAGAACGTACGACCGGCACGGTTACTTGTATTCTATAGTAGAGATAGCAGTATGCCCGTGCGTTGCTACGGGTTGACCTGTTCCCGTCATCTAACTTTCATATTGCATCAACCTTGTAGCTGCGGCGTCTCCCCGTCCTTACCTTCCACCAATGGATGACTCTGTTCCTATTTCTCCTTATCGGCACCACCCTTCTATCTAATTCCTTCCGCTCTCATCGCCGACCTCCCCTTCCCTACCCCAAATTCTCCTGCATGCTGCCTAGCTCGGAGACCTTCGGCCTACATCGTGCGTCGCCTTGTCTTAGTGAACTGACGACATTCACCTGCACAACTTCCACACTCGCTCCCTGGACGTTTCCCCTACACCCACCCTAGCTTGTCACATCAGGCGTCTCGTACGGCCCAATCCGCCGCTTGTCGGTAGGTGCCGCGTGACGCTCAGTCCTTTTACGAATAAGGCAGAATGTAGGGATGCATCTAAAAATTTGGGGCCAGGAGCGAAATGCTAAATAAGGTTGATGTATCATGCTGCAACCGAAGCCTTAGTGTGAAAAACATGATTGGTGACCGAACCAAGTGAGCATCTCAGTTCGACAGTTCACCGGCCGGAATATTGGTTCGGCCAGTTCAGTTGTTCGTTTTTAAATATATACATGTATTTGCTTCATATGCCATACCTAGTTGGGAGTTTGGGGCCCCTTGATTTCGGGGGCCCAGGGCGGTCGCCCCTCCTGCCCCCCCTCAGGACCGGCCCTGTATCGAGAGTTGTATGGATTGATTCCAGTGTTTTTTTTTCAAAGGGTCTTACGATATACTGATGCCTGCTGGTTAGATCAGATGGATTGCAGCCTGCTGGGTCATTTGCACAAAATCAAGACCGGAGCTGGGATGGCCCGAAACATAACTAATGTGTTGGGCCTAGGATCCCTTTGGTCGTTTTCTGGCGAGTCTGCTAGGTGACCGAGGAGCGTACGTGACTGTAGCCAGAGTTTGTATCTGACACGAGTTTGATCAGCGCAACAAAGGCCTAAACATGTAGCCTGGAACGGGGGAGTTGGACGTACCAACCTACGGACACCAACTCCCCTTTAATAATAAAGATAAAATAAAGAGTTACAAGGCACGTACAAACCGACCTTAGAGAGAGGGCTACCATGCTATGATACGTCCAAAACGTATCTACTTTTCCGAACACTTTTGCTATTGTTTTGCCTTTAACTTGTGTGATTTGGATAAAACTAATACAGACTAACGCTGTTTTCAGCAGAATTGACTTGGTGTCTTGTTTTTGTGCAGAAACTCAAAGTTTCGGGAAAATCCCCGAAAAATTCCAGGAATTCTATTTTGTCGGAGGACTCACGGAGCCAGAAGACGAAGCAGAGGCGGGACCCACGGGCCCCACACCTCGGCGCGACAGAGGTGGCCGCGCCCAGGTCAGGTGTGGCCGCCTCGTGCAGCCACCCGTGACACCCTTTGGACTACTTATTCCCTTCGACCTAAAACGCTCGAGCCCTGGACGATTTTACGAGAAACACTTCCACGCTCCGTCGCCACCGAAAACCCTAATACGGGGATCAGAAGTTCCGTTCTAGCTCCCTGCCGGGACAGGGATTTGGAGGAGATCGTCGCCATCGCCATCATCACCGCCTCTTCATCAACCATCCATGATTCCCCTATCCATGTGTGAGTAATTCCCGGTGTAGGCTGAAGGGGATGGTAAGGATTGGATGAGATTGTTCATGTAATAGATGTCAGATTGTTAGGGCATGGTGCCTAGTATCCATTGTTAGTGTTATTTATCGTTGTTGCAACTTGTTGTGCCTAATGCTTGACACTTAGGACCCGAGTGTCATGATTTCAGATCTGAACATGTTATTGTCTCATGAGTATAACTATTGTTTTGGATCATATCTGCGAGTTGTTTACACATGTCGTTGTCCGGAACCTGAGGCCCCAAAGTGACAGCAATTGGGATAACCGGAGGGAATGGTTTTGACATGAGGATCACATGTGTTCATAGAATGTTAATGCTTTGCTCCGGTACTTTATTAAAAGGAGTACCTTAATTATCAGAAGTTTCCTTTATTGGCCCCGCTGCAAACGGGCTGGTAGGACAAAAGATATCGTGCAAGTTTCTCATTGCGAGCACGTACGACTAAATACGGAACACATGCCTATGATTGACCAGTACTAGGATACTTTATTATTGTTTACCTGCAATTGCCCTGCGTTATGACTATTATATGAGCTATCTTATCCATACAACGCCCGTTCATCCATCCATATGCCTACAGTATTTTAATCCTGCTATTGACCTCAATCACTGCTGCTATCTCTATTTCACTGCTGCTGTTATTTCACCACTGCTACTGTTATATTACTGTAGCTACCGATAAATTGTGTCGAGCAAGCTTGTTTCCAGGTGCAGCTGAACTGACAATTCATCTGTCAAGGCTTATAAATATTCTTTGGCTCCACTTGTGTCTAATCAATAAATTTAGGTTTTTACTTCCCTCGAAGACTGTTGCGATCCCCTATACTTGTGGGTCATCATGCTACCATTTAAAAAAGTAGAAAATGTTCAGCATTGTGCCAACCTAACAGGAGCTATGGGACACATTGAAGGACATGAACATGAATGCATCACCAGGACCAGATGGATTCAATGTCGAAATTACCTTGCTACTGATGGCCCTTCACGTAGTTACCCCACAACGGTGCCAGAAAACAGTTGCTAGCCCCTTCGCGTGGTACCTGCGTGAAAAATAAATGGGTTAGGTTGAGACTCCAAGTGCAGAGTGTATGTAGTAGTGGAAGACAGTTTTCCCCACGAGGGGTGACTCGAGGGTTTAATATCGAACTCTCGGGGAACCAGTATTTCAGGTGTTATCTCCTTATCCTTCTCTTGAGAACCTGCAACAAAATAAATTGTTTTGTGCCCTCAACCTCACCAAGTGGTTGTCAAGCACAAGGTGTGAGAATGATAATAAAATAAATATGCAAACAGTAGTAAATATGCAATGATGGTAAAATAAATATGCAAGGATGATGGTAGTAATGATAAATGATATTTTTGGGTTTTTTATGATGAATGCAAGATGTAAAAGTGTTTTTGTATTTTCGGATTTAATAATGGCAGCAAACAAAAGTGGTGATAAAAGTGTTGGAAAGGTGTTTCTTATGATTAAAAATGGACCGGGGTTCATGGTTTCACAAATGCACTCTCTCTTGATAACGTGGTAGACAATGGAACACTAAAATTAACATGAAGATGGCAAGACATGGTTTGACAAGTTATTAATAATATGGGCATCACGTCCTAACATAGAGATCTCAAGTATAAGTTGTTCTCTCTCTTATGCTCCACCAAGATGCGAACTAAATCATAACACCTTAGTAATTAAGATAAATCAGAGCATAGCAATAAGTTCAATGACATGAAGTTAAAATAAGAACATGCTAGATCTAGTCATGGAGATAGTGGCCAAGGTCACATCCACTCTCCGGTAGCATGGTATTTTTGTTTATCCCTAGTGAGGCAACAAAGTAAGGTAGAAAACCCAAGTGGATCGCAGAACTTTCTCTCACGTTCACTGCACTAGCCACCCCCGTTACTCCAACTAATGCACACGTTCCCCCTCACATGCTCTCATAAACATGCTTGATCATGACAAGTAAATAAGAACGGGGTACATAATATGCATCTACTTTCATAACTGAAACAAAACCATTGCAATCTCAAACATGTATTAACTCATAATAAAGATCCACCACAAAGGAATTACATAGATGACCGTAATCATGTTCAGCAGCTCATACGGTACTAATTAGTGAAGCTCATAGAGAGGAGAGATACATAAGTTACTTCCACAAACCCATAGTCCAGGGTGGACTACTCCCTCTTCATCATGGTGTCGGTGGAGATGTTGTTGGAGGGGAAGGAGACCACACCGGCAGCGCCCCGCCGGAGTTTTCCCCCTCCAATCTTCAGCTCCAGGTCTCTGTTTCGTGGTTTCTGTGTTTCGGCGGCGCTCTCTTTCGCGAAAGCCCTGGGGGGTCTATATATAGTCGTTTTTAGGTCAAGACGAAGCTTCGGGAAGAAAGATCGACGGCAGCGGAGGCCCGAGGGCCAGGTGGGTCCCACGCGGTCAGGGAATCTGGCCGCGTGGGCCCACCCCTTTCGGCCTTCTGGTCTCCGTTTCTTCGATTCCTTTGCGCCTACGTTTCGTTCCTTCCAAAAAATGATCCCCGTAAAATTCAGGTCATTTGGACGTCGTTTGGGTCCCTGAAACATCAAAATATAGAAAAAGGGGTTTTCTGACAGCGCAGGGTTAATTCCAGAAAAATGGGGAAGTTGTTAATTATCCCCAAAACTCAATATAAATCATGAATATAACCCTTATATGATGCAAATAACATGGAATAACATGTAATAAAATGTAAAGTTCATGTATGCATTTTACATGCATCAACATCCCCAAGCTTAACCCATGCTCGTCCCGAGTATGAAGGTGATAAAACTAACATGGACTTTGCATTTTAATACTATCAATGGATATCAAAGGTGATTACTATTGCTACATAGAGTCAAATGATTCATTCTTCAAAGGAATAACAATATGCAAGATAAATTATGAAGTGATATCAAATACTCAATGTAAAGATGTTCAATGATAAATTCACAAAGTGTAACATAGAAGAAAGTACTATGGACCAAATGTATGCATAATGAAAAGTAAAAACATCCTATGGTGGTCATAGAGTACTTCTTATGAAAACTGAATATAAAAGGTGGACACTTTGGATAGATAAATAAGTAGAGGTAAAGCATGAATAAGTTTCATCTAACTTCCAAACACTTCTACTTAAGTTAATGCTTGCAATGTGGTAGTCATTGGTGTGGAGCTCTCATTACCCCTATCATAGCATCTTGAATGATTAATGTTTAAAGTGAAAGCAAATATGAGTGGTGTGCTTGACAATGTATTGGTTGAATGTCTCATGTCCCTTGAATACAAGTACCTACACCATGTGTTACTCACTTTGGTCCACAAAGTAAATTCAAATAAAGGTCATTGCAAGTAATAATAGTATCATCAAGAACTGCACTGGGGTACCTCTTGCCCCTTGACATGAACAAGCCCATGTCAAAACAACAAGACAAACAGACAATGAACAATCTCAGCACTCTTTTATTTACTATGGGTATAGCTTTTTATTATGAGGTGCATCACTGAATGAACATTATGGTTATGCTGTAAATTTCCACCATGAATGATGCATGGCTTAGATTAGCGGCCCAGGCATTTCTCTAACCATTTATACAAACTCTTTGAACTTACTAAGTATCCACATTCATTTCACCCATGATAGGCATCCATAAACAAAAGTACATGACATCAACTAAATATAAATAAGTGCAATGTTGAAAGCTTGCCATGTGACAGCACATATGGGCTAACTCCCAACCAAAACAATTGTCAAGCCCACAACTTCATAATTTTAATCACAATGGTTCATGCTTATTAAATGCAATAAAAGTAAATTGTGCATCAAGTTCGTGAGAGCTTTTAACCAATTTTTCCCATGACAATCAATAACATAAGCATTTAAATTCAGAAATGTAGATAACACAATATAACATGATAAACATACTTGGAATAGCATAAAGCTAATAGGTAGATATGGTGGACTCACTGGAAAAACTTTGGTTGAAGGTGTTGGGAAACAAGCTTTTTACTTGTTGTAATTTTTGGGCTAGCAATAGGGAGAAAGTTGACCATCTAAATGCATGCATAAGTGTCCATAGAACTAATCAATCCATGTTAAACCAAGTAAAGTTAAAATTCAACATCTAAACATGGTAAAAGATAGCTCTTGACAACACACTTGCAAATTAACATTCATTCAAAGCACATGAATTATGCAACTATATGTATCTTTTAAAATCAACTCAAACATCCCTATCCCAATATATTTAATAGCATCCAACATAATTCAACCCAAACTTCCAGTAGCTCTCTCATATATAAATGATAGTGGTGGTCTTAAGAAAATAAAAATCAAACCGAAATAACAAAAGCAAAAAAAACAGACGCTCCAAGTTTATACGATAAAGTGCTTTGATCGAAAAACAGAAGTTAGACGTGTGCAAACCGAGAGTGTGTTGGTCTAGTGGGGTTGTCTTGACATCCCCAAGCTTATGGTCTTCACCATCCTTGGATAGCTCTTGGTGCAGCTCCTCTAATCCCTGTGAAAAAACTTCAAAACACCGTTTCTCCCATTTCTTTTCTGTGGGGTGATATTAGTAGTGATAAACAAATAGGTTCCTTGCTGCATAAAATCCTTAGGCAAAAATTCATATGAATGTCCAGAGAGTATATAATGTTGTATGCCTACTCATAAACTCAATTGAATCAAAAAGATTCAAGCAAAAAGCTCAAAGAATGCATCAAACAATATCAAGACAGAATCTGTCCAGAAAAACAGCAGCAGCAAAACGCATTTTTCTACCCTACTTAAACTCGTCAGAAAAATCTGAAAAAATCACGTATGCAGAGGATGAAAAGTTGAAGCTACAGTTCAAATTACAGCTCAATCGGAGTTACAGATAAAAAATGAAAAATCAAACCGTGCACAGACTTCGTGCAGGCAGAAAACTCTCCGAAAATGAATAGCAACTTTTCAAACCCAAAATAGGTAAAACTTGGTTCTTTATTAAAAATCCCAGAAAAAAACTAACAAACTACTCTCTTGTTACAGCAAGAGGACTCAAAGAAAATCTCAAACAAAAACAACCGGGTTGCCTCCCGTAAAGCGCTTTCTTTATAGCCATATAGCTAGGCTTACTTACTTGATAATCAAAGGGGACGTAGCTCATGAGGGAGCTTGAACCTTGGTGTGTCCCTCTTCCTTGGGAAGTGTTCCATGCTCTTCTTGTGTGGAAACTGAAACTTCACATTCCCTTCCTTTGAATCAATAATGGCACCTGTAGTACGAAGAAAAGGTCTTCCCAAAATAATAGGACTAGAGGTTTTATTCCCCATGTCCATGATTAGAAAATCAACAGGCACAAAAGTCATGTGTAACTCTACCATAACATCACTTACTTTTCCTAGAGCATGTCTAATGGAATCATCAGCAAGTGCAAGTTCAATAGAGCATTTCTCAATATTTTTAAGTTCAAGGACTTCATATAGTTCTTTAGATAATATAGAGACACTAGATCCTAGATCAAATGCATGGTGTGTCTCTTTTCCAATGGTTACTAGTACTTAGGGATCCAGATATCCCCAAGCTTAGGTGGTATCATAGCTTCTTGATTGTACCTAGCAATCTTTTCTTTTAAGACATGATTAGCAATATAGGAACCAAAACCAGCCTGGTTAATATTAACAGAAGGATCACTTGCAAATTTTTGTAAGATAGAAATTAATTCATGCAAGCTACACTTCTCTAAATCAACAAATGGTTCCTTAACTTCACTAAGCATTTTAACTTCCTCAACTTTTTTCTCTAACATAACTAATATAAGAGATTCATCATTTTTAGTTTCATTAACTTCTTCCTTTAAACCAACAAGTTGAGACATAAATGGCAACAAATATTCAGGATATTCAAGCAGTTCATTAAGAGTTCCCTCCAAAGTAGAAGGGACACTTTCAGCAATATTAATAGAATTCATCCCAACCGTGGGTGGTGCTTGTGGTTTCCCTGCAGACATACTCAATAAAGTGGCTTGATTATCAGCTAGTTTTGACAAGGCTTTGTCTAGTCCTGCAGCTTGGAGTTGTAAACCTCTAATATCAGAACTAATAGAAGCAACAGATTTATTCAACTCTTGTATCATGGTATTATGACTAGCAACTTGTTCAATAAGAATTTTATTTGCTTCGAAATTATCATTGCTTGATGACATAGGCTTCCATTTATCATTAGCATTAGGATATGGCACTAAAGGACGGTTGTTAGGAACATATGGGGGTTTATTATAAGAGTTATAATTGTTGTTACCATACCCATTATTACCATAGTTCCTAATGAAGTTGACATCAACATTTTCAGGATTATTACCAACTAGTTCTTGCAAAGGCATATTTTCAAAATTTTGTTTATTAATAAAAGCAAGAATGGTGTCCATTTTAGATGACAAATCATTTGTTTCTTCTATAGAGTTCACTTTCTTAGATGAACTAGGTGCTCTATCAGTATGCCATTGACTATAATTTTGCAAGATACTTTCCAAAATGTTCTTAGCTTCTAAAAGTTTTTCCCATGAAAGCACCTCCAGCAGCTGAATCAAGTATATTTCTAGACATGTAATTTAGACCATTGTAAAAAGAGTGTAAAATGGTCCATTCATTAACCCCATGTGATGGACAAGTTCTAAGCATGAGTTTAATCCTATCCCAAGCCATGGCAACATGTTCATTTTCATTTTGCCTAAAAGAGAGGATATTGTTTCTATTTTGCAATATTTTAACAGGGGGATAATATTTCTTAATGAAAGCTTCTTTTAAATCATCCCAAGAATTAATACTACCAGTAGGTAATGAATGTAGCCACTCTTTAGCTTTTCCTCTAAGTGAGAAAGGAAATAACTTCAGTTTTAAGACATTACTTTCAACATTTTTAAACTTTTGCATGTCACAGATTTCAATAAAATCATGAAGATGCATAGAGGCATCCTCAACAGCACTACCACCAAATTGTTCCCTAGTTATCAAGTTTAACAAACTAGGACTAACTTCATAGCTCTCAGCAGTAATCTCAGGTGTGGTGATAGGCTTAGCAATAAATTGATCATTAGGAGTGTTTGTGTAGTCACACAATTTAGTTCTATCTCCCATTTCAACAAGTTTTTATGTGTTTTTAATTTTTTATGCAAAACTGAAAGTAAAATGACACTAATGCAACTCGAAATAACAAATGCAACACAAAAATGCAAAACTGAATATAAATATGCAAACCGAAATATAAAGATGATATGCAAGACAAGAACAAAACAAAATAAAATGATTGTAGGTAAAGATGGATAAGATGATGCTCACGTAGGTGCAACTCCCCAAGCTTAGGTTGTTACACAAGTTGGTGATGAAGTTGACTTGATGTGAGTGATCCTTGGATAAACCTTTCAGCTATGGTTCCCCGGCAACGGCGCCAGAAAACGTCTTGATGGCCCTTCACGTAGTTACCCCACAACGGCGCCAGAAAACAGTTGCTAGCCCTTCCGTGGTACCTGCGTGAAAAGTAAATGGGTTAGGTTGAGACTCCAAGTGCAGAGTGTATGTAGTAGTGGAAGACAGTTTTCCCCACGAGGGGTGACTCGAGGGTTTAATATCGAACTCTCGGGGAACCAGTATTTCAGGTGTTATCTCCTTATCCTTCTCTTGAGAACCTGCAACAAAATAAATTGTTTTGTGCCCTCAACCTCACCAAGTGGTTGTCAAGCACAAGGTGTGAGAATGATAATAAAATAAATATGCAATAGTAGTAAATATGCAATGATGGTAAAATAAATATGCAAGGATGATGGTAGTAATGATAAATGATATTTTTGGGTTTTTTATGATGAATGCAAGATGTAAAAGTGTTTTTGTATTTTCGGATTTAATAATGGCAGCAAACAAAAGTGGTGATAAAAGTGTTGGAAAGGTGTTTCTTATGATTAAAAATGGACCGGGGTTCATGGTTTCACAAATGCACTCTCTCTTGATAACGTGGTAGACAATGGAACACTAAAATTAACATATAAGATGGCAAGACATGGTTTGACAAGTTATTAATAATATGGGCATCACGTCCTAACATAGAGATCTCAAGTATAAGTTGTTCTCTCTCTTATGCTCCACCAAGATGCGAACTAAATCATAACACCTTAGTAATTAAGATAAATCAGAGCATAGCAATAAGTTCAATGACATGAAGTTAAAATAAGAACATGCTAGATCTAGTCATGGAGATAGTGGCCAAGGTCACATCCACTCTCCGGTAGCATGGTATTTTTGTTTATCCCTAGTGAGGCAACAAAGTAAGGTAGAAAACCCAAGTGGATCGCAGAACTTCTCTCACGTTCACTGCACTAGCCACCCCCCGTTACTCCAACTAATGCACACGTTCCCCCTCACATGCTCTCATAAACATGCTTGATCATGACAAGTAAATAAGAACGGGGTACATAATATGCATCTACTTTCATAACTGAAACAAAACCATTGCAATCTCAAACATGTATTAACTCATAATAAAGATCCACCACAAAGGAATTACATAGATGACCGTAATCATGTTCAGCAGCTCATACGGTACTAATTAGTGAAGCTCATAGAGAGGAGAGATACATAAGTTACTTCCACAAACCCATAGTCCAGGGTGGACTACTCCCTCTTCATCATGGTGTCGGTGGAGATGTTGTTGGAGGGAAGGAGACCACACCGGCAGCGCCCCCCGGAGTTTTCCCCCTCCAATCTTCAGCTCCAGGTCTCTGTTTCGTGGTTTCTGTGTTTTGGCGGCGCTCTCTTTCGCGAAAGCCCTGGGGGGGTCTATATATAGTCATTTTTAGGTCAAGACGAAGCTTCGGGAAGAAAGATCGACGGCAGCGGAGGCCCGAGGGCCATTTTGGTGGGTCCCACGCGGTCAGGGAATCTGGCACGTGGGCCCACCCCTTTCGGCCTTCTGGTCTCCGTTTCTTCGATTCCTTTGCGCCTACATTTCGTTCCTTCCAAAAAAATGATCCCCGTAAAATCTCAGGTCATTTGGACGTCGTTTGGGTCTGAAACATCAAAATATAGAAAAAGGGGTTTTCTGACAGCGCAGGGTTAATTCCAGAAAAATGGGGAAGTTGTTAATTATCCCCAAAACTCAATATAAATCATGAATATAACCCTTATATGATGCAAATAACATGGAATAACATGTAATAAAATGTAAAGTTCATGTATGCATTTTACATGCATCAGCTACTTAGAGCTGGATAGTTGACGATGTGACGACCCTGGGCAAGCTCATTTTTCACTCAGGGGTCATGCCTCAGCACATAATTCCAGAGAAACTTGTGACCTTACTTCATGTTGATTATAGACCGATAAGTTTATGTAATGTAGTCTACAAACTTATTTATAAATCCCTGGCCGATAGACTTAAACCTCACATTCCTGACTACATTAGCCCCTCCCGGCAGGCTTTCATACAAGGGTACGTCGAATTAGTAATAACATTATCATTGCCCAGGAAATCACCCACTCGTTTGCTCTTGCTTCTTCGAAACATTATTCTTTTATGTTTAAAATTGATCTTGCAAAGGCTTTTGATCGTTTAGAATGGAATTTCATCGTCGCTCGGCTTTCACGTAAAGGGATGCATGGTCATTTTACCAACCTGATATATGCATGCATCTCCTCGCCCACTTTTTCTGCTGTAATAAATGGCCAACCGTTTGCGAGATTCTGAAGTGACAGAGGTATACGACAAGGTTGTCCCCTCTCGTCGTACATTTTTGTCTTTCATATTAATGAATTGTCGTTATCACTTCACGAGGACATGGCTAACAATTCCCTACAAGGAGTGGTTTTATGACCAAATTGCCCCCCCCCCCCCACATTCACTCACTTCTTTTTGCTGATGATCTCCTAATTTGCGGTCAAACCTCAGCGTTGACGATGAAACAGATCTTGGACTCATTCCTTCCTCGAGCCCGAGCAAATAGAATTGGCCAATGATGATAACCATCGCACCGGAGGAGCTTGCCCTGCCACCACTGTAGGTCGAACAGGTTTCACTCGTTGACGTGACAATGGTGAGAGGAACGGGAGAGGGAAGGTAGCGGGGGGTGGCGGCTAGGGTTTGCCCCTGTGTCGGTCCCCTACCCCCACATCTTGCGACTATTATGTATACCTCGTGCATGCGTCTTCATGGCATTAAATAATATGCTTCCACTATTTTGTCATCAATAAAAAGATTTCAAAACTTTCTTATTATTTTTGGCTACATCTAAACACTAATGGAAAACATTGAAAGCAACACAACCCAGAATAGGAATTGACAAAGCTAAACCAAACTTCAATGGCCGCAAGGCTATCAATGAATATGTTAAATGATTTATCAATGTCCACCACGTTGATCCTGCCCAGCTTCCAGTCGGCTCCAAACCTTGTCCAGCCGTGGGTTATGATCTTGTTCTCGCGCAAGAAGCCCTCGAGGTCATCCACTTCTTCATTATCAAGCAACATTAATTAGTTTCGTAAATCGAGCAAACCAATATGTAGTAGTACTGATTTAGGATCTATAGTTCTATACTATCCAAGGAATCAGAATGGAAGAAGAGGTTCCCGTCCCCACTGGTTGATAAGCGCATCTCCAGCCATCCCCTCAAGAGCCCCCCAGGACCCTTTTTTTATCGCCGACGATACGAAAATCTCCCAGTCGGCCCCCCGGATGCTCGTTTTCCGCCAGATTGGGCTGAAACTTCATCTGGCAAACCCAAGCCGAACTCAGCGAGCTGGGGGTTCTTGGGGGCGCCGACGGAAGCGAAAAGGCGTGTGTGCCAGCTCTGTCGGCGAGACAAGGTGATTTTCCCTCCCTTTTCTTCCCACATACTCCCTCCTCCCGCCATTTTCCTCACTCAGCCGCCCTAGATTTGGCCGCCATTCCGCCGAAGAAATTCGAGGGCCCCCAAAATTGCGCTGTCCCGTCGCAGCCGAAGCAGAGGAAGCCGAGGGCGCCGAAGCAAAGGCCGTCGGGCGTGTCCAATGCCGACTGGGCGGAGGACGTGAAGCGTTGAGCGATGCTCTCAATTGACCACCGGAAGAGGGAAGTGAAGCTCAAGTCCAAGCAGGAGGCGGAGGTGGCAGAGGCGAAGACGATGCAGATGGCCATGGAGCGGAACGCGGCTGCGGCCATGATGGCCATGGTGCGGCCTTGGCTTCTGCCACACCCTAGCCAGTACTTGTCGGGCGGCGTGTGGGGTAGCCAACCAAGTGTCGCATCCTGACGAACTTCTCACTGTCGCCATGGCTGCGCTAGAAGTACTCGCAGTCGCCAGAGTACACCGGAAGTGACCGGCACGAGGGCTTCAACCCCAACATCGCCTTTACCCACTACCCTCCACCGTGTGGCCCTTATGCCTTCTACGCTGACATCAACGTACTGTACGGAGGCTCGTCGAGCTACTCAAGCTCACCGGCGCTCCGTCGCGGTCCTCTCCCCTTCGTCACATGCAATGGAGCTAGGTCGCCGCACCAGTTCAGCGTCCACAACACCGACGCCCGCAGCGTGCTCAGCGGAATGACAAGAGAAGCCTTCATGGACAAGCTCATCACATCCGGTTCCATGGCCTCAGTGTCCTGCCCTCGGTTCTCCACACAAGAGGAAACCAGCGGCATGGACTCGCAGGAGACTGGTGACGACCAGGAGGAAGTCAAGCCCGAATCAGGCCAGGAGGAAGGCGAGCCTGAAGAGGAAGAACCTGCGGCCAAAGGAAAGAAGAAGAGAAAGTACGGTGCCAAGACCAAGCCAGCCGAGCCTTGTATCAAGTGGAGCTCCAAAGAAGACGAGTGCCTCGCCGAAGCCTGGAAGACCGTGAGCATGGACGCGATCACCGACGCGAATCAAAATGCCGATAACTATTGGAATAGGGTGAAGATTGCATTCGATTAGCGCAAACATTGATCCCGACTTCAACACGAACCACATGGAGCGCGGCGAGAAGGCCATGGCCAACCATTGGGAAATCATCCAACAAGCTTGTAACAGTGGCATGGTATTCAAGAGGAGGTCCCGGAGAGCGGCGCCAATCTTGAGCAGCAGGTAATCTCGTTTTTGCCTCGGGCAATGCCGTTTTTCTTCGGCCGTCTTTGTTCGCCGACTGCAGCTCTGGTTTGGCATGGCAGATGGTCCAGATGTTCGACGTGTACCGGCAAAACAAAAACGACGCCGAATTCAAGTTCCTGCACATTTTCACAAGAATCGAAACTTGCGAGAAGTAGAGGGAAGTCCGCTTGACGCTCGCCGAGGGCAAAGAGTACCACCCAGACGCGTCGGCCCCGACAGCAGCGGACAGGCGTCCTGATGGCCACAACAAAGCCAAGGCAGCGAGGAATACGACGCCGCTCGTCGAAAGGCTGCAGTCGTCGATCGAGCAATACATCGCCGACGCATAGAGCCACACCGTCATGAGGGAGGAGAAGTCCGACGCGAGGTGGACGATGATGCTGCAGAAACATGACGTCAAGATCGACCTTCTCAAGACCAATGTCGCGGCGAAGAAGAGGAACACAGAACTGACGTTTCTGCTGGGAGGCGACTGATGCATGTAAAATGCATACATGAACTTTGCACTATATTACTTATATTCCATGTCATATTTGCATCATATAAGGGTTATATCACTGTTTTATAATGATTTGGGAATATTTGACATGTTTCCTTTTTTTTATGGAATTAATCCTGTGCAGGCAGAAAACCCTATTTCTATATTTTAATATTTCAGGGACCCAAACGACGTCCAAATGACCTGGAAATTTAAGAGCATCAGTTTTTGGAAGGAACCAAGCGTGGGAGCGAAGGAAGCAAACGAGAGGAGGCCTGATACGTCCAAAATGTATCTATAATTTTTATTGTTTCATGCCATTTTTATGCTTTTAGCACTTGTTTTATATTAAGTTTATTATTTATTTGGACTAACCTACTAATAGTTGCAAAAGTGCACAATGTTCTTGTTTTACTCTTTGATGTGTAGAAATTATCAAGAATACAAGAGGAAACCTTGTTGGAGTCGAATTGGGACTTTCCTGAAATCTGTCTGAGAACTTTTTACGAAGATTGCCAGTTTGACCCTCGAAGATGACGTTATGGAGACCTGGCTGTTACGAAAGTTGTCACAATTTTCCATACGAAGATTTTAAGCCCGAGATCAGCCCAATCGGAGTTCGGACGCGGCCTGTAGGCCCGTTTTGGTGGAACCCTAAAAGGGGGTGACGGAAATCCGAGAAGATATATAAAGGGAGGAAACCTAATTCGTGGAGGACTCCTCCACCCACGAATTTCAGCCACCAAAAGCCACGTTTTTGCCTCCCCCATGGATCCCATCTCCATGGGGGAGGGCTCCCAAGAAGCCATGAAGGAGGGAGGCTAAGGGGCGGCGCTCCCCAAGCTTGCCGGCGGCGGGGAAAGGAGTTCCCCGCACCGCCGGCGCCGCCGCCGCCCTGCGCCGCCGCGCTGCCCCTCTCCGCCGTCTTCACCGCCATCTCCATCACCATCTCCTCCTTGTATTCAGTGGTTCATCCTCCCACAAACCTCTGTACCGTCCTATGTAAACATGGTGTTTGATGCTATAATATTTATCCTATGATTATCATGTTTCCGTAGTTTATTTGTCTTTTGATTGCTTAATTGAATGCATGAGGTTCATTAGAGTTGTATGTCTATATGGTGCTGTCCTTTGGTGTCCATTATACTTGTGCGCGCATGGATCAAACACCCTAGGGTTGGTAGTATTTGTAACGAAGCGGGGAAGTTCTGCCGGAGTGACAGAAACCTGAGAACGCGAACCGATTAGTTGCACGTATGGGAGTAAGAGGACCTTGAACTTAAGGCTATGGTTGGGGAAACCTTAATGCATTGTTAGTATTTGCGGATGCTTTCTAACAATCCAATCATATAGTACTTGTAATCCCAAGTAGTGGAGTGCATGTATATTTAGCCTCTCCCACATAGAAAACTGCATCGAAGACAATGAACCAAGTACCTTCACTAATTAATCTTGGACAAAGCCACCACAATTACCACCACTTTTCCACACTCATGGTACTGTTAGTATATGGTTACTTAGTGTATTTTATTGCTGCAGCACTAACATTTACTTTCTTGTATTTATTATCTTGCAAAACTACCTCTCATACCCGTATTGCTACCGTAGTTTTATTTCTAGATAATGCAAACGTTTAGTGTGCGTAGAGTTGTATCAGTGGTTGATAGAACTTGAGAGAATACTTATCCTACCTTTAGCTCCTCGTTGGGTTCGACACTCTTACTTATCGAAAAGGCTACACGCGATCCCCTATACTTGTGGGTTATCAAGACCTTTTCTGGCGCCGTTGCCGGGGAGCCATAGCGTAGGTTAATGTTCTTGTGTGCACTTGTTTGCTTTATCTCTAAGTAGTTTTTATTTTCAGTATTAAGTTGTTCTTTATCTTACTATGGATAGGGAATGCGAATTACAAAAAAAATTAGGTGTAGTTGTTATCTAAAAACGTTTTCAAAAAGAAAAGTGATTGGAAAGATGAGTAATGGTTAAATGGGGGTCGACCTTGAACACTTGTGTTCATGCCTATGAAACCAAAACAAATCTTTCCATGGAAGCTTTTCATTAAAAACATGTAAATATTGTAAATATTGTGTATATACCTCTGTACATAAAAATAAAATGCTAATATAGTCTTAGTTAATTGAAAGTTGATAGTTTTACTTTGCTGTCCAGAAACAGATTTTCTGTGCTCCACCGTATTAAATGTTTAAAATCACCAGAACGTGATCTTGATCTGAAATTTCTTGAGTGCAAAGTGATGCTTATTAGCTTTCTTTCATTAGACTAACTTTTTCTGATTTAAGGTACGTAGATAGGTCGAAAAATTCGATCTTTACTGACTGTTCTGTTTAGACAGATTTTGTGCTTCTCTGTAAATAAAATCGTGATAAATCTCAGAATAGTATTTTGACTTGAAATTTTTGTGCATAAACCTGAGATTATTATCTTTCTTTCATTAGACTAAAGTTTTTCGATTTGAGCTACTTAACTATCTCGTTGAATGCCATCTTTACGGACTGTTCAGTTTTGACAGATTTCTTTGTTTATTCAATATTGTACTTGGTGTTGTTAGTTTCATTAGTTTTTCGACGGACAACGGAAATCATGAACACCTTAGTATATACAGTGGCTAATGTTGAGTAAAAATTATAAAACTTGTCAATGCTTGAACATGAGTGGATTTTATTTAATGAGTACTAACCCTACTAATGAGTTTTGTGAAGTTTTATGTGGATGTAGCTTATAAGATCTAATCAATATGGTGATATGAGATGAATAAGAAGACGCAAGAGCTCAAGCTTGGGGATGTGTAGGTGCATCCCAAGAACATATTCAAGAAGATACAATCATCTAAGCTTGGGGATGCCCGAGTCATCCCCCTATTCATCAACTAACATGAGGTTGTCTCGTTCATACTCTATATTACCCGTCCACATGATATGTATTGTCTTAACTTGTATTATAATTGCTTTTATATGTCTTGGTTTTACCTTCTTTAGTTTTATTAGGCTCCTTATTTGGTTTCGATTGCTTCTTTACTTTCACTTATAAATTCAAAATAACAAAAATATTTTCTTTTGTTTTGCTTCTTTGTTTGGTTCTTTATTTTAATTTTATTTGGGTTTTACTTTTGATTTTTATTTAGAGTTTTCCTTGCTGTAGCTAGCATGTTTAGGTCTTGCTTAGCCTCTGGTTTCTTAGTTTATCAAAAATAAAGTACCAAGTTTTATCCATTTAGCTTAGTTGATACATATGTAAAAAGTGATTTTCTGTTTTCGGTATCTACTGCTTATTGCGCGATTTTTCATATTTTACTGGAAGCTCTAAAAATCACGAAAAATTACTGATGTTGTAGCACCTAATCCTCTGCATGCAAAAATTGGCTAAAATTTCGGGCATGTTTAAGTGCACCTAAAAATTGCGTTTTCCAGCTGCTGTTTTTTGGACAGATTCTGACTTTTGTTGCAAGAGTGGCCTCTTTTCGTTTTCATTTGATTTTTAATGGTTCTTACCTTTCATTTATAAGTTGGCCATTTAAGCAACCTTTCTGTAACTTAAAAACAAAATTTTATTTGGTTTAATAGTAGCACTTGGGAAATATTATCTATTGTACTAATGTCTAACCGCAGAAAAGAATGGGAAAGTTTTTGTGTTGAAGTTTTTTCACAGAGAATGAAGGAACACCAAACTATGGAATATTGAAGAATTACCAAAGTCATAAGCTTGGGGATGTCCCCGCATCCCTCTTCATCAATAACCCCACGGTTTGCAAACCTTTAAACTTTGTTTTTTGAGCAACATAGGAACTTAACTAAACTTGAAGCGGCTGTATTTTATTATCTATTTATCTTAGCATCAAACACCAGTTACATTAATAAGTGGATCATCACATATTTTATTTATCCTCTGTTTTCAATGTTTACTTGGTTAATGGATTACTTGTTGAAACTTAAAAATGATGTGTGAATAATACTGTTTAGTAGTTTATGTTTTCTTATGGTTAGTCTCAACTAGCTAATAGTGCATATTATGTTATTTTGATATCACATGCATTGTCCTGTTCATAAGATGGTATGGTATGGTATCCTCCTCTGAATAATTCACTTGAATCGACTTGGCACATGCTCACACATGTTATGACTGAAAAATAAAAGTCAATTAAGCCTTGATGATCTATTTTGCCTCAGAGTTTTAGTATCGTTTTTATGCCTCCGTTAATTTTATTTTGTCGCAAGCATGATTATGACCGTTATCGCTCTCGTGGTTGTCGCTTCCCAGTCTATTGCTAGCCTTCACTTGTACTGAGCGGGAATGCTGCTCGTGCATCCAAATCCTTAAAACCAAGTTATCCCAAAGAGTCCACCAAAAATTCCTATGCATGGTATTTCAAGCCATTCCAAGTAAATTTGCATGTGCTACCTTTAAAACCTTCAAAATATTTCTCTTTTTGTGTCAATGTTTACTAGCTCATGAGGAATTAGTGTGGTTATTCTTTATTCTATTTGTCAAATGGACTTTTACACCTGGACTAGTGGCATATACATCCGCTTATCCAATAACTTGCAAAAAGAGCTGGCAACGGGGTGCCCAGTCCCAATTAATTACAACTTTAACCAATTAATTCTCTTCACACTTTTGCCCTGATTCATCAGTAAGCAATGACAAACAGTGAAATACCTGAATGTGTGTAAACCAAAGAGAAAGAGGGATGATCTGCCTTGCTGGTAGAAATAACGTCCTTCATGGGAGCCGCTCTTAAAAGTCCGTTTGACAGGTAGAATACTGTTCTCACCCGCTACCATTCGTTGACAATTAACAAACACCTCTCAAAACATTTTTACCTCTGTTTTTAAAACAAAAAGCTCTAGCACGTGTTAATCCCTGCTTCCCTCTGCGAAGGGCCAATCTTTTATTTTTATGTTGAGTCACCATCCTTTCTTTGAGCACTTCTTCGAGAGCATAGCTGTCGTTCTTAGTGTAATGTGCTTGTCCCAGAATACGATTAATTGAGGTATAACCATGATGCTTTTATCTTTGATATCTCTATATCTAGTCTTCACTTGAACTTCAGAGGTGCCTTGGCATTTATGTTTTGCTCCACAATTAAGGGCAAGCGAGATACCACTCTATCATGCTTTATTATGGTCATTACAATCTTGTTGATGTTTATAAATTTCATGTTATAAGCTCTTAGTTCGTTGATACTTTTCATTAGGAAACATGATTGCTAAGTTTTATTATCCATACATCATGCAATTGTTAAAGACCTGATCATAGCATTTACAATCAAAAATTATTTTGTTATCATTTACCTACTCGAGGACGAGCAGGAATTAAGCTTGGGGATGTTGATACGTCCAAAACGTATCTATAATTTTTGATTGTTTCATGCCATTTTTATGCTTTTAGCACTTGTTTTATATTAAGTTTATTATTTATTTGGACTAACCTACTAATAGTTGCAAAAGTGCACAATGTTCTTGTTTTACTCTTTGATGTGTAGAAATTATCAAGAATACAAGAGGAAACCTTGTTGGAGTCGAATTGGGACTTTCCTGAAATCTGTCTGAGAACTTTTTACGAAGATTGCCAGTTTGACCCTCGAAGATGACGTTATGGAGACCTGGCTGTTACGAAAGTTGTCACAATTTTCCATACGAAGATTTTAAGCCCGAGATCAGCCCAATCGGAGTTCGGACGCGGCCTGTAGGCCCGTTTTGGTGGAACCCTAAAAGGGGGTGACGGAAATCCGAGAAGATATATAAAGGGAGGAAACCTCCACCCACGAATTTCAGCCACCAAAAGCCACGTTTTTGCCTCCCCCATGGATCCCATCTCCATGGGGGAGGGCTCCCAAGAAGCCATGAAGGAGGGAGGCTAAGGGGCGGCGCTCCCCAAGCTTGCCGGCGGCGGGGAAAGGAGTTCCCCGCACCGCCGGCGCCGCCGCGCTGCCCCTCTCCGCCGTCTTCACCGCCATCTCCATCACCATCTCCTCCTTGTATTCAGTGGTTCATCCTCCCACAAACCTCTGTACCGTCCTATGTAAACATGGTGTTTGATGCTATAATATTTATCCTATGATTTACATCATGTTTCCGTAGTTTATTTGTCTTTTGATTGCTTAATTGAATGCATGAGTTCATTAGAGTTGTATGTCTATATGGTGCTGTCCTTTGGTGTCCATTATATTGTGCGCGCATGGATCAAACACCCTAGGGTTGGTAGTATTTGTAACGAAGGGGGAAGTTCTGCCGGAGTGACAGAAACCTGAGAACGCGAACCGATTAGTTGCACGTATGGGAGTAAGAGGACCTTGAACTTAAGGCTATGGTTGGGGAAACCTTAATGCATTGTTAGTATTTGCGGATGCTTTGCTAACAATCCAATCATATAGTACTTGTAATCCCAAGTAGTGGAGTGCATGTATATTTAGCCTCTCCCACATAGAAAACTGCATCGAAGACAATGAACCAAGTACCTTCACTAATTAATCTTGGACAAAGCCACCACAATTACCACCACTTTTCCACACTCATGGTACTGTTAGTATATGGTTACTTAGTGTATTTTATTGCTGCAGCACTAACATTTACTTTCTTGTATTTATTATCTTGCAAAACTACCTCTCATACCCGTATTGCTACCGTAGTTTTATTTTCTAGATAATGCAAACGTTTAGTGTGCGTAGAGTTGTATCAGTGGTTGATAGAACTTGAGAGAATACTTATCCTACCTTTAGCTCCTCGTTGGGTTCGACACTCTTACTTATCGAAAAGGCTACACGCGATCCCCTATACTTGTGGGTTATCAAGGCCCGAGGGCCCAGATGGGTGGGCCCACACGGCCCAAGTACCTAGCCGCGTGGGACCCCCCTTTTGGCCCTCGGAGCTCCGCTGTCGTCGATCTTTCTTCCACCGACTCCGTTTTGACCTAAAACCTCCTGTAAAAATAGTCCCCTGACGTTCTCTGGAAGGAGCGCCGCAGAAACACAGAAACATCAAAACAGAGACCTGGAGCTGCAGATTGGAGGGGGAAAACTCCGGCGGGGCGCTGCCGGCGTGGTCTCCATCTTCTCTAACGACTTCTCCACCGTCTCCATGATGAAGAGGGAGTAGTCCACCACTGGACTATAGGTTTGTGAAAGTAACTTATGTATCTCTCTCTCTCTCTTGAGCTTCACTAATTAGTACCGTATGAGCTGCTGAATATGATTACGGTCATCTATGTAATACCTTTGTGGTGGATCTTTTTATGAGTTAATATATGTTTGAGATTGCAATGGTTTTGTTTCAGTTGTGAAAGTAGATGCATATTATGTACCCCGTTCTTATTTACTTGTCATGATCAAGCATGTTTATGAGAGCGTGTGAGGGGGAACGTGTGCATTAGTTGGAGTAACGGGGGGTGGCTAGTGCAGTGAATGTGAGAGAAAGTTCTGCTATCCACTTGGGTATCTTTACCTTAATTTGTTGCCTCAATAGGGATAAAAAGAAATACCATGCTACCGGAGATGTGGGTGTGACCATTGCCACTACTCCATGACTAGATCTAGCATATTCTTATTTTAACTTCATGTCATGATACTTATTGCTATACTCTGAGTTATCTTAATTACTGAGGTGTTATGATTTAGTTCGCATCTTGGTGGAGTATAAGAGAGACTAATAACCAAAAGGTCTCTATGTTAGGATGTGATGCTCATATAATTATAACTTGTCATTAAACTGTTGTGTTGCAATCTCATATGTCAACTCTAGTGTTCCATTGTCTACCACTTTATTAAAAAGAGAGTGCATTTGTGAAACCGTGAACCCCGGTCCATTTTTAATCATAAGAAACACCTTTCCAACCAATTTTACCACTTTTCCATTTTCTGCCATTTAAAAATTCGAAAATACAAAAACAGTTTTACATCTTGCATCCATCATAAAAAACCCAAAAATATCATTGATCATTGCTACCACCATCCTTGCATATTTATTTACCACCATTGCATATTTATTTCTTGTTTGCATTGCATATTATCTTGATATCATTCTTACACCTTATGCTTGACAACCACATGTGAGGTTGAGGACCAAAACATTTATCTTGTTTTGTTGGTAACCAAAAGAAGGATTGGATGATAAATCTTGACTACTGATTCCCCAAGAGTTTGATATTAAACCCTCGAGTCATCCTCGTGGGGAAAACACGTCTTCCACTTACTACACACTCTGCACTTGGAGTCTCAACCTAACCCCGTTTACTTTTTCACGCAGGAAGCTCCTGAAGGCTATCACATCTACGGGTATCAGCGACACGATGACGATGGATGATGAAGTTAAGGCGTGGTACATGGCGGAGTGTGGGCTCATCTTGAAGCAGATGCGGGCACCTACGGCGACCCCAACACCACCGCCGAGTTCCACACCTTCGGCGGTTTCCACACCATTGCCGAGCTCTACCACAACGACATCTTCCACACCACCGCCGAGTTCCACACCTAGGGCCACTCCTGCGGCGGCTTCCACACCAATGTCGAGCTCTGCCTTGACGACATCTTCCACACCATCGCCGAGTTCTACCACAACTACGGAGGATGCGCTTTCTACCATTTGATTTTCATGTCTATGTGTCATCAAATGTGGCTATTTTGATTCGATTGCCGAACTGTGACTGTATTGATTCAATCGCTGAATTGTGCCTGTTTTGATCGATGATAACCCACAAGTGTAGGGGATCGCAACAGTATCTTTGAGGGAAGTGAAACCCAAATTTATTGATTCCATACAAGGGGAGTCAAAGAATACTTATAAGTCTTAGCAGCTGAGTTGTCAATTCAGCCACACCTGGGAAAGCACTAGTAACAAAAGTGATGTGAAAGTAGCAGTAATATGAGAGTAAAAGTAATGGTAAAGTAGCAGCAGCAAAAGTAACACAGAAGCAATGGCGCCAGAAAATACTTGGTGGCTAAATATGGATCGGGGTTCCCAGCTTCACTAGCGGTAACTCTCCAAATAGCATGTGTTGGGTGAACCAATTGCAGTTGGGCA
Source organism: Poa pratensis (assembly GCA_947311845.1). NCBI lineage: Eukaryota > Viridiplantae > Streptophyta > Magnoliopsida > Poales > Poaceae > Poa > Poa pratensis. The sequence continues at coordinate 13,839,567 of CAMZMU010000113.1, forward strand.
ATTGACCATTGTAATTAACTCATGATAGACATCTAGTTCATAAATCATACGTAGTGCATGTTTTCCATATATAGTCATACGTGCTTGTAATAAGAAACTTGCATGACATCTTTTGTCCAACCATCCCATTTCAGCGGGGCCAATCATGGAACCTAAATGGTAATTAAGATACTCCTTTTAATAGAGCACCGGAGCAAAGAATTAACACTTGGTGAAAACATGTGATCCTCAAGTCACAACCTTCCCCTCCGGTTGTCCCAATTGTTGTCACTTTGGGGCCTCGGGTTCCGGACAGCAACATGTGCAACACCTTGTAGATACAATCTAAAGCAACAATTATACTTTAAATCTAAGATCATGACACTCGTGCACTAGTGACAAGCAATGAACAGTACAAGATTGCAACAACAATAATTCACAAACATCATGGATAGACTGATCACAATGTAACAATTCATCGGATCCCAACAAACACAACACCGATTACATCATATGGATTTTTTTTCGAGAGTACGCGATTGCGTACCGTAATTTTATAGAAGGCAGCAAAGAGATTTACAAGACTAGGGAACTCAGACACAAACATCCAGTCCCACACTCCACACACTCCCGAAAACACTTAAGCCTACTCTCGCGCTACTATTTGAACTCTGACACCACCACCCACTACAGGTCTTCTCCTCCTCGCGGCGATACCTGCATTGAGCTCCTCCAGGATATGTGTAGTCAGCTGCTGCGAAGTGCGTTGCCTCTGTGGGTTCTCAAAACACCAGGCATTTCTGTTTTTCCAAAGATTATGACTCACCAAGCAAACCAAGGCATCGAAACCCTTTCTCTCCTTGTCTCTGAACTTCTGTCTCTCGCGAAGCCACCAGTCTTGCAGTGTGCAAGAGTGTGTTGGTGGCAGGAAATGCGCCTCCAACTGCTGTCTGCACCGATCCCATATCTCTCTTGCAAAAACGCACTGTACGAGAATATGTTCCGCTGTGTCTTCCTCCTGCAAACACACATAACACGTCGAGGTGGTCGCCTGCAGCCCGTGTCTGAATCTCCTATATGATGTCCATATCCGATGCCGCGCCGCTAACCAAGTGAATAGTTTGCTTTTCGGTGTTGCTAGGTTCCTCCAAATTGGCTCCGCAATATCCGACTTCTCACGCCCGTGCATTAATCTAACGTATGTAGACCTTGCCGAGTATACTCCTCCGGTCTCCCATGGCCAGCTGAAGGAGTCAGGAACCTCCAAGTGTCGCTGCACCTCTGAAACTGCAATCCACAGAGAGATGCACTCCCGAGCTCCTAGGTAGGCTAGTGTCTCTGTGATGTCGGCCACCCAAGCGTTGTCAAGCAAACCTTGCTCAATCGTCCTCGAGTTCTTGACTCGTGTACTCACGATCCTGAAAAGACCCGGAGCTATTTCCTTTGCCGACTTATTGTTCATCCATCTGTCCCTCCAGAAAAGTGTTTTCGGCCCGTTTCCCACCTTTATTTTGACTAGAGCATCGAACACCTCCCTGGCCTTTGTATCTTTCATCATCTGCAAACCTTGCCACGGTCTTTGCTCGTCAGTTCGCTGCAACCACTGCCATCGCACCCGTAATGCCAGCCCCTGTAGCCTAAGGTTTTTGATACCTAGCCCGCCATAATCAAGTGGTTGACAAATTTGATCCCAGGCGTCTAGGCATTGTCCCCCGTGAGCTCTTTCCTTGCCGGCCCAAAAGAAACCCCGCAAACACTTCTCTAATTCCTCCAAGAGCCAAGCTGGTGCTTCCGCTACAATCAGATGATGTACTGCTCTCGCACACATGACCGATCTGACTATCACCAGACGTCCGGGGCGGGCTATTAGACCCCTCTGCCATGCTGGAACAATCTTGGCCGCCGCGTCCAACATCGGTTGCCATTGGTTCTTTGTCAAAGGTTTCAAAGCCAATTGCAAACTGAGGCAGCGAATAGGGAATTCAGTGATGGGACATTCCAGCATATTCGCCACCAAGTCCTTCTCCTGTTGCCCTGCTCTGATAAGCGTTGCCGAGGTCTTGCGGTAATTGACCTGCAGTCCGGATGCCCTACCAAACATGGACAAAATCTCCCTGATTGTGTTTAGGTCTTGTGTCAACGGCTTGACGAACAACACTACATCATCAACGTATATTGAGACTCTCTGAATTGGCGTTGCGTTGCCAATTGGGGCCAGCAATTCCCCCTCCACTGCCTTCTGGATCAGACAGGTAACCACTTCCATCGCCAACACAAACAACTGCGGGGACAAAGGGTCCCCCTGTCGCAGACCGCGTACATGCGCGATTCTCCTTCCCGGCACCCCATTGACTATAATTTATGTGCTTGCTGTGCGCATACAAATCGCCAGCCAGCGCAAGAAGATCTCCGGGAATCCCATCCCTCGCAAAACCTCAAACAAGAACGCCCACGACACCGTATCAAAAGCCCGGGAGATGTCCAACTTGAGGAGCACTCCTGCCTCCCTTCTTTTGTTGATTTTCCTTGCTAATTGTCGTACCAAGATGAAGTTATCATGAATATTCCTGCCCTTGATGAATGCCGATTGGTTGAAACTGACCAGATCCTCCAGTTTTGGCCGCAGCCGAGCTGACAAGGCTTTGGTGAAGAGCTTCGCAAAGCTATGTACCAAGCTGATTGGCCAGAAGTCCCCTACCTCCTCGGCCTCTGGTTGCTTTGGAATGAGTGTGATCACCACACGGTTGAGTCTACCAAAATTTCTGCCATCCCCAACAAATAACTTCATAACTGCCGCCATTATTTCATTTTTGATGAGGGGCCATGCACGCTGGTAAAAGGCCCCAACAAAGTCATCTGGGCCTGGAGCTCGATCTGGCGGCAGCTCTTTTATCACCCTCCAAATTTCCTCCTCCGAGAATATCTGTCCCAACTCATTGAGATCTTGAGCCTGCATACCTAATGCCTCCAAGTTCAGAGTAACATCTCTGTTCTGAATATTGCCCAGTAGCTCTGAATATGAGTCGAAGAAGACCTTCTCCTTCCCTTTCTGGTCAGTTATCAACTCTCCATTGTGTCTAATTGCCGGGATGAAGTTCTTCACCCTCCTACCATTTGCCACTGCATGGAAGAGTTTGGAGTTTGCATCTCCCTCCTTGATCCACCGCATCCTGGAACGCTGCCTTGCCATTGTCCTCTCCAGGGACGAGAGGGCCAGCACCAAGTGTTTTAGTGCTTTCCTGAGCCACCACTCCTCATCCGTCAGTACTCTCCTCTCCTGCGCCGCATCGAAGAGTCTGATTAACACATTAGCCATTGCAATTTGCAGCTGAATGTTCCCCACTTTCTTATCACCCCAAGATTGTAAATGTGACGCCAGGCTTCTGAAGCATGCATCTAGTCTGAGGAAAGGATCCACAGTGCTCGGCGCACACTTCCATCCTTCCTTAACCGCGTCATCAAAACCATCAAGTTTAAGCCAAAATAGCTCGAACTTGAATCTCGGTTTTGGCCTTCCTGTCGCTCCCATCGACAAGAGCAGAGGTGCGTGATCCGAGACTGATGACGACAGTGCCTGTAATAGAGCATCCGGGTACATCAACTCCCAATCGATCGAGACAAGTGCTCTGTCAATCCTAGTCGTCGTTGGGACTCTCCGTTCATTGCTCCAAGTGAACAATCTACCATGCATATATATATTTCCTTGAGCTCAAGGTTGCATACAAAATCTCTGAATTTGTTCATGGATGTACGATCCAGATTGCTATTGCTCTTCTCCGATGCCCGTAGTATCATGTTGAAGTCTCCAAAAACTAACCATGGCCCCGGACATAGGCTTCGCCGTTCCTGCAACTCCAACAGAAACTGTGCTTTATCATCGCTCGCTTGAGGGCCATAGACACCGGTAAACCACCATATGCCTCCATCTTTGGAGTGGACCTCTCATGTGATCGAATACAAGTCTAGGGATAGATTGGTAACTGTTAAAGCTGACGAGTTCCAAGCCAACAAAACTCCTCCCCGTGTTTCCACCGCCGGCAAAACAAAGAAATCATCAAACGATGGCCCAAGGCATTGATTTACAATAAAGTGATCCATTTTTTCCATTTTGGTTTCTTGAAGACACACCAAGTTAACTCTAAGCGTAGCCACAAACTCCCTCACAGCATCTCTCTTCGCTGGATCGTTTAGACCCCGCGGGTTCCAACTTAAAATTGATGGGCTTAAATCCATAGAAACTGAGTAAAAAGCCTCCGATTAGACGCGCTGATCAGACAAGCACGCCTATCTCCCCCGCAGCTAGACGTTGGAGCTCGTCTCTTGCCGGGAGTGACTTCCCGAACACAGCTGCTAGCACCCGAACTTGCCGCTCTCGAAGAGGTGAATCAAAGAGGTTTTGGAATTATCTGATCGCCGAATCGCCCACAGCCATGTCCACCTGAGATACACCTAGAGCTCGCAGCAGTCCTGTTTCAGCCGTAGTCGGCTTCTTTGGTTGTTTCCGAGCTAGGGTCGGTGTCGGTGTCGTAGTTGCGTTCAGAGGAGCCAGCCTGATGCTACGACGTGGCGTGAAAGGTTCAGCCAAACGCAGCGACGCGGTCGACTCAACTTCACGCAAAAGCGGCGTCGGAAGGGTCTTTAAAATTCGTGCACAAAACGTACGCAATCGTGCCGCTTCCATCCCTTCACTTGCCCTCTCTGGCTGCGCCTGCGCTACCTCCACCTGTCCTGCCTGTGAGGCTGATGGGGGGGTCCCACCTGGCAGACGACCAGCAGCTGAGGCGGTGAGAGATTCATCCGTGGGACCCTCCGGTCCCCTTTCCTTCTCCTGTACCTGTGGGTCCTCTCCCTAGGATACAGACACAGTGAAATAGGACTCTTCCGCGGGCCCACCCGGCCGCATTTCCCAGCCTTCTGGACATGCAGACGCGCAACTACTACTTGATTCTCCTCCCCCTGGAGACGGGCCCGCCGAGACCGGGCTTGTCGGCTCCTGCAGCAAGACAACGGCCAGGTCCACTCTGTCTCCCACCTCAAAAGCAGTGCTCGATTGGCCAGATGCCGTGCGGGCTAGCCTCTGGTTCTGATTTGTCAGTAACAGAATGAGATCCGCCTCAGGATTGGTGCTGATCATGCTAGGCCCTACCGCCGCTTCCTTGTCGCGCACCCGCGAGCTCTCCTCATTGGCCGGCGTAGGCTGCAAAGGCTGTGAAGTGGGGCTGTCTGCCAGAGGCGACAGCCGTCCACTTGTCCTGTCCGATGACCGGTTCAAACTTCCCACCTGTGGTTGCACGCTTTTCCTCCTCCAGATCCTGCTGTCCAATCTGGGCAGCCTCCAGTCGGACTGTCCTGCATGCCTTCGCCCTGTGGCAGGCGGCAAGGCAATATGTCGCCGGTGATCACTGGCGCTGCCATGCCCACCACCAGCCTCGAACGGTCCTCTGCTGTCGGGGACTCCTGCCCCCCAAGGTCTGTCAGACGTCGACCAGTGGCTCTCTCCGACACGGCCAAGGTCATCCTCCTCCGGCAAGCCGTCCCTGTCATTTCCCGGTGACCTCCTCCCCCGGAAGCTCGGATCGTCCGACGGGCAGAACTCCTCGACCCTTTCCACGTGGATGAGTATGCGGTATTGGAGCAGGCCGAGCTCCGTTATCCTGTCCTCCGGAGGTGGGAACGGAACCCCCGCCGCCGGCTCTGGCACCCACAGCAGACTGATCGGCGGGATTGTGCTTGGGTCCGCCGACCACGCATCAGCTCGGAACGTCCCCAGGTCGGAGCGATCCGCCGTCTCCTGTGCCACTGCCTCGACTGAAGCAGACGTTCCTAGAAGGTCTTGCACTGTGTCCGTCTCCCAGGCGTGCGGCGGCAAACCTTCCACCGCCAGCTGCACCCTTGATCTCATCGCCACCTTCTTGGCCTGAGCTTGCCGATTCCACTGGCGGAAGTACAACTTGAACCCCGCATGCTTAATGAACGGCCTGGCCGCCACGCTGCGCCTGTGCTCCTCGGAGTTGAAGACGAAGAGGAAGTCTGATACGTCTCCAACGTATCCATAATTTCTGCTGTTCCATGCTTATATTATACCATTTACATGGGAACTTTCGAGATGGACTTGTTTTACTCCACCTGGGAATTTCACAACATATTTTTGGTTCTGTAATAAGATAGAAAGTGGCAAAAATGAAAACCCTTTATTTCTAAGTTTGTAGCCTTGTAAGAACTATGTTATTTGGCAGTTTCTTTAATGAAAATTGACCTGTATAATTTTCTAAAAACTCTTCTTTCATACTGCATAAAGGGTTTTTAATATATTTTGACTTCTTATAAAGTAAACTGTAATTACTATTTACTAGAAATAATCAAAATTCACCTATCAACGTTTCAAATATATGCTACCCACACCTACCCTTTAGTAGCGTACGTATTTTTTGACTGCTGCTATAGCAAAAATATTTAGTTTTAGCCATGAAATGATTTTTTGGAATGTATTGGAATAATGCAAACAATTGTATCGAGAATAGTCCAATCTAGTATCTTTATGTCTTCCATTATAGTGTAAAAATAATTTGTTGAAAGACTAGTATCATACAAATACCACATTTCTGGGGGAAAAAAACTAGCTATACCTCAATGTATCACCTAGCCTCATATGGCATCTATGTGGAAAAAAAATCAAAGTCAGGACAAATCAACAAAAAACACTAAGCAAATAGCTATGATCAATAAGTGAAGGAGGAGGAGATACTAGAAATAAAAAGCAAGACACAACGGCCTGAGAGAAAGAAGCATGTTAGGTAGAGGGATAAGTGGCTAGTCCATCTTACACCATGCATTCACCCATCTCACCTAGTTCATCATGGACTTGTAGACTATCATTTATCTTTTAATCCTTAGTTTATTTGTCAACCAGGTTAGCCTTGGTCTTTTTTTAAGGACCCCTACCCTATAATGGCTCCACGTGATCATGCATTTCATTTTCTCTCACTTGAATTAACCTCAAGGGAGAGGAACACCCTATCCGAGGGAACTTAATTACAGGCTTAGGGATGGGTATAGAGATCCGAGGTACCAAGCAATGATGGCCCGGGTCGACGGGAGAAGGGGGCATTGATGAGATGGCATTGCCTTTGAGGTTCTAGCCATCAATATAGAACTTCTTTCATCAAGGGATCTTCGACTTGGCCATGTCTCGTACTAGATCCACTTGTCAAGAAACTCCTTCATCGCCTCTCCTAACATAGGAATAGGTCGCACTCCATGAGACGACATTTTTTTTAAAAAACATCTATGTGGTAGCTTTGTCGGTGTACATGACCTTCGTATAAGATCACACACACTCTCCTACTAACATTGCATCGTGACTACTAACCACGAAATACCCTCTACTTTGTGTTGTCACCAAGCCAATAGAAAACCCTAATCACATCCCATGACAAGCCCAAGGTGGTGACAACCGCGTTATAGTGCACAAATGTCATGTTGAGGCCCAAGCTCTTATGACATATAAACACAATCTTTCTTCTGAGCTTAGAAGAGGATATGGAGTTGGGACAAAGAAAACCTACCATCTAGGAGGAGGTGGAGTAAATGTGCGAGGTGGGAGTGATGCAGAATCACATTTTTCTTTTAGTCAGGCTGTAGTCATTGCCTCAATAATTATTTGTTTATTTTGAAGTTTTACATAAAATGATATGGATATTTGAACAAATGAAGGAAGAGATTAATTTACTAAAATGATATGGACATTCAACAAATAAAGGAAGAAAATAATTTACTACTGTATCTTACACTAGTCAGTAGTGACAAACTCATACATTTTTTTCTGTCCTGATTTTAAAGTTTAAGTCAAAGCAACAATACCAAACCAAGTTAAAAAAAATTAATTTTTGAATCACATATGTGATAATTCATAAATTAAATAGACCAATTAAAAGTGCAGGTTCATATGACAAATTGTTATGTACTACAATAGTTAAATAATCTTATAGTAACTCTAAAAATACAAAATTGAGGTGACATAAGAAAAACTTACGTGTACCCACTTTGTCTAACACATTTTTTTTTGAAAAAGATAGAAAATTTGGTGGGAAACAAACGAAAATGCTATGCACTTGTTAGCATTATGGTTTGGTCGTGCATAAAAATAGAGAAGGCAGTAGTCACTCACAATTATTTTGCATTGTATTCATCAAAAACTTGTTCCATATTTTTTTTTTAAATGTGTATTGCAAAGAGATAACTAATTATTAAATTAAAAATTTAGGTCTCGAATTGAGCTAAATATTTTCTTATCTCTTTTTATTTTCATACACTTTTTCCTAGTAAAAAGTCTCATAGTCCGCTATAACTTATAGGTTGAATTAAAATCAACGATCCTCACACTAATAATATTTTTACTTGTAATCAGATACATTATTATATTTATTTCCCGCTATAAAAGTTACACTATATTAACTGTACAATATCTAACATAATTTCATGGAAAGTATGTCATTTTATATGTTAAGAGATTGTCTAAACTAATTTTCCCATTGGATATAACTTTTTTTTTGGAAAATCATGTCTTTCCAAGATTAATATGTTATATGTACTACCTGTAAGTACAATAGTGTGTCTAGATGTTGCTCATATTAGTTGTTCAACGGAAAAATGCTGGTTCTTGGGCGCCTGTGAATTAACTAAATCTCGGTAGCCTCTTTAGTCATTAGATTTGCATCACAATTTGTGTGATCTGTGAGTTGCAATTGAGATTTTATTATTCACACGTGGAAGTGGGTTGCAACTAGGATTTTAAGTTGCAAGTGAGTTGCAATTTTTCCCAGTTACACTCAGTTCTGCAACGCTACTCGTCTGACCTATGAGTTGAAAATTTGATGCAACTAAGACTGTAGTTTAATGTTAGCCAACTGATATTTAGTTCGCCTGAGCGCTAGGCGCGTCCTTTGACAGAATTATATTATATTCATATGTCATTCTAGACCACACATACAATTTACTTTTTGTTATACAGATCTATCAAAACACATCTAATGCAGGTATTAAATCAAGAATAGTAGAAGTGTACAAGGTGCCCACAAGTGGTTTATGAATCTCAAGTCACCTAGGTTTCATGCTCGTTAGAGCTAGATCTCAATGGAAGGAGGCTTTTGGGCGGGTTCCTTCATTTTCACGGCCTAGGGCCGGGTCCGCACAATGCTACTTTGGTATTCTCCTAGGAGGATTCAAAATTTAAATTTCAGTAATTTAAACTGATCTATGGAATCCACCTAAGTAACACATTAAGTTTGAAATAATTTCTTCTGACCCTTTCAACACTACTCCCTTTGTTCCCTCTTTACAAGGTGTATCAATTCTTTTAACTTCCCTATCTTAATGTACTGTTTTTTTGCGGTGATAAACAACATGCTTCCACTACTTTATATCGTCAATAAAAAGGTAAAAAATCCTGACATTTCTGGCTAAATCACAAGCTCAATATTGATGAGAAACATTGCATTAGGCCACACAACTCAGAACGGCAATGTCACAAACAAAACTTGTTCATATTTAACGACAGAGTAACGAAAGTTTGAAACGAAAGAAGCTAAACGGGACTTTAATCCCTTCTAGTACTGTATGATTTCTCTCGCCCTCATTTCATGGCGGCAAGGCGACCGACGAATATGTTGAAGGCTTCATCGGTGTCCACCATGCTGATCCTGACAACCTTCTTGTCAACTCCAAATCTTGTCCCGCTGCGGGTTATGATCTTGTGCTCACGCAAGAAGACCTCCAGGTCCTCCACTCCTTCCTTGTCACAGCGCAACCATGCGAATGCTGCAATCAAGAAGCATGAATTCGTTAGAAATCCAAAGAATCAAGATGTACTAGATCTAGGATCTATCCAATGATTCAAAATGTCCTACTCCTTCTGATTGCCAAAAGTATATCATCCGAAATTTCTTTCAAATTTGAATCCAATGATAATCTCTTTTAACATATGAATCATATTTTATTAGTAAATTTAACGATCAAAGTTAGGCCTAAAATATGAAGTGGCTAGAGACGGAGGAAGTACTAAATTTATATTTCTTTGGTACGGTGTAGGGTAGATATTGTGTAGTGTGCTTACCAGGATTGGCCGTGACTGTGTCCTTGGCGAAGGTACAGAAGCCGGCAACCTCATCAGGCAAGCTGAAGATGCCTGAGGCCGCCACCGCGGCACGGAGAGCGCGCCAGCGGTATGTCATCTGACGCCGCGCGTAATGGAAGAGGAGGTTCGCGTCCCCATTGGTGACAGCAGCGGGCTGGCACTCGTAGCCGTCCGCCACCGCCCCAAGTATCTTGGCAGCACGGAGCTGCGAGTCCTTGGACACGCCTATGGTGTTAAGCTCCAAGAACTGGTTCATCTTCTGCGCCACCTCCCTGTCCTTCACCAACGCCCATCTGCATGCATTCAAGGAACCATGGACAAAAAATAACTGAAATCATTATCTCATTATACATTTTCGACAGACTTCAAATCTGTCACATGAGAAAAGATGTGAAGATTAATTGTAGAGATAATGCATGGATCCGTTGCCAGATCGATTACCCAATTCTGGTGCCGGCGTGGCCGGCGCACTTGGAGACGGTGAAGAGCATGATGTCATGGGCGAGCATGTGGGTGATGGGAGTGTACTGCGGCCAGTAGTAGGCCAGGTCATGGATGGCCTTGCCGGACTTGGACTTGAGGACGGCTTCGCGGATGCCGCCGTCAGGGTTGTTGGGCGAACAGACAAGCTCGATGTAGTCGTCGCCGTCGAAAGTGTTGGCGTCGCCGGCCCACCGGTAGAGCCCGGACTTGAGGAAGTCCGTCACCGCCGGGTACGACTGCACGCACGCATGCACAATAGATTCAATCATAACACGGAAATCTAGCAACATCGATTTTCTCCCACAGATTCGATAATGACACATAAATCTCATTCCATCTCGCCAAGGATTTTCTAAATCTAAATTAGTACTGCTAATTATTAACAAATGCTTACGGAGTAGAAGGGGGTCGGAGAGACGACCCTGATGGGCGCGGCGTCGGCGGGCGGAGACAGCGCGTAGAGCGCGGCCTGGAAGAGCTGCACGGATCCGGTGCCGACGAGGACATGGTATCCCTCGGCGGCGGCGTTGCCGACGAGGCGGTGCAGGCGGCGTATCTCGCGCTCGAAGCCGGGCTCGAGGAACCAGCAGAGGTTTCCCACGTCTGAGAAGTAGCTCATCGTCTGCCACCCCGGGATGACCACCGTCGCGAGCTCGCCCATCGGCCCGCGCCAGAATGCCTCGAACATCGTCGGATCGCCGCTGCAAACAACAAACCCCGATCGTCGGAACGCATATACATCAATCAAACCTGCGTGTGGAATGATCGGCCTCGGCCATGGATGGATTCACGGACAAGATTTAAAGATTCTTTGCGTCCGGGAACTAATCGGGTGGAGACGGATGAGATCTCACTTACTGATCCAAGTTGATCGTGGAGTCGGGCGACACCGGTGGCTTGCCAGAGGATGGGGCCACCGCCGCTGCCTTCTTCATCTTTTTGCCGGCGTCCTTCTCGCCGGTGCCGGCGCGGGCGCCAGCACCGAAGATGCGGCCGTGAATGTAGAACGTGAGCGCGGCGAGGTTCAGCGCGACGGACGCGACCACGCCGATCCGCCCGGCGATCGCCACCACGTTATCCCTACCCATCGCGATCGCCGCAATCTGATCTTAAACCCAACGGTACTACTCACTACTCAGACGATGTATATTCCCCTAATCCCCTAAGGTATAAATAGATGGGAAGAGGTTGATGTATCTTCTTCCTCCCTTGGTATATCGAGAGAAAGATTTGAAATGATCCAGATAATAATGACGAGGCTAATTAGGTAAGTACTTAAGCGAGTAATGGCGGGGGCAAGGTGTAACACGTTTTGCTTTTCTGGACCTTCAAGCCAGCTATAAACGTGGCAAAAAACAGAATAACGTATGAGCGTTTCCGGAGGAGGGTTTTGGGAAGATGTGAAGCGTTTGGCTTTGTTGGATTGTTACCAGCTCAACTCTTTACATGGAAGACTGGGATTATAACTAGAAAACGAGTACTCACTTCTTCCCAAAATGTAGGGTGCATACATATTCTCAAGATTTGGATTAACTAGTAAACGAGTTACCATTTGAAACAAATTCTTTCTTTCATGTAACTCAATTAGGGGGCATAGGATGCACATATTATTGGTCTACAATTGATGTTCAAAATCAATCATACATAGGTGTCTTATATTTAGAGACGGTGTGGTCAAATTAAACCTGAAAATATATAGGTGTCTTATATTTGAGATGGAGTATATACCCCTAAGAGTAGAAGTTGTGTACAAACATACAAGCTAAACACGGGGGAGAATTTTTCGCAAATTTCTCGCATGCATGGGAGCGACCTATACCAGTCACAGTGACAGATGGGCGCTCAAACTATGTCATACTCCGCATATATGTCGGATTCGGAAGAGGTGCGGACATGGGTTACTTGCACGTACAAACACCAAGGGAAAAACGCGCTATTTCGCTCTATTGCGTTCGGAGAAGCTCCCGCTAGATTTAAGCCTTTTCCCTTCAACGGCCGCTACGAGCGAAATAGCATGTTAAATGCCGCTAAATTTCATAGTGTATAGGGTGTTATTTCCTTTCCTAGGACGTAACCGAAACTCACTCAAATTTCGGCCCAAATGCCCTCCGTCTGGACGAAACCTAACCCTAATCCCCACCCAACTGGATGGTTGATCTCACCCCTCATTGCCCACCAGATCGAGCTCGCGACTACCGGTAGAGTCCCGTTCCAGATTTTGGTATTCCACGGTTGCTTCATCTGACTCGTGACCGGTGGTGCCGACTCCTACCGTCTTCCAAATTAACCACCCTTTGCGACACCGCTTGATGTGCTCGTCATGGCGAAGACTTCGAAGCGGCAGAGAGCTGGTGAACGTGGCACACATAGGGTTGCTGGCGCGATATCGCAGTCGTAGCCATTTGTACTCTCAAGTGAGTCACCTACGTACAATAGAAAACAAGTACCAATTCTGTCTGTAGATGTAGTCATGTACTAAAATGTGTGTTCGATATCTGTTTCTCATTGTTTTCTAATGTTTTGTTGCCATATTGTATGAAGTCAGTGTGTGGTTTGAATCTGGGCAGTAGCTCAAATTCCAAATAATAAGATTAGGGTGGTGCATCTACTTAGAAATTAACAAAAGGAGAAGTTCTAAACAATGCAGACAAGTTAAAGAGAACGAATAAACAAACCAATGACCTATATATACCAATTACATTTACCTGGTAACCATACAAAAGAATATCTCTAATAAAGCCACATGGGTATGCGACTTTGTAACAAGACTAAAATTATGTATAATCACTACAAGGTAGTTTCACACTTTTTTACCATATATATAAAGGTTATCCATCAAATTTGTTTGCACAATCTTCTTTCATTTGAATTCAAAATATAATTTTGTGGCATTTAATGCACATGGACTATAATTGATGATTTGATGGCCAAAATTAAACCTGAAAAATATATGTGCCTGACATTTCGAGACCCAATGGTCAGAACTAAACCTAGAACATAGATAGGGCGGCTTGAGATGGTATGCCTCTTAGACAAGACTTCATGTACAAACAGACAACCTAAACATGGGAATCTCAAAGGTTTCTTGGTAAATGAGTTGCATGGTTGAGGGTGATGTGTACACACCACACATGAGAGATCCGTGCTCTAAACTATTGCATAATTTGCATATGTATAAGCTTCAAAAGATGTGAAGGCTTGCGTCAGATGGGTACAAACAATATTTTTTCCTGCAATGATTATACTTGTCCACAAAAAAATTTAGTTGCCTTCCGATGCGCCCAGGTTTCGACAAATTTCTGGGTCCGTCGCTGCGTGCAGAGCGCTATTATGCGTAGGACGAAAGCGGCGTTAGTTGTTGGTTGATGCATGCAAGCAACACCTTATGCATACGTGAGGTTTGATGCGCGGAAAGACTAGAAAACAGGATCGCCGCATGGATATCACACTTGATGTCTTGATTGGATATGCTTTGCCGCCTGTAAAGGGTGAGGACTGAGTCTGCAGTGGAAAGAATTAACGCTGAATGCGGCCAGATCAGTTGGTAGAGTTTGTGATCGACTCTCGAATTGTTTCACGTGGATCTTGGTTGGCGTGGGCTATGGGGAATAACACAACCATACATGCGAGACGGAAGAGGATCGATACGGTGCAACCTTTCTGTAAAACAAGTAAACAACGTACATGCTGCATGCACGTATACCTGTAAAGTCGTCCAACTTACGGTTATTTTTTTTTTTTTTGAAACTTCGTCCAACTTACGGTTAGATGAAGGAGATTGTGCCAAGTAGGAAACTAGCATGCTGCATGCCTGTCTATGTTAGATGAAGGAGTTGTCATTAACTAGCTGAATGCCCGTGCGTTTTCATTGTTTTTAATTACTATTTTTTCTATTGTAGCACATGTCATACATATTAACTTCAAATACACGTAATCATGTATATAGAAAATATATCCAAGAGATGGCTTGTTTTTTAACTACTATTTCTCTCTAGAATGGCTTGAGCTCTGGTGCGTCCTCGACCTCAGCGTCAGTCCTCTCTCACTCAAATCTAAGGGTACAATGAGTAGGATGATCAAGTAGTATAAGTGTATAACATCCAAGAGAATATTCGATGACTAGGCGCAAAGGACATAATTCACCTTTAAATGCCACATTCCTGTGCCACTTGTCGTTGGAACGCTTCCCAGGGGATGTGCGGAAAACCCACCGTATGGGGCAACTTGAGGATTTATTAATTTAAAGCTACACATAATGCCTTTGTCCGAAATAAGTCGGCACTCATGGGATAAAGATGGCACTTCACCGATGGTTGTGCGTGGACAGAACTAATGCCGGAGGGGAAGATAAAAGGGGATCCTCTACGCCTCTTGGATAGCCAGCGCTCCTCTTTTGGGCCGGTTTGGTCCGACCCATGAACATGTATCATTTATTTTTTTATTAATTTTTCGTTTTTCCTGGATAATGGATGATTTTTTAAATCCAAACTATTTTAAATCTGAACCAGCTAAAAAATCAATGTTTAAAAACAAATTTTTAATAAATAAACATTTAAAATTTGAACCATTTTAAAAAACCTGAACCATTTTTAAAATGAACCTTTTAAAAAATTGAACCATTTTAAAAATGAACATTTTTAAATCTAAACCATTTTAAAAAATCAACATTTTTCTAAACATGAACCATTTTCAAAATCTGAACCATTTTTGAAAATAAACATTTTTCAAATATGAAACATTTTAAAAAATGAACGTTTTTCAAAATAATCGAAAAGAAAAAAACAGAAACAGAAAAAAGAAACAAAAATGAAAATGAAAAAAGTGAAAAAGTGAAAAAGAAAACAGAAACAGAAAGAAAAATGAAATCAGGATAAAGAAAAAGAACAGAAGAAGAAAAAAGAAAAGGAATAAAAAATAGCCTCGAATGGGCCAGCCCATATCTGAGGTTTGTGCAGCACATGTTGTTCCACTTGGAAAGCAGCCCAGCAGCTTCGCAAAACCCTAGCTGCTCCTTATCCCTGGTTCCTCGCCGTCTGTCCTCTCCGCCTGACCACCGCCGAGTTTAAGCGGCGCCGCCGTGCCCTCACCTCTCTCCCCTAGACTCTTCAGCGGAACTTACTGAGAGCGGCAGCTCGCGATGCCGGCGAGGAGACCCAGCACCCGCGCCCGACCCAACGTGCTGGTGACCGGGACGCCGGGGACGGGAAGACGACGACGTGCGCCCTCCTCGCTGATGCCGCGGGCGTCGCCCACGTCAATATCGGCGACCTCGTCCGCGAGAAGGGCCTCCATGACGGCTGGGATGAAGACCTCGAGTGCCACGTCATCAACGAAGACCTGGTATTCAGCTCCCTCTCGCCTTCTACCTCCGAATCCTAATATGCTTGTGTCTGATTTCATCCGTAGGCACCTTATCGAATTATTTCATCATTTGGGGCCTGGAGTCTAGACTAGAGTTGGGAGTTGTCTTTTGTTCTTGAAAACCATCTAGTGCTCCACTAATGCTGGCCGTCGAACGGTATCGGGAACCTCTCTGTGGTAAAGGATACGTGGTAAATGATATTTGAAAGACATAGACCAGCCCTTTGAACTTAACATATCAGTTCCCATCACATATGTTCATTGTATTTGTATAATAATAAGAAATTGCGTCTAGCTTCCTTTCGTTCCCTTTTCTCTTCCTCTCTACAGTAGAGAGCGAGGCGAAACCGGAGGCGACCCGTGTTCCCCTAGCTACCGCCGGCGAAGCCGCGGGTTCCTCTTCCCTCCGCCGGCCGCCTCGGCGGTGGGAGGGCGGGGGAACCCCGGATCTTCGTTCTCGGCGTGTAAATAGGTGTGGATTAGGTGTGCGTGTCACCGGTGCTTTGGTGGAGGTGGCGGCGGTGATGGTGCTGTGTGTTCCCGAGCTCGAACCTCCTCCCGGCGTTGCCGACGAGCTCGTGGAGGTAGATTCCTGCCGGCCCTGTGGGGCGGCGAGGTTAGGGTTTCGGCCGTCCACTGTTTCGATGGTGGCGGCGGCGAATAAGGGTGCTCGGCTGCTGCTCCTGATGGTCTGCTTGGAGGCGGTCGGGGGTAGCTCTGCGAGCGGGCTTGCCGTCTGTGGTGGTCGCTGCGGCGGCGTCTTCCACGGGGAGGCTTTTGTGCTTGGTCCTCGCCGACGCGTCGTCGCTGGCTCCGGCGTTGACGTGAGGATTCGGAGCTGCTGTACAGGAGCAAGCTTTTGCAGGGATTTGCGGGTGGGAAGCTCTTCTTCGGCGGTGGTCCCTGGAGCCGTGCTGTGGAAGCGGGGTGGCGTCCTCGTCCTTGTCTCCGGCGGGAGGCGGCGAGGGCGAGCTGGCGGCGGCCGGAGCCGATGGTCGTTAAGCGTGAAGATTCCGGCGCATGCGTCGGATGGATCCTGCGGCGTCTCTACATGTGTGTGGTCCGGCTGTCGGCTTCGGCGTGCGGCGGGCTCGCCTTCGTCCTCCCCTGGCGGCGCTGCTGTTGGTGGTCGGCGGGAGCGAGCGGCTCGGTGGCTTCTCCAGGGTTCGTCCGGCTTC
This sequence comes from Poa pratensis, assembly GCA_947311845.1. NCBI lineage: Eukaryota > Viridiplantae > Streptophyta > Magnoliopsida > Poales > Poaceae > Poa > Poa pratensis. Next base: position 13,856,700 of record CAMZMU010000113.1, read on the forward strand.
GACGAGCTTCTAGCGCGTGCGTGTTCGTGTGTGTTGTACTCATCCTGATGTGAACACGTATTCCCTTTCAAAAAAATAATAATAATAATAATAAGAAATTGCGATAGATGCGACACATTAAGAGCGACCAAAAGGTTTTGGAAACTACTCTTGCACGTTTACAGATATTCACATGTAAATAGTCAAAGTGCAAGTTAGAAGGAGTTTCGGTGGTAAAAGGAACTCCAGAAAAATTCTAGTGGCCTAACAATTTTATGAAGTGATCGATGCACAATATCTTCTGAGTTTTGTGATCACAGTTTTTGGATATTGGGTGTCAACCATGTAACTCTACTGATTTAGTTATATTCCAAGCGTGAGTCTCAGTATCCTTTGAACCTATGGATGAGTTGTTTCCACAGTAATTGTAATGTTAGGATCATAATTTAAATTCATGGAAAACTTATATTACAGTTTATTAATCCTCTAGTTCTCTAAGGATGACAATTTCAGTGCATCGCACATGTAAAATTTCCAAACATGTTGTCTACCACCCATATTGGAACTTATGACACGAAATAACACAACTAGTAGCATAAATCATTGTCGATATATGGATACTAGCTGTAACAGTGTGTAATATGTTAAACCAGATATGTGCACATAATTTAATATCGCTGCCATCATAATTGTCTACAGATAGGGTCAACATATGATCTTGAGCAAAATTTTCATTTCCTTGTCAATGATCATTTTAAGCTTAGGATGCTCATCTATGGCTCCATGTTGTGGTAGTGTTCAAAAACGAATTCATTCAGTGATTTAGAGACAATGACAAATCGTTTGTTGGTTGAAGAAGACGCAACCCATAGCGGTTCTATACCGAGTGCCGCCACTCTTTTTATTTGCTTGATATTTTTACTAGGCTTCACCTTATTTGTTGACACCTGCGTTGACCTGGTGGACCTTTGATGGGTGTACCATAATCAGCACGAATACTGGAATGCTTTTACGTCAGTTCTCCTAACTTGGTGCAATGATTTTGAGTCATCAACTAATCGTCGACCTGGTGCAGAGGCGCCAGCTTTGTCCAGCAACTTGACTAGCGGAACTAGTTGCGTGACTCGTCGGCTAGCTGCTGGCAGCTTGCTGCGACTAGACGGTGAATAGGAATCACGAGTGTTCAGGGTAGGTTCATTGAGGCCCACTGGCAGAAATATTTTGGGCTGTATATTTAGCTATCCATTGCTGGTTTGGGCGGCCAGCGAGGTTTTCTGACGAGGAATCAACCCTGTTGACACCGCTCTCTGCTGCTGGTGTGAGGAGAGATACCTACATTTGATATTAACAAAAATACTTAAAGCAGAATCTCCTATTCGTGATGACCTTTCATCAGTGAACATTCAAAGCAACTCCCTCCCGGTACTTCTCATTGCTTTAGTACATATAGGTGCTAAACCATGTCATCACATGGCTGTCAAGCATTGTTCTTCGGCGTAACTCTTCCATTCATTCCCGTTGATGGTCGTCATTGGCTCATTGCTTCTACATGGGTAATATGATTTATATTAGTAAAATTGTGTTTGATAAGTTCAATGCCAAAACATAGAACAGTCTCATTATATATGCATTGTCATCTGCTGTACAAGTTGCAATCTCCGTGGATAAAGGGGTGCATGATGCCCATCATAGAAGATGAGCAAGTTTGCGGCGTGGTGGACTATCATTTTTTAATCGAAACCTTGGGTGACCCCTTATCGAGCACATGGATAGCCTCACCAGCTTATTTGCCATACCTTCTTCCTGCTTTGTGCGCTGCTGCCACAGCCTGTGATCTTCCTTCCTTGAGTTCCTCACAGCTGTCCTTGTCCCTTTAAGCTCTTTTCTGTGAGTGTTTCATGTACCTTGGCGGCAGTAATCTTGTAAGGCAAGGCATCGCTCTAGTGGAGCAACAATCTGGTTTCATATCGTTCGTTGGTGGTATCTGGTCTCACATCGTTGCGATATCTCGGCTCTCTTCTCGCACTGCATTGCCTTTCGGCCTTTCCCATGTGCTCTACATCTGGCTCGTTTGGCACCTGACCATGCACGTTAAGATGGTACTCCATACGTCAGATGACTACTACTTTATCTACTGTAACTTCATCAGCCTTCTTACTGAACAACATTGTCAAGAATGTCTTCTGAAAGCTTGAGCTTGTACAGTGAGACAACCAATATTGGCCTTGCTGTATGTTTTCTGTGAGTGCTACCGTGTACCGCATCCAAAATAAATGAGGAAATGACGAATAACCACCACAATTGGGGCTAAGTTGTCTCAGACCACCGAAATTGAGGCTAGGGACACAAACCACCTATCTTTGGGGCAGGAGTGTGACAAGTTGCACCGATTCCTCATATTAGTGATCTTAACAGGATTTCTGACTTAAAAGGGCCCACGTTCCGGCAAGAAAAATAAGAAAAAAGTCAACGTTGTCTAAACAGGCAACCGATCTCTCTTGCGTCCATTATGTCGAACACGTTGGATGGAGCGTGTGCTGCCGCCGCTCCCGGCCGCCGTGCCCGTGCCGTCAGTCGCCCACCAGCGCCGCAGCCAGATCCTGCCTGTACGCTGCCGGATCCCGCTGCTCCGGCTCGATTTTTGCTTCGCCCCGTCAGCCGCCGCCAGCGTCTCCTCGAGCTCGTCCGCACCAAGGGCGCCGGCGCCGCCTCTGCCGATCTCGCATCACCTTGTCGTCCCCGTGGTGCCCGGCTCCCCTAGCCGTCCCTGACTCCCGTCATCAGCGTCAGCCAAGTTTCGACCGTGGCCGCCATCCGCGCATCCTATCCACCTCGCTAGCAAGCTGCAGCCACGATCGACCTATACATGTACAGATTGTATTTCACGACCTGGTACTGCTAACTGATGTGCTTGCCTAGCGGTGATGCTTCGATGTGTGCTCCAAGGTGGCGGCGTGGTGGTTCTGGTGTTGATGCAGATCGGTTCTGGGCGACTGACGGCACGGGCACGGCGGCCGGGAGCGGCGGCAGCCGTGCGAGACGGCCACGCCGGCCGGGATGCGGGCGCATGCGTGCGAGGCGTCGACACGGGCGATGCAGCGGCGCCGCCGGCCGGCCGGGACGAGCACGGGCACGGTGGTCGGGAGCGGCGGCAGCCGTTCGAGACGGGCGCGCCGGCCGGGACGCGGGCGCAGCCGTGCGAGGCGTCGACGCGGACAGCGGCGGCGGCGTTGGCAGGGGCGAGGAAGGAGCTCGCCGGTGCCTGGCGGGGCTCGCCGTGGCCGCCTGCGCGAGGTCGCCGACGCCGCGCTAACCGCAGGAGGGGGTCGTCTGCGGCTACCTCGCGTACGGCGACGCCTCGATTGGGTGTCTGTCCGCGCTCTTCACTCCCCGCGCGAGCATGCTGCACGGGTCGAGGCGGCGGATGCGAAGAACGGCGACGAGAGCACCCAGCCCAGTATCCAGAGTTGCCGCTTGCGGTCGTCGGCGCGGCGGGCCTAGCAGGTCCTGGAGCACGTGACCAGGAGGCGAGGAAGGCGGCAACATCGGCAAGCACATGCGGGAGCAGAGACGTGGGCCGGGGCGTCGAGCACGCGGTCGACGGCGGGACGGACAGCTCCCTGACGGCGGCAGCACCGGCTAGAACACGCGGGAGCACCATTGACGCGCAAGCGCAAGCGGCGTTGACCTTTTTCTTTTTGTTTTTTGCCAGTGGGCCCGCTCGGTTAGAAATCCTGTTAAGATCACTAATTTGAGAAATCGGTGCAACTTGTCACACTCCTGCCCCAAAGATAGGTGGTTTGTGTTCCTAGCCTCAATTTCGGTGGTCTGAGACAACTTAGCCTCAATTGTGGTGGTTATTCGTCATTTCCTCAAAATAAATCAATACATGCTCACAAACCTGAGAAACAATTCAATAATTTATACCACTCAAACTACTTAAGCTTCATCCTGATTCGGGTCGTATAACATTACAGTTATGTTGAGTATAACACCAGTTTTAGTCCTCTTACCTGTTCCACTGTAGATTATACAATAACCCTTTTCCCATAGATTATACGATAGTCCTCTTACCTGTTCCACATGTAAGAGTATTTGTATTTCGCAAAAGGTCCCACATGTAAGAGTGGAAGGGTGAGTTAACTCACCACCAACTCGAACCTTTAGAATTATGAAAGATATTTGCAGTCTATCTCATCTCTGCTATTTGTGGTTGTAGGTTTGCGATGAGCTTGAGGACAGGATGGAAGAAGGTGGTGTGCTAGTAGATTATCACGGATGTGATTTCTTTCCAGAACGTTGGTTTGACCTTGTCGTTGTACTTCAGACTGACAACTCAATACTGCATGATCGCTTGACAAGCAGGTAATCCAATATCCAACCTCCTGGAGCGACTGAAAGTGATATGACATGCTTATTTCTGACACATTTTGTTCACAGAGGTTATATGGGTGCCAAGCTCACAAACAACATAGAGTGTGAGATCTTTCAAGTGCTTTTGGAGGAGGCGAGGGATAGCTACAAAGAGGATCTGGTGTTGCCATTGCAAAGTGACAGTGTCGAGGATATCAGTAGGAATGTGGGTACATTGACAGAGTGGATAAACAACTGGAGACCATCCCGGTGAGATAGTTCGTGATATGTTTTCAGTATGGAGTTGGATTGTCGGAGGATTGTGTTGTGGAGCCCATTGGGCATGCTGATTGTAAATTAGCACATTTGGAGTTTTCCATGTTGAAAATTGGATTTATCAGATGGAGTGACTTCTATAGATGTTTTAAACTTTGCATCAAAGGTTGTCCGCTGCCATCACCTAACCAAACCCAAAGTTGCATGATAAATCTCAACCATTTGCCATCTCAATACCCAAATGAACCTTTGTTGATCATACCATCATTGCATCCTCGACGAGCACGTTTCAGCCACATCAGTGTCACCTTGTTCGATCGTGTTGCATCTATCTTTCGCGGTGGATGTGTGCTAGTTCTTTTGAAATGTTACCATTGGCCTGGCAGTGTAGTCATCAAAGTCAGAAAATATAATAATATAGTTCTTTTGAAATGTTACCATTGGCATGGCAGTGTAGTCATCAAAGTCAGAAAATATAATAATATAGTGAAGATAGCTAGGACGACGGGTAAATCTCCTTGCTTTTCTGTACTATGTCTTATTATCATTTCTGTGCAATCCTTGCCAGCGCCATCCATGGAGATACATTTTATGTGCTCAGGTAGGAACTCCCAAACTCCGCCTATGTGTTCTAGGCATAGCCGGTCCCAAGCCCGGATAAAGGAGGAGGGTTGTGATAGGCTTGGCGAGGCAACGTAAAAACTAGCCGGTCCCATGGATATGAAACCCACGAGAGTAGTACTAGGGTGGATGACCTCCTGGAAAGTTCTCATGAAAGGTTTCATATCTAAGGGTTGTGATAGGCTTGGCGAGGCAACGTAAAAACTAGCCAGTCCCATGGATATGAAACCCATTTGGGCGAGAGTAGTACCAAGATGGGTGACCTCCTGAGAAGTCCTCGTGACAGAGTTTCATATCTAGCCTATCCCAACATGTTTGGGACAAAAGGCTTTGTTAAGGTTAAGGTAAGGTAGGAACTCCCAAGGACTGCTACCATCTAGGACCAAGAGAGGAAGTCTATTCGGGCTGAGATACTAAAAATCGTTGAGCTCTTGCAAGACTCCAAAAGAGGAAGTCTATTCGGATTGAGATACTAAGAAAATCGTATTAATACTGCTGGAAAACGAAAGCAGAAGAGTCTGTAGAAGTGAGTATTTGGATGCCCTGCCTGAATACTGCAAGAGTTTAAAGAGTGTAAGTTAAGCAAGATTTTTTTTCTTTTCATGAGATCCAAACTCATCTTAGAAGTTCGAGTCATTTCGTCAGGAAATGATCACAGGGACTGAAATTCTACTCTCCAGTTTCTTAAATCCTACGTCCAAAAGGCCTTGTAGTGTTCCAATCGGAGCATGAACCAACTCCAAAAGGAAATTAACAGACCCCATGCTACTAGTCCACATATAAGAATTTATAGCAGTTCATGTCTTACTTAATGCACACATAACATTCACATAGGATTAGTTGGAAATGCAAGGCACAAGGGTTGTGAAGGCGTGACAGAATGAAGTACTGTAATCTAACCTCCCATTCCCAACAGATCCATCAGAGGAAAAGAACATCAGATGTATGTCATATTCACATAATATATTTTACAAGGTTTTTGTACACAGGGTTAGAAATAACGCAGAGCAGAAGAGCACATGCACTTGATCTGAAAACCACACATGCAAAGGGAAGAAATCATTCTGTATCTGCCTGCACAGCTTCGGTCTTCAGCTCGGTTTCCCTCATAATTACCACCATGTTCTCCTGAGATGAACGAGCAACAAACCTGATTGGATCAACACGCTGGACAGAGCTTATCTAGAGTTCTTCAGTACATCTTTTCGCTCATCGGCGTTGAAAAATGTCAAGAATGTCTTACTTTCGTAAGCTGTGAGCTGCAGCTAGAGACTGAAGAATAGCACTCTCCTTTCGGCAAAGGACCGCCACATCCCATTGTCATCTTATCTGAGCCAGCCACTGTGCTCGAGCAGCATCAACTCATCTTCGTCCAAGATCCACTTCACGACGAAGCTCCCATTCTTGCTGATCACTTCAAAGATATGGGTCGAACCACAAATACACGAGACTGCATCTGGAACGGTGCACCTGTTCTCATCAGTGACTTCTTCAACTAGGTCTTCTGCCGCCACACCGACCAGTTTTCGTGCCTGCTCACCAAAGATCATCAATTTCAAGGTGCCAGTGTGATCTTCCTGTTAGAATAGTTCTATCAACCAACTATCGCAAAAGACCGATCTGATAGAAAGTGGTGATATAATATACTTAACACCCCCCTTCACATCCGACTTGGATGTGGAAAGAAGAAATCAGCCCTCCACACCCGACATGGGTGTGGATAAATGACTGAATAAAATGCGGGGGTTGAGACTCGAACCCGAGACCTCAGGCTCTCATACCATGTTAGAATAGTTCTATCAACCAACTATCACAAAAGACCGATCTGATAGGAAGTGGTGATATAATATATTTAACACTTCCACCTCTACATCCAGCTTGTACCTAATGTGGTGGGTTACCGACAACGTAATTAGTTGGGGTGTAAACTCTTTTGGCTGTATCGCCTTGATGCGACATTTGAGTTAATAAAAATTACTCCCTTCATCAGGGAAAAAAAGCTGCACGCTAGACTACCGGTCTTACATTGGAACAGGTGGCAGGTCATTCTGCTCGCATCGGTTGCACCAGAATTCGTTTCCGTCCGCGCTGATCGAACATCTGCAGTGTGAGCATGAAAGGTATCACCAACCTCTGTTGCAATCTATGCTATTCAGGGACGCTCTGCACAAATATCTTGTATTCTGCAAGTAAAGCTAGGTAGATAAGTGAATGACACAGATAAAACTTTGCACACCACAAAATGAGCAGCAACTTGATTTACCTGTAACTTCCGTTTATCAAGGCTTCTTAGCTGTTCGATTGTTCGAAAACTCTCAATCAAATCCTGTACTATGGTAAATGAAGACAGTGGATTAAGGTTTTCTTGAGAGCTTTCTTGCTGACACTGGAGGTCGGCAGTTGGGGTAAGCCGATTGGTCAACCTGCATAAAAATAAATTCTGTTAGCCCTGGACTAATATAAGCTTGGATCAGTATAAACCATAGTGTCCTCTCAGTTCTCACTTTGCACGGAATTCTTGCACCTCCTGTATTTGCAAATCCAGGTAGCACTTCGAAGGTGGTGAAGAGCAAACTATGAAACCTTTCCCTAAACAGAATGATAGCGAGATGAAAATCAAAATATGTGGTATCAAATGGCAGAATCAAGCAAATGAAAGGCTAGACCAAGAATTAACCAGCATAAAACTGAACACGCATCCCTGCGAAGACGGCGACAACAGGGGCTTCTTGACCTCTCTTGAGAACCATGTCAACATCAAAATGGCAACCAAGATCTCCATACAGCGTGACACACAGTTTCCTTCCACTGTAAATGGTGGGTCGGAGATGGGGATGGAGCGGGAGAGAAGGGAGAGGGGGATTATGAGGACGCTTTTGCAGAAAGGTCCGTGAATTTTCCTATAAATGCAAATAAGTTCTTTGTCCTAAGGATTTGTGGGCTGTGGAAGAATTAGTGGAATTAGTAGGGGCTTTTTTTGCAAAAATGCCACAGGTACTGTTCAACACTGTTCATGAAATGGGATTATGAGGACGCTTTTGCAGAAAGGTCCGTGAATTTTCCTGTAAATGCAAATAAGTTCTTTGTACTGAGGATTTGTGGGCTACGGAAGAATTAGTGGAGTTAGTAGGGGTCTTTTTTGCAAAAATGCCACGGGTACTGTTCAACAACGTTCATGAACAGTACTACTGTTCATAGGAACAGTACCACGAGCGCTCTCAGCGCGGCATTCCATACTTCCATGTCAATTAAAAACATGTAAATCAATTCCTGTTAAGCTGGTTCCACGGCTCAAAGAAAAACTGATTTCAGTGTATTGCGGGTTTTGTTACCCGATCAGAATTCAGCTGCTACACTAGCGATCGAGGAAACGACCTTTATCTGCATAATATACCTAGGACAAACATACGGTGATGCTTAGACCTATCAATGCCCCCTTGGCTGAAAAAACTTGGTGGAAATGTCATGCAAAGTCAGTGGAATTGAATTAACATTGGATTTCCGCACTAGTGAAGCAAATGCTGAGGTTCAGAAAATAATGTCTTACAATCTGTAGCGCATCAACTCTGATCATTTCGTTTCAATCATTCCAAGAGCGTGACGAAGCTGCATGCATTGGCAACTCCTGATCCTACCCTTGCCCGGTCAATAATGTGTACCACGAAATGGACTACAGGCTCCCAAAACCGAAGGATTTGTTCATTGTCAGCAATGCGACGCCAAAAGATTTCTCAATACAGATAAGCCTACTATGTGGAACTCCTGGAACTAGCTTGGAAGGAACAACATTTCGCTGAATACCCACTTCTGCTTAACATAGGTCTGTAGAATGTCGCAGGAGAGAACACGATTCTATGTACATGCCGTGCTTGGTGAAATCTTATATGTACATGTGTAGTTAGAGGATAACCATGATCGTCACGAAAGCTCAGGTGCTTGGAGTCCTCGGACGGGACTTGTTGGGTTTCAGAAACCGGAAGAATTCATCAAGCACCATCTCCCCACCGTTTACGGGGTCAAAGCTGCATCTGTAGAAACTAAACACACCACACAAAAAGACCGACGCAGTTAGCGAAAATCAAATCCCAGCATATGCAAATGAAAGATAATGCAATAGACAGCAACCGGGATCGATGTACATGGAGAACTTGCCCTGTTGTCAAACTATCAACCCAACAGCAAACCTAAATGAGATACATTGTCCCCATCTAACTATGCAATGCTACGATATTTTATGATCATAATTGCCCAAGAAGGAATCAGAACAACCATAAATAATAATTTAAATTGAATATCTTACTTCTTTTATCATGTTTTTTTTTTCATAAACGAGCAATGCAGCTTTATTGTTGTGCTTCATTGAACATTTTTGTAATATTGGCTACTAATATTGGCGGAATTGCAAATTATTGTTGTGCTTCATTGAACATTTTTGTAAAGAACAGAGTACCTGCCATCCAGACCAATCATCATCACAGTGGCTTGATCTCCAAATGCTGTAATATAGCGTGCTACTTCTGGCAAGCGGAACTGAGCAAATGACCATTCTGAACTGAAATATTTTGGCAGAATCCCTGGAGAAATTCAATATGCATAAGTGGGAATAGTCAAGATAAGATGGAAAAGAGCAAAATAATCTCAATTTCCACGCTGAAGAAAATTTTCACAGGCTACCATGCAGACTTAGGCTAATATGTACATCATGTGCAGTTGTTCCCTCCTACTTCAAGCCCCCGTATTAGAGTTGCATAAAATACATTCATTTCTACAGTAACATACCCACCAAACACAATGGATGCCTGCCAGAACATGTAGGGTAAGACGACAAAGGCAGGAGACAACTGACTCCACCTAAACCTAGGACGTTGAAACAGCATGACAATTGCGCCTTTGCTATGCTTGTTTGTTATCTTTCATTATTTAAATGGGAAATGTTGACGGCTATGGATTTCATTACCAGTCCAAACAAATGGGATCATACAGCTGGCCCGGGGTACTACAACACACGCAAACTGCTTGGCTTCATTTTGATTGAAATGAAACAAGGACAGACTGTTCAAATTCCAGCAATCTAAGAAGAATGAAAACGAAATGGAAAATTATACTACAGGCACACTGTGCTTCCCCCATAACAATCTGATATAAGCACCTTTCTTACCACATACAATAATCAGACAACAATTTTGCTGCTAACTTCCATGACATTTTGATGGTACCAAGGTGTAGAAAATGAGAAGAGATGTGCCACTTTACCAATTAGAATGTAGAATCACACTTGGTGGGTGTAAAGAACAAATCGATTGTGTTATGAGATAAATAAATGGATTGACCCAGCCTTGAAAGAATAACAGAAGTGTGAATTTGTAGATGTTTCACAAAAGACTAGTGAAAATAACCAATGAAAAGGTGATAATATGTATTTTCAAAGTGGTTAAAATGTTGAAAGAATCTAAATCAACTAGAGGGTTGACTACGAGAAGCAGAGTATTCTCACCTTTCATGAAAGACAAGGATGAGCTCACATTGGATCCAGTGTTTGTTAGTAAAACTGGATCGACAGAACCAGATGAGTGACTGCGATCAATTTGTCGACCAGCAATTACAGATTTCCCATTACTTGCATCTTCCCCCCCAGCTCTGACTCGCAAGCTGAAAATATGCATTGTTCCTTTGTCACTAGACACTGCCAACCACTGCACGTTTGGTGATAGTGCAATGCTATATATCTCAGCTTTATCTACTCCTCTGCGCACCTAATATTCAGGCAACTAAATCATTACTGTCCATTTCTGAAACTTATAAAGGTAAACAAAGCAGAGATAAAAAATTCAGGAGAACTCAATATACTGATATTACCAAAATTACAAAGCACTAAAGGAAACTAAGTAAATTGATAAGAGATCATTTCATAGCCTCACCTCCTGCAAACAAGTACCATCGACCGTGTTGAATATTCTGATCAAAGTGCCCTTAATACTGGCTGTTGCCAAGAAGAGTCCATCCACAGTCATTGCCATGCATGAAATATTGGAGTGATGAGCTGTAATAAGCTTGGTCGCCTGCAACCCAAAATGTTCAACCCGAACAAGTCCTTGACTAATCCCAGGGCAGGCCATCACTGAAGTGTCTGTATGATACGAGAGGCAGCACAGTCCATTCGGGTTCGGCGTGGTCTCAATCTGATGGATGAGCTTCATATCCGCAAAACTGTAAACAGATATCTCATCCTCGAGAACGACCACAAAGTACCTCCTCGACAATCTGACTGCTAGAATGTTGGACCTGAATGAGAACTCACTGCGATGGTCCTGGTGATCATCATAGACCATCAGTTTGTTTTGTGGATACTGTTTGTCGGATCCCCCACCCACAACACCGAATATGTTGGTACGGAACAGCATCTCAGCAATTCCAAACCCTCCGTTCCCCTGAACCCTCCTTAAGGTCTCTATAAATGGTTTGCAACTGAAGATCCTGAAGCCATTGGTTGTGGCAGCAGCGAAGCAACTGTGGTCTTGGTTCCAGCTGACTGACAGCAGCTCAACATCCTCCTCCTCGACGTCTTGGCCGCCTGCGCTAGCTAGGCTCACAGGGCAAGATGATGACCGTGACGGTGGCGTCCGAAACGGCCTGAGCGTCTCGCGGGGGTTCAGACCCTGTGATGTGGATACCTGAGATGCCATGATGGTACCAGACAGCGCAGGTGCCCTTCTTTAGAATAGCTAGCCCGGTTTGGTTGAACACCTGCAGCAGTTGTTTGGTTCTGTCAGCACCTCAAAATGGATGACGAGCATGAACTGAATCCTAAAAGGATAAGCACTAGGAATACTCTGTTCAAGGATGTAACCAGTCATATGGAAGCATTTGTTACTGCTGAGCGGGAGTTGAAAGTAAAATATTACTGAAATTAGTAAGAGAGGATCGCCTAAAAGCTAAAACTGACTAAAATCCAAAGCGCGGCACAACGGCCAGCAGAGTACGTGAACAAACTACGTGGCTTGTCTATCTCATATGAACTATGCAGCTTGCGCATTCAAAATCTATTCGTAGCTATGTCAGTCTGAGCGTCCAATTTCGGCGCCCGGACGCAAAGACTCGAGCTTTCCGTGTCCGGTGTCCCCCCACCTAAACCGCCCCACCACGCAGCCGCCGCGCCGCAATTTAAGAAGCGCAATATACAGCTAGATCCACTCGAATCGGATAAAGAACAGGCGGGACTGCGGGGGCGGCGGCGCCTGAAGCTTCGCCCGCGTCGAACCCCCCGAGCGGAGGAATACCCAGGCAAGCCAGCACAGGGGGAGAGAGAGGGATGTGGGAGGAAGAAGGAGAGAGAAAGAGGGTACCTCCCGGCGCGCGTGGACGGAGCGAGTAGAGAGGCGACGCCGGCCGGTGCGCGAGGCGAAGAAGAAGAAGAAATCGAACGAGGAAGAAGCAACGACGACGGAGTTCGTGGAGGCCGGAGCCGGGTTACGCACGTATCGGGTCTCCTTTCGGGCTTGGGTTTCGGCTCGAAGTCGGGTTGGGCAGCCTTTAAGGAGTTCAGAATTGAAACTCGGATCGCCTCGCAAAACTCGCGAGTTTGATCGTCTAACTCGTTTATAATTTAATAAAACTGTTAACATGCTTTATAATAGCTTTTTATATAATTGTTTTAATTATTTGGATATGTATGATGCATTTATCACAACAATTAATGACAATATCTAGTCGCTAATTATAATAATCAGGAAAAATGTTCACAAACCTCTCGGTTGGAGTCTGGACCCCTCCTTCCTCTCGCGACCCGCGCCGCCCCCGCCCCCTCCCTGCTCCTCCCTCCCGCCGTCGCCAGTGTTCGTGCCGGCCCTTGGCCGGGCGGCGGACCGACGGCCTTTCCCCTCCTGGTTTCGGACGGCGCGGGGCAGCCCGGCTCCAGGTGGTGCAGCTTGGGTGGCGGATGGGGTGGCGGGGTGACTGTGGTGGAGCTCGGCCCTGCATGCCCAGATCTGGGCCCTGTGGGCCCAATCTGGGTCATGGCGGGTTTGGCCCTGCTGCCTCCGGTTGACCTGATGAAATGCTCGTGACAGGGGATGGCAACAATAACGCCGTGCCTGCTGCAACGTGGCGGCGGGATCTTCGCGGGCCTCTCGGGGTGCGGCCGAGCCTATGGGGCCGATCTGGAGGGCAGCGGCGGTGGTGGCCTACGTGCAGCAACATGGCGACGAGGACTTTACGAGCCTCCTCGGGATCGGCCAGGCCTGTTTGGCCTGGTGTGTCCTTACTGCCGTGTCCGGTCGGCACCCGTCGATGGCGGTGGAGGATGCCCTCCAGGTGGCTGTGCTGTTGCTGTCCTCCGGCTCCAATGGCCTGGTTTGCTCTTGTCCTTGCGTCCGGTCGGCTACCGCCTATGAAGGTGGAGGTTGTCCCCTCCCGCGCGGTTGTGATACTGCCGAACATTGTCGATGGTTGCTTCGTCTCCGGTCGGTCGGCCCTACAACATTTGCCATGGTGAGACGACGATGGTGACTACTGAAAGGACAAGGATGTCGCCTAGAGGGGGGTGAATAGGCGATTAAAACTTTTCCGGTTTAAGTTTGATAATTGCGGAATAAAACTAGGTGTTTAAATTAACAAGCCAACAACCTAAAAATACTAGGCTCACCTATGTGCACCAACAACTTATGCTAAGCAAGACAAGCAACAAAATGATAGCAATAGAGAATACTTTAAGCACGAAGGCTATCACAATGTAAAGTGCATAAGCAAAGAGCTCGGTTATAGAAATAATCGAGGCACACGAAGACGATGATGTATTCCCGAGTTTCTCCTTTTTAGGGGAGTACGTCTCGTTGGAGAGGTGTGAACCAACACAATGGTTCAACAACCACAAAGGTTTCACCTTCTTCTCCGATGAACCGCACCACAAAGGTTTGGTTCACCTTCCATTATCGGAATCCTTCAAGACAGAATCTGAAACCTTTACAACAACGATCCGGGGCACACACACCCACAACTGAATTGGGGGCTCCCGAACAGCTACAAGTGACCGCAAGAGGTCTCAACCACCACAAATGTGTCTAGGGTCCAAAGACCCAAGAGTAACAAGCTAACAAACTTTTAACTTACACGAATCCTCGTGGAGAGCACAAACCGATGCACAATGCAATGGCAAGAGCACAAGTGCTCAAATCATTCACTCCCAAATCCCACCAAAAGCAACTAATCCTTATGAGGGGTAGAAGTGAGGAATAACAAAGGAGGAGAAACACCAAGAACTCCAAGAACTCTAAGAACAAGATCTATTAGGTTTCCCTCACTTAGGCGAGAGATTGATTGGTGGAATTGTAGATCTAGATCTCCTCTCACTTTTCCCTCAAAGATATGCAAGAATCGTGGGAGGGATTGAGAGGGGGCAAGCTTTTCTAAGGTCAACAATGGAGGAGAGAGAGGGAAAAAACATGCTTGGCTTGAGGTAGAAGAAGGGGAGGGGTATTTATAGCCCCTCCCAAAATATAACCGTTACAGCAGGAAAAACCGGATATTCCGGGTCAATTTAGGCCCGGAAAATCCGGTTCAGAAGTTGACCAGAACGCGAAACCTTCTGGAGGGAGCCGGATATTTCCAACCGGATATTTTCAGAAGGACCGGAATATCCGGTTTTCTGAAAACTGACAGAAACAGCAAAACGAAAACTGCAATTACTTTTTCATCCGGACTCCGATTTCGATGATCTTGGGCTCGTTGGAATCGCAACGAAGAGCACTTCAAGATCATGCAGAGAAACATCATAGTCTAATAAGGGGGGATTAAAACAAATGTAGAAAGTTAAACCTTCTCTATAAAAGAACAACTGGTAAATCCTCCAACATCAAAACTCAACAAGATATTCATCAAGACTCCGTTTTCTATGATCTTGGGCTTGTTTCGAAGATAATCACAAGCCCTACAAGATCATGCATATACACATCATAGTCCATCATGTGAGGAGGAAACCACGAGGAGAGAGTTTGACATCTCTAGAAAAGATAAGCCGGTAAAACCTCCAAAATCAAAAACGCAACAAGATATGCATATGAAATCCGTTTTTGATGAACTAGAACTTGGTATGGAGATGAACACAAGGTCTAATTCTCACATGGATAAAATCCAAATAAGAACCAAGAAAGATGATGATGCCAACTATGCAAATGTTTAACCTCTTCACAAAGATGCGATCAAGTTACTCACTTGAGAGCCCCTCTTGATAGTACGCCGTCTATCCCTATAACCCAGTCTCCCACTAACACCATGAGACCGGTAAAATAGAAACCCTATCAAGATCATACCTTTTTCTTGCGCATTCCACTTGAACTAGATGATGATGATATTGATCTCTTCAAGTGGACTACCTTTCTTGATTGCGCTTCGCTTGGTGAAGACTCACATATCGCTCCCCCTGATACGTCCAAAACGTATCTATAATTTTTGATTGTTTCATGCCATTTTTATGCTTTTAGCACTTGTTTTATATTAAGTTTATTATTTATTTGGACTAACCTACTAATAGTTGCAAAAGTGCACAATGTTCTTGTTTTACTCTTTGATGTGTAGAAATTATCAAGAATACAAGAGGAAACCTTGTTGGAGTCGAATTGGGACTTTCCTGAAATCTGTCTGAGAACTTTTTACGAAGATTGCCAGTTTGACCCTCGAAGATGACGTTATTGAAGACCTGGCTGTTACGAAAGTTGTCACAATTTTCCATACGAAGATTTTAAGCCCGAGATCAGCCCAATCGGAGTTCGGACGCGGCCTGTAGGCCCGTTTTGGTGGAACCCTAAAAGGGGGTGACGGAAATCCGAGAAGATATATAAAGGGAGGAAACCTAATTCGTGGAGGACTCCTCCACCCACGAATTTCAGCCACCAAAAGCCACGTTTTTGCCTCCCCCATGGATCCCATCTCCATGGGGGAGGGCTCCCAAGAAGCCATGAAGGAGGGAGGCTAAGGGGCGGCGCTCCCCAAGCTTGCCGGCGGCGGGGAAAGGAGTTCCCCGCGCCGCCGGCGCCGCCGCGCTGCCCCTCTCCGCCGTCTTCACCGCCATCTCCATCACCATCTCCTCCTTGTATTCAGTGGTTCATCCTCCCACAAACCTCTGTACCGTCCTATGTAAACATGGTGTTTGATGCTATAATATTTATCCTATGATTACACATGTTTGTAGTTTATTTGTCTTTTGATTGCTTAATTGAATGCATGAGTTCATTAGAGTTGTATGTCTATATGGTTGTCCTTTGGTGTCCATTATACTTGTGCGCGCATGGATCAAACACCCTAGGGTTGGTAGTATTTGTAACGAAGGGGAAGTTCTGCCGGAGTGACAGAAACCTGAGAACGCGAACCGATTAGTTGCACGTATGGGAGTAAGAGGACCTTGAACTTAAGGCTATGGTTGGGGAAACCTTAATGCATTGTTAGTATTTGCGGATGCTTTGCTAACAATCCAATCATATAGTACTTGTAATCCCAAGTAGTGGAGTGCATGTATATTTAGCCTCTCCCACATAGAAAACTGCATCGAAGACAATGAACCAAGTACCTTCACTAATTAATCTTGGACAAAGCCACCACAATTACCACCACTTTTCCACACTCATGGTACTGTTAGTATATGGTTACTTAGTGTACTTTATTGCTGCAGCACTAACATTTACTTTCTTGTATTTATTATCTTGCAAAACTATCTCTCATACCCGTATTGCTACCGTAGTTTTAGATAATGCAAACGTTTAGTGTGCGTAGAGTTGTATCAGTGGTTGATAGAACTTGAGAGAATACTTATCCTACCTTTAGCTCCTCGTTGGGTTCGACACTCTTACTTATCGAAAAGGCTACACGCGATCCCCTATACTTGTGGGTTATCAAGACCTTTTCTGGCGCCGTTGCCGGGGAGCCATAGCGTAGGTTAATGTTCTTGTGTGCACTTGTTTGCTTTATCTCTAAGTAGTTTTTATTTTCAGTATTAAGTTGTTCTTTATCTTACTATGGATAGGGAATGCGAATTACAAAAAAAATTAGGTGTAGTTGTTATCTAAAAACGTTTTCAAAAAGAAAAGTGATTGGAAAGATGAGTAATGGTTAAATGGGGGTCGACCTTGAACACTTGTGTTCATGCCTATGAAACCAAAACAAATCTTTCCATGGAAGCTTTTCATTAAAAACATGTAAATATTGTGTATATACCTCTGTACATAAAAATAAAATGCTAATTATAGTCTTTAGTTAATTGAAAGTTGATAGTTTTACTTTGCTGTCCAGAAACAGATTTTCTGTGCTCCACCGTATTAAATGTTTAAAATCACCAGAACGTGATCTTGATCTGAAATTTCTTGAGTGCAAAGTGATGCTTATTAGCTTTCTTTCATTAGACTAACTTTTTCTGATTTAAGGTACGTAGATAGGTCGAAAAATTCGATCTTTACTGACTGTTCTGTTTAGACAGATTTTGTGCTTCTCTGTAAATAAAATCGTGATAAATCTCAGAATAGTATTTTGACTTGAAAATTTTTGTGCATAAACCTGAGATTATTATCTTTCTTTCATTAGACTAAAGTTTTTCGATTTGAGCTACTTAACTATCTCGTTGAATGCCATCTTTACGGACTGTTCAGTTTTGACAGATTTCTTTGTTTATTCAATATTGTACTTGGTGTTGTTAGTTTCATTAGTTTTTCGACGGACAACGGAAATCATGAACACCTTAGTATATACAGTGGCTAATGTTGAGTAAAAATTATAAAACTTGTCAATGCTTGAACATGAGTGGATTTTATTTAATGAGTACTAACCCTACTAATGAGTTTTGTGAAGTTTTATGTGGATGTAGCTTATAAGATCTAATCAATATGGTGATATGAGATGAATAAGAAGACGCAAGAGCTCAAGCTTGGGGATGTGTAGGTGCATCCCAAGAACATATTCAAGAAGATACAATCATCTAAGCTTGGGGATGCCCGAGTCATCCCCCTATTCATCAACTAACATGAGGTTGTCTCGTTCATACTCTATATTACCCGTCCACATGATATGTATTGTCTTAACTTGTATTATAATTGCTTTTATATGTCTTGGTTTTACCTTCTTTAGTTTTATTAGGCTCCTTATTTGGTTTCGATTGCTTCTTTACTTTCACTTATAAATTCAAAATAACAAAAATATTTTCTTTTGTTTTGCTTCTTTGTTTGGTTCTTTATTTTAATTTTATTTGGGTTTTACTTTTGATTTTTATTTAGAGTTTTCCTTGCTGTAGCTAGCATGTTTAGGTCTTGCTTAGCCTCTGGTTTCTTAGTTTATCAAAAATAAAGTACCAAGTTTTATCCATTTAGCTTAGTTGATACATATGTAAAAAGTGATTTTCTGTTTTCGGTATCTACTGCTTATTGCGCGATTTTTCATATTTTACTGGAAGCTCTAAAAATCACGAAAAATTACTGATGTTGTAGCACCTAATCCTCTGCATGTACAAAAATTGGCTAAAATTTCGGGCATGTTTAAGTGCACCTAAAAATTGCGTTTTCCAGCTGCTGTTTTTCTGGACAGATTCTGACTTTTGTTGCAAGAGTGGCCTCTTTTCGTTTTCATTTGATTTTTAATGGTTCTTACCTTTCATTTATAAGTTGGCCATTTAAGCAACCTTTCTGTAACTTAAAAACAAAATTTTATTTGGTTTAATAGTAGCACTTGGGAAATATTATCTATTGTACTAATGTCTAACCGCAGAAAAGAATGGGAAAGTTTTTGTGTTGAAGTTTTTTCACAGAGAATGAAGGAACACCAAACTATGGAATATTGAAGAATTACCAAAGTCATAAGCTTGGGGATGTCCCCGCATCCCTCTTCATCAATAACCCCACGGTTTGCAAACCTTTAAACTTTGTTTTTTGAGCAACATAGGAACTTAACTAAACTTGAAGCGGCTGTATTTTATTATCTATTTATCTTAGCATCAAACACCAGTTACATTAATAAGTGGATCGTCACATATTTTATTTATCCTCTGTTTTCAATGTTTACTTGGTTAATGGATTACTTGTTGAAACTTAAAAATGATGTGTGAATAATACTGTTTAGTAGTTTATGTTTTCTTATGGTTAGTCTCAACTAGCTAATAGTGCATATTATGTTATTTTGATATCAACATGCATTGTCCTGTTCATAAGATGGTATGGTATTGTGGTATCCTCCTCTGAATAATTCACTTGAATCGACTTGGCACATGCTCACACATGTTATGACTGAAAAATAAAAGTCAATTAAGCCTTGATGATCTATTTTGCCTCAGAGTTTTAGTATCGTTTTTATGCCTCCGTTAATTTTATTTTGTCGCAAGCATGATTATGACCGTTATCGCTCTCGTGGTTGTCGCTTCCCAGTCTATTGCTAGCCTTCACTTGTACTGAGCGGGAATGCTGCTCGTGCATCCAAATCCTTAAAACCAAGTTATCCCAAAGAGTCCACCAAAAAATTCCTATGCATGGTATTTCAAGCCATTCCAAGTAAATTTGCATGTGCTACCTTTAAAACCTTCAAAATATTTCTCTTTTTGTGTCAATGTTTACTAGCTCATGAGGAATTAGTGTGGTTATTCTTTATTCTATTTGTCAAATGGACTTTTACACCTGGACTAGTGGCATATACATCCGCTTATCCAATAACTTGCAAAAAGAGCTGGCAACGGGGTGCCCAGTCCCAATTAATTACAACTTTAACCAATTAATTCTCTTCACACTTTTGCCCTGATTCATCAGTAAGCAATGACAAACAGTGAAATACCTGAATGTGTGTAAACCAAAGAGAAAGAGGGATGATCTGCCTTGCTGGTAGAAATAACGTCCTTCATGGGAGCCGCTCTTAAAAGTCCGTTTGACAGGTAGAATACTGTTCTCACCCGCTACCATTCGTTGACAATTAACAAACACCTCTCAAAACATTTTTACCTCTGTTTTTAAAACAAAAAGCTCTAGCACGTGTTAATCCCTGCTTCCCTCTGCGAAGGGCCAATCTTTTATTTTTATGTTGAGTCACCATCCTTTCTTTGAGCACTTCTTCGAGAGCATAGCTGTCGTTCTTAGTGTAATGTGCTTGTCCCAGAATACGATTAATTGAGGTATAACCATGATGCTTTTATCTTTGATATCTCTATATCTAGTCTTCACTTGAACTTCAGAGGTGCCTTGGCATTTATGTTTTGCTCCACAATTAAGGGCAAGCGAGATACCACTCTATCATGCTTTATTATGGTCATTACAATCTTGTTGATGTTTATAAATTTCATGTTATAAGCTCTTAGTTCGTTGATACTTTTCATTAGGAAACATGATTGCTAAGTTTTATTATCCATACATCATGCAATTGTTAAAGACCTGATCATAGCATTTACAATCAAAAATTATTTTGTTATCATTTACCTACTCGAGGACGAGCAGGAATTAAGCTTGGGGATGTTGATACGTCCAAAACGTATCTATAATTTTTGATTGTTTCATGCCATTTTTATGCTTTTAGCACTTGTTTTATATTAAGTTTATTATTTATTTGGACTAACCTACTAATAGTTGCAAAAGTGCACAATGTTCTTGTTTTACTCTTTGATGTGTAGAAATTATCAAGAATACAAGAGGAAACCTTGTTGGAGTCGAATTGGGACTTTCCTGAAATCTGTCTGAGAACTTTTTACGAAGATTGCCAGTTTGACCCTCGAAGATGACGTTATGGAGACCTGGCTGTTACGAAAGTTGTCACAATTTTCCATACGAAGATTTTAAGCCCGAGATCAGCCCAATCGGAGTTCGGACGCGGCCTGTAGGCCCGTTTTGGTGGAACCCTAAAAGGGGTGACGGAAATCCGAGAAGATATATAAAGGGAGGAAACCTAATTCGTGGAGGACTCCTCCACCCACGAATTTCAGCCACCAAAAGCCACGTTTTTGCCTCCCCCATGGATCCCATCTCCATGGGGGAGGGCTCCCAAGAAGCCATGAAGGAGGGAGGCTAAGGGGCGGCGCTCCCCAAGCTTGCCGGCGGCGGGGAAAGGAGTTCCCCGCGCCGCCGGCGCCGCCGCCGCTGCCCCTCTCCGCCGTCTTCACCGCCATCTCCATCACCATCTCCTCCTTGTATTCAGTGGTTCATCCTCCCACAAACCTCTGTACCGTCCTATGTAAACATGGTGTTTGATGCTATAATATTTATCCTATGATTTACATGTTTCCGTAGTTTATTTGTCTTTTGATTGCTTAATTGAATGCATGGGTTCATTAGAGTTGTATGTCTATATGGTGCTGTCCTTTGGTGTCCATTATACTTGTGCGCGCATGGATCAAACACCCTAGGGTTGGTAGTATTTGTAACGAAGGGGGGAAGTTCTGCCGGAGTGACAGAAACCTGAGAACGCGAACCGATTAGTTGCACGTATGGGAGTAAGAGGACCTTGAACTTAAGGCTATGGTTGGGGAAACCTTAATGCATTGTTAGTATTTGCGGATGCTTTCTAACAATCCAATCATATAGTACTTGTAATCCCAAGTAGTGGAGTGCATGTATATTTAGCCTCTCCCACATAGAAAACTGCATCGAAGACAATGAACCAAGTACCTTCACTAATTAATCTTGGACAAAGCCACCACAATTACCACCACTTTTCCACACTCATGGTACTGTTAGTATATGGTTACTTAGTGTACTTTATTGCTGCAGCACTAACTTTACTTTCTTGTATTTATTATCTTGCAAAACTATCTCATACCCGTATTGCTACCGTAGTTTTAGATAATGCAAACGTTTAGTGTGCGTAGAGTTGTATCAGTGGTTGATAGAACTTGAGAGAATACTTATCCTACCTTTAGCTCCTCGTTGGGTTCGACACTCTTACTTATCGAAAAGGCTACACGCGATCCCCTATACTTGTGGGTTATCACCCCCATACACCAAGATGGGAGAGTCTCTATAAGGCACATCTTCACTTGACCAATATCTCTAAATGGGTGACAAGCTTCAAGCATATGATTTCTTCGATATGCTTCTCTTGAACTTGCACTTCATCTTCTTCTCTTAATATATATGGTGGCTTGGAGATAAACATGAATGTTCACTCAATCTTCTTTTCCAAGCCACACTTGCAATAAGCTCAACTCTAGATGACCATTTGTGTGGATCACACCTTGAATATTACTTTGGTCATCACTTTATCTTCTTCTTTCAATCTTGATACCAACACATGGTGTTCAAGCATTGCCAATGGACAAGCCCTACAAGGATAGCTCAATGCAACCATTAGTCCATAGAGATTGTCATTAATTACCAAAACCACACATGAGGGCTCATGCACTTTCAACTACAAGACCGTGGTGGCGTATGTTGGTGGGTGACAAGTTTGGTGGAGCGCTACAGATTGTCCGAGATGTGGGTTTTTGGGGGTCGGAAGAAATCCCTGTTTGGCACCGACGTTGTGACGCTTGAGTGTGTCACCCTACCTTCTTGAGGGGTGTCGGGTGTACCTCTTCCCCACTCCTCGGAGCGTACCGGGGGAAACCCTAGGACCAGTCCGGGCAACAGCGTCGTCGTCGTCGCTTTCCTTCTTGGAGGTGTTGTTTGGTATGCGGCGATTCAGAGCGCTAGGATCGTGGTGGGAATACGCTGGAGATGACGCAACGGTTGCGAGTCACTTTCGTTTTCGTTGATCCGCCGATGTTGGCGCTGTTTTCTCTTCTTTTTTCTCTTTCTTTTCTTTTGGGGTTGACTGTGTTGTTTGCCCCAGCAGTGGACTCGTTGTTGTATCGGGTGGTTGCTATATTAATATAGCGGAGCGAAAGCCTATTTCTTCAACAAAAAAATGTTCACAAAGATAAAAATACATGTAACCACTTTTAACTGAGATAAACGAGCAAAACAAGTCGGCTCGTTTAACTAGAACTTGTTTACCGTCTAAACTGAAAACTCGGCTTGGCTCGTTTAGCAATGAGTTCGAGCCAAGCCGAGTCAAGTTCCGAACTACTCGTTTAACTCGCGAGTTTCGAGTTTTAGTTCTAACTCTGTTCCTGGCTGCACACATTCGCAAGCAAAAACAAGGTTTACACCACACAAGTTTCAAGTTCCAGAGCGGGTTTGGTTGGTGGCGAGCACCTCAGCCTGATGTAAAAATGATTCGTTTACTTGTCTATCCCGCTCCGTGTGTTTGGTCCGCACGAAGCTTAAAGCACCCCGGAGTCAGGAAATGGACGAATCGGCCGTTTTCGAAGAGCCACCCTCTTCGCGTGCAAAAAAGGAGAATAGGACGTCGAGCTCATTTGATCTAGTGCGACCTTGGAGATGGCGCAATCTGGGAGCATGCACACAAAAATACGGCCAGAAGAATTTCGTCACCGCCCCCCTATTTCGCCCCCTCTGTTTCACCGATGAAACTTCCGCCGCCATTTCCCCTTATTCGAGCTCACAACCCTAGTACGTGTAGTGCTCGGTCTGCTGGTAGTTGTGGTGCAAGCATGCTTGATGTTGATGATGATCACGATGATATGTGATGTATATTTTGGGTAGCTAGGACAAAAAACTTCTTATGGCCTGTATATTCTGGATAGTTGAGGTGGTACATATGCTAACCCCTCACACGATAAACTTGCAGTGGTAGTATAACACCATCTTTTAATGTGGTACTAGGTTGACACCATACTAGGCAGAAAACACTTGTGCTGCTTTAGGATTTAGGGCATATGATGATCAATGCATGCTTTGATTATGTTGCTTTCTTCATTGTGATTCTAAATAGGTTCGTTTGCATGTTCTAATCTTGTTCTTCTATGTTGTAGTGGTAGTGGTGTTCGAAGAGAGGGTTTCATGAATCTATATTTTCTAGCTCTCTTCCTCTAATCAAGTGCATAGTTTTCCCTAACGGTTGCTGCGAAAAGTTTGAGACCTTAGAGGAGGCAGAGAAGGCTTACTCCATGTCCATGCTGCCAGACAGCCCTCTCCTGGCTGAGAGCAGCACAATGGAGGGCGCAAAGGAGCTGTGAGCAGAAATTGTGTGGGAAAAGGTGGTTGTTAAACTCACCACTAGTGGATGCAAGGTAACCACAACGAGTCGAAAGTATGCAATCAAACGCAGTGTATCAGCCCTTAAACAGAAATGCGTGCAACCAAGCACGAGGACTTTGCCTATGCCCTCTAAACTCGTTTCCTGTCATATGGGTTTGGATGGAACAGTGCAGACAACATGCACAACATGGCACATGTCACGTTTTTCCTCAGCCAAACCCTGAAGGACCGTAGATGTAAAAAGTCCAAAATCTATACGACCAACCAAACACGCCTCTACATAACAGAGCTCCTCTCTCTCGGGCATACCTATGATGCAGCTCTGGGCAGGTCTCCCCTTGCGCTCAGGCACACCTTCCTTAATCCTTATCGAGCACATCCGAAATACTATCTACCAATAGGCAAACAGCACAGAACGAACACGCATAGGCCTTGTTTATTTGCATAGTATTTGGAGTGTATTTTAGGGAATTGGAGGAGATTATCCCAAATCCCGAAAATTCTCAATGGTCCGTTTACTAATCCCTAGATATCCCTTACCAACCAGCAACCACCTCATTTTTGCCTACATTGAAAATTCAATTCATACTAGTGTATGGGGGGGGGGGGGGGGGGGGGAGTATGTGTAACGATTTGTGGGATTGGGTGAAAGTAAGAATTTCATCAAAACCCCTCCCATCCCCAAACCCCTTGGGATAAAAATACACCTGTATTAAACAAGGCCGTAGAGTAGTTATGTCGGGGATCTAGGGTATTTTTGCTTGGTATCCAAAATCAACTCTACCAAACTGTCTGGTCATGGCCAACTTTTATGCGTAGGCTAGAGCTCAAACAAAAGACACCCGATAAGAACCCAAATTCGTAGCATCACAAGAGTTTCTTCTATCAGGAAATATAAATACTGCATAGTGCCAAGGCCCCCCCGCAAAAATAAAGGAAGCTCCCAAACCCAACTCCTCCCCAAAATTACTCGAGGCATATTAGGCGCCATGAATGATGGCGAGTCATGTGATACAAACAGAAATCAGAAGGATATGTTCATCTCATCGTAAGAGCAACAAGCTACGATGCCTCAGTAGTCAAGAGTTAACACTTTGTATAAGGTCAATTCTGAACTTTGCATATGTGGCAGCACCCTATAGATTCTGTTATTCTGTAACATCATTTCCTCTCCATTTCTGGTGATGAAGAATCCCGCAAGGACCTATACAGGGAGCAATATGCACATCCACAGTACCTACTTGTCACGAAAGTGCAGAAAAAGACATGGACAGAAAGCAGTCTCAGCACACCGCAGGCTGATGGAGAGTGTAACAAGGAGGGAGATCCAACATCTGCAGGCCGAAGGTTAGCGTTTTCTTGTTTGTTTTCTAGAACAGCTGAAAGAAGAGGGTCGTTGAACCGTCGCTGAATGATCGAAGATCTCCTGGCTTCACCAGCGCCCTGCACAACGGGCATGTCCGCTCCCGCTCCAACCTGCAATTGTTCACCAAAGTAACAGCATGATATCAGGGTCGACAAACATCAGGGGATTATCAATTCAGTGAGTGACATGACCATACCATTCAGAGGCACAGTCTTCACAAAGATATGTTTACACTGCAGGAGGATGGGAGCATGCATCTTTTCTTGGCATATAGCACACATATCTCCAGCGGCGAGAACCTGCATACCATAAAGTGAAATGAAAGCAAACTTCTCTCAGCTAAAAGCTCCAGAGGTATCAACCAAGAGTGCACATATAACCACCACGTTTCACTGGCTGTGCCTAGATGCCTAACACTGCATTACCTGTTCAGTTGTTGCATGTAAACCATAATGCAAGTCCTTATGAGACAGCGCACTCACCGAAGCCAAAAGTGATCGAACCTGATAGGAAGCAGCACTAATGTCAACTATTATCAACCCACCATCGGTCAAGAAATGCAACAAGGCAACTAGAAGTACCTTTTCCACCATTGACGCCACCTTGAAAGTAAGGTACAATCCAGTTGTTAAAGATGAAAAAAGACTTCCATATTCCTTGTTCAGAAAAAACCGATACCACACAGGAGCTGGCAACAACGCACGGTACAGAAGTAGGGAGTATTCCACAACTGTCAACATTTGACCCTAAAGAAAAAGTAAAATCAGAGTTACGAC
The DNA here is from genome assembly GCA_947311845.1 of Poa pratensis. Taxonomy (NCBI): domain Eukaryota; kingdom Viridiplantae; phylum Streptophyta; class Magnoliopsida; order Poales; family Poaceae; genus Poa; species Poa pratensis. The sequence goes on from CAMZMU010000113.1 coordinate 13,883,111, forward strand.
GAAAAATAGATTGTGTGTGTACATCTCTCTATGAAAACAGGTAAAAAGATACATAATTAGCTGAATAAGTGATATGCCCAGCAGATTACCTGTCTCCGATAGTGACGACCTTTGCTGTTTTTGTAGTACATGAGCAGCACACACTTGACCACCATAGCAGCTTGTCGCACCATTGTGTCTGTGCAGCACAAAACAGCGATCGGACTGATTAGAAATTTTAAAGAGGAAAGGTGCTACTTTAATACTCCCTCCGTCCCATTATATGAGATATTATTACAACCAATATAGAGTATATTGGTTGTAATAACATCTTCTATTATAGGACTGAGGAAGTAATTGTTAACACGTAGCAATGGTACATAAATTCCTATTGTTCAATAAATGTAAGTTACTATTTTCCAAGTGAAACTCAGGGCAATGTTACCGACTTCACAGCAGACCACACAAATTAGTGCATGTGTACAAGATGTAAACATATTGTCAAGTTTTTTCATACATGAGTTACCCACTAAGCTTAGTTTATGAAATTGCCGACAGCCTCTTCGATTCACAGGATTCAAAAAAAATCATAAATAAGAAAGATGTAGGATTGCAATGCCATGCCTTATTGGTACATAGGATCGAAAGGATGTTTGAGTGCATAATAGAAAAACAATAGGAAATTTTCAAATAGGTCTCGATCAACAGGTATAAAGCGCAAAGGAAACCATAGGAAAATTTTCAATCTTACAAATCAAAAACTCATGTACAGAAGAACCCTAATTATTACAATCCTATGGAAATCATTTGAAGCAAATAGGCCCAAATGGAGAAATATTCATGTTGCATGAGGGAAAAGAGAATACCATTCACCGCGATAAAAAATATAGCATGCCAAAATGGTGGTATTTCTTTTGGAGGAAGCATCACCAGAGGTCTAACAAGGTCATCATTCCTATACCACCAGTAGACTCCAAACACATGAATAATGAATGCTACTACAATCACGACAAGCATTGACATTTTTCTCTCCCCCTGAAATAAGAAAAGCAAAGACAAGTGATAGAGCAGCTGAGGATCTTGTTTAAATGAGCATTCACATCATTAACTTTAAGCAAGGAGGAACATACATAATAATCACATTTTAGAGCAGATATACATATCAAAACATCTATTGTGACTTCCAGCTCTTCCAAGCACATGAGAACATTATAAAAGACCATGAGATGGAATTATCTAAACAACTGGACCGGGGGAGGGGAGGCAGGGTCCTCCCTGGACCCAAGGTTAGGGATGTAAGTGGCAGTCCGCAAACCCAGTTCCTCAATCCCACGTAAAATAGTGATGTGCCTAATTGCAGCTCACTGCACAGCTTTAGCGGCATTATGCAAACATGGCGATCAGCCGACAAACACCGGCGGAAGGGCTGCTCCCTTCATCACTCCAGTAATTTGTTCCATCACCAGGAGCTAAGCCCTGACCTAAGAGCGTCGCCTTTCCAGACGCAAGAGCATGGATTCAAGTCTCGCTAAAGAGGCTTCAACAGTTCACCTCTATGTGTCATTCTTCCTATGAAATTTTACAACATAACTGGCAGATGCTAATACCTACTCAAGTAATTGTAAGAACGCATGGCCATTGTTGATTAGCTTCGGAGTGAAGTAGAAAGTATCATAGGTTTAGACATTACGGGTGTCAATTACTCACAGTTGTATACATTCATTTCCTAACAGATGAAAGGACAGCCTAACCAATCCCATGTCTCTTTCCAAATCAAATAATGAATGCTGTGAGTTTTTGGCAGACACGGCGTTGCCAGCATAAATGTTATATGGGAAGCCATATATGCCCACATGACATAAGGGCTGGTGGGCAACACATAAATGTTTCATGGGTAGCCGCATAAGGGCTGGTGGCCGGTGCCGGCCAGGGGCAGACCCAAGTAAGTGAGGCTTATGCCCCCACTCAAAATTTTGAATTCTAGTAGTATTTGCACAAAATTTGGAAGGAAAATACTCAAATTTTGCAAGTTTATACAAGGAGTGCCCCAGTCACATGATTTGACCCCAGTGGAAATAATGTCTGGGTCCGCCCCTGGTGCCGGCGATTTGCGGCCAGCTTGTGATTTGTCCACATACATCCTTACCCAATGTAGCTCTGCCACTGGCAGTAGCGTAAGGGTTTGCATTTGTTCACTAAGTTTGCAGAGCATCTGGGTGTCATGATGTTACACATATAGTAATAAGAAGAGTCACATTTCTGCTGGCAGTTGCTGACCAAAACTAACATGATCAGCAATATTAGCTAGCCTCTAGAAGCAGAACTAGCATGTTGCTCCCTTCATCACTCCAGTAATTTGTTCCATCGCCAGGAGCTAAGCTCTGACCTAAGAGCGTCGCCTTTCCAGACGCAAGAGCATGGATTCAAGTCTCGCTAAAGAGGCTTCAACAGTTCACCTCTATGTGTCATTCTTCCTATGAAATTTTACAACATAACTGGCAGATGCTACTACCTACTCAAGTAATTGTAAGAACGCATGGCCATTGTTGATTAACTTCGGAGTGAAGTAGAAAGTATCATAGGTTTAGACATAACAGGTGTCAATTACTCACAGTTGTATACATTCATTTCCTAACAGATGAACGGACAGCCTAACCAATCCATGTCTCTTTCCAAATCAAATAATGAATGCTGTGGGTTTTTGGCAGACACGGCGTTGCCAGCATAAATGTTACATGGGAAGCCATATATGCCCACATGACATAAGGGCTGGTGGGCAACACATAAATGTTTCATGGGCAGCCGCATAAGGGCTGGTGGCCGGTGCCGGCCAGGGCAGACCCAAGTAAGTGAGGGCTTATGCCCCACTCAAAATTTTGAATTCTAGTAGTATTTGCACAAAATTTGGAAGGAAAATACTCAAATTTTGCAAGTTTATACAAGGAGTGCCCCAGTCACATAATTTGACCCCAGTGAAAATAATGTCTGGGTCCGCCCCCGGTGCCGGCGATTTGCGGCCAGCTTGTGATTTGTCCACATACATCCTTACCCATGTAGCTCTGCCACTGGCAGTAGCATAAGGGTTTGCATTTGTTCACTAAGTTTGCAGAGCATCTTGGTGTCATGATGTTACATATATACCATTAATAAGGTAAGAGTCACATTCTTTTGGCAGTTGCTGATCAAAACTAAGATGATCAGCAATATAACTAGCCTCTAGAAGCAGAACTAGCATGTTGGCGATACAGAAAGATAAGAAGCACACACCTTGAGAGCAGTCTGCTTGCGCAAGATATCATTGGACTTGAACATCACCGCGGCGATCCAAATCATCACGAAGAAACCTAGACAACATAAACCCACTGGAATGATAAACCGGCCATCATCTGACCAGCGACTCCCCACAGCAGCTGGGCGTATGTGCACGCAGAACAGCCGAATCGATCGAACCAAACGCATCGCAAATTCACACGTATTTCGCCTGTTGAGGTAGGTTACCTTGCAGGTGCTGGCGGATGAAGACGCCGAGGAGGAGGAGGGAGAAGGGCAGCGCGTGCTCCACCCACCTGGCCACCCGCTGCACGTCGTAGCCCTGGTAGGGCGAGTCGGGCCTCCCGCCTGCCCCAGCAGCAGCCTCGTCCCCCCGCACCGCTGGCGCCTCCTCGTCCGCCACGGGCGCGTCCCCGGTGCCAGCGCCAGGAAGCGCGTCGCCGTCGGAGCCGACGATCCGAATCGACACCTCCCCGTCGTTGGGCTCCCCGCGCTGGGGGCCGGCGTTGGCCTGGGCGCGGAGGAGGCCCGAGGAGTAGTCGAGCAGCGCGGAGAGCGGCGCGTGGATGAGGCCCGAGAGGGAGTAGCCCCCGGCGGCCGGCAGCGGCGCCGCGTCCATCGGGAAGGGAGGAGGAGGAGGTTGAGGGGAACGGGCGCCGTGCTCGCAGTCGTGTTCGTTAGTCGACGGAGAGAGACGGGGAGAAAGGGAGGGGAAGGGAAGGGGGTTTATGTCAAGTGCTCTTTCGCTTTGGATTTTCTCTTCTTTTTCTGGGTGGCAATTCGATCGTGTGAGCGATGCTTCTGTGTTTGGATTTTGTTCGTCTCGATGAATGAACCTTCGTTTCTTTTTTGATGGATATATTGCTTGTGGGTGAAGGGATTCGTCGGTGTCGAAGACTGGGAACAGACAAAACAGGACCAAATCGAACGCACCTACTACCACAAACAAATCGAACTGGTCAATTTCATAGGATTTGGGAAATTCGGATCACCTGCCGGTCGTCAATTTCATAGGATTGAGTTGTTCTAACATGTCTTACATCCATGTGTGGACAAATGGAAGTCAATTAATTTGGAACGGAGGGAGTACTTACTGTGCAGGTTAAAAGTTCAGAGAGATACATCTCAACTGAGCTACTCCTCCGTTTATAAATATAAGATGTTTTAGTTTTTATCCACATTCATATGTATCAACATATATAGACATATTTTAATGTGTATGTACATTTATTTAGGTGTGCACATATCCAACATGTGAGATAGCTAAAACATCTTATATTAAAAAACGGAGGGAGTAGTACCAATATTTAGTTGAAACCCATAATGGGGGAAAGAAATTTGCCAGAATTTAAGAAGGATTTCAACCGTATTCCAACATGCTCTTATGCAGCTTCCTAGAATAAACCATACAGAATCAACCACAGCATGTAAAAAATTTAGGCAGAGATTCCTACTGAGCTGGTAGAAATATATTTAGTTGAAACCCAGAATGGGGTCAGTAATTTTGCAAGAATGTAATGATTGTTTACACTTTCAACGTTTAGAACAGACCAACAGGCTCTTATGTAGCTTGCTAGAACAAACCATACAGATTCAACCACAGCAGAATAGACGCATAAACAGGACATAACAAAGAATAGGCTCAGACGAACATCACAGGCAAAAATATAGATTCATGAATTCAACAAGGATGATTCAACTGGCCATTAGGACTAGTACCAACACAAACATAGATAATATCTGCCACACAAGGTCCAGACAGGATAACTTGGCACCACAGGCACTTGGAGTCTAAGATCCACAAAGCAAAATAAGGTTTGATAAAACAGATAGAAGTCTGCTGCTAGATTTATGCGACGATGTCGTCCGACAGGAAAGCTTGTCCAGGGGCGCGGTTGGCGAGGCGACCGTGGCATCCGAGCAGCTGCAAGGCAAGAGACATTTGCAGGGTTAGATATGATGCAGGGAACACTGCTTTCATCAGACAACACAAATACATGCAGAAGCTACAAAACAGTTGCCAAGGAGAAGTATATTCACCTTAGCATTGACACCATCAGGCAAGATCCTCCCCTCACTCTTGAGCTTCAGGTAGTCGTTGCGGTTGAACTTGGTGAAGCCCCTGAAAGGACAAGTAAATGTTACATGTGACACACAGATGATACTGCAAGCATATTATCTCATCACAAGAAATACTCTTCGGTACTTACCACTTCCTGCTCTCAATGATCTTTTGGCGACCAGGGAACTTGAACTTGGCACGACGGAGAGCCTCAGTAGCATGGATAGCATTGTTGGCCTTGCAGCGCACAGAAAGAAGCACCTGTCCAATAGCAACACGGGCACAGACACCCTGCGGCTTCCCGAAAGCACCCCTCATTCCGGTCTGGAGCCTATCAGCCCCAGCACACGAAAGCATCTTGTTGATGCGCAGCACATGGAACGGGTGAACCCGGACCCTGAGATGGAAGGCATCCTTTCCTGCATGCTTGGTCATGTACTTGTTGCAAGCAATACGGGCAGCCTCAAGAGCCTCGCTAGAGACATTCTCCTTCTCCCATGAGACAAGGTGAACACAGTGAGAGAACTCATCCACACCCTTCTTCTTCATGCCCACATCGTAGATCCTGATCTTGGGGTCAGGCACACCACGACAGTACCTTGACTTGGGATATGGCTTGTTTTTTATCTGGCGATAACACCTCGCAGGTCCTGACCAGGGTAAAGGACAGAGATTTGTCAGCAACCGGAACAAAATTGAAATGCAGTAAAAGGCATTCCAGAGTACTGAAACTCAATTCAAGTATAGATACATCGTATGGCACTGAACACAAACAAAACTTATTTGCACATGACATATAATTCTAGTAATAAGAGGAAGGTTAACACCATTGACACAGTGCAAACAAGAGATAACTACCATTGTTCGCATAAGTACTACAACTGTGCAAGGTGTAGACCAACTAGACCTAACCATCAATTTAAAGTTCATTCAGATTCACAGAGAACAATACCGTTCATAATCAATCCTACCATTACACGCAACCATGCAATTTCAAGTATGAAAATACAAATCAACCATAAGATTTCAAGTAACATGAAAAAATCACCTTCTCTTAGAAGCCTAGTGATAAATCAATGGGCGCAGGAAATAATAAGATCAGGGGTACAATTGTTTCGCACGCGCTATTATGCAAGCAGCCAACTAAACGAACAGAACAGAAGAGGTAGCCGCAACATGTAATATTCACAAGATCTTACAAGTAACCCAAAGAGAACAACTACGGACACGAACTAGTTTTCGCAAGACATCCAGACGCAACATAGAACAATACGGAACAAATACTAATCAGAATCGACGCGGCAACGACGGATCTAAGCAGGATTCACACGCAACCACGCAGTACTCAAAGGAATTACGACATACACGACTAGAGGAACATACGGTAAGGGCAAGAGAGAGAGAGAGAGAGAATCGATCGTGTTGCTTACTTCTCCCCATGGCGGCGGCGGCGGCTGAGGCGGCGGCGGGAGGAGACGAGGGAGCTGCGGCTAGGGTTTGTGGGAACGAGGGGGCGGAATATATAGGGGTGGGGGTTGCAAATGGACGGGCTGTCCTGGGGTTTGCGCGTGGACTAGAGGTGGTATTGGACTTGGACTGTCTCGTTGGGTTTGCGTCACGGGTGACCGCTGGGGCTGTTGGGCTGAGTGAGAAATTGGTCCAGGCCCAAAGAACTCTAGAAGGTTCGATGTCTCACATACGGGCTCATCAATCTAAAAAAAAACATACGGGCTCATACCATTTCTCACGATTTATATCAACAGAGAAAAGGATAGGCGGTTCTAAAAAAGGGATAGGCTCCGGTGGAAATTAAGAATAACAATTTTACCACCGTATCCATATAGACACATTTTTGTACTATCCATATCTGACCCATCTTTTTTTTAGAGGATTTCCGACCCATCTAGTCGTGAGTCGGAAAGAAAAATCCAGAAACGAATATGGAATCTAAATTACCGAAGACGAAGACTACTACGGAACGGAAGCGGGACGGATACGATAGGAAAATGGACATTTGTTGGAACACAACGCATAGTCCGTGCACCAAAAGGAACACACAACAAGAAAAGGATATATCACAATTATCATAAGCTCACATAAATGGTTGCACATACACTGGCGGACCGAGAAACTTCTAGTAGTCTAGGTAAACAAGTTTAAAATGTCAAAAAAAATCACTATAAAAAAATAGCAAAACATAAGGATTACACCCTCGGTAAACATGGACAGCCGCCCGGCTAGAGGGGTGCTAGGTCCGCCCATGTTCACATCGACACCAAGACGCATATCTTGACATGGTTGCTTGTAGCTCTGATAGCACGTACTTTTATGGCCCATGCACCATACGTCTCGGTTTGGAGTGAGCGACAATGAAAATGAACAACTCAAAGTAATAGCCGGGCTTGCATGGGTTGTATTTCCCGAAAAAATATAAAAACCAGAGTTGGTGATGATGGTGTGCCTGCCATATTTCATCCAGGATCGTTCGATTTATATCTAACGGATAGAAACACCCACATTACATATTTGCAGATAACCCCTGTGTTCCTATATCTCCCCCCATCTCATCCAACCACCTGGAAGTGGGGAAAACCCATAGAAAAAAAAAAGGAAAAGACGTCGTGAGCCCGTGAGAACCAGTAGACCACCCGCCGGTAGCGTCAGCAGACCACCTCCCCCGAAGCCTCTCGATGGCTCCCTCAGCTCCACCGCCCACCACAAACTCCCACGTCGCCGCCCCCTTCCCATCTCCTCCATTGCCGACCTCGGGAGGCACGCCGCCGACGTTGTCCCTCCACCGGTGCCTCTCCCACCTCCTTCTCTTCCAAAGCAGTGCCGCCGCACATCACCACCATCACTTCCCCCTCCTCCCCTCCATCCCCTCTGCCCCCTCCCGGTCTCCTCCCAAGCCAGGCTCGATAGGCACGCCAGCGGCACTGTCCCTCCGCCGGTGATCTCCTGACTCACCAATTCCAGTGTTGCCGGCAAAACGAATTTCAGAGTTTTGTATCATATTTTTTCTTGATGTAGAGATGCCAATGGTCGGCGATGGCAAGGTGAGGACTTACGCAGAGTTGGGCATCCCCCAAACGAGCAGAACCTCTTGTCGTGAGGAGACATGCTTGAGGACGGCCAGCCCTTGTGCCTAGACATCTGTGATGCAAGCACACTCCAACTGTACCTCCGACCTCCTGATGTTGGCCAGTGATTTTTTTTCGCATCATGATATTATTCTAGCACATGATCTGCATTATGAATAAGCAAGTACGCAACTTGTGTAGTATACTATCATTGTTGGTGCGTATGGGTGGCAATCTGATGCACTGAGTCACCAGTACTTTCATTTCTATTTGTGAAAATCCTGGTTAGTTTCTCCTTCCTATTTATGCATGGTTGCTTCACTACAATAGCCTAATTATTTCTTGCTAATCGTTACTATGAATTCCTGCACAAAAAGTTAAATAGTCTGATGTCGTTTGTTTAGCCACTCGTTATGTCTACGAAGGAGAAGGGCAGTTGTTGGTTAAAGAATTGAGTGAAGAAATGGGTGGTCTGTTTTGCACATCTTGTTTTTTTATGTTAGTTTGTAATTATATAATTCAACATAGTCAAGCGAAACAAATCGAAAAGGTGACTTAGCATGTGAGATGACATTCGTGCTAGAACTACTGAGATTACTGGATTATTATCTCTATCTTGAGTGATTATTTCGATTATTTCTTGATCCCAATGTTTGAAATGATTTGTCAGAGAAGAAGCATCATAACTTCCAATACAAAATTATTGTTTAAGCTTCCAGTTATAACCACTTTGCATATATCATAATGGCTACGAGCTAATTCCTTTTTGAGTGAACAAAGGCAATGTCCAGCACCAAGCATAGACAAGGACGCGTTGACAATGGTTTGCAAGCATTGACCCGGAAAAAGGTGACATATAAAAAAAATCATATCACATAAAACAAAAAACTCGATTAAATCTAAATTGTCCCAGGTGGAATTATTTATAAATGTGATGAATAATTATACCTTTGATATATTTAAGATCTTTTTAATGGTGAAAATAAATAATGACCGTGGCAACGCACGGGCATTCAACTAGTTCGGAAAAAAAATCATACTCTCTCGATCCGCTAAAACTGTCGCGATAAAACAACATGAGCAATACAACCGGTACGTACAACTTCTGACGCTTTTTCTGGATCAAAGGAGTATTTGTTTTCCAGAAAATTTTAGTGTTGTTTTTGTTTCGCCAAAATTGTCTCTCCTTTTGTTTGTCATTTCCATTAATAATATTATGTTTCTGTTTTGTAATCTCTGTTTCCTTCTTCTACAAAACAAAGGAAAGTCCAACCCTAGGTATAATATTTTGCCCGTGGGTATACCCATACTCAACATATTTCATACCTCACATGTGGGCTCATGAATCTCCCAACAGCCAAGCCACTATTTTGGCAGCAACACATACCCAACAGAACAACACTCAGCCCTGACACGATAGCACGAGGGTCTCCCAACTACTCTTGTCGTGCCATGTACTCCTTTTATTGTGTTTAGGCAAAAAAATGCCGACTGTGTTTTTATTGGATGTGAATATGTGAACAATTATTGGTATACTCAATGGGCAAGGGTACTTAGGGTGTATGGTGTGGGTGAAATTTTATACCCACGGTTGAGGACATGGGTAGAATTTTATACCCACGAGGTATAAGAGTATGAGTATGACTGTGGTATTACTCTAGCTGTACCATACCCTCCTCATCGCCATGCTTAGTGCAAATGGTACGAGATCTATATTTTTAATTTTGAATGATATCAACTAAGGGCAAAATAATAAAAAATCCAAATAAACATCAAGATGGACAAAAGTTCAGTCCCTTATTTGAACACACATCTCGATTTCAAAACCGATAATAAGATGATAATAATCTTGAAATTTGAAATAATATCTGAAAGGATCGAGAAGGTTTGCTATAGGGGCATAGGAAACTACAAATTTAACTTTTCTTGTCAATTTAGGATAAACACAAATATAACTTCTCCAATCATGCAACTAGGTGAGCAACCTGCACGGCGACAAGGACACAATCTAAACAAAAAGATAAGCATGCATACAAATTTAGATACAAGTAAATATAGGGGCATAGGAAACTACAAATTTAACTTTTTCTTGTCAATTTAGGATAAACACAAATATAGCTTCTCCCAGTCATGCAACTAGTGAGCAACCTGCACGGCGACAAGGACACAATCTAAAACAAAAAGATAAACATGCATACAAATTTAGATACAAGTAAATATAAAGAGGTGAGGAATAATAACAGACGTGATGATTTATTCTGAATTTCACATCCAATAAGGTAGTCTCGATTGGAAAGTGTGTAATCACAATGATCCCCAGTAGCCACAATGGATCGCGTGCGCGTTATTCTTCTCGCGCCTCCGCCAAGGTAGATCACCAGGATCCACTATGCGATGCTCTTTAAGGCGGCAACTGAAACCTTTACAAACAAGGTTGGGACTATCTCCACAATTTAATATGAGTCTTCCAACAATATTATGAAACTCCTTACCACCAAAGCCAAGTTCCAAGATACCTGTTATGTTTAGGGCTGCAAGGAAACCAAGAGCAAAATCCACCAAAATAGTAGAAGGAAATCAACTTTGGTGAAACCCTAAATCATTACCTCCTCTGTCACTCTTAAAGAATCAACAAGATTGGTGCAAAGGATTGGGAGATGGAGGAGAGAGGGAGAGGATGAGAGTTGTGCCACCTCCTTGGGAAATAAGGGGCTCATCTATAGGGTCCCTGGGGTCCAGCCGTTATGTGCTATCCTCATGTTTCTTTAAGGACTCTTCATAACATGTATTTGGGCAAATGTTGTATCATGTTTGGAGAACAATGCTTGGATGCAATAGGAGACCGAGATTTTTTGTGTTTGGGCAAATAATTTTTTCTGATCCTGCAATTTTCCTATTCCTACGTTTTTACTTCATGTGTTCCAAACCGGGCCTTAGTATGCAAGTGGGATGGGGGAATCACGCGTCTCAATTGTTGTTTTCTAGCTGAGACGGTGGGCACACGACATACGTCCATCGAGGACATAGACTATCTCACGATTCTCCATCGTGAGGTTGAAGACAAAAGATCAACGTTTTCCCGAATCTTGCTTAGAGTAGGGTGTGTTCGCAAAGAAATGTTTAAGTGTTTGGTTCCGCTCCCAACTTCCATACATGCCATCTGCTCGATCGGCTGGCCTATGGAGAAATTATAAGTTTGCACAGAATACTTCACCTTTGCCCTGTATATATTTTCAATTAATTCTCGTCCTATCGTCACTTGGCATATTTGCCTCACATAATGAAAACTCAAGGATGTGATGCAACAAATTTTATTGATTTGTGGTGAGATATACACAACGAAGCAACGCCAAATAGAACTGTTTTTGTTGCCACTCGACCAAATTACGTATAGCTTGTGGAGATGCCTCTAGTCGAAGAAAAACTCTCATAGTCTCATGTAGCCACAGCCAGGCACTCCCCGTGCCAACTCCACCGTACCGGAGACGCACCATTTTCCACGAACAGCAAAAAAAGCCGTTTCCTTTCCGCAGGCGCGCACGGCACGAGCGGCGCCGGCCGAGCCAAGTGGTGCGACGCCGACGCGGTTAATTCACCTGCTCGCACGCCGGCCGTCGACTCCGACCCACCCGGTCGTCGCCATCGCCGTCGCCGTCGTCGTCGTCGTCGCCTCCAGAAACACGAGCCGGGCATAGCACGGCCGCGGAATATTCCACGTCCCTTCCCATTTCCCTCTCCGTCCTCATCCACGGGACCCCCAGCAGCAATACAAAAGGAGAAACCAATCCTCCTCCCTCCTCCGATTAATCAAACCACGCTGCGGCGGCGGCGGCGAGCAAGAACCTACGACCGGAGTCCCCTACGACCAGGCTGCCAACCCTTCCACTGACCCTACCACCCCACCACCACCGGAGAGCTTTGCCTTCTACGTTAATCAACACAGCGAGTTAAAAGAACCTCTTAATTGCCCAGAGATCCGCCTGGCTTATCGTCTTCGTCTCCTCCTCCTGCGTTTCCCTTGGCGCCAAAATCCCCGCCTCCTTTCTCAGGTAATCCTCCTTGGCTACTCGCTGATCCGGTCGGGTTCGATTTGTCCGATTCGGTGTTTTTGTTGCCTGAGCCCGTTTGGCGGATTCTTGATCCGCGAGCGGGCGGAGAGGACGGAATTTTTTGTGTGCGGGATGTTTTTTTTCGCCGCTCCTGGTTATCTGACTCTCTGGAGTCGAAATTAGGGTTCTTGATAGCATGTTTGGGCCAACAATTTTATGCGTTTTTTTTTTGAAAGCCCACGTATATTCAACAAAGTACCACATACAATGTACACAGTACAAACAGAATACATAAATACATACGCAGGGAACAGAACTAGAGCAGACGTCAGCAACTTCACCGGCGGCGACGACGAAGACCACAGACGCCTCTCACCACGGCCCCAGGGTGCCTCCAACGCTGAAGAAGACCGCAGAGCCCACCCGCCGCGCAGCGACGAAGATTAAGCTGATGAACGAGCACGGCCAGCACCCTCCCGCACCAGCAACTCCACCTTGCCACAGCCGTCTTCGTCCCCGACGCCGGCAGAAGCCGCCAACCTCGCCCGGCCCTGAGTTCCAGCCACCGGATCCGCCGCCACCACGGATCCGACGGGAGGCAGACGAACTCGAGCGCCGCACCGGGCCTCGAGCCTCTGCAAGTCAAGCGCGACGACGAGCCCCGAGGAGCTCCGCCGCCGGAGAAGGTCACGCCGACACCAAACCGCCCGCCGCAGCACCAACTCCTCCAGAGCGCCGCCGGCGAGAACTCCACCCTACCCTACCGTATATACAAGCCGGAGCCGGGGATCCCCACCCTCCCGCCGCCGAAGCGGCCGGCGGAGGAGAGGAATCCCGCGGCTCGCGGCGCGCACGGTGGATCGACGGATTCGCCCCAAAAATCGCCTAACCCTCTTGCTACAGTGGCGGGGAGGGATACGCTCAGGTCTATCTGATGCTGATAATTCTATGTGTTTTTCTTATATAATGGAAAAACTTCTGGCCTCAACAACCAGAGGGTCACAGAAACAGCTACCTTTACAATTGCAAAGCCATATGGTTGTATTTTCTCCCATTCAGTTGGAAAGGGGCTGGCAGAAGAACTGTTTGTTCGGTCTCATCTCAAGGTGTTCTACTTGTGACCACACTGGGATGTCGACTTGTTGGGAGGAACCGACATCTTTTTTCATCGGTAACCGCTAGAAGCCTAGAACAGTTTAGTTTATCAGTTTGTGAATGGTCATAGACGAAATACAGGTCTAGTATTCCTTGATTGGGACCAGGATGATAGAACGAGAATAGAGGATTACAAATAACCTAGGGAAACAAATCAATACACAATCCTAACCATAATGGCTCGATTTATATGCAGAAATACGGGCACTAGGTATGGTAGGATATAACCTAATCGGATTGCCTAACAGCCCCCCGCAGTCACAACGGGAGATTCTCGGACGCTGAGACTGGACCGAAAATCCAAGAACAATGGTGCTGGCAAGCCCTTGGTGAAGATGTCCGCGAACTGCCGAGAGGACGGCACATGTAGAACCCGAATCTGCCCAAGAGCCACACGATCTCGAACGAAGTGTAGGTCGATCTCAATGTGCTTGGTGCGCTGATGCTGGATGGGGTTCGTGGACATGTAGACGGCACTGACGTTGTCACAGAAAACAACGGTGGCGGCAGGAAGTGGTCGGTGAAGCTCCTGGAGGAGTTGGCGAAGCCAACTTGCTTCAGCGACAGCTCGGTACTCCGCATCAGCGCTCGAGCGGAGACAGTGTGCTGGCGCTTAGCGGACCACGAAACTAGGTTGTCACCGAGGAACACACAGTAGCCGGACGTCGATCGGCGAGTGTTTCGGGACAGCCAGCCCAGTCTGCATCGGTGTAAGCAACAAGGCGATCCATGGCAGAGGGTGTGAGCTGAAGACCATGGTGCAGGGTGCCCTTGACATAGCGGAGGACGCGCTTGACGAGGGTCAAGTGTTGATCGCGTGGATCGTGCATGTGAAGGCATATCTGCTGGACGGCGTAGGCGATGTCGGGCGGTGAATGTCAGGTACTGAAGAGCACCAGCCAAACTCCGATACTCCGAAGGATCATCAACTGGAGAGCCGGCGGCTGCAGCGAGTTTAGGCGACGTGTCCACGGGTGTAGAGGCGGGGTGGCAGGAGCTCATGCCAGCACGCTCGAGGATCTCGAGAGCATACTGGGTCTGTGAGAGAAACATCCCACTGGCGTCACGGCGAACAGCAAGACCAAGGAAGTGATGGAGCTCACCCAGGTCAGTCATGGCGAACTCGGCACTGAGAGCGGTGATGACGCGCTCAAGTAAGGTCGATGAAGAAGCCGTGAGGATGATGTCGTCGACATAGAGTAGAAGATATGCAGTCCCCATGGAGCCGCAGGGTGAAGAGAGACGTGTCCGACTTTGAGCATATGAAGCCGAAGGTGGTGACGAAACTCGCAAAGCGGTGGTACCATGCACGAGGAGCCTGCTTCAGGCCATATAGTGCACGATTGAGGCGACACACATGGTCAGGGCGAGCGGAGTCGATGAAGCCGGTGGGCTGGTTACAGAGACCACCTCGTTGAGACGTCCGTGGAGAAAAGCGTTCTTGACATCAAGTTGGCGAATCTTCCAGTTGGAGGAGAGAGCGACGGAGAGGATGACCCGGATGGTGGCTGGTTTAACAACCGGGCTAAACGTCTCGTCGAAGTCGATGCCGTGCTCCTGAGAAAAACCGCGAAGCACCCAACGGGCTTTGTAACGGTCGAGGCTGCCATCGGGCTTGAACTTGTGACGAAACACCCACTTCCCGGTGACGACGTTGGCGTTGGCGGGGCGCCGGACGAGAGTCCATGTGTCGTTGGCGAGTAGAGCACCGTACTCATCCGTCATGGCCGCAAGCCAGTTCGGGTCTTTGAGAGCACCACGAACAGACTTCGGAATCGGCGAGGGAGCGGGTGAAGGAGCTGGTGCAGCGACAGCTGTAGATTGAGACGCTCTCGAGGTCCAATGACCTTGCCGGCTTGTCGTCGAGTGACCATGCGATGAGTTGGAGCGACCGGGGCTGGAGAGCGCGGTCGTGGCGAGGGCGATGGTGTTGAGGAAGCCGTGGACGATGCAGAGGGCGAGCTCGATGCAGGAGACGCAGTACCGGAGGCCGCGTGACCGGCAGACGATGGTGGGCCGCTGGCGGACGAGGCCGGGGCGGAGGCCTGCTGGGCCGAAGTAGCGGAGGCCTGCTGGGCCGAAGTAGTCGCAGAAGAGGCCCGTGAGGACGTCGAGGCCGGCGTGCGAGGTGAGGAAGGGGCCCGTGCGGCGGAGGCCGGGGAAGCCGCGCTGCGGTGTCCAGCATGCCGAAGCGGCCCAGCGTGCATGGGAGGCAACGTGACCGAGGCTGGGACGTCGATCTCATCGTCGGCCAGTGTAGATGGCGGTGCTGGCTGCTGCATGTTAGTCAGGGAAAAATCCGGCGCAAAAGGAAAGCGATTTTCATCAAATATCACATGCCGAGATATGATGATGCGACGAGTCTCAATGTCCATGCAGCGGTAACCACGATGATTAGAGGGATAGCCTAGGAGAACACATGCGGTAGATCGATGGGACAATTTGTTTGGCATGGTGGCGGAGAGGTTTGGATAGCACAAGCAGCCGAAGGTGCGGAGGAGGGTGTAGTCCGGGGGTGTGGAAAAGAGGGCAGAAAAGGGACATGGGGCGGCGAGTGCTTTGGTGGGTAGGCGGTTTAGGAGATATGTGGCGGTGTGAAGAGCTTCGACCCAAAAAGTAGGAGGCATGCTCGCTTGGAATAGGAGGGTGCGTTTGATGTCATTGACAGTACGAATAACGCGTTCCGCTTTACCGTTTTGAGGAGACGTATAGGGGCACGAGAAGCGCAGTTGAATTCCATGTAGGGCGGAGAGGGTCTGAAGGGCGTGGTTGTCGAATTCACGCCCGTTGTCGCACTGAATCGCTTGAAGAGAGAGGAAAATTGTGTGGAGACATAAGCACGAAAGTTAGACAATATAGAAAAAGCTTCGGATTTCCTACGGAGGGGATACGTCCAAAGATAATGAGTGAAATCATCTAAAATAACCAGAAAATATTTATAACCAGAAACACTCGCGACAGGTGATGTCCAAAGGTCACAATGTATTAAAGCAAATGGACGATGAGTAGTTGTTGTAGAAGTAAAAAATGGTAAACGAACATGACGACCAAGTTGACAAGCATGACATAAACTAGGATCCTTGAGCACTTTATTTTGGGGGAGCGACAGCGATGGAGCGAGGCGTCGGAAAGCATCAAGACCAGGGTGGCCGAGGCGTCGGTGCCAAAGTGTAGAGTCGACGGTGAAGGCGGTGTTGGCGTGCGGCAAGGAGGACGTCGGGTAGAGGTCACCCGAACTACTGCAGCGGAGGATCACGGCTCCTGTCCTGAGGTCCTTCACAGAAAAGCCCCAAGGGTCAAATTCAACGGAGCAAGAATTGTCACGAGTGAATTGACGAACTGAAATTAAATTTTTAACGATGCGAGGAGTGACAAGAACATCACGAAGAGTGAGACTATGAGAAGAAGAGGGGGTGGGGAGGGAGGTATGGCCGGAGTGAGAGACAGGGATAGAGGAGCCATCTCCGACTATGATGAATTTATGTGGAGGAAACAGAGGTTAGGTTACCGGCAGACGAAGACATGTGTGCGGAGGCGCCGGTGTCCATTATCCACTCCGGCGGCGCTTGAAGGCTCATGGTGTTGAAGTAGCCAGCAAGAGCGGAGGGATCCCATGTCGGTGTCGAAGGGGCGTAGCTGGGGTAGCCGTAGTTGGGGTAGCCGCTGTAGGAGAACGTCGCGGGCGATGGAGGTGTCGGCGACGGAGCTGGCAGGGCCATGTAGCCCTGCGCCGGTCGAGGCAACGGAGCCGGAGGGAGTGGCCCGAGAAGGCTGGGAGCCGGGCCGTGTCCAGGAGCAGGGAAGGCGCGTCCACCATGTCCTGCCATGGGATACATGTGGATGGCGCCCGTCCATGGATGCTGCAAGCTCGGGAAGACAGGGGTGCCGCCTCCCCCCGTGTACTTCTTCTTTCCCTTGTACCGGTCGGAGCCGGAGTTGTTGGGAACGCCGTAGCCATGGCGCCCGGCATGGGGTTGCTGCGGCAGAGGAGGGGGTCCGCCGCGAGGAGCTCCAGCAGGTGGAGCGGCGTAGAAGACCGTGGGCGACGTCGAGCGCGTCGAGGAGGGCTTAAGTTCCTGCAGCAACAACATGTTGCGAAACTCAAGGAAAGTGGGGAAGGGTTTGAGAAGAGGAGCGAGGTTCCCGATCTCCTTGTAGTCGTCGTGGAGGCCCCGGATGGTGTTCCACACCAGGGCGTCGTCGGTGACCGGAGCGTTGACGTCGGCGAGGGCATCGGCGACCATCTTCTGCTCGAGGCAGTACGCGGTGATGCTCTTGTCGCCTTGCTCGATGTTGCAGAATTTTTGGCCGAGGTAGCCCGCCCGGGCTTGCTGGTTGTCGCGGAAGAAGGCGGTGATGCCGCCAAGGACGGCGAAGGCAGTGGTGCCCGAGGCCATCACCATGTCGGCGATGTCGGGGGTGATGGAGCCGTAGAGCCAGCGAAGAACCATGGCGTCCATCCGCAGCCACTCCGCGTCGACCAGCGGGAGAGCCGTGGTGAGGTGATCGGCGAGGGCGAACTGATTGACGGCGATGGAGAGGAAGTTCCGCCACTTGGTGAAATTGGAGGCTTTGAGATCGAGGGTGACGGGGATGAGGCTCTTGATGTTTTGGATGGCCATAGCCTGGGCCCAGAGGTTGGCGTGGGGATGGGGGAGAGGTGCGGCGTCGGCCATGGTGGTGGTGGCGGCGGCAGGGGAGGGAGGGGTGCTTGGCCGCGGAACCCTAGGGCGGCGGCGGTAGTGGAGGGGAGCGGAAGAGAACCTTTGGCTGATACCATGATAGAACGAGAATAGAGGATTACAAGATAACCTAGGGAAACAAATCAATACACAATCCTAACCATAATGGCTCGATTTATATGCAGAAATACGGGCACTAGGTATGGTAGGATATAACCTAATCGGATTGCCTAACACAGGATATGATGTACTCTGGACTGAATAATTATTATTTCAAACATGGAGTTGTACCTTACTGCAATTTGCTGTTCATGCAGTTTTCCCTATATTATTCTAGTGTTCGGCTTATTTCTGATAGACCATGACATGTTTTTACCATTGTCAGGGCCTTCAGGAGGCCTTTCGTTCAGTGCTGCGTGCTTGTTGAGTCGATTGAATTTCACAATGGGAGGCTGTATGGGGAAGGTGAGCCTTCTAGAAGAATATTTGACCTTTAGCAGTACCTTTCTGTTATTGGATAATGGTTATCTTCTTTAATGTGCAAGTGATTCCTGATGTTTTCGTATCCTTCTCTTTTGGTCAGGATCGTAACATTGTGGAAGACAGACTTGATTTCAAAGGTGGAAATGTACATGTCATAACAACCAAAGAGGACTGGGACCAAAAGATTGCAGAAGCAAACAAGGATGGCAAAATTGTAAGTGAACTGGCAATTTGTTCAAGGGATTACAGAAATCCTGTGCTTCTTAGTGTTTGGTGTATGCAGTACTTGGTGTTTACGTCTGCCACCATGCATGCAACACGAATATGTTCAAGAAGTATGTCTCTGCACGCTATTTTCACCATGCCCATTTCTAGCCTATAAAATAAGAAAAGATCCATCCCAGCAAGGAACACTTATTTGAGTGTAGAAATCAGGTGACGACCTTTTAGGAGACACAGAAGCAGATATTGTTGCCACTATTGTTGCCACCTGCTCAAGCACAAATTGTGCTCAGAAAGTGATTATGTGTTAGAAGCACGTAATGTAGGGATTCTATTTTCATAAATACACAGTGACTCCATGGTTTAAAGTAGATGGCAGGATGTGCTATATTTTCTCTCTCTTATTTGTGCACTTAATCGTTGACAGGTAAAGTACAAAACTACTTCCCCACAAAAGCAGTTCTGTTTAGAGGATTTGTAGTTGAATCCCTGTAGTAGGAACTGTTTTTCACTGAAACCCAATGATATACAGGAGTATCTCTAAATTTTCATGGTAGACCATGACAATTATACGCTTTAAGCCCAATATTTATGCTGAACATTTGTTTTTGGCTAAAAAGTCTAGGGATAAGATATGTAAACCAATGATGGAATTTCTGGAGTTGCATCTGCCGTTCTAATTGATTTGTTTTGTAGGTTGTGGCCAATTTCAGTGCTTCCTGGTGTGGACCATGCCGTGTCATTGCACCTGTTTATGCTGAGATGTCAAAGACTTATCCTCAACTCATGTTCTTGACAATTGATGTTGATGACCTAGTGGTAATCAATCTTCTATTCATTTAAAATACTAGCTCCTGGAAAAGCTTTAGCTTATTTTTCTGAATCATGAACGCCGCTACATCTCTGGTATTTTTTTAATATAAAATAATGATAGACGCTATTTTGCATATCTAAAAGGAGCATAGTATTCTGTTTCTAGGTTTCAGCCATATTGAAATATTCACTACAGGATCACATAACCCTGAATTCCATTTGACATTCTATGGTCCTACTCAATTGCCACTAGCCAGTTCCAGAAGACCCGAATGATGATCATAACTCTGTTGACTCACAAACCTTTCAGCCAAACTTCTAAGTTATCTTGCCGTTTCATATTTTGAAGAAATGTGCTAGCAGATAGATGTGATATGCGTGAAACTGTGTGGAGTGTGCTGAAGTGGTGCTGTGATCCTAATAGTTTCCTCGATAGCCCTGTGATGAGCAGCATGGTGCCCTGATACTTCCGGTATTAGCCTACGTTAGTAACCCCCCTACTCGTGTTCTGCAGGATTTCAGCTCAACATGGGACATCCGTGCAACCCCGACGTTCTTCTTCCTCAAGAACGGCCAGCAGATCGACAAGCTCGTCGGCGCCAACAAACCTGAGCTCGAAAAGAAAGTACAAGCTCTTGGTGATGGCAGTTAAACTGTGCTGCAGAGTTAGAACAAAGCCAGTTTGACATGGCTTATCTGTCTGTGTGTCTTGTGTGTTGCATGACAGTTTCCCAGTGTACAGTTTCCGTGTCTTTTCCGCCAAGACCATGTTTTACAATTTTGCGCCAACGCATATGCATGCTGTGAAACTTTTAAAGATGAACTTGTGCTGGATTCAGAGCTGTAAGATGCTAGTTTTGTGAGATTGTCATGTGCTAGGGGAATTGTTTTGCTGTCGTGGTTCTGTTTCTGTGTTGAGGAAGTTTAGACCTGCCTTAATGATGTCCCGCGGTTGCCTCGGGCTGACGGGCTCTATACAAATGCTTATTCCTACGGTCTTGCCCTCCAAAAAAAAAATGCTTATTCCTCTTTGACTCTTGGGATCTTCAGAGATTGTGAGATGAAGATCCTACACCTGCCAATTGCCGGGTGTACTCTTGAGTGATGTGCAAAGGATGAAGCTACGTTGTGGTAGTAGGGTTTATAATCCTTAGAAACTTCTTCTTTGTGGCTTGTTTGATTTGTAGTGTTGAAGAGAAAACTTTCCTAGACCCTCTTTGATTCAATGGGTTTAAAAAAAAAAGTTACAGAGTTTTTCAACGCAGATGCCTGATTTGCAAGATTAAATCCTATATTAACTTACAGGAAGTTTGTTTTGCTCTAAAAATGAAAGAAGATTCTAGATTGCTAAAACCTTTTGTAGAAAAATCATTTATTTATGAAAAGTCTACACATCAAGCGGAGGATCGGACCATTCAATCCTCCGCGTCTCTCTTGACTCTTTTGTACGCATCTCTCTTCCGAAGCTCCAACGTGCATGGTCGCTATATTGTTCGCCACACCCCCACCGACCACCGTTGTTTCCTCCCTGCTCCTCCTCCTATGTCCCTGGCCTTCTTCTCCCTTCCTCGCAACTGGGAGGTATCAAGCACAAACCGCCATGGCCATGGCGGAACTTTGATTCTGGGTCTCCAGCCGAGCTGACCTCACAAAGACGATGGGTTGATGGGAATGGGCCCAGGGCCCGGCGGACTCCGGTGAGGCGAATTCGTCGCCGGGGAGCTCGAGCCGGCAAAGTTGGTACTCTAATACCATATTAGTTTCCGTGGAATTTTGATGTTGCATGAGTGTTTTCAAATGCTTTAAACTCGTGCGTGTTGTGTTATGAACACGAACGAGATGTTGCAACGATTCTGACCTTCTACTGTAAATCTTGCTTCAATGCTACAAATATTTTCAACAACTGCAAACATTGTCCTCCCATGTTGCATATGTGTGTTTGACTTTTATCTTGGAATTCTGCTACATACTCATATTGTTTTGCTGCATAGGTGTTTTCAAAATACTACCATGAGTTTTGTACAATTTTGATCCATCGCGGAGTAGGTGACACAAGGTCTAGCCTATGTTTGTCAATGCTATAAGGATGTTACAATAGCACAAGATGATTACTACGCGCGTGAGGGTATGCTACAACGATCACATGGACGAGATTTCACGTGTTTAGTGAAATCCAATGGCGAGAGTGGTGGAAGATGGAAAACCCCAAATCCATCGGACGCTCGCACTACCCTTTATTTATACCGTGGCGCACACAATTAGGCATCAATACTCCAAAGGATTAAGTAAACATGACACTACGACTGCATGTATACCCTCCCCCGCCCGTCCCTAGCGTCGATGTAGATAGGGATGTCCCTCCGTCGCTCTCAGGGCGTATGAGGGAAACCAAACTCGCTGTGACACCGCCCCTCTCTCACCTTCCCTAGTTGGTGTTTCAGCGGCGCGGTGCCCCCGGTGACGGATCTCGGTCGCGCCTTGCCCGATGGCGGCGTGGCTGATTCGTCCTCCTCCTGGTGGCTCATGGCGTCGACTGGGGGACCTCTGGTAGTTGGCTGTGGCGGCGGAGTTAGGATTTGGTCGTGGCGATGTAGGGGCATCTCACGGGGCTGCCGATGACTCGTTTGTCCGACGTGTGGTGGTGAAAGTTTACATGTCCGAAGCTAATAAAAGGTGGTTCAACCGTGCCCCTAGTGGCCTTCTTCTGCTTCCCAACACGTCGATCTACCTGTTGCCGGCCGTTCTCGATCTAGCCGTCGACGAGTTCCACATGTCTCCATTGGCGGTCTTCACAGTTTGGCGTATGTGCTCCTCTGATTTGGATGGATTCGGTCGTGCACTCCCACAAGTGTACGGGGCCACAAGTGTACGGCCTAAAATGCTGCGCTCAACCACGACACTCACCCAAGGATCCGATGCTGCCGCCGTCAGCCAGCACCGGCGCCGTCCGCCATGCGCGATCCAAGGCTACCACTTTCCCCGAGGACACGCTCCACGGCCGGCCGCTGGGCCATGCCTCCCACGTGTGATCCCCTCGGGAGAGAAGCAACATCCTTCGTTCACGGAACGTTAACCACACTGCCGGACGGACGGGCAGTTACCATTCTCCGGTGGCTCCAGCTCAGCACCAGCGATTCAACACCTTCGAACTCGAAACACCCCGGTCCAGGGGCATCACGGTAAATTCGCCCCCAGAAACCCCCACGCTCGGCTCCCGGTGCGTTAACTCTTTGGGCTTTAGCGCTCCCCCAATTCGCGTAACCTCTTTCCTTCCCCCCCTGCCAGCGCCTCCATTCCTGCGTGCATCTCCCGGTACGGCTGCAGTGCGGGCTGCGGATCGGATCTCCGGCGAGCGAACCTCGGTAACTCCCGCGGCTGCCCTGATATCCTTTCCATCCTCTCCTTCTATTCGTTATGCTGTTTGTTCGCTGCCCCTTCTCCGTGGTGCTCTCCGATGGAGCGGAGCGGAGCGGGATGGCGGTACGGCGGGGTGGGTGGTTCGTTGGTCGGAGGTCGGAGGCCCGTAGGCTGTAGCCACGCCGGGATTCCTGTTCCTCACCGTCTTCCTCCTGCTCGGGGCCTTTCGCGAGAGATCGATCGGTACGGTTTGCTTTTTACCTGTATGTACGGCCGTACGTGCCTGCTCTGCGAAGATGCAATCGGTCCTGTGCTGCGTCTTTCGGCACCGATGTGATGTCGTTCCTCAAAACCCAGTCCTCTCGTGGGACGCTCGTTCCATGCCAGGGGTTCAGTCTCCTTAGATTCAACGCAGTCAAATTTATCCCCACCTCGTTGTTAGAGCGGTCCAATTGTATTCACGATTCAGTCAAATCAGTTCAGTTGATTTGCTCTCAAGTTGTATTGAATAGACAGTTTATTTATCCATTGTTTTTCTTTCTGAAAGGAACTGTTCAAACGGTGATGGTGCTCTTGATGCCTTATCGCCTTCATGTGTCGTCTATCGATCTAATCTAGGTGTACCCCTGATACCGAACCTTCAATAATGTCGAATCCACTGAGCAGTGTTCCTGATGGCATATTACGTGAATAATGCCGTTTTTGGTCGCACGTTTGCAGCTTCTTGCCTGAACCCCAAAGTTTTAATCAACGTGGGGTAGACTGTCTGTTGTCCATTCTTCCTGTCTGCTTGAAATTGTTTCCCCGAGTTCATTGAATCAAGTTGCCTGGCCTACCTAACAGGCACATAGCTGTAGTTGCTGTGTCCTTTTGCACTTGGACATCTGATGCCCAAGTCTCATCCATTTTATTCCGCGAATAATGCTTCCGGAATACAAGGCCTGATCCACATGCTATATTTTGTGATTTTGGTCTCAAGAAAACTGTTATTATGGACACCGGTTTTACCTTATGTTGGTATTCTTCATCTTAAAATGATATTTGTTGCACAATTGTTTCTACATTTATACTATACATATGTCTGATATGCCGTTGCTAATGTTTCCTTGTGATAGCATACACCTATTCATGCTTACTGTCTTCCACTCCATGTTAGATGTACTCTTATTTAGATACCTAGTCATTGTCAGTCATGGGCTTCCAGCAGTCCTGGTCCCCCGTGGTTTAGCATCCTATCTGTCTACTCTTCCTGCCATGTTCTCATCACTAGTATATAAGTTTTGCTTATATGAGAAGAAGTTAGGCTTTCCCATGATCTTTTTATATAGTGCGTGCAAGAGTTACTTTGTTGGCCAGATCGTTGTGCATTTATGTGATCTTTCTGTTGCACAGGTAAGTCACTCAATTGGAGTCACACTCCAGAGCTTGTTTTGCAAGCAAGTGCACATTTCTGCATTTTATTCCCCTCTGATCCTTTTATTATATTTTCATGAATTCTGAGACAAATTGCTATGAACTCCGAGACAATTGATTTGTGATTTGATTTCCACAGTAAAACTTTGTTATAGATTTGTACTTGAGGTCTTTTTAGTACTTTACTCTATGAGGAGTTCTTCTTGTTCTTCCTTCTCACTTGTATTTCTTTGTGAATCATTGTTAGGCCTGCATAACAGAGACGATTTTCTTATATTCTGTTGAAGATGATGCCAACACAAGTGGCGCAACTAAGGAAATCCCGCTCATGGTGGTGGGATAGCCACATCAGTCCTGAAAACTCCAAGTGGCTCTCTGAGAACTTACAAGGTAATGACTTTGCTACTCAGTTGTTCTGTTATTGTCTTACACATTGGAAATAGATACTTTGTTGGTTGCTAGACAATAGCGATGTGCAAGACTGTATGATCTTTAGTTTCCAGTCTCATACCAGGTTGTTTCCTAAACATAACCATTCTTCTAACTGAACAGAGATGGAGACGCAAGTCACAGAGATGCTGGGAATTGTTGAGGAGGAAGGTGAATCCTCTGCAGAAAAGGCTGAGGTGTATTACCAAGAACGACCTGTGCTTGTTACCCATATCAAGAATTTCTACCGCATGTATCGTGCCCTTGCTGAGCGGTACGGCAATGTAACTGGAGAATTGCGCAAAAATATCCCATCATCACTGCAGTCACATGGCTCTTGTGGTATCTCTGAATCAGATTCTGAGGCACGATCTCTATCTCCATCTGCAGAGCCTGATGTGGAAGATAAGATTGCACAACGAAAGCCAAAAAATCGATCAGATTGCTTTGATGCGTCCATTGGCTCTGGTGTGAGCTCTGACGTATCTAAGAAGGGGAGTGATGGGTTTTCTTCATCTTCAGAATCTGAGTCAGAGCTTGATGAATCCAAAGAGGAAAATGGCAACAGCATGTTTTACGCTTTGAGCCAAAGAATTATTGAGCTTGAAGACGAGCTTAATGAAGCAAGAGGAAAACTTGACGCCTTAGAGGAAAAGAATATGCGTTCCCAAAGTAATTTTGGTACTAGCTCAGAAGTGTCTGACCATGACGAGAAGCTGCAGGATTCAGATTTGGAAACCGAAAATTGTCTTGAGAAGGATCTTGAAGAAGTCAGCAGTGAGAATGAAGCATTGGAAGCTGTGCTGTTAATGAACAAAAGCGAGACTGATGGTCTGAAGGAAGCGATGGCTTCAGCAGCTAAGCAGTTTGAAATTGAATTGGCGCATCGTGATCTTGAAGTTGACAAGTGCAAGCAGGAGCTAAGAGAACTTTCAGCGAAGTATCTGCATGATAAATCTGCTCTTGAGTCTGAGACTGGAATGCTCCAGGCAGTCATCACGAATTACGAAGGTGAGCTAGCAAGATTGTCACAGGAGAAGTTGCAGCTGGGTGTCGCATTGAAGAGCTTGAACAGGCAGCATGCAGCTTTGATAATTCAGCTTCCGAGTTGGTGAAGCTACAAGAAGTGATAAAGAATAAAAAAGCAGAATTTGAAGAAGTTTCACTGGAGAAAGCAGAAACCATCATGAACCTGGAAGCACAGCTAGAAAGAGCCTTACAAGACAAATCAACACTGCAGGACCGTATCAAGGAGCTGGAGAAGGTGGTTTCTGATTCTTTGGATAAACATTCGCTGGATAAGTCTGCTCTTAGTGCTGAACTTCTAACATTATCAGAGGCCAATGCCTCTCTCGAGGGAAAGCTGACATCCATGGAAGCAGAGCTTAGGCAAGCTTATGCTGACAAGGCAGAAGAATGCACGAACAACGAGAAACAAATATGTGGGCTGAATCAAGACCTTGCCAACCTTACAAGCAAGATCGAAGCAATGCTATTCGAGAAAGCCACAGTTGATAACAAGCTGGCCACTCTATTAACTGACATCACAGCACGCGATGAAAAGATGAAACAAATGAACAACCAGCTTAGCCAGCTTAATATTGAGCATGCCAAGGTAGTGGCAGAGACCGCCGTTGTGCACAAGTCTCTGTTGGATCTGCATACCCAGGTTTCTGAGCTCGAGGAACTGGTGGAGAAGCAGAAGCTTGAGATCTCCGAGAGTGCTGAGGGGAAGCGCGAGGCGATCAGGCAGCTGTGCTTCTCCCTTGAGCACTACCGAAGCGGGTACCAGCAGCTGCGCCAGAGCCTGCAGCAGGGCCACAGGAGACCATTGGCATTGATGGCTGCCTGACCAAGTGCACCGATCTTTGATTCCCAAGATCCTTCTGTGCTATGAATTGGATTCTGTAGCTTCTTCACTTCGGAAGAACTCTGTGATGTCTTTGTGCAACTATAATGTAATGCAAGAATCATGTTGGTCGTCGTTTGCTCGTGTTACTTTCGTACACTCTTGTCAGATATTCAAGATGGTGAACTCTATGTTTTGTTCTCTAAAATGATGATGTTAGTTTGCCAACCTGTGGCATGTTTGAGTCAGTCTTGTGTCTTCCAATATAAGATGGATCTGAAGTTTCATGAATCTGCCTATATATTTCTCATGCAAGTATTATTTTTGAGATGTGATTAAGCAGCTGGAGTAAGCAATTCATGAGTCAGAGCCTCATCAGGGTGGAGGAAAATGCTGAATATAAGATGGTATATCCCAGGTCTATTGCATATGTTTCTGTGAAATTGCTGCTAACTTGGTACGTCCCAGGTCTATTGCATATGTTTCTGTGAAATTGTTTCAAAGTTCCTGTAAATTTTCCTTGGCAGAGGCCCCTACCTCCCGCTCTGAAGTATTTCCTTGATTAAGTTGGAATACTTTTCTGTAAGTATTTTTCTCGATCAAGTCTGAAGCCTTTGATTCTCTGAAGCATATAGTCAGATTATCCTGTGTAATACTGAAATATTTTTTCTAAGAATGTCTGAACATTTTAGATCTCCTTCATGCCTTGTCATTTTCACAATGATATTTCCTTGATCATCTGTATATCCTAGAAAACTTGTCAGGAAATCGAACGTGTCAGCTAGAAAACTCAAAATTTCAGAAGAAAACTTCAATATTTAAGACATGAAGTAAGCTGTATCAGAGAAAATTCCTCATGCCTTGCACCGGATCAAAGGCTTTGCTGGGCCTTCATGGTAATATTGCAGATTGCCTGCCCAACCCATCCAGCCTAAAAGTCTGGGTTCTCAAGGTGTCTAGCCACGCCCTTGGTCGGCCCAAAATATTATCAGCTACTGTAGTACTATAATCAATGCAGCCAACAAAGCAATGTACTACCATGCTAAAAAAAACAATTTTCTACCAACACATCGATAAAAGCATGGGACATGATGGCTTTGATCCAACAAGGCTGTCTTTGCTTTCCACCCTGGAAAATATGTCAATGTTGCTTTGCTTTCCACCACATTGTCTAGCTTCACTACTGTTGCCAATGTTGCCAGTCCTCCTCATTCATCACATGAAACTTTGTAGTTAGGCCAGATGTTAAATCCAGCAGTGCAGGACTCTGCTAGGAACTGCACAGGTAGGTGACTGTCCACTTCTTGTAGTAAAGTGCTTGTAGTTCTGTTTTGGTACCAACTTGCATGCCAAGACACACAGGAAACTGATGAACCTGTCCTTGGTGTGGCCCATTGCCTTGCCTATAGCCTGGGACAATTGGTCACGCGTGCACACCTGCTGCTTGACAAAAAGAAGAGGTGAAATGAAGGCACTCCAGATCTAAGTCCAAGTGTTGGTTTCCTGTAACAGGAAGGTGGTTTATTTGATTTATAGGACTTCTATGACAATATTGGAGAATTGTATTCCTTTTTAGGGGAGAATTTTATCCCTTCAAAAATAATTCCTATGCCGTTGGCTTGATTTATACGATTAAAACGTTTATAAAATTTCTGTAATATATTCTCCTGTTTTCTATAGGATTGAAGGTCTCATGACAACCAATTCATACAATTTTCTTACTCAAGCGTTTTTTGAATCCTATGGATCGAAGAGGTCCTGATGAAACCGTTCGTGAAACCAAACAATATCTATTACGAATTCATGTGTTTTCCCATTTCTGTAGGATCGATAATTTCCATGACACCTGATTATTAGTATTTTTTTCCCATTTCTGCATATTTTGAATCCTGTGAATCAAAGAGGCCCGAACAGAAAGTTTCTTCATACTCAGCATTGGACATATTGTTATACATGGATTTTGCTAGCAATAGAGCAAATTGGATTCACAAAATACACAGCCTGTTTTTCGTAAGAAAAAAGAGCAAGTAGGAAACACCCTATATAGTGTGGCTGAAAACAGCCGAGTAACTCAAATATTCTCAAAGATAATTGAGTTGTGTGAAAAAGAAAAAAAGTGGAACAAAAGTATTAGCTCCAAAGTCATATATTTTCTCAGGAAATTTGCTTGCAGCACATGGAAGCAGACCTTTCTCCTGGTAAAAAAAAAAGGCCTTTCTCCTGGTTGGACAGAGTATCAGGTACCAGAAAGCTGGGGCTTACGAGAATGCACACTACCAAACCCATCTCTTTCTTGATCAGCCTAACCTTCTGGCTGAGCAGGAAGACCCACTAAACAGCATAAGTATGAAAGCAAGTATAATCAATTCGGAATAGATTCTCGATCCTTTAATTTGGTGGCGATGTGGTCTCCATGTAGACAATGAGGCACATGGCTGGCTCCGGTAGAATAACCAAGCAAGCATAAAAGAAATGATATTAGCCTTGGATCCGTGCCCACGCCTCATGACTATAGTAGAATCCTCTGTAAGACGGACCACGGTTCTTGCAATAGAAACCCATGCTATACTACTATTTGTAAAAGAGAACGACTATGTGTAAGGCGCCTTATATTTGGCATAACTGTAAGGCGTTAGGATAATTCCATTTAGCTAATATGTACACACTCTCAAGTCATCTCGCGTGTGTGCGTGTGTGAGAAACAATCATGTTTTACATGCATGCACTAAAAGACGAAACTGCTGACATCATCACGCATTAATTGCGAAATCCAAAAATTTAAAATGTTTCATAGCTCAAACCGTTTATCCGATTTATGATCCGTTTTCACCGTTGGACTAGTCGCGACGAGATCTTCAAAACTAGATCCCATGTCGATATGTTCCGACGATTTTTTTTGCCTAAAAGTTACCACCCGTAACATATAAGTTACTCTGACTTGAATACGTAAGTTACCCACCATATTAGTGATTAGTTTTCGGGTCGAAATAGAACCATTTTTTGTTGTTCTTTTAGATTTTTACGAGATTTAAAGGTACCACATCACTTTGAGATGGTAAATTTATCGTGTATAAGTATTAGGATGATAACTGTCGATTTCATAGTGAAACTACACATAAAAAAGATGGACATTGCGTTCGTAACTATCATTTAGAGGACATGTTAACTACATGGATTTCCTGGTGGATAACTATATCACGAACACATGGATAACTTCATATGTACTGGGTGGGTAACTTCATCAGTATTGGGTGGGTAACTTTATAAGTATTAGATTGGTAACTTTATCAGTACTGGTTGGTAACTTTATCAGTACATGGTGGGTAAATTTATTAGTACTAGGTTGGTAACTTTACCAGTACAGGGTGGGTAACTCCATCAGTACTAGGTAGATAACTATATCAGTATTGGGTGGGTAACTTTATAAGTATTAGGTTGGTAACTTTATCAGTACGAGTTGGTAACTTTATCAGTACTGGTTGGGTAACTTTACCAGTACAGGGTGGGTAACTCTCTCTCCGAGTTGAGATGACAGAAACAAGCAAGTGCTAAATCGGGTTCGGTCTTCGGCGGCGACGGGGTTCACGGACACGGGTACGTAGAACTTGTCACGGTCGTAGTCATTCCCGGTTCGTCGTTGTGGCGGATCCTGTCATCGGTCGGGCGGATCTTGTCATCGGTCGGGGATCTTGTCGGCGGTGGCGGTCTTGCCGTCGGACATCGGGTACGGGCGAGGTTCACGGCATCGGCGGACTTGGCGACGGTCAGCGATCGTCACGGACGATCTTGGCGACGGGCGGCGGGGTTCACGGTCGATCTTGTCGGCGCACACGGTCACGGGCACGGACACCGGGAAGAAGCGCGCACGGCAACACGGGCACGGGAACACCGGGAAGGACGCGCACGGCAACACGGACACGGAGCCGGAGAACGTCGGATGCCTTGCGGGCATTTCAACAAACACATTGCGGACAACGGGGTCGGAAGTCAACGGAGGCGCTGTGGAAGCGACGAACTCGACGAGCCAGGGGCAGAGGCGAGCAAGGACAGCAGCAGGAGAGCGCCGGGCGGCGGCCAAGGAGGAGCTGCGGCCGGCGGCCATGGCGCTGCGGCCACGGGAGCGAGCAGAGGAAAGAGGCCGAGGTGAGAAGAAGGGGAGCACGGGGAGGAGCACGGGGTGGCTCGGGAGAGGAGGAGGCGCTGCGGGGTGCGGCTGGGGAGAGGCGGCGGTGGCCGGAGCATGGAGGAGGAGAGCACGGTCCGGCGGCCAGGGCTGCCGCTGGGGAACGAGTGGAGGAAGGGAGGAAGGGAAGGAGCAGGGATCAGGGAGAAGGGCCGGGCGACGGCGTCGGGTGAGGGCGGTTGGGGCCGGGCCAGAGAGGAAGGGGGCGGCGACGGCTCGGTGCCCACGGCGGAGGAGCTCGGCTGGAGGAAGAAGGAGAGCACGGGCAGGGATGCGGGTGGCGTCGGGTGCGGGAAAACGAGAGAGTGGGGGATCGAATCGGGAGGACGAGGAAAGGGGATCGAGCTGGAAGCGCGACGCGCAAGCTCTATCGTCCGTCCGCGATCGGACGGTGTGCGTGCGTGCGTACGGTTAAGCCAAAACGAGGGCGCCTTACAATTAGATTTACCATTTGTAAAACTAGATTTCGACATGTTTCACTAAAAAACAAGGGCTGATAGTTTTGCAAAAGAGTAGAGTCGACCACCTCCTCTGTCTGCGCTCCAAACATGGGCGCTCACCCAATTTTTTAAATTTTTGTAGCTGGAATACATATTTCCAAACAAACAAGATATTTGGCACCCTAAAGGCTTGTTCTGGAATACATTGCTTAGATGGTTAGTGAGGTGGCTATGTATGTGGCTGGTCCAGATCAAATGTCAAATTCGACGAGATGTTTGTTCTCTGACAACCGTCCCTGACACAAACCACGCTAGTGCCATCTTCTGTCGAGATTCAAGCCATGACATGACGACATTTCAGGTGCATTGTGTATAAAGTTTGTCATTTCTTTTAAACTAGTTATATGTGGCGTGGCGTCACGCCACGCCCTTGGTATTTTTTTTTTGCACAATAAATATTTTTTTGGTAAGCAAAATGTTGGTCAAATTGGAATGTTCAAAAAAAAATTGTTATGAATATGTAGCATTTTTTTTCAAGATATTGGTGATATATGTTCTACAGTTTTCCAATATTTAGCAATTTGAAAAAATCGATCGTGTTCGTATTTCGGTGGGAACGTTTAATTGAAATTAGGAAAAGTGTATTTGTATTATTCGCACATTTTGCCGAAATTTGTATATTCAATGTTTTTTATATCATGAGTAGGCTGCATGTATTTTTATGTTTGGCCGCGTCCTTGATAATTTTTTGTGACGGATTATTTTTTACTGTGGTTACGTAATATATTTTGCAAGCAGAGGGGCAGCTTTGATTTGTAAAATTTTAGAGGTGCAACAATGTACAGTGTAGTCCGTGTGAATAACGATGAATTTGTTGATCATGAAAAAATGATCACCGACATTAAGTAGAAGATGCTCTCGTATTTCAATTGAAAATGTTAAAATTCGTCAGAATTTGTCGTCTAGAGCAATTTTGTCAAATATATATATATATGTATATATAAGTTTATGTTTGTCTATGGAGGACTTAAATTTGAAATTTGGATCGAAACGGCGTACGACGCGGTCGTTTGGCTGGAAAGAAGAAAGCCTCGGAGTAAAATATTCAAGTTGGAAATGTTCGCATTACAAAGCTGTTCAGATAGTAAAGTTGTTGGAATTCAAAAGATATGCATGTTTGAAAGTTGCTCAAATTTTAAAAGTTGACAGATTGGGGAGCTATTCATAGTTGAATTATTTTGACATATGTTAAATGCTCTAATTTTGTGGTCATGTTGACATATTTTTCGTATCTGTTAATACCGCAGTGTTGAAAATTCCAAACTGTTGACGTCTACATTAAGAAGTGAAATTTGTTTTTGTCTGTGTTTTATGAAATTCGGAAGAAGGTTACATTTAAAATTTGTTTAAATTACAGTGCGAATACCATGGTGTGGACTAAAATGTACTGCTTTTCGAGAAAAAGTTTACACCTAAAATTTATTTAAATTGCAGAACTGTTAAAATTGTGGAAGCATTCATACTTGAATTCGGTTAACGTTTATTGGTTGCTCAGATTTTGAAGGCATTCAAAATATTGAAACATTCAAATTTAAATTTTGATCGTTCGGCGTGAATAGCCAGCGTTTATTGACGTGCTCTTGTTCATATTTCAGTCACATTTGTAGACATCGTGGTGCTCTTGTTCATATTTCAGTCACATTTGTAGACATCGTGGTGCAAGGAAATTTAGCGTGTCGTCACAACGCGCCCGTGTTAGGGAATTTGTCAAATTCAACCCATAATTAGTATTGTTAGGGAAGTTGTCAAATTCAATTCATAATTAGAAGTTTTTTTTTGTTTTTTTGGCAACATTTAGTGAATGAAGCATTTTTAAATTTTATGTTCGTAATTAAAGTGTCTTCAGCTAAATTATTTCTGAATTGTAAACAAATTGGGAAGATGTAATAAGTCTGTATTCTGGCTTCAAAATTTAGTTGAACTCCATAATGGAAATGGATCACATTAGGTGGTAATTTATTAAATTCGATCCATAATTCGAGGGAATTAATTTGGATTTTTTTGGGAAAATTGGCCGAATTGGAATGTTGGAATATGTGCATCATGACGTAAGTAGTGTAAGTTTTTTTTTAAAATTTTGAAATCTCAATGGAGATCGTATGCTGTAGGTAGTGTTTCTTTTTTTGTCTGTGTAGTTTTTTTTACATATTTGTGTGTACCGTGGTGTAAATAGTTAAATTGTGGAAAAGTGCATGTATAAAAGTTTTTTAGTTTCTAATATGTTCAATTTGAAGGGAAGGTTACATTATTAAGCTATTTGGATGCAAAAATTGGGGAATTTGGAAGTTTATTCGCATTTATTGAATTTTAATTTAGAAGCAAGGTACAATTAGAGCAAATGAATTTGCAAGTATTTTATTGGGTTTGTTGTGTTGAATGTTGTTACCGAAATTATATGTCTGGATTATTTTTGAGTTCGGAAGGAAGTGATGAAATCTGTATTTTACAAAATGAAGTAAATTAGATTTGACATATTTTGGAAAAGGTCCCAAGGTTTTTGAAATGGATATTTTGTTTGTAACAATTTTTTTGAAGTTGGTTTGAAATGATTTGGAGATATATTTGAAAATTTGCAGAAGTTTTGGGAAAAAAAAAACCCAGCCCACGAACCGGCCCAGCAGCCCAGCCCAGCGCCACGGTGATGTCACAGTGACGTCACCAATGGTCGGGTCTGGCCACGGCTCCCGCGGCGGCGACAACAACGGCGGTGGCGCGGCGCCGTGTCCTGGGACGCGCGCGGGGCATCGCGTGTGCACGCGGTCGCGGGGCGCCTGTAGGTGGCGGCGCCGCTGGTATTTGGTCGCCGGAGCAGCCGCGGCGGCCCGCGAACGCCGCGGAGGGCAGGCGCGGCGGCGGCGTCGATTCCAGCCAGGGCGAAGCGAACCGGCACGCGTTCGTCGGGTAGGAGGTGAAGGCGGCGACGCCGAAGCCCGTGGCGTCCGTCGATTTGGAGGAGGAGCAGTGCAGCGGCAGGGCGGGGCGGCGGCGCCGGCGGCAACCTCGGGCTATCGCGCCTGAGAGGAGGAGGAAGGAGGGGGATCTGTGATGTTTTACAAAAAAGTGACCGGGGTTTCACGTAATTGCAAGTAGGTCCTTTCGTTCGTAACGCTGTGGACCGTGGAGCAATTTCTCGGACGCGAGGTTTTTTTTGCAAAGTGGCGCGGTTGGGTTCGTGCGGGACGTCGGATCGAGATTTGACGGCGTGGATCGTGCTACTGTTCAACACTGTAGCAGGAGCATTTTTAAATTTTATGTTCGTAATTAAAATGTCTTCAGCTAAATTATTTCTGAATTGTAAACAAATTGGGAAGATGTAATAAGTCTGTATTCTGGTTTCAAAATTTAGTTGAACTCCATAATGGAAATGGATCACATTAGGTGGCCATTTATTAAATTCGATCCATAATTCGAGGGAATTAATTTGGATTTTTTGGGAAAATTGGCCGAATTGGAATGTTGGAATATGTGCATCATGACGTAAGTAGTGTAAGTTTTTTTTAAAATTTTTGAAATCTCAATGGAGATCGTATGCTGTAGGTAGTGTTTATTTTTTTGTCTGTGTAGTTTTTTTTACATATTTGTGTGTACCGTGGTGTAAATAGTTAAATTGTGGAAAAGTGCATGTTTAAAAGTTTTTTAGTTTCTAATATGTTCAATTTGAAGGGAAGGTTGCATTATTAAGCTATTTGGATGCAAAAATTGGGGAATTTGGAAGTTTATTCGCATTTATTGAATTTTAATTTAGAAGCAAGGTACAATTAGAGCAAATGAATTTGCAAGTATTTTATTGGGTTTGTTGTGTTGAATGTTGTTACCGAAATTATATGTCTGGATTATTTTTGAGTTCGGAAGGAAGTGATGAAATCTGTATTTTACAAAATGAAGTAAATTAGATTTGACATATTTTGGAAAAGGTCCCAAGGTTTTTGAAATGGATATTTTGTTTGTAACAATTTTTTGAAGTTGGTTTGAAATGATTTGGAGATATATTTGAAAATTTGCAGAAGTTTTGGGAAAAAAAAACCCAGCCCACGAACCGGCCCAGCAGCCCAGCCCAGCGCCACAGTGACGTCACCAATGGCCGGGTCTGGCCACGGCTCCCGCGGCGGCGACGACAACGGCGGTGGCGCGGCGCCGTGTCCTGGGACGCGCGCGGGGCATCGCGTGTGCGCGCGGTCGCGGGGCGCCTGTAGGTGGCGGCGCCGCTGGTATTTGGTCGCCGGAGCAGCCGCGGCGGCCCTCGAATGCCGCGGAGGGCAGGCGCGGCGGCGGCGTCGATTCCAGCCAGGGCGAAGCGAACCGGCACGCGTTCGTCGGGTAGGAGGTGAAGGCGGCGACGCCGAAGCCCGTGGCGTCCGTCGATTTGGAGGAGGAGCAGTGCAGCGGCAGGGCGGGGCGGCGGCGCCGGCGGCAACCTCGGGCTATCGCGCCTGAGAGGAGGAGGAAGGAGGGGGATCTGTGATGTTTTACAAAAAAGTGACCGGGTTTCACGTAATTGCAAGTAGGTCCTTTCGTTCGTAACGCTGTGGACCGTGGAGCAATTTCTCGGACGCGAGGTTTTTTTTTGCAAAGTGGCGCGGTTGGGTTCGTGCGGGACGTCGGATCGAGATTTGACGGCGTGGATCGTGCTACTGTTCAACACTGTAGCAGGAGCATTTTTAAATTTTATGTTCGTAATTAAAATGTCTTCAGCTAAATTATTTCTGAATTGTAAACAAATTGGGAAGATGTAATAAGTCTGTATTCTGGTTTCAAAATTTAGTTGAACTCCATAATGGAAATGGATCACATTAGGTGGCCATTTATTAAATTCGATCCATAATTCGAGGGAATTAATTTGGATTTTTTTGGGAAAATTGGCCGAATTGGAATGTTGGAATATGTGCATCATGACGTAAGTAGTGTAAGTTTTTTTTAAAATTTTTGAAATCTCAATGGAGATCGTATGCTGTAGGTAGTGTTTATTTTTTTGTCTGTGTAGTTTTTTTTACATATTTGTGTGTACCGTGGTGTAAATAGTTAAATTGTGGAAAAGTGCATGTTTAAAAGTTTTTTAGTTTCTAATATGTTCAATTTGAAGGGAAGGTTGCATTATTAAGCTATTTGGATGCAAAAATTGGGGAATTTGGAAGTTTATTCGCATTTATTGAATTTTAATTTAGAAGCAAGGTACAATTAGAGCAAATGAATTTGCAAGTATTTTATTGGGTTTGTTGTGTTGAATGTTGTTACCGAAATTATATGTCTGGATTATTTTTGAGTTCGGAAGGAAGTGATGAAATCTGTATTTTACAAAATGAAGTAAATTAGATTTGACATATTTTGGAAAAGGTCCCAAGGTTTTTGAAATGGATATTTTGTTTGTAACAATTTTTTTGAAGTTGGTTTGAAATGATTTGGAGATATATTTGAAAATTTGCAGAAGTTTTGGGAAAAAAAAAACCCAGCCCACGAACCGGCCCAGCAGCCCAGCCCAGCGCCACAGTGACGTCACCAATGGCCGGGTCTGGCCACGGCTCCCGCGGCGGCGACGACAACGGCGGTGGCGCGGCGCCGTGTCCTGGGACGCGCGCGGGGCATCGCGTGTGCGCGCGGTCGCGGGGCGCCTGTAGGTGGCGGCGCCGCTGGTATTTGGTCGCCGGAGCAGCCGCGGAGGGCAGGCGCGGCGGCGGCGTCGATTCCAGCCAGGGCGAAGCGAACCGGCACGCGTTCGTCGGGTAGGAGGTGAAGGCGGCGACGCCGAAGCCCGTGGCGTCCGTCGATTTGGAGGAGGAGCAGTGCAGCGGCAGGGCGGGGCGGCGGCGCCGGCGGCAACCTCGGCTATCGCGCCTGAGAGGAGGAGGAAGGAGGGGATCTGTGATGTTTTACAAAAAAGTGACCGGGGTTTCACGTAATTGCAAGTAGGTCCTTTCGTTCGTAACGCTGTGGACCGTGGATCAATTTCTCGGCCGCGAGGTTTTTTTTGCAAAGTGGCGCGGTTGGGTTCGTGCGGGACGTCGGATCGAGATTTGACGGCGTGGATCGTGCTATTGTTCAACACTGTAGCAGACTGTAGCTGCTACAGTGTCTACAGTGACTCGGGGGCTGAGAGGGCTGCGATCTTTGCAACTTTTATATAGTGAGTAATACGGCATATTATTTGGGCAATGCAGCATTTGTGATACTTGGAAAGTTAATTTGAATCTACCGGGAACTCATGAGCGGCATATGCCTACATTAAGAAAAAAATGTTGCTCTAACTTCAACCATACATGCATCTGTCCTAACCCAAAAGGTGGATATTCACCCTAGGACAGTCTCTGCGTAAGTTTTGAGTTTGCTTATACTTGGGGAGGGTGCCAGGGTCAACTAACCCACAAGACCTTTTCATTTCTTCTAGTTGGCTGTTCCTCTCTTCCTCCTCCCACCCACACATGAGAGAAAACAAACTAAAGTGAGCTAACTAACCGGGCTACCTGCCAAACTTTTGTTGGTTTGTATTTCTCCAAAAAAAATCCAACTTTCGTTTCAAGCAACAGCTCTGGTCAAACTCCCACAACAAATCTCCAGTTACCTTACATATCACCATTTGCTGCCAACACATCTCCCTACACACTTGGATTTGATCAGTTTTTACATGTAACGTGTCAGCAAAAATCAATTTGCAGTACTCCCTCTTTCAAATTTTTAAGTCTAGTATTTGGTTTGTTTAAACCAACCTTGTTTAAGTTTAACCAAATTTATAAACAAGATCAAAATTTCAGTACCACATAAATACACCACAAAAACCTATTTTATGATGCATCTACTATATTATTGGGTATTGTAGATATTGTTTCCCCTTATAAATTTAGCCAAACTCACTAAACAAGTTCTAAGTAAGACAAGACTAATATGGCTCATATTTTGGAAAGGAGGGGTACGTAACTTACGGAAATTATACAGCTCAACGACAAACTGTTTTGATAATTTTGAAAAGAGTTGCGTTTAATGATATTTTCTGTAAATAAATTTATCCTTTATTTCTCATCAAGTTACTGAAAGAAAAATTATAAAGACCTCGTATAAGTAGTTATGTTTGTAACCCATATGTTGCTACGTACAAGGTGTATATCTACTATATTGTGCACGGAGTGAATAGCATAAAACAACAACATTATTTGAAATTTACCAAATGCCACCACTTTCGTTCTTGGGACGGAAATCTATCGGATTTTTCTAACATTTTTTTTGCAAAAAACACTGAATCTTTGATTAAACACGAATTGACGTGAAAACTGACAGTGACATGGCACATGGGAGACGACCGTTAACTGCCTTGTCATAACATAACTGTTTGGCCAGTCGTCTCTCTCCCACGCCTCAGTCTTTCGCTCACGGTCGTTGCCCTGCTTCACCAACATGCCTAGATGGAACAAGGACGAGACGTTTGACAAGTTGTAACTAGGCAATGTGATTTTTTCCTTCCCCTAAATGCCTTGTTAGGGTTCCCGATTTAGGATTTTGTTTTTTTCTTCGAACTCTTGATTTTCTTGTTTTTCGGATGGTTTTAGTTCCCTGACGCCGACTACACACCTGATTTCATCATTGACTCTGGATTATGCGCATTGTTGCTGATGCGAGTCGTTTGTCGCCGCCACAACACCTAGTCAGACAGACGAATGTAAGTGCTTTGTCCATATTCTTGTATTTGTTTAGAGCAGCAAATATTATATTGATTTGTGTAGTGGAAAAATTCATTTGTGTTTGCTACTTAATGATTAGTGCAGTGCATTTACTATATTTGAGATAATTTTATCTTCTGCCATATTTTAGTGTAACAAGAAGTATGAAATGGTAAAAAAAATCATATAAGTAGTGCTTGTTATATTTCAGTATTCAAATAAATATTCATGTGGTAAAATAAACATGAGTTGATTAATTTTGTTATATTTCAGTGTCAAAAGCAATATGCAGTGCTAAAAGAAATAAGATAACACTATTTTCCCTAATTTTACCGCACTTTGTGGACCCCATACAAAGTGATAAACTGTGGCTATATTCGCCGGTTGATCCCGAGTGGCATTAAGCACTGCAAAAGGCACCTGCTCAGTTGTGGGCCATGTATGAGGACAGCAACAGTGGCAGAATTGAAGAGTGTCATCATAATGTTGAGTTGGTCCACAATATAGCTAAAGAGAAGAAAACATTAAAGAAGAGATACACAAGTTTGTTAGCTGATGTAGAGACGTGGATGGATGCCAGTGAGAAATATATGGTGGAGAATAATACGCATAAGATGAAAGAGGGCAGTGATGAAACAAAACTGGATGAGATGGAGCAGCAGAGGAACAAGATCAAGAATGAGTTGGAGGTGGTGAAGCAGGTGCAAAAATATGATACGGAGATGATGAAGATACGGCAGAAGAAATGGATGAGGAAAGGGAAGTACTCAAGGAAGACTGGAAGAGAACAAGTTGGAGTACATGGTGTTTGACATGCCCAAAGTCAATAATGTGAACAATGACAAGATTAAGATGACAAAACTAATTTGTGATGAATTATAATAATTTGGACGACATTTTATTTTCAGACTTCTTGCAAATTAGTTATTGTTGAGCTATGTAATATTCTGGTAGTTGAACTATGTGGCATGTGATGTTAGGATCTATGAATATTATGGAAGTTGAAGTATGTGGCTTTTGATGGTATTTGTGACCAATGTTGTCAACAAATTTGTTATATGTGACCTATATTTTTGAGCAATTGGCCTAACTGATGCAAACTGTTGACAATTCTTTGAAGTTTCAGAAATATTTAGCAGATTGTGCAAGCTGCTGGAATATCTACTAAAATCCAGCAAAATAAACTAATTTTCAGTAAATTACTATAATAGGTTGTAAATGCTACTAAATGATCTATAATTCATGAAAAATTGAAAAAAGTATGCCTACATTTTGTTTTTTGAAAAATTCATGTGCAGAATCCTCTGGATGTTGCTCTGACTTCACGATTGTAGACACAACATGATTGCAAGAAACACCAGTCAAATCCACTTTTTACAGCCACAAGTAATTACAATCAGGTTCACAACATCGATTTTTTTCTCCACTGCTGACTTGCCACAACCCAAGATCATAATTCTTAGTGCAATCCCTAGAGTACTTCTTTGCCTCGACTAATTTGTCAGAGTAATAAGGTGTAATCTCCCCCCTTGTATATCTGTCTGGATCCTTATTCCATCTTATTTAACCATCAATTTTATCCTTATCCCACCAGTCATATATTGTGTTAATGATCTTGTTTAACATCTAATACCATCTTTTTAAACTTCACTAAGATTGTTTACAATAAGATCTTTTTGCAGTTATAATCAAATGCATGACTAATCCAAGTCAACAGGAATCCGAGAAACCCAATTGTAAGCTTCCTCACAATCATTTTTCAAAGCTTCCATTGCAACATCAAAGCCATTCTTTGTCTAGGAATTACTAGCTGCATCCATGTACTTGTTTAGCTCTGGCCCTCTTAAACTAGTTGTCCG
Organism: Poa pratensis; assembly: GCA_947311845.1. NCBI lineage: Eukaryota > Viridiplantae > Streptophyta > Magnoliopsida > Poales > Poaceae > Poa > Poa pratensis. The sequence continues at coordinate 13,924,139 of CAMZMU010000113.1, forward strand.
GAAGTTAGCATAGATATGCCTAAAACAAAATCTTTGGGGGTAATTGGAAAACACTTGAGAGGCTGCTTTAAGCATACCCTGTTCCACATTTTTTATTTGTCTTAGGAAGTCGTGATGTAATGCAGTAGGCAAGAAAAAAAAGCGAGCCATAATTTACTAACTTTATTCTGATCATTTCAACCTTTCATGTCATTTCAAAATGCAATATTTAAGCTGGTGAGAAATCTCATTTGTCAACAATCCTAAATGCAAAGGGAAATATATTGTTGTTCCCATCTCTCCCAATGGCAGCAAGTATTCGTTGTCCAGTAACGAGCTTGATGAAACAACCATCTACCCCTGCCAAAATAATAACAAATAGCTAAAATTCAATAATATTCGGTTACTGCACTAAAATACATTAATACACAGATAAATGTCCCAAAATACATCATTATTCAGATAAATGTCCTAAAGTACATCAATATTCATATAATTGTCCTAAAATATATTAATCTTCATATATATCCTAAATATAATAAATATATGGATAATTTCCTAAATCCATCAATAATCAAGTATTTGTACTAATTATGTTAAAAAGTTCAGGTAAAAGTACTAAATTGCAATTAAATATAGTAAATTGTTCTAAAATGATCTTTAACAAAAGGGAGAGACCGCGTCTCGTGGGTCGCTCATGCGACTCACGAGGCGATTCTCAAACCCTAGCGAACCCCCTTCCCCGCTGCCTCCACCCTTGCCGCCGCCTGTGGGATGCGGCTGCCTCTCAGCCCCTCCTGCTTCAACCCTACCTGACTACCCAACGGTGTTCTTCTCCAAGGCAGTTGGCAGCAGGGGTCGCGCGACCACATGGGAGCCCTCCTTTCGCTAGCGAGGGTGCTGGGTTGAGGTGCTCCGGCGGTGTCCCTGTGCTACCCTTCTGGCGGCGCTTGCGGGCGGTTCGAGTGCGGGCAGATCTGGCCATGGGCCCCCACGTGCCGGCATGGATGTTGGTTCGTGGTGCTGTCTGGCGATGCCTGCGGCCGGTACCGCTTCCAGTGCTCATATTTCATGTGTTGTGATGGGGCCAGTGTTGTTGCTTGGGGGAAGTTCTGCGAAGTGGGAGTGGAGTTGTGCTTGGTGCGGTGGCCGGTCTCGCGCGAGCTGCTCGTCTTTCTTCCATGACGGGCGAGTAGGTTCTCTCGGACGCTGGAGCGGCGACTCTAGATGGCGAGCGCTCGGGTGGCTCACCAGAAGCTCCGTGGCACCGCCGTTGGTCTCGTTCTTTGGCTCTCTAGGTGGCAAGAACGTTGGCGTTAGGAGTCATTGGTGTGGTCTGGCGAGGGCGCCGTTCCGCGCCTAGTTTTAGATCTGGAGGCTTTGTTGCAGGCATGGTGTCCCCTGCCGTTCGCAGTGGGGCTTGGAGCCGGTGTCCCTCGACATTGGGTAGCTAGGGTTGGGCAGAGCGAAAGCTCAAGTCATTGGTTGACGCCGGTATCGGCGATGCCCGTGGGCGCCATTTTCCCTCTTGGGGGCGCGACGCTATGAGTCCATCTCACCTCCCTCATGTATGCTCCGGGTGAAAACCCTGGTCTATCAGACCACACGGCGGCAGCGCTACTGCGTCATGACCTCCTTGGAGGCACCGTCTTGGAGCAGGGGTTCTCCTTGCTTCGTCTTGGTTGTTTGAGTACAAAGTTGATGCCTTTTTGCAGCCGGTGATATGAAGTGATGTTGTCTTGTTCAAGTGTGTAACACCCGGCCCACCCTCGGGCCGGGCCTGTCATCCCTGGCAGCTCTCTAGGATCTCTAGACTGGCCCCACAGAACAACACTAGTCTTTTCTACGCACTTTGTCCTCACTCGTGCGCACCTGGGAACCAGTTCCCGGTCGGTCACCCATCCTGAAATCGCTCCGGGCCAAGCACGCTTAATCAACACTGGTCTTTTCTGCGCACTTTGTCCTCACTCGTGCGCACCCGGGAACCAGTTCCCGGTCGGTCACCCATCATGAAATCGCTCCGGGTCAAGCACGCTTAACCTCAGAGTTCCTTCCAGATGAGCTTCCGGAAAAGAAGTTGCAACTTGTTGATATGAGTATCCTATCAATCCTATTAAGCACTAGGCCAGGATCTCACAAAGTGCTTTGGTGCAGGTTCGACCTTGAGGTGCCGTGGTCCTTGGTGCTTCTCGCCGAGCGACACGGTTGTCCTTTCCTGCCCCTCTTGGTGGCTGGCCGTTGTACGCAAGGGTATGGTGCTCGCCGTTGTCGGTGTTGCGATGGGCTAGGGTTCGTCCCCATGTGGTCATGTCTGACGACGTCGTCACCACCGATTTTGGACAGGGGTCCGACCGTGGCCTTGGTTGTCGACCTCTGCTCGGCGATGTGATGCTCGGTATCCTGTCCTTCATGCTCGACGTCTTCTGGAGGCTCTGGTCTTTCGTCTCCTACTGCTTTATTCTACGATGTCAGGCTCTGTGCCAGTTGACGTGGTTCCTTCGCTGGTGGTCTGATCCCGCCCCTCTTGGTGGCTAGTTGTTTAACGCAAGGGTTTGGTGCTCGACATAGTGTAGCCCCTTTTGTTTTAGCTTGACATTGTTCTGGTTTGTAAGAGGTTCTCCTTAACACCTTGTACCGTGTGGCCGACTGTTTTTTTTAAATTTAAAGTTGGGCTTTATAGCCTTTTTCTAAAAAAAAGCTCGAAAATACAATAATATTCATAGACTTGTACTAAATTCCATAATTAAAGAATCCTTTCTTTGAAGCATATAGACCCAAAGACAACCCATGAAATATTGGAATTGGACTAGGATGCTCCAATAGCTCTTTAGTTGTCAAGTGCACTTGCTTCTATAATTTGGGTCAATTACAAACTGCAGGTACTCTCTCAACCTGGTATATCGTGCCTTATGATCATCTATCACCACTTGATGTGCCTTCTTCTTGCCCTATAAGATTTGCTCATTGGCACTTCAACTCCATACTTGAGCTTAGCGTTTTCAATTAATGTGTGAACAAGTATTTGGATCAGTTCTCAATGTCTGCTCACATGAATTGGCCCCACTATCAGTTTTCACATCATTCGTGTTCAATCGACGTTTAATGTTTTTTTGCAAAAATAAAACTTAGAAAAATCAGTAAATTTTTGTCCCAAAAAACGTAAATTGGTGGCATTTGATAATTTTGGCCTGTAATTTGGTGGGTTTATGTTATTTACTCATTGTCCACACATATACAAGTTCATAGTGGCACGGCGAATACCCGATATAATAAATTGTAGTGGCGTATAAATTTGTGGAACCAATAAATCAAGCATGTTAGTAAATCATTTAGATGACCAATTATTATTGGATTGCAACAATCTTGATGTGTTTACAATGTACACACCTCTTAAAATGTACTAGGACGTGTACTATATTTTTTCTCGGAAAGAGGAAAACTCGGGCATCTGCATTGGTTGATACACACAACTACATATTGCAAATATTTATGCCGATGTCTTGCGGAATAAAAAAAATGGGATACAAAAGCTCAACAAAAGGAGCATTTTCGAAAGAAACATAGAGCAAATATAACACACAAGCAGGAGCACGCTCGTACCCTCACGGAACATGAAGACACAGAATTAACGCCAATGAACACGACTGGAAGTGCTATCCTAGCCGCTAACTCAAAATCATTCGATCCAATTCTCGAAAAAGAAGTCCTTCGATCCATCATAGATAAGTGAGGGGCCGATCACATGACACTGAAACGGTTAATTTGGGCTCGATCGGAGAAGTACGTACGTAAGCCAATCAATAGAACTGGACTTTGGACGTGTAGCTGTATCCGCCCTTCCAGCCAGCCGTGATAACGTTGGTGGCTATGAGCGTCTTGCCGGACTCGCTGGTGAAGCGGAGGGATAATGGCCCCTTGAGCGGGTTGCCGGAGTCACGCCGCCAGACGGCGCCGATGGAGCGGTACATGGGCTCCCAGATCTTGGTGGGGACGCCGTTCTTGGAGCGCATGATGTCCATCTTCACCACGGTGCCGTCCCGGTTGACGTTCGTCACCATCACCGGGAGGTAGTATGGGTTGGCACCCTTGAGGATGTAGAAGGTGATCTTCAAGCCCGGCCAGTTGCAGGGCACCCTCCTGAACTGGATGCTGATCTTGCCCGCCTTGCGGAGCTGGGCGCTCCGGCCTGGCTTAGCCATGGAGCCGAACGACGTGCCGCTCATGTCAAAGTAGTACTTGGCCATGGGGCCGTCGTTTAGGGGCGCCCGCCAGCGGTATATGACACAGCGCTGGCGGGCAAGCGTCCGCCAGCGGTAAGCCACCACGGCCGCCAGCGGTACATTTTTTGGGAAATATTTTTTTCTAGAAAATCGTATTCCAGTAATATATCCAGTATAAATATAGTAAATTCAAGTACAGGCGCCAAATAAACAACATAAATATAGACGACCACATACAAATGATCAAAGTGTCATACACAGATTCATTAGTTCATCACACATGCATTACAAATCTAAAACAACATGAAATTAAGCTAAACTTCGATAAGCTAAACAACATGCGTTAGTTCATCACTTAAGCTAACTTGAAATTAACCTAAAACTACTCAAGGTCCCTAGCATGAACTTAAGTCGGACGATGAGTCCGAGCTATCATCCTAGAAGCTCGAATCCGAATCGTCGCCGGTCTTCTGGCACGGCAGCGCTGCACTGGAGGGTCCAGCGACGTCAGAGCTCGCCTGCCTCTTCTTGTTCCTCGAGGCGTAGAAGTCCAGCTCCGCCTGCACCAGATCGGGGCGTGCGCGGCGCAGCGCGTCCATCCGCCACTCGTCGATGTCGGCAGCGCGGCGAGCTATCCCCTGGCTCCGGTTACGCCGCGCCACGTCTACGTCGACGATCTCCATCGGCGGCGCGAGGAACTCAGCCTCCTCCCGGTCCTTAACGTCGGGGAAGTTGAGCTCAGAACGCGGCCGTCCAAACCTCCAGGCTGCCGCGTTGAACGCGCGCGCGGCGAGCTCCGCAGTGTCGAAGGTCCCCATATACCAACGCTGGCCGTTCACGGTGATCTCCGCGGACCACCGGCCAGATGGGCGGTGACGGACGCCAATGAACCCGGTCATGGAGCGGCGGCGCGGCGGCATGCTCTGTGGCAAATAAAAATGCATGTTACACAACAAATTTGAGTATAGAAAGATGTAAAGTATAGAAATTGTTCCTGAATTTGGTGCAAAAAGATGTGAATTAGAAGTAGATGAAACGAAACAAGTTCAAATGAAGCAAGAGTTATAAGAAAGACCAAAGCAAACGGAAATGATTTGGATTTGTGCCTCATATTTAGGTCGGACACACACAAGCAACCCTCAAATCTCCGTTGAGCCAAGTAGGATGCACACAGCTTATACTTGTGCATATCACAAGTCTCAACGGAGCTTGAGGGTATCATGTAGTGGGTCACAACATTTTAATCATCGGCATTCTAAAAACGAACACATATTAAGGAGATGGTGCCTCATACTTAGAAGTGACGCACACAGGCTTCAGAGACGGAGCCAGTGAGCCAAGTAGGATGCACGAGATGTGTCTACTCGTGCATATCACAAGGCTCACTAGCCCCGCCCCTGGATCACGTTATGTCACAACATTTTTAATCATCGGCATTCTAGATAATACATAACTATAAACAATAATATGGTGCCTCATACTTAGAAGTGACACACAGGCTTCAGGGATGGAGCCAGCGAGCCAAGTAGGATGCACGAGATGTGTGTACTCGTGCATATCACAAGACTCGCTAGCCCCACCCCTGGATCACACAGTGTCACAACAGTTTAATCATCGGCATATCAAAAGACGGTAACATAAAGTCATATTTCAAATTCATAGAAAATATGTCATATTTTTAGCCAAAGTCATGCCAAAATTCACGAGAAATTTCGGCATGACTTTGGCTAAAAATAAGACATATGAGTACCCGAATTTGCCGGAATGGAAGTTAATCAACATTCCAGCAATCTCAAGGGTCTCTAGGGTACCTGCACACATTTCATATCACAAATTCATCACAACCACCACCATAAATTCATCGACAAATTGTACAACTATAAATAGTACAGAGAGCATCGACAGAGCTAAGAAAATTACTAACACACTAACCTAATATAAATTTCTTACACACTAAAATTGCTACACAATTCTATCCTACAATTTCTAACACACTAACCTAATATAAATTTCTTACACACTAAAATTGCTACACAGTTCTATCCTACAATTTCTAACACACTAACCTAATATAAATTTCTTACACACTAAAATTGCTACACAATTCTATACGAAATTTCTTGCTACACTAAAATTGAGAAATTAAGAAAGAAATTGGGAGGGGAGGCGACGATGGCAGCACCTCGGACGCGGGGGAGGGGCGGCGTCGGGGCTCCGTGCGAGGGTTACCATGTCGGGGGCGGCGTGGGGGCGGCATCGACGGCGGCAGCACCTAGGGCGCGGGGGAGGGGCGGCGTCGCGGCGGACGGTGTGGCTGCTGCGTCGGAGGCAGCGTGGGGGCGGACGACGTGGCGGCTGCGTCGGGGGAGGCATCCACGCGGCGGCACCTCGGGCGCGGGGGAGGGGCAGCGTCGGGGCGGACAGCGTGGGGGCGGCGTCGACGGTGGCAGCACCTCGGCGTGAGGGCGGCGTGGGGGGCGGTGTCGATGACGGCTGGCCGGGCGGGGGCGGGAGCGTGTGCGCGCGTGGGAGAAAGAGGGCGGTGGGGGCGGCGGCGGGTGGGTGGCCGGGTGGGAGAGAGGCCAGGCGCGAGCGAGTGGATAAGGGCGGCCGCGTGCGGGTGAGGATAAGGTGTGGCGGGCCCGCGTGCGAGGGTTACCGCTGGCGGACAGCGTGTGCCGTCCGCCAGCGGTAAGGTCTAGTTTTTTGTTATGTTTTCCTTATATAAGGCCAGGGCAGGGAGAGCTGAGCCTGCCCCCTACTCGATCCGCGCCGCCGCCGCCCTTGTCCGCGCCGCTCGACGCCCTCCTCTGCGCCCGGCGCCGCCCCAGCGCCCGTCGTGTCCTCCGCCGGCGCCGCACTATCCTCCACACCGCCGTGGACCTCCCCTCCGTCCCCATGCCAAGGTGCTGCCCTCTGATGACCCACAAGTATAGGGGATCGCAACAGTCTTCGAGGGAAGTAAAACCCAATTTATTGATTTGACACAAGGGGAGCCAAAGAATACTTGAGAGCCTTAACAGCGGAGTTGTCAATTCAGCTGCACCTGTGAATAGTCTTGCTCGACACAGATTATCAGTAGCAACAGTTTTATAGCAGTAGTAGCGGTGAAATAATAGCAGTAAATAGAGACAGCAGTAGTGATTGCAGTAAACAGTAGGATTAAAACACTGTAGGCATAGGGATGGATGAACGGGCGCTGCATGGATAAGATAGCTCATATAATAATCAAGACATAGGCATTGCAGATAATAATGATAAAGCATCCAAGTACTAAGTAAACATAGGCATGTGTTCCGTATATAGTCGTACGTGCTCGCAATGAGAAACTTGTACAACATCTTCTGTCCTACCAGCCGGTGGCAGCCGGCCTCAAGGGAATCTACTGGTAATTAAGGTACTCCTTTTAATAAAGTACCGGAGCAAAGCATTAACACGCCGTGAACACATGTGATCCTCACATCGCAGCCATTCCCCTCGGCTGTCCCAATTATTGTCACTTTGGGACCTCGGGTTCCGGACAACAATATGTGTATACAACTTGCAGGTATGATCAATAAACAGTGCATATCATTATGAAACAATAACATGTTCAGATCTGAAATCATGGCACTCGGGCCCTAGTGACAAGCATTAAGCTCAACAAGTTGCAACAACATCAATAAGTACTAACAACGGATACTAGGCACCATGCCCTAATGATCTTATAACTTATTACATGAACAATCTCATCCAATCCCTACCATCCCCCTCAGCCTACAGCAGGGAATTACTCACACATGGATGGGGGAAACATGGATGGTCGATGGAGAAGCGTCGGTGATGATGATGGCGATGATCTCCTCCAATTCCCCGTCCCGGCGGAGTGCCAGAACGGAGTTTCTGGTCCCCGAAATAGGTTTCGCGATGGCGGCGGCGTACGGTGATGTTTCTGGATGAAGTGGACGACCCCCTCGCGTTTTAGGTCAGAGAGGGTTAAGTAGTCGAAAGGGGGACTCGGGGAGGTGTCCGAGTCGCCCTCCTTAGTGGCTGGCGCGGTGGGCCCCTTGGCCGCGCCGCCCTGTGGTTTGGGCCACTCGTGGCCCATCTCTGACTCCCCTTCTGGCTCCGTGAGTCTTCTGGTAAAATAGGAGGTTTGCGATCTTTTCTGGTGTTTTTCCCGAAAGTTGACTTTCTGCACAAAAACAAGACACCAGGGCAATTCTGCTGAAAACAGCGTTAGTCCGCATTAGTTGTATTCAAAACACACAAGTTAGAGGTAAAACAATAGCAAAAGTGTTCGGGAAAGTAGATACGTTTTGGACGTATCAACTCCCCCCAAGCTTAGCTTATTGCTTGTCCTCAAGCAATTCAGTTAACAACTGAGTGCGATAAAAGACTTTCACGAACACATTTGCTTCATATGATGCATATATTCTCACTATATGAACAAATGCTTAGGCAATTCAAGATGAGGCAAATGCAAATAATGTCACTCAATAGGCATGTAAACTATGAAAAGATACCAACATACTAATAGCGACAAACATGAAACATATTAATTCACAAGATTGTAATGCTCATAATAGGATATGATAAGATGGTATCTCGCTTGCCCGTTTTTGTACAGCAAAACATAAATGCCCAGGCACCTCTGAAGTTCATGGGAAGACTAGAATCAAAGATATCAAAGATAAAAGCATCAAAGTTATATCACAGTTAACCACATTCTGGGACAAACACATTACACTAAGAACGACAACTATGCTCTCGAGAAAGTGCTCAAAGAAAGGATGGTGACTCAACATGAAAGTAAAAGATTGGCCCTTCGCAGAGGGAAGCAGGGATTATCATGTGCTAGAGCTTTTTATTTTTAAAACAGAAGCAAAATTGTTTTGGGAAGTGTTTGTTGTTGTCAACGAATGGTAGTGGGTACTCTAACCCCCTTGTCAACCAGACTTTCAAGAGCGGCTCCCATGAAGGATGTTATTTCTACCAGCAAGGTAGATCATCCCTCTTCTCTTTTGTTTACACATGTATTTTAGTTTCATTATGGGTGACACTCCCCCCAACCTTTGCTTGCACAAGCCATGGCTAACCGAATCCTCGGGTGCCTTCCAACATTCACATACCATGGAGGAGTGTCTATTTGCAAATTAAGTTGCTTACTGATAAATCAGGGCAAAACATGTGAAGAGAATTATTGATGAAAGTTATAATTAATTGGGACTGGGCACCCCGTTGCCAGCTCTTTTTGCAAAATTATTGGATAAGCGGATGTATATGCCACTAGTCCATTGGTGAAAGTCTGAATGACAAGATTGAAAGATAAAACACCACATACTTCCTCATGAGCTATAAAACATTGACACAAATTGAGAAGTACTTTGAAGGTTTTAAAGGTAGCACATGAAAATTTACTTGAATGGTTCGAAATGCCATGCATAGGTATTTATGGTGGACACTTTGGAATAACTTGGTTTTCATGGTTTTGGAAGCACGAGCAGCATTCCCGCTCAGTACAAGTGAAGGCTAGCAATAGACTGGGAAGCGACAATCAAGAGAGCAATAACCGTCATAATCATGCTTGCGACAAAATGAAATTAATTGAGGCATAAAAGTGATACAAGAACTCTGAGTCAAAATAAATCATCAAGGCTTAATTGACTTTTGTTTTTCAGTCATATGCATGCATGAGCATGTGCCAAGTCAATTCGAATGAATTATTCAGAGGAGGATACCACAATGTCATACCCTCTATGAATAGAACAATGCAAGCAAACATCAACATAACATGCTACCACTATTAATAAATTGGGACCGATCATGAGAGAACAAGAACTACTAAGCATCCACTAAATGACATATACCTCACATGAACCAACTAAGCATGCTCACATAGATGAGTATATGTACAAAAATGAAAACAAATAGAGTTCATACCAGCCTCTCACCCCAACTCGAGTTGTTGTAGATCATCCTTATTGCTTTTTCACTTGTGTTGCTTCGAATGATAAGAATGAAAACCAAGCTCCTTCGGAGTCACGGATGGCTGTCCAACTCTGAAAACACTATACAAAACCAAAAAGAAACAACAAATATTTTTGGGTTTTCGAGTTTTTGAAACAAGAGCAAAAAGAAACAAACAATAAAGCAAAATATTTTTAGATTTTTGAATAACAAACCGAATTTTAAAACTAAGCAAACTAATACTGAAACTTAAAGAAACAAATGAAGAGAAACAACAGAAATATTTTTGGTCTTTTTGTGTTTTGGAATGCAGCAATAAAAGGTAAACAATTAAAAAGAAAGAAAGAAAGAAAACTGCAACATGGATATACAAAGTATCGACAAGATATGATATGTAAATGAGTGAGATGTCGATATACCTCCCCCCAAGCTTAGGCTTTTGGCCTAAGTGGAGGCTAATAATAACGCGGGTAGGAACTCCAAGCCGGCGGGTCATACTGGGCGTGCTCAACATCCGGCTCCGCTGAGGAAGATGAGGCAGAGGGTCCAGCATCCCCAGGATAGGGGCGCGAATAGCCCCCAGTCCCGGAAAACTGAGTGGAGTCCTCGTCCGCCCATTCTCCATCATCCTCTGTGTGCAGGGCATGTTCCCTCAAGTATGCATCGAATTCATCCTCGGTGACTGACCAAACATTCCTGCAACCAAGATCAAACAAACGTGGTGCAGGCAAAGCGACTATTCGCTCAGATTTAACCATTTTCCACCTCACCTTCTTGGCAAAAGGCACCTCATAAGATAGATTATTCAAAGTAGACCAACTAGTAACAAAGCCATGCCTCCCCATGGAAGCAAAATCGAGCCTCTCTAAAGAAAGCTGCAAATCATTAGGGAGAGCTACTACACCATGCATAGCTAATAAACGAGAAGCAATGAGTCCTCCACAAAATCCACCTTTCTCGCGATTGGCAGCAATGCGAAAAGCTATCAAGGCACCCAAATTATAACTCTTATCATGTTGCAAGGCTGCTGCTAGGAAAGCTAAATCAGGAATGGATAATTTATTTGCAGTCTTCCTAGCAAGTACACACCTCGTGATGAAGTAAGCAAAATATCGAATGCATGGAAATTGAATACTTCGAATTTTACCACTTTCATCTGAGTAGGTTCTTCCTTGACATATTACCTCGTATAGGTCCGTCAGATGCTTGGGTTGCCCATGTATCTTCCCTCGTGATCCCCATTGCGGCACCCTAATTGAGACACAGTTAGCTTTGCATATTGGTAGGGTTCTCCCTCTACAAAATCACTCAATCCTGTATTAGAGACAAGAGTACGAAAATCGCGCAAGATCCCCGAACTTCTCATGAATTCCAAGCATGGATAGCAGGATGGAAACACTCCTTCTTCACGATGGATCCCCATGACCTCAGGAACCACCAATTCATATTGATTTAGTTGGTGTTCATTTCCCTCCATCCTCTGAAATTTTTGACACATATCATAAAAATTATCTTTGAAGCATACAAATGAGGGGAACTACTATATGGACTTGCTAGAGGACTAAACATGCATCAAAACTGATTATATCAACATAGAACAAGCATGCATACTCACTTAACAAGTCACCTACAGCAGCAAAATACTCAAGGTATACTCTACTAAACAAAATTCTACTTGGATACATGGAGGAGTCACATACCTGAGAGCAATTGCCCCAAATCTCAGCAGCTGAGATGGGCTGAACAAAGAGATCAAAATCGCGAGGAAGAACAGCAAAAACTCGGTGTGAGAGAGAAAAACGAGCTGAGTGATGCAAGAGGAAGAAGTGGTAGGTGGGGGAACTGTTGGAGGGCCAAGGGTGCCCCACCTCAGTGGCTGGCGCGGCCAAGGAGGCAGCCGCGCCACCATGTGGTTTGACCCCATGGTGGGTCCCCTTGGTCAGCACCAGGCACTCCCACGATGCTCTTTGAAAAATAGGACCAATGGTATAATTTTTACAGAGTTTTGAAAACTTTCAATTTACACGAAATCTGGATATTTAAATTAATAAAACTTGGGCAGAAAAATTATTTTTAAAATTCAAAACAACTAAACTTTTGCAACCTAATTATCACTACAGGAGGTAAAACAAAGTTGAAGAAAGAAATGCTGTTTAGCTCTTTCATGTATGCAAATACATTTGATAACAAGGTTGATCAAGTCTTGGCACCAAATAAATTTACATGACACAAATGATTTAAACATCATGAAACACTCATGTTACCTTGTATTGTATTGATATGGATCCAATCATAATGTTTTGATATCCTTCTTGATGATCATATATAGGGCAATCAATACTTCCCACTTTGATAGTTTTAAAATTGGAGATGGTATTGACTCCATAAATCTTGTCAACTTTCTTGGGGAAATAAACAGTATGTTCTTTATCATTAACATTGAAAGTTACTTTTCCTTTATTGCAATCAATAACAGCACCTGCAGTATTTAGAAAAGGTCTTCCAAGAATAATAGACATATTATCATCTTCAGGCATTTCAAGAACAACAAAATCAGTCAAAATTAAACAATTGTTAGCCACTTGAACAGGGACATCCTCACAAATGCCAACAGGAACAGCAGTAGATTTATCAGCCATTTGCAAAGATATATCAGTAGGTATCAATTTATCAAGATAGAGTCTCTTATAGAGAGAAAAAGGCATAACACTAACTCCTGCTCCCAAATCACATAAAGCAGTTCTAACATAATTATTCTTGATGGAGCAAGGGATGGTTGGTATACCTGGATCTCCAAGCTTCTTAGGAACCTTGCCATTGAAAGAATAATTAGCAAGCATAGTAGAAATTTCCTCATTAGGAATTTTCCTCTTGTTAGAAACAATATCTTTCATATACTTTGAGTAAGGAGGCAATTTAATAGCATCAGTCAAAGGAATTTGCAAGAACAAGGGTTTCATCCATTCACAAAATTTATTATAATGTTCTTCTTCCTTTGATTTTAGTTTCTTAGTTGGAAAAGGCATTTGCTTTTGAACCCAAGGTTCCCTTTCATTACCATGTTTCTTAGCAATGAAGTCTTCCTTAGTGTACTTTGTGTTTTTAGTATGCTTTTCAGGTTCCTTTTCACTAACTTCTTTATCAAGAGCATCATTTTTATCCTTATCACTATCAAGTTCATTACCACTTTCAGTTTCAGCATCAGAGATAGATATACTATTAGGATCATTAACAGTTTCAGAGGATTCTACAACATTTTTATGTTTCTTCTTCTTCTTTTTCTTAGAAGGAGAAACTGGATTTTCAGCTAGTTGAGAATCTTGTTCAATTCTTTTAGGGTGTCCCTCAGGATATAAAGGATCCTGAGTATGAGCTCCACTTCTAGTGCTAACATAGACAGGTTTTAATTTTTCTTTAGAAGCATTGGCTAACATGTCTTGTTGCACTTTAGTGAGTTGATCAATTTGAGTTTGAACCATATGGAAATGTTTAATAAGCATCTTAACATCATTGGAGGTTCTCTCCACAATATCATGCAACTTACTAATAGCTTGAGAGTTTTCATGCAAATGATTCTCTACTCTCATATTAAAATTATCTTGCTTAATAACATAATTATCAAATTCATCTAAGCATTGATCAGGTGGTTTAGAGTAGGGAATATCTCCTTCATCGAACCTGTGGAGAGAGTGAACCTCAATTATGGATGGATGAGGAATTGGCTTACACAAATCTTCAATAGGTGGAAGGTTCTTCACATCTTCAGATTTAATACCCTTCTCAATGAGAGTCTTCTTGGCCTCCCTCATTGTTTCATCATTCAATTCAATCATACCTCCCCTCTTCTTTGATATTGGTGTCGGTGTAGGTGTGGGGGTCGGCGCAGGTAGAGTCCAATCATCATAATTCTGGCTGATTTTAGCCAATAATTCTTCAGCTTCTTCAGGGGTTCTTTTCCTGAAAACACAACTAGCACAACTATCCAGATATGCTCTAGATTCAATAGTTAGTCCACTGTAAAATATATCAAGTAGATCATGCTTTTCCAAATCATGTCCAGGCCGAGCTCTGATAAGAGAGCAAAACCTTGTCCATGCCTCTGGAAGTTTCTCTTCATCTTCCTGGTCAAAGTTATAAATTCTCTGCAAAGCATCATGTTGAGCACTAGCAGGGAAATATTTCTGAAAGAAAACATTAAGCAAACCAGTAGGACTAGTAATAGAACCAGGAGACAAGTTGTTATACCAAGCTTTAGCATCATCTTTTAATGAGAAAGGAAAAATCTTAGCAACAAAATAGCTACGCTTCTTAATATCATCAGAAAATAAGCCACTCAAAGTAGAGAGCTCATTCATGTGCTCTACAGCACTTTCACTCTTAGTGCCACAAAAAGGAGTTTTCTCAACAATAGATATATGAGATAAATCAAGAGAAAAATCATAATCCTTATCTTTAATGTTTATAGGAGAAGTGGCAAACTTAGGATCAGGTGACAACTTGTATTTAACAGCATGTTGTGCAAGAAAATTTCTAATATTACTTGCACCAGTAGTAGCATTACATTTATCAATAAAATCATCATCAAGTTCCACATAAGTTTCATCAGGATCATCATCACAAGTATAATCCCTTAACTCAGGTGAATAAACAGGAGTAGTAGGACTTCCATTAGGTGTTCTAGTATTTTCAAGTTGTTTAGACTAGCAATAGCAGCATCTAAAAGTGGACCTAATGAAATACTCTCATCAATCACAGTAGAAGCATCATCAATATTATCAGAGGCAATTTCAGATTCAGCAGTAGTACCAACACGTGAAGATTGTGGTGGTGTAACAAGTTGACTCAATACAGATGGTGAGTCAAGAGCAGCAGAGGTACTAAGTGTCGTACCTTTTCTTGTAGTGGATGGCAATACACGGACCCTCTCATCACGAGCTTTACCCATGATGAATAAATTTCAGCGAGCAATATAGATCACAAGTGAACTCACAAATAAAGCTATGCTCCCCGGCAACGGCGCCAGAAAATAGTCTTGATGACCCACAAGTATAGGGGATCGCAACAGTCTTCGAGGGAAGTAAAACCCAATTTATTGATTCGACACAAGGGGAGCCAAAGAATACTTGAGAGCCTTAACAGCGGAGTTGTCAATTCAGCTGCACCTGTGAATAGTCTTGCTCGACACAGATTATCAGTAGCAACAGTTTTATAGCAGTAGTAGCGGTGAAATAATAGCAGCAGTAAATAGAGACAGCAGTAGTGATTGCAGTAAACAGTAGGATTAAAACACTGTAGGCATAGGGATGGATGAACGGGCGCTGCATGGATAAGATAGCTCATATAATAATCAAGACATAGGCATTGCAGATAATAATGATAAAGCATCCAAGTACTAAGTAAACATAGGCATGTGTTCCGTATATAGTCGTACGTGCTCGCAATGAGAAACTTGTACAACATCTTCTGTCCTACCAGCCGGTGGCAGCCGGGCCTCAAGGGAATCTACTGGTAATTAAGGTACTCCTTTTAATAAAGTACCGGAGCAAAGCATTAACACGCCGTGAACACATGTGATCCTCACATCGCAGCCATTCCCCTCGGCTGTCCCAATTATTGTCACTTTGGGACCTCGGGTTCCGGACAACAATATGTGTATACAACTTGCAGGTATGATCAATAAACAGTGCATATCATTATGAAACAATAACATGTTCAGATCTGAAATCATGGCACTCGGGCCCTAGTGACAAGCATTAAGCTCAACAAGTTGCAACAACATCAATAAGTACTAACAACGGATACTAGGCACCATGCCCTAATGATCTTATAACTTATTACATGAACAATCTCATCCAATCCCTACCATCCCCCTCAGCCTACAGCAGGGAATTACTCACACATGGATGGGGGAAACATGGATGGTCGATGGAGAAGCGTCGGTGATGATGATGGCGATGATCTCCTCCAATTCCCCGTCCCGGCGGAGTGCCAGAACGGAGTTTCTGGTCCCCGAAATAGGTTTCGCGATGGCGGCGGCGTACGGTGATGTTTCTGGATGAAGTGGACGACCCCCTCGCGTTTTAGGTCAGAGAGGGTTAAGTAGTCGAAAGGGGGACTCGGGGAGGTGCCGAGTCGCCCTCCTCAGTGGCTGGCGCGGTGGGCCCCTTGGCCGCGCCGCCCTGTGGTTTGGGCCACTCGTGGCCCATCTCTGACTCCCCTTCTGGCTCCGTGAGTCTTCTGGTAAAATAGGAGGTTTGCGATCTTTTCTGGTGTTTTTCCCGAAAGTTGACTTTCTGCACAAAAACAAGACACCAGGGCAATTCTGCTGAAAACAGCGTTAGTCCGCATTAGTTGTATTCAAAACACACAAGTTAGAGGTAAAACAATAGCAAAAGTGTTCGGGAAAGTAGATACGTTTTGGACGTATCACCCTCTCACTCCCCTACCTCCCCTACCTAGATTGCATGCACCTTAGGTGTTTGATCAAATTCCGCACTCATTTTTTTAGATCCCGGGGATCGACGTCGATGATGTCCCTGTTGGACAATAGGGGCAATGTCCGGGACTGGGCTCCGCCGGGCTGGCACTGGGAGGTGGTATCTTCCGGAACGCGTAGCTTGGTGAGGAATCCGGGTGACGTTGTCGACCCGGATCTTCTTTGGTGGAAGTCGCATGGGCCACAATGTTGATTTTCTGAAATTAATCCAAATTTGAACTACAAGTGTTTTATAGTTTGCTCTCCAATTTTCAAAATAATCATTTTAATTAAGGTACACAACCAGTGGTTATATCATAGAAACATCAATAGTTTTAGAGAATTTGACCTCTTTCGGTGAATAGTCCCGGTGGCGGCCGTTCTCGATCGACAGTTTTTCGTAAAAGAAACAAATAGAGTGGAAAAAAACACTCAAAAAGATATATCCTCTTGCATGAAGTCCTTTTATGTGTACTTAGTTGCTATGTAAAATGATAAACTTGATTTTTGACAAAGTTTCAGAAACATTTTTCACAAAAAGCACACACACATGAGAGAAGACACAACGGGAGCACACACACATCGTGTTTTTTGCAAAAATAATATGTATGAATCGATCAGTAGAATGATAGGAATCCAAATATTTCGGTCATTACTTTTAGGTAACCGAATGGACCGAATTGACCGAATACATGAGAGAAGACACAACGGGAGCACACACACATCACTATATAGCTAGTCTACTCATCAGCGACATTAAGACGATCGTCATTGGTATTATAGCCACGTAGACTATCCCACTTCCGCGCAATCTCGAAACCGAGGCGAGCGTCAAGAGCGGCATACTCGACTTGATCGTAGCTCAATGGAACGTTCTCCCATCCGCAAATCTGGAGTTCTTCTTCGTCGTCGTCGTCCTTGCCCTTCTTCTTGTCCTTGTTGTTGTTGTTGTTCTTCTTCTATAGTTTTGTCCCAATGATAGCATTGGAGAGAGCAACGAGACTTAGAGTAGGATTGCCGGTTGGGTTCCGCCTATCCCTCTAGAGGTCGACCGCGGACGGAATTTCAATTTCGTAGCGCAGCATCCGCAAGTCATTGTGGATAGCCACGCCGTAGAACTTTGTCACGCCCCGAGACCCGGCCCGGTAGAATGACAGCTGCCGCGCGCCTATAGACCGTGAAGCCTATACACGCGCAAGGCTAGAAAAGCAGGATAAACCAGTACAGTGGATCTCAAGCAGCTCAATATAAACTCATTTTACAAGATTATTACATTTACAGGATAAAAAGATTATCTACACATTCCCCCAACCAACTGGTCCAACCTACTCCTCGGATGACGACGACTTTCGCTGCGCACTCTGATACATAAAAAAACATAGAACAAGGATGAGTACAAACAATTAAGTCGTACTCAGCAAACAATTCGTACACTTTCATATACTTTGTAAAACACACTAGGTTTTCGAAATACTAGTAAATCATTGTGTGGTTAAGTTATTATTAGTCATATTAAAACACATGGTGCCACACATGAAAGTGAGTTTCCCTACCCG
Source organism: Poa pratensis (assembly GCA_947311845.1). Classification (NCBI taxonomy): domain Eukaryota; kingdom Viridiplantae; phylum Streptophyta; class Magnoliopsida; order Poales; family Poaceae; genus Poa; species Poa pratensis. The sequence goes on from CAMZMU010000113.1 coordinate 13,942,318, forward strand.
GGAATCACAGGGGTGAATATCCACGCTTTTACACTCTTAAGAGGGGTACTCCGACGCCGACAGCCTCGCCCAGAACCACACAGACTCCAGAACGAGCAGAGCCCTTTTACCCGCTCAGACATCGGACACCCTGACCTACTCATGTCGATCGCTCCTACGGATCCATCACCGACACTTTCCATTCAAGGGCCGCCCCTCGCGGAGAACTCAGACAGTCTCATACCTGTGTTGTGACCGGTACAATACGATCACCTTCGTAACACCAAGTTTTCTTTATAAAAATATTGAGTTCATTTCCATGTCAACTATACGTGCTAAGCCCGGCTCGTACCGGTGGCTCCTACAGATCCATCACCATAACAACACCAGCGCATTAGCCCCATATATCAACACTAAGCTCGTACCAAGACGGTATCATGCAAATTCATAGCAAAGCATATGCTACAAAATATATGAGAGAGATAGGAACCGCTTGCCTCGGTTTGCTAATTCGTAGCATCAAATAACACATCGACGCTGGTTATCTCTGATACGATTGACCGCTCCATGTACTAGGATTGGCATACAAGCTTGTACGCCAAAGAATACCACCATCAGAACTCTACGCCGGCTATCTCATGGCGGCGAGCTGCCGCTTGTTCACCATCGTCGTCCTAAACGATTAGAAGCACCTCTCTGTATTCCTCCTCCTCCGGATCACATACGTAGCCTCAAGAATACCACCGAGAAACATGGAGCGCCAGACGCTCCGCTCGCCGACGCCGACTGGATGCCAGAGCTGGCTGGCTCACTCTCGCCACCATCCTAGAAGCACCACCGCCGCCAGCCCCGATGTCGCCGCACCAGCATCGCCCTCTAGTTTCCTCTCAGTATTCTAGCAGCGTCTCCTTCTAGTCTAGCTCGAGTCCTCTCCTGCTCTTCACTCTTTCTCCAGAGTTCACTCATCTCTCTCACGCGCTAGGCCGATCGACCGACTGAGTTATGCGTGGAGGCAGCGCTAGCTATTTATAAGTGAGAGCAGTCTAAAAAACTGACCGCTTGGCTAAAATATCTGAAGCGCAGCACCGCTTGCCGCTTGACCTTCTCCTTAACTGATAAGGAATCGACTGCCGTCATTCTTGAGGTGAGCAGAACGTCACCTGCTGCCTCTCACATGATGCCACGTTGCTTCTCTAATCCAATCAGCTCACGTTAGGATGTACTACTACTTGCTAATCAAATAGCTGCATGCAAGCACCTCCACCACATGCACGTACAGCTCGATGGATATTTTGGCAAATACTTCAGGTCCAAAACGTGTAGCAAATTTAATTACAAAGCAAAGTTAGCCAAAATAAAACTAGTTAGCTGTCAAAACTTATTTTACTCAAAATAATTAATTTAGCAAATTTCGGGTTATCACAACTTGATGGTCTTGTCACCTAAGAAATCAACGAGGACCTGCGGCACCCATCAACCTTGCAGATCTGGAAGAGAAGAGTCTCGGACGCCACCGAGAGTTGAAGGACGGCGGCGCGCTACCTTTTCTCGTATGGAAGATCCCTATGTCGACCCGGGAGAGGGTCGGTGAACTCGCAGTCGGGTCCAACGCACTTGATCGGTGCGGCGTCGAGAAAGAACTTCTTCACGTCGCGGATCCACCTCTCCACGCGTGATGCACGGAGGGTGACCCATACCTTGAAGTGCATATCTTCTTTGGTCAAGTAGTACAACCGAGACGGAGGAACACGCGCGAGTCGTGGCTCCATTGGAATAGAAGAGAGGGCTCGAGAGAGAGATTTTGCAAGGATTAGAGAGAGATTGTGTGTGCTTAAGGCCATGGGATTAGTGGCCTTTTATATAGGGTGGAGAGGGAGGCCGGCGGCCGGGCAACAATCAAAACGGCGGCGGGCTGATCATCTTCCAATGCACAATTAAAATGGCGGGCTGATCATCTTCCAAAGCATATGCACAATCAAAACGGTGGCTGCTGATCAACTTCCAATGCACAATCAAAACGGCGGCGGGCTGATCATCTTCCAATGCACAATTAAAATGGCCGGCGGGCTGATCATCTTCCAAAGCACAATCAAAACGGTGGCTGCTGAACTTCCAAAGCGACGGTTACCCCTGGCGGACGATGTGGGGTGCCCACCAACGGTAGTTTGCTAGTTTTTGGGCTAAGCCGAGGCAACTACCGCTGGCGGGCACTATATACCGTCCGTCAGTGGTACGTTTAGTATCTCTGGCGGGTACGGATTCTACCCGCCAGCGGTAGTTTGTCCCACCTCCTCGCAAATTCCTGCTACTACCGCTGGCGGGCATAGTGGGCGCCCGCCAGCGGTACGTGCAAAACCAGTGGCGGGCTCCGAAACTAGCCCGCCAGCGGTAGTAACGCTGGTGGACGGAAATGGCGTACTACCGCTGGCGGACGGAAATGTCATCCGCCAGCGGTAGGCTGGTGGCTATAAGCCTTTTCCTACTAGTGATGAGATGCAATCCCCTAATTCATCAATTGAACAAGGTTTATTTGGTAAATTTGAAGCACACTGGAAAACACTACAAACAAGTCTAGCAATGAGGAAAGTGAAAAAAAGATGCGCAATTTTTTCAACATAAGTACGGAACATGCATTGAGTACCCTAATGACTGTTGGGAACCCCAAGTGGAAGGTATGATGTAGTGCATCAGAAAAATTTCCTCGCTTAAAAACCAAGATTTATCAAACCAGTAAGAGATGAAGGACTAAGCAAACTGAAGTGGACCTACAAGCAAAGACACAAATATCTTTGTCCCCGACGTTTCAGGAAGGTTGTCAATCTTCCCGTATGGCTAAAACAAATGATTAAACGTATAGTGTGGAATATAGTAGTAATAAACACAAAAGTAAAAACGGACCAGCGAGCAAATGATGGTGGAAAGTGTGTAAACGAGGTTGTAAACAATGTAAAAAGATGGAAGGGGGCATAGTTCACTAGTGGTGTCTCTCTTTAAACAGAAAACATTGTTGGGTAACAAATTACAGCTAGACAATTGACATAATTATGATCATGGCATTATGACAAAGTGTACAAGGCCAATATTTATAGTAGCCATCACGTCAAGATATATAGACCACACATCTGCACCACATCTATACCTAAATACTCCACAACAAAGTATTGCATTAAACTCAGTACATGATGTAAGCACCATTTATCATCAGAAGTACACATAAAATGTTGGAGATATGCCCTAGAGACAATAATAATTTAGTTATTATTTATCTCCAAGTTTATTATTAATGTTTATGTCTTTATGCTATAACTGTATTGGGCACTTGAATAGCAAATACAACGTGTTCAAGAGGAAAACCTCCAACACAGGTGGAGATACGAACAAGTAAAAGTGTTCCTGGTCTTGTCTCTAAGACTAGCCTATCTTGTTGTTTGATGATCATGTTTTCCTGGGCATGGACTTTGTATAAGCCACACAACTATAGGAGTTTGTTATCGGAATGACAATAGTACTGAACCGACCCATTTGTATGACATTGCTATGAGTCTAATCGTCAACGATGAAGATAGCAATTGATCATATGTTTAGTTTTCATTAGCTGTATTCCTATGCCCTGAGAATATCCGGTGACCGCTTATTCGACACTCATGCTTTGATTGTCACCTAACGTCCGGCCGTAACGGGGGACTATAACGGTGACTTTTGGGCGTGGACTAGGATAATGTATTGGAACAGAGATTATTCGAGAATGGCACTTACTCCTCCAGATGATGGAGAGATACATCCTCTAGGTCATCTCAGTATTATTATTGTCAACCAATCGTCTGGCCAGACACAGCGTGATTAATCACGAGACAATGAAAATACGGAATGATAAAAGAGAATGATATTGGTACGAGAATTATATGTGTTATGATTAAAGGGTTTAATCACACTAGAGCACATTGTCTCAAATCTCGAGATATCATTGGTATCGTGTACGTAAGGGAATTAGCGTAATGAGTAACACACAGGTTCTGTCATTCACTCATGAACACACGGGAGCCAGTACGGCCGTCTAGGTCCCAATGCTGGTTATTGTCTGGTAAGCTCCCGGACATGTCTTTGTGTTTACCGAACCTTTCAGGTCACACACTTAAGATGTGAGTCAACCTTTTATTGAGAGAATAAAGTTGTAGTTTAGTGGTTATGAGAAGTTGTCGGAGTCCCTCCGATGTCACAGAAACAACTCCAGAGTAATTCGGAGGTGTTCCGGTGAAGTTATCATGAGAGGGAAATAATGCCGGTATAGGGCAGAATTTCCCGAGAGAAATATGGCGAACATGAGATGTTCCGGGATGCCGGGAAGTGTTTCCGACATCAGTGGGTAGAGTCGATGATTTTATCTAAAGAGTATAGATGGTTTCGGACAAGTTTTGGAGGTTTGCCATTAAGGGGGGGGGGGGGGGGAAGTGTCGGAGGAAGAAGGGGGGACCCCAGGGGGACCGAACCGCACCTGGTGTGGGTCAGCCAGCTGTGCCCCACCCTCCTGGCTGGCGCACCACCTCCTCCCCTTCTCTTTCCTTGTTTGATTTGGAGATTTAAAAGAGTCCGAATTGGAAAAGGAAAGAATAAAGGAAAAAGGCAAAAAGATAAAAGGGAAGGGAGGGAGTCCTTGTTGGACTAGGACTCCCCTCCCCAAACCGACTTGGGAGAGGGGCCGGCCTCCCTAAGGCCGGCGCACCAAGGGGAGGGCTTTGCCCTCCCCCAAGCACCTCGGGCGGGGTTTCAGTTCAACACCCGTGTCAAATCTTCAATATAAATTCAGATGTTGCAGACGTCCTACGGCCAGGAGCACACAATCATCGTGATTACTAAGGGATTCAATTCACTAAACAAATAAAAAATGATATTTGAATTCTTATCCTTCAGAGAAAACCACGATTTCCAACCGTGCCGGATTCATGTATGTGCCCAGACCCGCTTCACACCTACCATTGAATGTGTGTCGGCAACGAACGTGGCTCACGCACTTCACTTCTATCCAGCAGAACATGACAACGTCTCAGCGATGGAAGGACATGGAACAACTTCCACGAGGGAGGACACGACAACGGTGAGGCGTCTGCGGTGGAGAACATGGGAACGACAGTGGGCGACAAGACGTCGATGAGGATTGCGGCAGCGACATGAGCAGATAAGGTGAGTCACCAAGAAGGGAAAATTTACACAGAAAAGGGGCTCAAATGGTCGAACATGATAGACACACCTTCTATTTCTTATGTGGTGTCGCCCCCCACCCCATAAGGATAACTGTTAAAACGGGTAATTCGTCATCTCGGTGGGTGCCACATGTACAAAATGAGTCAGACCGGTGACAAGTTTGCTGGACATTACGATAGCCGACGTTAAGTGCGGCCAGTGGCGTAGATGTAACGACGCCACGAGAGTTATTGTCTTTTTTCCAATTATGAAGAGCAAACTAGTGACACAACCCGAATTTTGGCAAGAAAAAGTAACATAGTCATAAATTTCCCATCTACCGTTGAATGTGTGTCGGCAACGAACGTGGCTCACGCGCTTCACTTCTATCCAGCTGAACATGACAACGGCTAGGCGATGGAAGGACATGGAACAACTTCCACGAGGGGGACACGACAACGAGTCCGCGGTGGAGAACATGGGCTAAGGGACGGCATGGAGGTGCACGACAGTGGGCAACAAGACGTCGGCAAGGATTGCGGTGGCGACATGAGCAGAGAAGGGGAGTGACCAAAAGAGGGAATATTTACACAGAAAAGGGGCTCGAATGGCCGAACATGGTAGACACAATGTCTATTTCTTATGTGGTGGGTCTCTAATGTTAAAATGAGTAATTCGTCATCACGGTGGGTGCCACATGTACACAATGAGTCAAACTGACGACAAGTTTGCCGGACATAACGGTAGCCGACGTTAACTGCGGCTAGTGGCGTTGATGTAACGACGTCGCAAGAGTTATTGTCTTTTTTTCCAATTATTAAGAGCGACCTAGTGACACAACCCGAATTTTGGCAAGAAGTAGTAAAATAGTCGTAAAGTTCCCTATATTTTTCCGTGTCCATTTTAAAAGGTATAAATAAATTAGGGCCGTCGCACACTATATTATGAAAAGTATCTCCCGAATTATCAATAAACTAATGCCATCACACACTTGATAAGTTGATATAAGAGACCCTCGAAAAACCGACTAAACCTAATTTATCTTTAAAGTTTCGGGTAAAATTATTTCATGTTTCAAAGGTTCTTTACATCCATCTATTTCATTTGTCATGTTTGAATGAAAAAAGAACATATAAAAAAACCATGACTACACAATTAAAACTGGCAAATTTGGACAAGACAAAAAGGTAGCCCCAATTTGAATTGTGCAGCAAAATTAGTAGTGTCCACTAGAGAGTTAAGAGTCAATTGGCATCCGATATGGCCAACAATATCTAATTGCCGCTGCTTTTAATCACCAATCTCACCGACGAGGCGACCATCCATATAAAAAACCTCGTCTTCCTCCCCGCCCCTGATTCGCAAACAGGGAGCGCCACCGCGAATCCCATCCCTGCACCGCCACCGATCCCCTCCGCAGATCTCCCCGCCATTGCCCGCTCGCGCCCAGATTCAGCGCCCTCCTTGCCCCAGATCCACCGAGGCAGCGCGCGGTAGGTTCTGGCCCTCCCGTTCGTTTCCTCGGAGCGCTCGTTTATGCGATTGGCTGATCGAAATGGGATCTCTCATTCTCTCTTCCCTGCAGGTGGTGTCAGCGGCGTGGTCTGATCGGGAAGTCTTGGTCTTTTCGTTTGTTCTAGTGCTTGCCGGGTGGCAGCGGAGATGGGCGTCGGAGGGGAGAAGTTCCAGCTGGGGACGGTGGGGGCGCTGGGCCTCTCCGTCGTGTCCTCCGTCTCCATTGTCATATGCAACAAGGCCCTCATGAGCTCCCTCGGCTTCACCTTTGGTGTGAGATCTAACCGTTTCTTGCATCCCAGTGTCTTGAAAGAAAGAAAAATCTCTACGTGTATACTAGTGTTTGGTGCTCTGTGGTTTGCTAGATCTATGCAGCTCCACTCTCTGGGTGTGCGTGTGCACCGTTCAGATGATTATTTATGTGGTAACTTTTGCCAAGTAGTGCCAATTGCTTTTGGTGTGTTTGATAACCACATATTGTGATTTGTTGAAGCATAATGTAGAAATAAGGAGAACATGAGTGTAAAATGGGTGAGTGAGTGTGCTCTCTTGCAACTAGCTTACTTACGTATGAAAGCTTTGTAATTTTTCGTAGAGAACTAGGTCGTGTAGTATGTCCTGGTTGTGTGCTGCTTAGGCAGCTTGACAAACGAGAGTAGTATCTGTGTTTGTTTGTGCTGCAATTGAACTGTGCCTGGAGTGTGTGTACACGTTCACTGTTAAAAAACCTGTTAAGTTTGACTTGTGCTTTTATTTCCGATTGTTGCATTATATTGCTTGTGACTAGTGAGACTTTGTACCGGAAAGTGCAATGGCAATTTGAGATATTAGTCAGTTTGTTAGATTGGTATATAGAGAAGATAACTTTTAATGGAACCCTGTTTTGCAGCCACCACCTTGACGAGCTGGCATCTCCTAGTCACGTTCTGCTCACTTCATGTAGCACTGTGGATGAAGTTCTTCGAGCATAAGGCTTTTGATTCAAGAACTGTCATGGGATTTGGAGTACTTAATGGCATCTCCATTGGGCTCCTCAATCTGAGTCTTGGTTTCAATTCTGTTGGTTTTTACCAGGTACGCATTATGTGATCTTCCTTAAGTTGATTCTTCCTAATTAATTCTCCCAGTTGCACTTAATACTTGTGTGGTACAACAGTCCTACTTACTTTCACGAGGCTTTACAAGTGTACAACAGTAGTTACTTGGCGAGTTAGGGATGCAGGTTAAGATATCTTCTCATTTATGTGCAGTACTATCTACTGTATGTTACTGTGCAAGAAACGTTACCAAGAAGGCTTTGATTTGAGTTGCAACATTTTGTACACACATTGATTGCTATTAATGTAACCCTTCCTTCTGCACTAATCAATCCACCTAACTGATGTTGAGATGTCCTTCTATATCTAGATGACGAAGCTGGCCATCATCCCCTGCACTGTTATTTTGGAGACTCTTTTCTTCAGAAAGAAGTTCAGGTTTGTTTTTATACATTTTTTACACTATTTTCATAATATCTTCATCTAAAAAAGTACTGATTTGAAACTGCAGCCGGACTATCCAGATCTCGCTTTCCGTTCTCCTTTTGGGTGTTGGGGTTGCAACTGTAACTGACCTGCAACTCAATGCTGTGGGATCCATATTGTCCTTGCTGGCAATTATCACGACCTGCATTGCTCAAATCGTATCCTTTGATGACAGCTTCTGCCCTTCTTACACAAATTGAAATTTCATTCCAACATTTTTTTGTTTAATATGTGAATTTACATCTAGTTTTATTTTTTAATGAAAAAAGAGTAATGTGCACCCATGCCCAGATCTGGTTCCTTAATATTATCGGTTGTAAAAAAAGGTTCTTAAATATTATCTGCAAGACATGACAGGATGACTGTTCTACTCGGCAAGAAAACTAGTTCATGTCAAATCATTCAGTGCATAACATCTGCTCCACACAAACAGAAGAAACTGTCTATTTTTCCAGTTACCATCTCAACACATGAATGACCCACCTATTTATTTGTGCCCTACCTACAATGGTAGTACTCTGTTAAACTTGTGAATTACTACTGTTTTGTCATGTGGTTCTGTGGTCCTTAACCAGCTACCAGATGACAAACACTATTCAGAAGAAATTCAAGGTTTCTTCAACCCAGCTGCTATACCAATCTTGCCCTTACCAATCACTGACGCTGTTTCTTGTTGGTCCGTTCCTTGATGGATTTTTGACTAACCAAAATGTCTTCGCTTTCAATTACACATCTCAAGTCGTGGTAAGTTGTGAAGCAGCTTTCGCAGACTTCTTTGAACCTTGTGTAATCTGATTCTGATTCTTCGCTTGTTCCATGTGCAGTTTTTCATTGTATTGTCATGTTTGATATCTGTCTCAGTAAACTTCAGCACCTTTCTTGTGATCGGAAAGACATCTCCTGTTACTTACCAAGTCCTGGGCCATCTTAAAACATGCCTAGTTCTGACCTTCGGTTACGTTTTGCTTCATGATCCATTTAGCTGGAGAAATATACTTGGCATCCTAATTGCTGTAGTTGGGATGGTACTATATTCATACTTCTGCTCAGTTGAGCCAAAAAATACTGAAGTCTCTCCACAGCAGGTACTTTCCTACTTGAGTCTCCTTTATAACATGTACCTATTGTATTTGATCATTTGATTCTTTAGCTTCATCAATTTTATTTCTTGTTTATGATCCCCATCTGGTCTCTACATCGTAGGCAAAAGAAGGCGAATCCACACCTTTGATCTCAGACTCTCTTAGCAAAGTTGAAAACGGAGGCGATGATGATGAGCCTTTGAAGGTACCGATGTGGAGCTCAAAGTACTCGAGGGCGTGACAATTTCTTCTTTTAGACATGGATGGCATTATACAGGACTCAGTTTAGTAGGCAGATAGTAGGGTTGAAATCCAACCCATAGTAATGAAGTAATGGGCATTTCAGTTACATTTTTACGTTTAGTCTACTAGCAGTAAAATGATCTGGTTCTTTGGAGGATTTTACCTTCCAAGATTGCAGATCTACCATGAAACTAGACAGCAGATATGTGATTTGTATCTGGAAATGTGCCACATCTTCCAATGTAACTTCATGTTGGAACATTAATACACAGATAGATTCCATTATTTTTGTATCAAAGATCTGACTTTTTTCTCCCGAAGGAAAGTCCTTCGCATTCTGAATCTGGTTGGGCCGGACGGCTTTGCTTGCCCCAGCCTGTCAAATCCGCGCCCCTGACCGTTCTCGAAGTCTTTGCAACGGCTGGGGAAACAGTTCACGAAGTGAAAGCCTATTGCCACGCTGACCATCAAAAAAGATATTGGCCCAATGGCCCCATTCTCAAAGATGGAATGAGCACTCAATTGTACAACATTCTGTCCTTACATATTGGGGTACATGTTCGGACTGTGATATGGCCTCCCATCTTCTTCAGGACCCATTGCGACTTTGGATGGTCGAAACCAGAGTTGTGAAATATTTGAAGTATTTATAGGTTGGAATTTGCGACTGTAATTTTAGATTACAAATGCAAGCGTTGTATATTTCAGTTGGAGAAAAAAAGATGACCTATTTCTTTCAGTTAACCATGCAATAACACAAAAACATGTTTTCAGATGATCTGATTACAGCCGTACTAGCACAAGAATCATCAGTTCAGCATTTATCTTCCGTCAGATAAAAGTAAAACGACAGCTGTTTTTTACTACACAATCTACAAAATGTAGAACACGAGGCCATACCAAATCTTTACAACATTCAAATTTCTGTAATGAGCTAGCACCTGCCTATACTCCGGTTTTTGCTTAAAGTTCCGTCATACCAAGGAAAAAAATCTACTTCATCTCTCTTTCAACTTGCTATGTTATAACAGTTAATTTTGTTCAATCATGCATACAACTAATCCACTGATTCTTCAGATGCGCGCTCAAGAAATATGGCACAAACTGCATGCCCAAAAAATATGACAGCGCTGTCGGTGTTTCCATCAGTGGATAGATTAGTTGACAAGCCAACAGCCCCTTGTGGAAATATCACTCCACCTTTGCAACACCTCCTTCAGGTAGACTGCTATCAGAAACTGCTTCTCGCACAAATCTGCAAAGCAGAAAGGTACTGTGTCAATAACACATTTTCGCTCCCATTTGACCCCGGTGGGAGATATCAGCGGGCACTCACAAAGCTAAACAAGCTAGAAGAGTGATGCTCGTGTCCAGATGAGCAAAGCATGCTGGATGCGGAACTAAACATATTATCAAGCTGGTTAACTTGAGTGAGGTGTCAACTTTCAATGACACCGTAGAATGTAATTGTTTCACTTTCTTATGTTGTTTACTTACATTTTAACGTAAGAACACCTCATATATTATCAGCCTAATCCCCTGAAACTAAACAAAAAGGTGAGTAACATACCTTGTCAACTTTTCTTGAGATGATTGCAAGACGTAAATAGCAAGGACAAAGGAAAGAACGAGACCTGCATACAACAGTGCAAACATTTTTTAGCGCATAAATGTGAAAAGAACTGGAATATGGAAAGTATCACATTCTGCTCTATGAGCATAAATGGTATCAGAAAGGATATGTTCAGGCACAATGGAAACTCCAATGGTAATAAAATGGAAGATGGCATGACAAAACATAATAACGTTTTTTGGTCTGGCCAATTAACTCACCAGATCCAAATAACACATAGAATCCTCCAGCAACATCTATATCTGATTGTTCCTCCCTGTTCACAAGAATTATTTTGTGCTAATGTCACGCTTCAAAGTTTCACACCGACACTAAATTTAACATTGCAAATTAGGTCAGACAAGTTTTTACCATGTATAACTAACAAGAACATATTTTGGCCAATTCTGCGGATCCCAGAAATGCTTCTTTATGTCAGGATGAAGCTCCAAAACTGCCCAATAAAACACGGCTTCAGTTAGCAACTAGGCTACCCAATTCAGAAAATTAAAGAAAGAAATATATTGTGAATGTACAGTTTACCACATGGTAGAAACAAAATGTTGACTTTAATGTAAATTCCTATATCCTAGAAACATCAATGGTCTATAGTATATTGCAAAGGTGCCTTCGTACAAGGGCCAAATATTGTTGTGGCGGGCTGATCCTATTACATTCTCACTGCATAACATGCTGATATGATTTACATGAAAGAAGTAACGAGCAAGATAAAAGAATAGAATAATCTCGTCAAACAATTACTGCTAGCATAAGAAACACTTAGTTCCTTTAAAGCAGAAACTCTGGGAAACACACGGAAACTTAAAACAGAAGACAATACGGATGCTCTGCCTTTTAAAAAGGGCAGCCCCGGTGCAGTAGCTCCAGCTTGCGCAGGGTCCGGGGAAGGGTCCGACCACTTTGGGTCTTTAGTACGCAGCCTTTCCTTGCATTTCTGCAAGAGGCTGTTTCCAGGACTTGAACCCGTGACCTCATGGTCACAAGGCAGCAGTTGTTACCGCTGCGCCAAGGCTCCCCTTCCATGCTCTGCCTTTTAACATTAAAAAAAATTAGGTTGAACAATCCCACTTGCACGTAGATACATGGAACTAGCACTCTATTACCCCAGGCAGGGTCAACCAATCCTGGACTGAGGGGCCTAGACTTCTTGCTTTTTACTAGATTATCGAAGGTATCCCAGTTCCTGGTCCGCCCATAGATACATATGGAAAATGCTATGGGCAACATGCTAAAATGCTACCCCCATAGTGGCGTACACATCCAGGTGATTTCAACGCCTGGAAGCCCATCACAATTACCACGCGCTTGCGCTGTGCAAATCGAATGGTCCATAGCCGGTCTTGCGGACCCACACGTTCGCATGAAATTTTTCTCGACACATAATAACATAATTAAAATGCTGGGAATATGAACTGTTTTAAAAAGCATACAAAAAGATGTATTGTGAGGACAGGTGGTAGCATTGCGTACAATGGTGAGGCATGTCCACTACTTTAGCCGTAACACCAAGTAAGTCGTTTCCAGTGTACTTCTGTATAATCAAAGGGAGACGCTTGTAAGCACAAATAAATAATTCCACTGCATATTGCATATAATGATAGTTTAACAACGGACTCACCAAATGGAAATCTATCAGTGGAACTTCAGAGCTTTTGCGATTTATAACATACAGCCAAGGAACATGGAACTTTTCGTGTCCAATCTGAAATGTTCTGCATAGAAACTTAAAAGGATCAGGGAAGACAGACACCGCTTTTGAAACATATCATTTACAGAACTCAACTATATGCAATATTATTTACAAATATTAACAAGGAATGCATGTGAGCAACCCTACCAGTTTCCTTTATTTCATTACTACTGTAACTAATGTCAATATGTTTTAACCAAACAAGTACAGTGGTATAGCATAAATTTTGCATACCATGAAACCTTCTGAATTGCAGAATGTGTAAAAAGTTTTTATACATATGTTTTTTGCGCCTCATTTACTTTCAATAATTCAGGAGTAGTCGAAGTAGTTATCACCAATTCACATTTGCAAACTTAGATCATTCATGAAATGATCGTGTGAATTTAGGATAACAACAATCAGAGGTGTACTCATGAATTGTATGGTTGTATGAATTATCTGCAGTAAACTGCATTATGAAGAATACTCATAAACTACAGTAGACAGCACAGAGCAGTCACCATTCATCTATAGTCTCTTCTGCAAAATGTACCATCCAGTTCATCCAACAGCCCATAGTTGACTAACCCGCTCAATTTACTCAAATATCCTAGGGTAGCAGTGTAATATAATTCCCAAAGACATGCTTAAGCTGGGAGATCTAAGAAAAAGATGGAAAATCCTACATCTTATACGGATCCGCACCAGTGAACCCCGTGGGCTTGGGGATCGGCATCAGCACCTGCAGGAACGAGAGAACCGAATCACCAACGCTCTCCACGAGAAAATCCCCAGAGATCGAGCACTATTTCAAGAAACCCTCACCTCCCGGTTGACCGCGAAGGCCGGGCAGTGGCGGCCGATGACGTCGAACCACACCGACCTCGACTGCAATAAAAGGCGCACGGATCAGGACGATATGAAACGAAGGAGCTCGCTCCAGAGCAGCTAGCTCTGAGAAGGGGCATGGATTCGATCTGATTACGCCGTGGTACTGGCCGGAGCGGAGCATGGGGACGATGTCGCCAGGGCGGTAGGCGGAGGCGAACGGGAGGAGGTACGAGCAGATTAGCAGGAAGGGGATGAAGAGTAGGAGGAGGCGGTGGTGGGTGGTTGTGGCTGGGCTCCGGCGAGTGGCCATGGTGGTCGCCGGAGTCGGCAGTGGGAGTGGAGACGGGCTACGAATGGAATCCGTCAGATTTGGTGATGCTTCTTGGACTTTGACTACTCCTTATCAGATATTGGCCCATTGTCTGGCCCAGTAGGCCAGTAACAACATGGTAAATCACTAAATTGGCCTTCCGAAAAGTGCAAATGCTCCCTCAAAAAATAAAATAAAAAGTGCATATGCAAAAATCACCTCCAAGATGAACAGGTTATATATTTTTCGAAAAAAATGAACAAACTGTATGTGAAGTGGTTTTGGTTTTTTTTTTTTTGCAAAACACAGTACAACGCAGACGCTCACATACATGTGCATACACTCACCCATATGAACGCACGTACGCACATCCTACCCCTATGAGCACCTCCGAAAGACTGAGCCGACGGTCGGGTCTTGAGATTGACGAAGTCACCACAGACGCCTCGCTGTCGACGGGAACGTCGCCTCCCACTGAAGAATATTCCGTCTAAATGAGAAACATCAGTGTCAAACCTGGGGTTTGAACTCTGGTGGGCTGGAGGTACAACCACTCTCCTAACCATCTTGCCACAGGCAAGTTCTCGTGGTTTTGGTCTCTCCAGCCAGGTACGTATGCACCTGTCCAATTATATGCAAGGAATTCCACGAAATGTTTTAAACCGCAATTTTTTATACTCCATATTAAAATCCATCGTTTTGGACATAGGAAAGGTTATACTTAAAAGTCTTTGACCACGACGATCTATAACAATATCTAGAGTGGATACAGTCATACACACATGAGCAAACATTCACAGTTTTTTTTTGAGGGATACATCCACAATAATAATCTGTTAGGTTTTGCACGTACCGAAAGAGATTATTCATCAAAGTAGTGTTCGAAGGTGGTGTATATATTCAAAATTCCATTTTGAAGACAGCAGGATGTATTGTTTTAATTGATGAGAAATGCTGAAATAAAATTGTAGGATGTGGCATATTCTATATCCACCTTTTAGTTTGGTTTGTTGTCGTGTGCTTGTGGAAAATGTGAGACCACTGATACGATAAGAGCATGTGCGATGTTGATGTTTGCAGATGTGATTGTTTTGTACTAAGGTTCATTAGCTAATTTTTCGACATTGACTTATTAGATTTGATGCACCACTCCTTGCAAAATAAACGAAAAACGTGCTAGAAGCTTAGTTGAGAGTTGAGACATTTGGCTAATTGTTTGGCTCGTTTATCTGTGGTCAAACAGAAGCACCCTTTTGAATGAGGAAGTACGTAGTCTATATGTTATTTCTTATTAAAGCGAGCAAGAGTGCAATCTAATTAACACTTGTAAGAGCATCTCCAACAGGCGCCCAACAACTCCGCGCCCAAAAAAAGTTATACAGCGCCATTTTAACACTTTTAACGCGCCGCGGCCGCTATCGGTCCAACAGAGGCGCTAAAAAATAGGACGCAAACTTCAGGTTTTCCCGACGCTGCAAAATACAGCGCGCCACAAACATGTTTTCTTTGCAAAGAAGTACATAATTTATACAAACAGGTCCCTAACCAAAAATAAAAAATAGCAATAATGCCCCCAATCATTGGAGCTAGCTAGCTCTTATCTTCTTCCCCACGAGCAGCGAGCAGCAGCAAGTCCACGCGCGAGGCCGGAGCGAGCTAGCTCGCCAAGGATTGCTAAGCGGTCCATGCGCGAGGCAGGAGGGCGGCTCCGGCCGGCGGATTGCAGAGCTAGCAAGTCCACGCGGAGAAGCAGCAGCAAGTCCCCACGGATTGCAGAGCTAGGCAGTCCACGCGCGCGATTCCGGCGGCGTATGGCTCGATTCCGGTGGCGAACAGCTCGATTCCGGCGGCGGACAGGGGAGACAGGCGCGATTCCGGCGGCGGACAGGGGAGGGAGGCGCGATTCCGACGGCTGGCAGGGGCGCGAGGCGCGATTCCGGCGGCCGGCGGCTCGATACCGGCGGCGGCTCGGCCGGCGGCGGAGAGAGAGCAAGGGAGGCGGCGGAGGAGAGAGCCAGGGGCCGGCGGCGGCCTCGCCCCGCGCGCGAGCTATGGCCAGTGGAAGTTTCCGTTGTAGTTGGCTTCGCGCGTCGGCTCCAGTTTGACCAGCGCGCTGGACGCCACGCACAAGATATAGTGCAAAATGTCCAGCTTCATCCAGCGCGCGCTACGGTTTTTCGTCCGCACTGGATTATAGAGCTCCTGCTGGAGCACCGCTTTTAGCTCCGCGCACGCTAAATTGGTGGATTTTGGCGGTTTTTTGGGTGTGCTGTTTATATAGCGCTGCTGTTGGAGATGCTACGTGAGGTTTACATACTAATCTTCTGGTTGAATCTTACACGAAAAATTACATGAGAAGAAGGCGCACACGCATACATATATTCAAACATGTATAGTAGACACGTACAATTAAGCACAAAAAATCGTTTTAAATATCCCTACACAATAAGGCATCTTTAAATGGGACACTGGGTAACCCAGATTACCCAAATATCCCTGCAAAATAAAGCATCTTAAAATGGGACACTAGGCAAGTCAAAAAAAAAAGGGACACTAGGTAACCTGGATTACCCAATAATTTTGGAATATGCTAATACACAGCTAGCTGTGTTTCATTTCGGTCACACTCGTTTTTTGTTCGTTGGATTGTCTTTGAGATTCGCGTGGCTCGTCTTTGGCTTCGTTTGTGCTTTGCTATTCGCGACTTGGTACGGCATGCGACGGCTGAGCCCAGGTCTGTTAGGTATGGCTTTTGTTGGTTTCTTTTGGATATGAGCCCGTGTCTTTGACCCGATTTATTTTGAATTTCTTGCGGAGGCAGAGAGGAGCTGCGTCCTTGGTGTTTGAATCCACCCCGGCGGCGCATGGCGAAAACTGCAGCTGGCGAGATGAGAGGTCGTCGGCAACCGAGGTATCCATCCGCGTAGCTCTACCCCATCGCGTACCCTCTCCCATCTGCCTTTCGTTTTCATGAGGCGCCTCTCTGTTCGTATTGATTTGGCGGCGGAGTCCGGAAGGGGCGGCGAATAGTGATTTCTATCATTTTAATTGTGCCCCCTCACCTAGTCAATCCCCGCTGCCAGTCGTTTTCGATTTCATGAGCAAAACGATGGGTAGGAGGCGCTCTACTCTGTCAGATTTTGAGTTGGGGCGCATGCTAGCTCTTGGCCAGGTGATGATTTTTTGTGCGTACACGACCGAGTTTGCTCAGTGTTCAGCGGGAGCATGCTGGATTATATGTTTTAGTCATTTTTTCTGTACTCAAATCCGTTCGATAGAGGAGATGGCTTTTGTGGGTGCAGGCTGGGGTTGTACGGCATGCAAATGTTGATGCTGCTGATTTTTTTTGGTTCAGTATGTACTTTGTTTGTGCAAATGCAATCAGTTTTCTTTATGAATTCAGTTTTACCTTTTGAAATCAGCAAACTACTGGTTACCTCTTCTCCCCTCTGCATGTTTTCGATTGCATGAGCAGATCGATGGGCAGGTGGGGCATTACACTCTATCTGATTTTTTAATTGGGGGCACATGTGAGTTCTAGGTCGCCTGAGGCTGGTGGTGTGGGGTGATTTTATCGTCTGTGTTATGGTGGGTTGTGCGTGTTAAACCGAGTTCACTCAGTGTTAAGCAGTAGCGTCTCTTGAGCTTCGAGAGGAACCTGAGGTCTAAGATTTTTGGTTCTAGTATGTACTTGTGTGTGCATATGCAATCAATTTTAATACAGAATTCAGTTGTATTTTCTGATTTCACAAAACTACTAGTGTGATGTTGGGATTTTTTTTGAATAATGCATAAATTCAAGTATTATTTTTCCTTGCCTTCCTATATATAACTTCATATGTTGATGTTGTTAATTCTCTCATGCTTTTGTGTGTTATGTATTTAGCTTACATCGGATGTCAACTAAGTACGGAGATGATCTTTTCTTTGTCCTATTTCTCAATCTTGTTGTACTTACTTTGTGATTATGTTTTTCTTTATTCTTCTATTGTTTGACAGCTTTGTCTATTTGTGTGTATCTGTGACCCATCTCGCTAGTTCACCGTGTCTATGTATGTGTCTATGTATGTGTCTCTGTCATCTGTTTTCACATGTTGATTTGGTGTTCGGTTTTTATATTTGTGTCTATTTCTGTGCCTCTGTTATCTGTCTCTGTAGTTCACCGTGTCTATTTATGTGCCTCTGATATTTGAGTCTTATTTTGTTTTGCCTCTGTCTTTTGAGTCTTATTTATATTTGAGTCTTATTATTATGTGCCTTGTCATCCGTGTCTTGATTTATATTTGAGTCTTTGATATTTGAGTCTTGTTTGTCTGTGATTTGTACTTCTATTTACATATCTAATATCTCTTTCTCTGAATTTTTGCTTCGCTCGTCTATTGAAAGGGAGGTTTTCATCTTTCTCTTTGTCTTTCTTCTTCTATTGTTGGATATGTATGTCCCTTCCGTCAGTCTCTTTTTTTTGCCTCTGCCCTCGCTGGTTGATTTGGTGTTCAATCAGAATTGTTGTGTCTCCTTCCTTGCCTCTGTCTGCCCATTCTGTTTCTAGCATCTTCAGTTTGTTTTAGTCGTGTATTCCTCTTCCGTCCCTTTCGCCAGTCTCTTTTCTTTGCCTCTGCTCTCGCTGGTTGATTTGGTGTTCAGTGTGAATTGTTTGTGTCTCTTTCCGTGTCTCTGTTTGCCCATTCTATTTCTACCATGTTCAGTTTGTTTCAGTCATGTATTCCTCGTTTCATTCTTTGAATTTGTATTGTGCTTCTGATCTATGTATCGTCGTGTCATTTCCATACTCAGTTGTGTTTCTCTGAATTTGTGTCTTTCAGATTTCTCTCTTTGTAGTTAGTCTCTGTCTGCCGTATTGGTATTTCACCCATTCAATTCAGTTTGAATTGGTGTCTTTGCAATTTTGTTCACAATTTTTTAGGGAGGTTTTTTGTGGACAACCCGCCTGCGCCATTTTTTTACTCAAGACATACTTGAGTAGGACAGCTGGTTCCAAGCTCGCTAAAAGGAGGAGATCACGTTATTTCTTTCTCAATCACTGGAATTTTGTCGTTTTTTTTGTTGCAGAATATAAATTTGACTGAATTACTTGTATCTTGAGTAATAAATATACACATGTCATTTTTCTTGGGTTTTACAAGCATTTCCTAATGTATCTCTTTCGTACTGCCCATTTTTCTTGTCGCCTTATCCTTTTTTATTACAGGGCCCTTGCTCATCCATCACTTGGCTTTTTCGACATTATCTGTAGGACTTTTTTCTGCCACAGCGGTTTCTTTGTCGTTGGTATCATTGAGTAACTTAACAATTGGTTGGGATGAATCTATTGGTTTTTTCTTGTGTCTCCTAGTATTTTTTTTTGCTTTGGCTCCATCGGCTCACTGCTACTGTTTTGCGTAACCGGTAGAACAAATCTTTTTGTTAGTGTCCATAGCATTTTTCTCCTTAACGGTTATTTGTGCGATCTATATTTATGTCTTCTCGTTTCTTTTTTTAATATTGCGTATGCATGTTTCAATCTGTCCACAGAGCTGTTAGAATTTGGGCTTATTAGTGGGCAGCCCAAATAAGCAATTCTGAAATCTCAAATTGGTCCATGTGTATGTGCATTGCTGGTTGTGGGAGGTGCTAAAGTTTAGTCCCACGTTGTACCCGTTAGGGTTTTTCCGAGCCGCACTATATATTGCCGTGCACTGCGTGCGCCGTCACATACCGAACCAATCTAGGTTTTGCCACATCTCGCGTCTTGCGCCGCCACCATAGTCTACTCCATCCCGAGCGTCGGTGTGCACCGGCGATCGGGAGAGCAAGTCTCCATAACCAGTCGCCTTTGTGATCCTGTACGGGAGAGGGCGAATTAGGTTTTTGGGAAGCGCTCTGCGCGACTGCTCGCCGCTTTCACCACGGGTCGTCTTCCAGCCGGAGCTACGGATCATCTCCGCAGGCGTCGTCTTCTTCGACCCGTCTTCACCAATGTCATCGTCAACAACATCACCGCTGCTCTTGGGACGGTGAAGCTGTCTGCATCGACTGCTGCTTCCTCTACAACCGTTCGGTACGTGCGGCGTATTCGAACTGTTTACTATGGATATGTTGGCGTTTGCATTGTTGTTGTTCATGTTGATTAGTACATCTAATATGTTCGTATTTCACATGTTGGTAGCTGCGTTTGTCATGTTTAATATTCTGGAATTAATCATAGAATTATTGCCTAATTATCCAACAATCCAAAAACCTAATTGTAGGCAATTTCGTGATTTAACTATGGCGGTTAAACCGATGCAATGAAACCGAAAAAGTTCACCGGTGGTATGGGCTTTAAGAGATGGAAGCTAAAGTGCCAACTCTGGCTCTCGGCTATGAATGTGTGGGAAGTTAGTAGTGGTCTTCATGAAGGAACTATATCTGAGGAAGCTCAGAACAAGTTCAAGAAAGACACTACTATCTTCTGAGGATGCATTCTGAGTGTTCTTGATGGTCGTCTGTGTGATGTGTATATGCACATAGAAGACGGCAAAGAGCTCTGGGATGCACTGAATGCTAAATTCGGTGCAATCGATGCAGGCAGTGAACTGTATATCATGGCGAACTTTCACGACTACAAAATGGTGAATAACCGTGGTGTGGTCGAACAAGCTCATGAGATACAGTGCACTGTGAGAGAGCTCGAGCTCCTCAAGTGTCCCCTACTGACAAGTTTGTGGCTGGATGCATTATTGCAAAGCTACCTTTGTCATGGAGGAATTTCGCCACAACTCTCAAACACAAGAGACAGGAGATATCGGTTGAAAACCTGATAGCGTCTCTTGATGTTGGGGAGAAGGCTCGGGCTAAGGACACTGTTGAGAGAGGTGGTGAAGGTCAGTCTAGCGCCAACATGGTGCAGAAAAATCATCACCACGGCAAGAGCAAGGCCAAGAGCAAGCATGCCTTCGATATGCCTACCAAGACTAATTCTTTCAAGAAGAAGAAGAAGATGATGAACAAATCTGAGCTAAAGTGCTACACTTGTGGAGAACTCGGCCACTTCTCTGTGGACTGCCCAGATCGTGCAGACAAGATAGGGAAGAAGCCAAGGACTGTCAACGTCATGACCGCTAGCAATACTGATGGGTATGGTAATTTACCGTATGTGCTTTCAGTATTTCAATCTCCATGTTGGTGGATTGATACAGGTGCTAATGTTCACGTGTGCACTGACATTTCTATGTTCACTTCTTATCAGGTTGAACGGGATTCTTCCGTCTTAATGGGGAATGGGTCACATGCTTCTGTTTGTGGTGTTGGTACGGTAGATCTGAAGTTTACTTCGGAGAAGATCGTACAGCTGAGGAACGTGCAACATGTCCCTACTATGAACAAGAATCTCGTTAGCGGATCTCTTCTTTGCACAGATGGATTTAAGTTAGTCTTGGAGTCCAATAAAATAGTTGTGTCGAAGTTTGGACAATTTATTGGTAAATGGTATGAGTGCGGAGGCTTGTTCCGCTTTTCATTATCGGATTTATGTAATAAGTCAATAAACCATATTTGTGGCAGTGTGGATTCAGATGCTAATGTGTGGCACTCTCGTTTATGTCATGTTAATTTTGGTTTAATGAGTAGACTTTCCAGTTTAAGTTTAATTCCTACTTTCACCGTTGCCAAAGGTTCTAAGTACCATAGTTGTGTGCAATCTAAGCAACCTCGAAAGCCTAACAAGACAGTCGAGGAGAGAAACTTGGCACATCTAGAACTCATATATTCGGATCTATGTGAGATGAATGGCGTGTTGACAAAAGGTGAAAAAAGATATTTCATGACTTTAATCGATGATGCTACTAGGTTCTGTTATGTTTATTTGTTGCAAACTAAAGATGAGCCTTTAGACTACTTTAAAATTTATAAAGCTGAAGTAGAAAATCAGTTAGAGAGAAATATCAAATGTCTCAGGTCGGATCGTGGTGGCGAGTATTTCTCCAACATATTTGATGAATTTTGTCAGGAACACAGTATTATTCACGAGAGGACGCCTCCCTATTCGTCCCAATCAAACGGGGTTGCCAAGAGGAAAAACCGCAAGCTGACCGACTTGGTGAACGTCATGTTGGACACTGCTGGTTTATCTAAGGCATGGTGGGGGGAGGCTTTGTTGAATTTGTGTCATGTCCTGAATAGAGTTTCTAACAAAGATAAAGAAAAGACACCTTACGTGGAGTGGTCTGAGAGAAAATCATCACTTTCTTATTTACGCACTTGGGGATGCTTGGCGAAAGTCAATGTTCCAATTCCTAAGACTTCAAGTGCTTCAGTTGCACAAAGTTTTCGTTCTGTATTTACCCACTGAAATCTCTTCACAAGTCCTAAAAAATCTCTTTCTTTTTGAACACTTTCTAAAGCTTAATAAAAAGGAAGACTAACTGGTTGTGCCCCTGGAACCCCCATGAATGTTGGTGGCTGAGATGCAGGTGCAGTCTGAGAGCCCCGAATGCCAGAGTATGCATTAACAGATCCAGTAAATACTTAGAAAGACAAATCGATGAGTTCTTAGAATTCTCCCCTTGAAGAACTGAAGAAACACACCTCTTGCTGATCTTGCATATGTCGCTGTCGACATGGATGGAAGACTTGCATCGGATGACATGCAGGTTGGGTTTCCACTAAGACCAGTGCTACAGCATTCGGCCGCCAGGCTGACATTGCGACTGCACAACATTTCTTGTTTCATTTGGCATATGTCTTTTTGTAGATTGTTTCTTTGGCTTATGCCGACTGCACCATTCGCACACTAGCCCGCCGCTGCAACTGCAACTCACCATAAGCCTATATATCTTCAGGTTATGCTCATTATGACATCCACCATATATGGTTCCATCTTGTATGGTAAACACACGGGCAGGGCGACCACGATGAGCTCCTTGGCAGGGGTGGTGGTGGCAAAGTATGGGGCCGCGGGTACTGGGCGCGAGCGGCGTTCGGGGCTTTGTCGGCGACGGTGGCGGCTTTTCCAATCGGCGCGAATTGTGGCGGACGGGGCCTGGGCGTGGCAGCGTTGGGCTTCGTCGGCGACGGTGGAGGCGTTCCCAATCGGCATGAAGGGTCCTAGACGTCCCAGTTGTGGAGGGCATAGGCTGCAGCGGCGGAGGGGTCAGGGTAGGATCTTGGAGGCACTAATGGTGGAGGAGGAAGTGGTCGTGCAGCCGTCCAGGATGGAGGAAGCGGAGGAGGAGCGCGTGCTCAAGGGAGTCGTTTGCTGATTGTCTGGAGATGATTAGGGAAGTAATAATTAGGAAAAGACTTCTTATCATCCGGGGGATCGTGCGCTTCCCGTCCTCTGCCTTCTCCTTACGACACGTGTCCCCACGTGGTTACAGAAAAATGAGTCCCTCGGTCCACCCATTAGATGCGTTCTTATCTCTTCTTCCCTATCGTTCTGAGCCATGGTCTATACGCGTAACATGTCTAGATACATCCATGTGTGGACAAATGGAAGTCAATTAATTTGGAACGGAGGGAGTAGACATAAGTGAGAAAAAATGTTATAAAGTATGCGAACATTCACTACTATATCGGATTACACTCTTCCTAACCCTAGCACCACCTCTTGCAAACAACATCCCCCCCCCCCCCCCCCACCACCGGGCCGCCGATGGGTCTAGCTCCTCTTCTTGTTGCTCCAACGACGGAAGGGGGTGGGGACCCAGACATACGCTCAGAGCTGTAGTTAGATTCCTAAAGTTAGGGTCCGGTCAATCGACAACTACGTTATGGCGGCGATGACGATGTTGTGCAGAACAATAATAATGTTTCCCCAACTCCTCGTCCATGTCGTTGGCCATGGTCTCGTTGATTGCACTGCGGATGGCAAGGATTCATCTGGTCGTTGCTCCCTTGGAATGGTGGATCTCGTTTTGTCTGAGTGTGTTGTAGATTTGTCTCGGTGGTGTCCCGCGGAACGAATGGCGTGGTTGTCCATCATGGTCCTCTGTCTCCAATTTCGATCGACGATGGCTGGCCAACCTAGGCTTAGTCAGGGAGCGTTTGATTTTTGTGTTCACCGGTTTTGTTTGACCAGACCTAGGGTGTTGTTCAGGGCCTCTATAGCGTTTTCTTCTCCGGGGCAATGATTTTATTCACAGATTGTGACCGTCGGCGTCTTCTAGTTTGCATCAGTGACTTCCCAACGTATAACAATGTTATACTTGGTCTAGTGGTGATCCGGAGGTCGAGAGGCGACACCGATCTTGGTCTTGCCTTACGGCTGTCGGTGAATGTAGGAGGAAGAATGCATTCTTGGGTATTATTTTCATTTTCTGTAAGGAAGTTCTATAAGGGTTTGTTCTACTTAATATATGGCCTATGGTATTTTCACCCAAACAAAGAGTGAAGCGGACTTTTTTTAAGACATATGACGTCACTGCATGCATCTATCTACTAATGTAACATCAAAATGTCAAAACATGCGGTTTGATTTTTAACGGGCTAGGGGATATAAAATATTCATAAGTCTTCAAGTTGGTTTTGTATAAAAACGTTATATATATTATACTCTCTTTGATCTTTTTTATAAGGTGTATTAGATTTTTGAAATGTCACCCATGACTATCTTTTGCCAAGTTCTTAGAAAAAAATATTAGCATTTACAACACCAAATCAATATCATTAGATTGAGCCTGAAACATATTTTTATATTTTACTAATTAGTATTTCAGACTGTATTTCCGTCAAAAAAGTATTTCACACTGTAGATAAATTTGTACACTAATAAAAGGTATGGAGGAAATATATTGAAACGGAGAGTAGTTGCTATAGGTTTTTAGGTGATCTAACTATCAAATGCTCAACTTACGGTTTATAGGTCGGATGTAGTTAGACTGACAAAATAAATCTTTCTTCCTCTTCTCGAAAAATAAATGACTTCTTCCTCTTCTGTTTTCCAACCAGAAAAAAGGAAAAGGAGATGAAAATAAAAATCAAAAAATAAAATCTTCTTCCCATTCCATCCCGTCTCCCCTCTCCTCTTCCCCCCTTCCCATTTCCATGGAGTCGTGCAGCTTCCGCACCGCGACCTCACCTTCGCCGTTCTCCTCGGCTCCGTCGTCCTCCTCGTCCCCTCGCGCGCCGTGCCCCAATCTCAGATTCGCTGTAAGCGGTTGCCGCCTCCTCTAAGCCGATTTTTGTATCTGTTCGCATCCTTTTTCTGATTTCCTTTGGGGTTTCTTTTCCTTTTCGTGCAGAGAGCAAGAAATGGAAGGCAGATGGGGATGCGGAGGAGGGCGTCGGGCTTTGATGCCTTCCCGCCCCTCCCAGGCAAGGTCTTCATCGAGGAGGTGAGAGTTTCTTGTTTTTAGTGAAAATCGTTTTGGATTAACAAAGCAGCTTTCTTGGTTAGTATTTGTTTGGTTGGGAGAACCCTTACTTCCCCTAGGTCCAAATGTGCAATTAGATGCGATTTGTGTTGAATTAGCTCCGCGCGGGCTCTGGATTAGCCTTTCAAGGACTTGCTGGTCCTGCTCCGGGTTACAAATTCTGACATATTTACTTGGAGAAATAGTGGTATCTATATGGTTTCAGCGTTTACTTTTAGCTTCCTTGCCTTAGTTGTAGTAGGCTAGAATTGGATAATCTAGCTTCTAGGATTTGTTCATTTCTCTTATTTCAGCGTGTGAGTTAAGTGTGTTTCATGTAAACAGGTCTAGGTAGTGTTGAGTTTCCTCCGTGTGGACTCTGGAGTAGCTTGCTGGTCCTGCTCCGTGTTACAAATTGCAGTCATATTTCCTTGGAGAAATACTGGTATCTATATGGTTCCGGGGTTACTTTTAGCTTCCTTGCCTTAGGTGTAGTATACTAGAATTGGATTATCTAGCTTCTCGGATTTGTTCATTTCTTTCATTTCAATGTGTGAGTTAAGTGAGTTTCATGTAATTAGGTCAAGTGAGTGGATCTATGATAGTTTGATGGCTCTGTCCAGTTCTATCTACCACGAGCTACATTCTTTTGATATAGATTGATGCTGGATCAGTCAATGATGTGTTTCTTAAATTAAGTGATGGTTTTAGTTGTTCGATGGAGCAGATCACTGGGCACTAGACTTGTTTTCATCAAGTTCCTTGGTAATTGCTTCGCTTGGACTGTCATCATTGTTGGAGCCATAATAGGCTATATAAGTAAAACTAACCCTTGTCAAGCTAGTGTAATATACCTGTTTACTAAATTGTGAGTTATGTAGGATTTTAGCGTATCTTGTTTCAGATTTTGTCCGCTACTGATTTATATGACTTGCATTTATTGTGTTAGACAATTGGAGCTGAATATGGGGAAGGCTTTGAGACATTTAGGATGGACGGACCACTCAATATCGACGTGGTAAGTATATATCATCATAGGTTAGCTTGCGTTATGCAATATCACATTTAGGTGCTAGTAGCAACCTATCATTTTTCTGTTATGTTACTTTTGTGCATAATTTTTCTTTTTACCTTTCAGGATTATTTGAACGAAAAATTGCAAGAATGCTTCCTTCAAAGGATAAGGCATGCTATGAAGCCAGATGAAGCATTTGGGCTAATTTTCTCATGGGACAATGTTATTGTGAGTTGCTCTGTTATTGTTTGGCAAAATGAGTTGTTGTTTTGTGTTTGTGTATAGTAGTGCAATGTTTAGTGACATTACTTGTTTTGAATGGCTTTTTTTTGGAAAAACTTGCTCGACTACAGTTTTTAATTGCAGAAACAGTCCAGTCAAAAGTATAGCTTTCCTATGTAGTTTCATTTGCAGGTGCATCCTTGTATTGTATGTATATGTTGCCTCTGCGCTACCATTCCCTCACTGATTGACTGATATGTGATGCTCTTTTCTTATCTCCTAGGCTGACACAGATTCACTAAAATTGGAGGCTTGGAGACAACTTGCTTTGGAGGAAGGTATTTGTTTTGTAAACAGTACATATTGCTAACTTACCTTGATAAACACATGTTAAAGTAATTTATCTTGCGCAGGGAAGGACATCCCTACTGCTGCTCACATCCAAAGGAGTATTCTTCATGGTGCTGCTGACCATGTCCTTAGAAAGGTGTGCACTATCATCTCCTGATCCTAATTTCCACGTATATATTGAATTATTTAGCAGGGAAGAAAACAAAAAAAGTTCACATGTTCTTTTTTGGTAACTCCTTTTCTATCGCCTCGATGCATTCGCTTTTGCACTGGTATGTAAAGCATCAATTCCACTTGTGTTGACGCAGATTTTGTACTGGGCAAAAGAGGATGATCAAATGGAAAGATTGAAGGCACGTCTTATAGAGCTGTACTATGAAAGCCTTTTCAAAGTAATTTTCTCTCCTCCTTTTCATCGAGTACGGTTTAATTCACTCTATGATTGCCTCTGACTATCTGTTAGTCGCGCCATTCAGCTTGATACACCAGTAGAAGGATTGAGAGAATGGTTGGATGCAGTTCGAACAGCAGGTATACCATGCGCTGTGGCATCGTCTCTGGATAGGAGATGCATGGTTGAAGCTTTGGATAGAATGGGGCTAAGGAAATACTTTAAGGTTTGTATGTGATTTACTGATTTACTGATTTCACCCTTTTTAGTTTCCCAAGGTTTACTGATTTGAAAAACAGTCTGCTTAGGCATATGGATATCAAAATTTATATTCCCTTACCTTGTCAACTACAGGCGATTGTGACTGATGAGGATGATATGGAGTCAATAGCACATAGGTTTCTCTCAGCGGCTGTGAAGGCATGCTTCTGCCTTATTACTGGTTGTTGATTGTTGTCGCAGAACCTTGTGAAGAATATACTTGCTCACATGTCTGCAAATCTTCTCTTCCTGACAGTTGGATCGGAAGCCCTCGAAATGCATAGTGTTTGAGGATGACCCCAGAGGCGTTACAGCTGCTCACAACTGCACTATGATGGCAGTTTCCCTGATTGGTGCTCATCCTGCGTACGTAGTTGTCCTTCAATCTTTTTTCCTTGGAGCAGTATTATTGTTCCATTCCTCACAAATATCTTTCCCCACGTGGCAACTGTTTCTGGTTACATGCAGGTATGAGCTGGAACAAGCCGACCTTGCGGTCGCGAAATACAATGACCTGTCGGTGATCAACCTGAGAAGGCTGTTTGCACACAAAGGGATAAGCTTCATGGACATGCAGAAGCAGATAATCGAGAGGTCGCCCCCCAAGAGGAAGCTGACCGTGGACACAATCTTCTGATTAACTCTTCTGCTATGTTCCCCTCGGTCGTTGCTCAGTGTATATAGTGTCGCGTTTCATGTCAGTTAGGTAAGATAGCATTGATCTTAGCTGATCCTGTTGTATTACACTCGTTCAGAGATCTCTGAATGTAGTAGCTTCTATCGAAATTATGGCATTATCGAATTTATTCAAGATTTGAAGTTACATGATGATGGCTGTTACATATTGTTTTCTTTTATCGAGTGTCTTCATTGGAAGAACTGTATGAGTTGCGTATTGCTGATCTTGAACATTGCTAATACTGGTAGCAGGTTCTTTTACAGACCTAGCAGACAGCCTGAACCACTGTTTCTCGCACACCGTACGACCGGTGTAGAGAGCAACATACAGTGTGTGAAACGTGAAAAATCTCCTATAATGGCAACCACACCGGTGAGGTGCACTGCCAAGTGTTACTGCCATCAGCATCCCTATAGATTCCCTGAAGCGATCTCTTGTTCTCCGCATGAAAACATTTTTGAAGGTGATAATAAATTTGTTTTACATCATACAATTTTGCTGCGAAAACAACAAATTGTTACAAAGGAAAGAAATCAAAGAATACACGTTCGATGGGGGCCGGATAGATCCTAGCGGAGCTCACCATCTACCACCCCCACTCACATCGCAGTACAGTTTTTTTTGAAAGCATACGTGTTCCATAACTTAGACAAGGTAGTACAATACACGTACACACAGAACAGAACGATCGAGAAGAACACGACCGCCCGTACAAATTGCAGAAAGCACCCCAAAAAGAAGCAAAATACAACTAAGTCCTTGGGGAAACTCTGCACCACCCAAACAACCGCATCTCTCACCGCCGGCACCGCGGGACGACCGCCAGGAGAAGAGAAGACGGAGACCATAGCGCCCAAAGGTCGACATAGCTCCATCGCCGGAAACGGCTTTATGAACCTCGCAACCGAAGCACCCGAGGGTGCAGCCCTTATCGCTGTGGCTCGTCGGTCGGGGCTGAGCCCCAAGCTCGTCGTCGACCTCCGGATTCGGCCAATCCCGTCGACCTCGTCGAGGAAGAACACCAAATCCGCCTGCCCCAATCCAGTAAACCCGCACGGACGACAGCATCTTCCAGATCACCGCCAGATAAAGACTGGCAGAAACAGCTCCGGCGTACCTCCTTCTATCTCCTCGACGGCGCTGGAGAGGACGCCGACGCGACGCAGACGGAGAAGAAGAACAAAAGTCCCTGACGAAATCGCCGCCGTCGTCTCGACGATCTCGCCTGGACACCCTAGATCCACCATCAGAAGGTGGTGGAAAGCTATCTCCGTGGCTCCCCGACGGCGAGCAACAGCACCATCGAGTCGGTGGCCCGGAGAACCTTATTTGCAGCGACGGCGCCGTCACCGTCCGAGCGCCGCCCGCACAAACTAGCCTACACCTATCTACACACCGACCAGACAGCCGCGAGGCTTCCCCCCCATCCCACCGCCGCCGGAGCGACGAGAGGAGGGAGGGGAAGCCCCCGCCACCGTCGGCGGAAGGAGGAAGGAAACCTGGCTTCGCCCTCTTTTCGCCCGATCTACTGTAGCGGGAGAGGAGAAAGGGAAAGCAACTTTTCTCCGTTTAACCATCGCAGTACAGTTTACTCAACTGAAGTATGAACTATGACACACCTCTGTCAGGCAATGCAGTAAAAACCACGTCGGACAGGAAGTAGGAAGCCCATTTTGAAGGTCGGCTGAGCTCGGAAACCTGCTGCTCGATTGCTGTTGTGTATTGAAGTATGAACTATGACACACCTCTGTCAGGCAATGCAGTAAAAACCACGTCGGACAGGAAGTAGGAAGTCCAATACACAACAGCAATCGAGCAGCAGGTTTCCGAGCTCAGCCGACCTTCAAAATGGGCTTCTTTGGATTCCCAGAGAGCTGGATCCGGAAGTGCTCCCTGAATTTGTCTTCTAGGCGCTGTATCTCCTCTAGAATTTCGTCGATCCGCGGTTCATCAGAAGACATATATAGGCTTGTAGGTTGAAAGCTCACATCCAGCTTGACTTCCTTGAGGCTCGGGAGAGATTCAAGCCCGCCAAAGGAAAGTTCTTGATCACAAAACCGACCCTGGACCTGCAACTGCTCAAGTTTGGGCATTGTACCCTGCTCAAAATTCACTGATTTGATGTCCACTAAGCTGTGGAGCTCGAGCACCGTGAGGCTCTTGAAAGCCTCACACTTGAAATGGAGTTGCTCGCCCTGGAACCCGCTCTCCTGCAGACGTAGGATTGTCAATCTTGGTAGATTCCCAAGGACTTGCATTACAGAATCCTGTCCTGACAGCTTGGTACACCATAATCTTAATTTCACAAGATTCTCAAGCTTCTGGACCCATTCCGGCAATTTGACCAGATTGCCACGCAGCTTGAGGCTCTGGAGCCTTTCCGGAGGTGAGGACAGGCTGTCTAGACAGCCAGATAAACCCAGGTCTCCTGCTGATTGCACTGATAAGGATTCAAGACGGCTGAGATTGGAAATAGATGAACAAAACCCTGGACCATTCTTCTTGTTGATGCCAACCACTCCTAACTTCCGAAGCCCGGTCAGACATGTTATCTCTGCAGCGGCATCTCTCCCCAGGAGGTGCACATCCCGTAGTGTATGTAGGGCCTGCAGTACCCTAATCCCTCTTGGCACCATAATACCACCTGAATCTAGTGCCATACCCACCATGAAACTACGTAACGTCACGCGACAAACAAAAGTGCATATATCACTCCGGTTGATACCATCGACGCCCATAACCCGAGGTACACAACATGCAGCACAAAGTTGCAGTCCATGTTTACACATTGCACAAGCTGACTCTGGAGGAAAATAAACCTCTGTAGTGCCAGCATGAAGATATTGAAGTTTTCGGAGCTTGATGATACTTCTTGACAGTATTACGATGGAGGTATCTCTGATATCTAAGGTTTCTAGTTGCCTTAGGTTCCCCAAGGAATCTGGTAGATGATATACTCCCTCCGTTCGAAAAAGGATGTCACAAAAATGGTCTACCTATAGTTCATTTTTGTGACATCCTTTTCCGAACGGAGGGAGTATATGATAACAACCTCTAAGAGAAAGGTACTTAAGGTGAACATGCTCTCCGATGTGCCTAAGGTGATGATTAACCAAACCTGATGTGTCTTCCAAGTCTAGCACCCGCAGAAAATTCATCTTATCAGAAAGGAAAAACGGTTTCCACTCTCCAAAAACTATTAATGATCGTACACGGGACACATCAACTGTGCTCTCAAACTCATCCTTATCTCTCACTGAACTGCTCCCTATAGCAAGGTGGCGCACGGTTGCCTGGCTGTTTAATTTGTGGCCATCCTCTAGCCTGAAAACAAGGTTTTCTTCCGTTGCCATTGAGATGCCGATTTCACGCATTAGATCATGGACTTGGCAGGAGTCAATTTCCTTTCTGCTATGCACCGATTGTTTATATGGCAGGATCATGCTCCTCCTTATGAGATCTACCAAATAGCTGTCAGCTATATCGTCTGCAGACTTGTCTCGCAGGCCTTTTGAGTAACCCTCTGCAGTCCACCGACGCACCAAACGTCGCCAGTGAACAATGTAGTCTTCAGGAAAGATAGACAAATACAAGAAACAACACTTGAGGTGATAGGGTAAACCATCGTAGCTTTTGATAAGCACTGTCATTATGGGCTTAAGCTCTGGATTCATCTCCAACTCAGCACCGATATGCTCGTTCAATTTCCTCCACTCCACAAGGGTTTTTGGTTGGTTTGCCAAGAACCCACCTATGGTGACTATTGCAAGGGGAAGTCCTTCACACTTCTTCAGGATATATTTTGCTTGTTCAGCCAACTCGCGATATTGCCCATCAAAATCTACATTTTCCTTAAATACCTGAAATTCATACGAACAAGCTGTTGAATATAGCAACAATAAAGTTAGGTTAGAAATGGTTTTTCTAGTGTATTTGGGTAATTGTTGCTCAATAGTTTGTCTTATATACAATCTACGGTCATATTTTCTGTGTATCTATAATGGATAATGTGAGTCAGAAGTGGTGTTGAATATATCGGAATTAGAAACCGCAGATGGGTGGGATTTCTCACCAGATAAGTGTTACTATTCCACAAATGAGAAAGTTTCATTTAATCATATGTGCATTAAAAACCTATTGTGCATGGGATATACAATTTTTCTTATATAAAAAGAAGGGAAATACATCCCAATTACAACAAACCTTTAAGAACGATCCATTAACCAAAACATATTAAACTTACAGGGTAGAAAATAATCTCAACTACAGAAACAAATCGTATCTATATAAAACTATTTAATTAAGTGGAATTTGTTGCTAAATACTATGAGCCTTGTGGAGTTTTATCAAAAAAATTGGGATGTCATAAAGGGATACTTGGTGGCTATGTTTGTCCCATTACAAATATTGGAATTTCCTCTGTTAAAACTGAACTCCAGAGTCATTGACCTTTTACCAAAAAATAGGATTCAGTGGAAATTCAGTTATACACTTCTATGCAGTCCTGCTTCTATATGTTAGCTTCAATTTTTTACGAGAGTAGTACGATCGTGGTACGATCGCATAACTGGATTTCCCATAAGGTACGTTATACCTACTCAAACAGTTTTCATGCCTCGACAACGTATCTTAGAGGGGGTTCTGAACTTCTCATACTACTTGAAACTATACATGAACTTCATAGGAAAAAATTGATGGAGCCCTATTTAAGAAGGCTTACGATAAAGTAAAGTGTCCTTCCTTGTAGAAAGTGTTGCAGAAAAAAGAATTCACACAAAAAGGTGTGAATGGATCACACACTTTGTGTAAGGAGGTAGTGCGAATATAAGGTTCAATGATAATATAGGTCATTATTTCCAAACAAGAAAAGGTTTGACTCAAGGATCTTTGTTGTCTCCTTGATTTTCAATACTGTTGTAGATATGCTGGCTATGCTCATTGCTAGGGCTAAGGAGGATAAACAAGAGTAGAAGGCATCATCCCACATTTAGTTGAGGGGGGAGTGTGCATCTTCCAGTATGCTAATCACATGATTATTTTCATGAAACACGACTTAGGGAAATCCGTCAATATTAAACTAGTCTTTTGTATTTTTGAAAAACTATCTGGTGTTAAGATAAACTTTCATAAAACCGATATTTTTTTTCTGTTTTGGAAAGGAAACAAGGAGGATAATCAATACATGCAACTATTTGTATAAGAGTATGATTATTTACCTTTTCGATAAGTGGGTGTCCCAATCCATTATAGGAAAATTTATAAGACGGTTCACAGAGAAAGTTGGGTCATTGTCAAGGAAAATTGCTCTAATACAAAGATCGTCTTGTTATTAATTCCTTTCTGATGAGTTTGCCAATATTCATGTTTTCTTTTATCTAAATACCCAAAGGGGTACAAAAAATACTTGAAACTTTTAAACTCGTGCTCTTTTGGTAAAATGATGAGCATAAAGTAAATATTGCTTAACGCCTTAACCAAAATGATTAAATTTATAGACCCAAAAATCATGGAGGAATGGGTAATAAAGTTTTGAATACAAAAAACAAATGCTTACTCAACAAATGCAGGTTTACGTTATTAAATGAAGATCGTTTGTGAAAAGAGTTGTTTGCAAACTAACACCTCTAATCCAAAACTTCGTCTCAAATTCAGGCACAGTCTATAGACTCTCCTTTTTGAAAAGGACTCATGTCATTAGCTCCATGGGCAATAGTTTGTTCTTTTTTATTCATTCCTATTTGAATTTCATATAATTGGAGCCTAAATTATGCTTAATTTTAACTTGATTTCACCCACCCATTTACGGATTAAAAATATTGTTGAATTGCGTGTGGTAAAATTAAGGTTTGTTATGGTGTCAAAATGGAGTTAACAAGTAGGTATATTCCCATATAACAGAAAAATAAGTGAAAAACCGGAAATTCACTTTGGCACCCGGGTGCATATGCTCCTGTTATTGTTTTCAAAATTTTAAAAATATGAAAACACTTCGAAAAAATCTAAAAAAAATGGGCACAAACATATGCAAGTTTTTAACATTCGTGCAAAATTTCGGAACCAAATGACACTTTTTGTGCTCTGTACAAAAAAGACAAAATCTGTGGCTGAAATGCACAGACCACAAAATTGTTATTTCCTTACGAAATTTGGCATGAATGTTGAAAACTTGTATATGTTTGTGCCCAATTTTTTTTCAGATTTTTCTAAATGTTTTCATATTTTTCAAATTTAGAAAAAAATACCGGGAGCATATGCACCCGGGAGGCAAAACGCCTCTCCCACAAAACAAAAAACGAGATATATGGGACCAGATTATTGGTAGTCTATCAAAGCAGGAGGCCAAAGCGTGCTCGTCAAGGGATAAAATTGTGGATATCTCAAAACCTCGTGAAACGAGATATATGGGACTTCAGACGAATTAACTTTGATACATGGTGTTCAAAATTGGAAGAAGTTCCCAAGATCAATATGACATCTGGTTGGCGACGATGACTTCAATGGCTTGTGTTCTGTGGACCCGAAGAGCCTCCATCTAAGGAAGGCCTTGGCGCCCCTTATATAGTTGTGGATAGGCGGCGGTCGCCTTCCCAGCTGAATGGGAGCCCTCTCTTCATATGATTAAGTCTTCGTGGAGTCCAAGAGTATGCTTTCAACCGCCTTCTTGGTCCTCAAGACAATCCTTGTGCACATGGGAACAATCCTACTCGTTGTGGGTGGAACCCTCTGGAATCTTCAAACCCGTGTAGATACGAGACCACCTGGCCTATATAGTATATTCAAACTATCCATCATCAGATCCATCCCTCTTATTGGGAGACACCTATAGTCCATATAGTCATAAGTTTCGGTAGTCAGGGCCGGCCCCGATGGTGGGGCGACCGCCTGGGGCCTCCAAGCGCTAGGGCTCAATCCTATATTATATATAGGTATATATGAGTACATATATTGGAGTAATAAGTTACTTATGTTCAACTAGTAAATAAAACAAGCAACATGAAAGTTTAAACGAGAATGGAAAACGTAGTAACACCTCGAACCTTCGTACATCTCTCTCTCTCAACTCATTTGTCACATTATTTAAACGAACACACGAGGATCACATGAGATTGCATCATCACGTGTATCCAATGTTCTTGATCACACTGGAAACACATGTCTACATGTGTGTGAGTAATATGTTAACTAGTATCTTTCTTATAGAGAGGTGGTATCACTTATCCAATTTTTAGCAGAAAATATCCCCAAGCATTACTCATCCCAATTCCCGTAGTTTTCAACTTCTACTATTTCCTTCACTAGTATACTCTGTGAAGACAAACATGCACTCATTTCTATCATTCAGATTTTTAGCCTCTTGTGCTACCTATCAAATAACACAAAAGAAAAATTATGTGCACTATTCTATAATATAAGTATCTCTAATAAATGTTGAACTATTGAATGATATATGTTAAACTGAATTTTATTTTGACATATCTATTTTAAAATATGGGAGCTTTCACGTTAAAGGGCCTCTGATATGTCAGGATCAGCCCCGGGTAAAGAGATATTGCATATTTTATCTTTGTAGCTTTGCACTAGTTTTCTATACACATTTCGCATATAAAATATATCAATATTATTTTTATTTTTGTATTGAGGGGTCCGAGTTCTCATTTTGCCCCACGCCCCTGAAATCTCAGGACCGTCACTGTTGGTAGTGTGCTGTAAATTCTCTTAGTGTTGGTGCTATGGCTGGGGAAGGGGCGGCCCTGTTGTGTATTGATCCCTTCTCTAAGATATAGGCCATCATCTCCTTGATCTCACGATCTAACATCGCCAGACTTGCTAAAACATTTCTTGATTGGAGTGAGATGCCAAAGAGAAAGACCTCGTATTTGTTTTGAACTTCTCAAAGGAGTTTTACTCTATTAACGTGGATAAACAAATAATTACCTATACAAATTCATTGGTTTGTTCCTACAGTTCAGAATTCCGTAGAAAAAATCTGCACTAGCTCAATACTATGAAGTTCCTACAATTTCCTTATGTTTCAAATGATGTTTAAGGGACGATATTGTTGTCATCTAACTTAACTTCGTTCAAGCCACATCTGGCAACAATGTGTGTCCTATCCGGGGACAAGTGAACTTCACATAACTTTACAAAAATAAAATGTTCTGAATATACGGTTCAGGGAAAACCCAGTGCAAATGGTAAGGACCCGAATCCTTAATGCAATTGACTTTACATAGTAGGCATACCTCTTTGTGAGGAGATCACGTGCATCGTCGTCTTCTAGAACTTCGAGATTGTAAATGTTTTCTTGTTTTGCTGAACAGTGCTTCGCAATACCATACTCCCTTGTGGTGACTATGATCCGAATGCTACATTCTATTCCCCGCAAATGTACCATTACCATGTTCCATTCTGCAGCAGATGATACATCATCTAGAACAATCAAGCACCTCTTTCTCTGTAGAATCTTAGTCAACTTTGTGACCAATTTATCAGCTTCTGTTGTTGCTGGTTCTTTCATACTTTTCATGTCCTTATTTTCATAATCGTTCACTTCTTCTAGTTGCTTTACTAAATCCTCAAGGAGCTTCTCTATAATGAGAGGGCGTATGATAGTGACCAAAGCACGTTTGTCGAACTTATCACTTAGGTCTTGTCTTTTGTATACATCTCTGACTAGACTTGTTTTTCCAACACCACCCATTCCCCACACAGAAATCACATGGAACTGTTGTCCAACTTGGTTCGAGACCAGCCTGATAATGTCAGTTTTCTCTTTCTCCCGCCCAATAATACGTGATTCATCCAGAATAATTTCCATTGTCCTGATACGAGTGACTTGGTTGTGCCCGACCATCCTATGTCCACCAGCGTTCACTGGTTCATCCTCTTGTATTTCACCAGTAGACATCTTAGAGTTGTGAGTACCAACAATGGTTGCATCTGAGCTAGACACTTCCTTCTTTGGATTTGTTCCATCTTGAGAACACTAAACAAAACAAAGCAAATACTTACGTTGTTGACACATGCTATTTAATTTTGAAAAATGTTTAGACATGCTTTTTGTTCGAATAGAACATATTTGTTTCACTCCAAGGATTAAATTTTGATTCAAACTTTTGTGACATAATAGATCAAATCTTCTGCTCATATCTGCTAAGTTTCTTGTTGTTATTAGTTTTTGAACACCCATAAGGCTGGATCAGATAGATTGCACCCATGCCGATTTATATATTCTGGTTGGTCCCAAATCCCAAAACATTAAATTTTGTATACAATTAGTGTATTGATAAGGGCTGGATATCTTTCTTCTAGATGTTTTTTTTGCAGAAGAAATGACATTTGTCATTACATTAGTTAGATACAAAAATACGAATCAGCTGCATGCTTACATAGACTTTCATCCAGTGGGTTCTTTAATTACTACTTTGAGTGTACCCTTCAGCTACTACTCCAAAGATTATGGGTTAATTACAAAATGTTTGGGCTACAAATTAGTCCTAATCTAAGTGTATTGCAAGTTCTATTATTTAGAGAATAGACAACAACCTTAATGATTCCCTCTTTTTCTTATTTATTTGGTAGATATACTGGAAGGAAACTCTACTAGTAGATGAACATAAATTCAGACCCGTGACTTCTTAACTAAGATGGTGCTGCTTTTTCCTTTTTGCTGTAAAGATATCCGCTAGGGGAAGTAATTAAATACTTAAATTGAAATGATACCATACTATTTTCAAAATTACCTTGTCGTGGAAAGCATAAATTGTTTGATCAGTGAACTTTTGCTTGAGCTCTGATACCATGCTATGATGTCCCGCACATAGGCTTGCAACTTCAACTTGCCCGGTAGACACTATGATCCGGCTCCCTTTCTTGCAATTGTTTGTGAAGCATTCTTTGATCTGGTCCCATTCTTCAATGGTGGCCATGTCAGTGAGCACAACCAAGTACCTCTTCTCATACACATGTCCCTTGAAATCCTGAGCCAGATCATGCCCGGTTTTCTCTGGCTCCAGTAGAGCATCAACCCCAAGGACGTTCGTGTTGAACTGCCTCACCAAGCTCCGGACAAATTCTTGAGGATTCAAAGGATGCCTCACCCTGACCCATGCCCGGCATGGGAAATTCAGCTTGACGCTACTGGACTCGTAGGCCTCCCTGATGACGGACGTCTGCCGGATCTCACCGCCTGTTCCCCACACGGAGATAACCTTAAGGTCACCGCCGCCATCTTCTTCCTTGCTGATCAGTGCGGCAAGATCCACGTCTGCTTTGGCGAGGCGCCGGCTTGCTTGGTCCATGCCGCTGCCGGACACGGACTGCGCTACGTCGGCAGGCTTGGAGCGCGGGCCCCTGATGAGGTGGTAGCGCACGTTCCTCTGGCTAACGTCCTCCACCTTGGCCCTGAGCTCCTTCATCCTCTTGCCCACGCGCCGCCGGTACATGAGCGTGCGAGGGATCCGCCACGGCCGCCACCAGGACGGTCTCTTCAGGCGGGCGGCGAAGTCCTGGAGCGAGTCCTCGGCGTCGTAGGCCACGTCGCGGACCTGCTTCACCCACGCCATGACGACCCTGTCGCCGCCGTCGACGTGCCGCTCGTCGTGCGCGGCCATCAAGAACGCCTGCATCATCTCCAGCTCGTCCCTCACGAAGGCCTGGTCGCGGCGGACGCCCAGCTGCAGCGCCACCTCCTGCGCGACGCCCGACGCGGCGTAGTCCACCGCTCGGCCCAGCACGGCCTTGCCCACGCTCCGCACCGTCTTCTCCATGGATGGATTAGCAGCTTGCTCAGTTGCTCGATCGATCGACTCTCGGGGTTGTGTATCGGCTAGCTGTATGCACGTGTTCTGGTGTGGAACAGTAGATCAAGAAGCCAAAGGTAGGATATGGTTATATACAAAGTTTTTTTTTTATACAAGTTCCTGGATATATTAATCAAGAGAAACAACATTACAAGAAACATCCAGAAACAGCACAGCTGTTCGACATTTTATAGAGAGGCCCTTCCAACTTTCTAAATTACAAAGAAGACCCTGGCACCAGCTCTGTCTCGATGCTTCCGCCACCGCCCGATCCGCCGTCGCCGTCGTGACACCACCAGAGAGATAGACGAAGATGACGAGAGCAGCAGCTATGTCGCCGACACGAACCTGTAAAGGAAACTTCCTCGTTGAGATCGCCGCAGTAGCCACCCGCCGCAGACGGCGGGATTTGGAATCCGTTGAAGCCACATCGGCGGGGGCAACGCCCCAATTCATGACAACGGTCAGGCCGCCAGCACCGACCGAAGCCAGTGAGCAAACCTGCAAGAACGCGACGAAGAACAGCTGCAGAAACCACCATGCCGAAGTTGGGGCAGAGCAGCACCTCCACTCCCTCCCCTCGCCTCCACGGCCGGCCAGAGGGCAAGGGATTCGCTGCATCCCTCGATCTGCAAGGTAGCAAGAAGTACAGCGAGCGAGATTATTGAAACGGCCTTGATCCTCTCGAACTCTGCAAAGGAACCACCATGGATCCGCCGTGCAGAGAGGAGAAGATCCGGTGCCGGCGTCGCTGCGAGTCGCCGGCGACCAACCGAAAAGGAAGAAGAAAGA
This sequence comes from Poa pratensis, assembly GCA_947311845.1. NCBI lineage: Eukaryota > Viridiplantae > Streptophyta > Magnoliopsida > Poales > Poaceae > Poa > Poa pratensis. The sequence goes on from CAMZMU010000113.1 coordinate 13,982,127, forward strand.
AAGAAACACGGGCATCCGCCACGAAACTACACAAACAAACCTAGATCTAGCCCTACCCCTAATATCTACAACCCGTGCTGCGCATCCTCGTCCACGCCGGCCGGCAACGCCGCCGGAGAGGAGAGGGGAGCGAGACGGGGCCGAGATCTGGGGAAGAACGGCGACTCGCAAGGAGGAGAGGAGAAGGGAGGAGAGGAGAGGAGAGGAAAGGGGAGGGCGTCAGAAGAAAGAAAGAGTTGGAGCAGCCAGTTATATACAAAGTTTTAAATAGCAGGCTAAGCTATTTAGCGTCAACCTACGGAAAAAAAGCTAAATCACCGCTAATACCGCGCTATTTAAGGGTTTTATACCTTTTAGCGTGCTAATGCACTTAGCGACAGCGCGCCTGCTATTTAAAACTTTGGTTATATATGCAGCATATCAAAGGAGGAGCTCGATCGATACAAGAGACCGTGACCACAGGTTAAATTTTTGTATGGAAAAGAATGGGTACGGAAAGGAAGAACCAAGAGACAAGAGAGGAGCTTTGTTTCGTCGGTGGGCATTTTCATGGGCGTGAGTCACGAGGCAGCTTTGCGTTTTGAAATTAATTACTCCATGCCATGCCATGCGAATTCATGGACGCGCGATCGAGGAGATAAAATGGAAAAGCGCGCGCATGCCATGCGAATTCATCGTGCCAAGAGCCCACCTGCCTTGCATTTCGATTTTTTTTCGAAACAAGCTAAAAACTTTGACTATTTCACTGATTAAAGAAGAGTTTAGAATTGCAACACAAGCAAGCCCGAAAGCTTGGATACAAGGATTACTCTCGTGGCAGTAAGTTACTCAAATGTTTCTCCCCAGGCATACCCCGAAGGGCGGCGCGCTACGCTTGATTCTTTTCAAATCTCCCTCGCATTCCGTCGAGGGGCATCTTTCATGAACTCTAGGATGGTGTTTGGCATGCATTGTGAAAGCCCTCGCATTCCGTTCGTTCCAAAAAAAATTATGCTGCGAGGAGTAGAGAGGAGAGACCCTTGCGCCGACGTTCATGAACCCCAGTGATCAAGCACCACCAAAGCTACAGTAATTCATAGATCACTCGGTACATGTGTCTTCTTGACACGCACTTTCTTTAAATTTTTATTTAAGTGTCAATTGTGATCCAGGCAAGTATAAGCAGCTGATGTGTGACAGTGTATACGCACAGGCAGCGAGATTTTCATTTATACCACAGGGGTGATTACAAAGGTAGCTTCCATCGCCAATCAAGCGAGAAACAAGCCACACTAAGCAGTAAGTAATCACTACTAACACTCCACAAGTCCACAACCATACAAGCTTCAACGCACACCAACACAAAATTAAAAAACCCAGCAGCGCTACTAAGGACTAATAGAGAGACTAGTTAAGCTGGCTACAACTACTAATAAGGACTAATAACCTCGCTCGCTGGACACAGACCACGATTATTGATTCGGTAGCAAGAGCCAAGAGTCAGGCCGCTGCGGGCTTGAAGGGAGACTTGTATCCTCCATGGCCTTCCCAGACCTTCACGATCTGGATGGGTATGAAGCTTTGAGCGACCTCGACGGGACAGACAGTGCGAGAACGGTCGAACTCCACGTATCTGAGCCGGAGCCCAGCGGGAATATTCCCAGGGTGCTCATCCTCGAGACAAACGACGACGTGGACCGGGGCCAGGTCCGGCGCGGCGAAGCAGCCGGGGTCGATCTCGGCCACCTGCCCAATCTGGCTGCAGTTGGCGCGGATGCCTTCCTCCGTGCGCTCTTCCACCGGGTAGTCGAGGAAGGCGATGTGTGCGAGGTGCTGCATCGTGACCTCCACGACGTTCCCCTGCTCCCCCTCGCGCACGACCTCCACGGAGACGCCGTCGAGCTCGAACGGCTGCTTGGCGACGGCCGCCTCCCGGTCCTCGGGCGTGGCGAAGCGCAGGCACACGTCGGCCATCATCGGGGAGCAGCCGAGGACCTCGAACTGCAGCTCCGGGGCCGCGGCGAGGATGGCGCGCCGGACCAGGGCCTTGGGGTCCGCGACCTCGGCGGAGCCGGCCGGACAGTTGATGTTCGCGTACCCGTAGCGCATCGCGGTTTGGTGCTGTTGAATATAAATATGTTGCCTAGCCCCTTTTCACCAGTTCGGACTTTTGGTTTAGATGACTAGTGCAGCAATTTTATATGGTATCAGAGCCAAAAGGTCTCGAGTTCGAGACCCCGCTCACGTGGATTAAAAAAAGAAAAGGAAAAAAAAATCCTGCGGCCCGTTCCTATCCCACGCTAAGGAGTAAAATAGCCTAGACGTGAGGGGAAGCGTTGAATATAAATATATTGCCTAGCCCCTTTCCACCAGTTCGGACTTTTGGCTAGATGACTAGTGCAGCAATTCTATAGGTGCATCTCGGGGGTCATCTCTAGGAAGACGGTGCCGCCGTGTAGCGGGCGGCCCGTGCGGACCCTGGGCGGGTCCGGAGCGAAGTCACGGACAGCGGACGCGGAGACAGAGTGGTTCATGGGCATGTACCGGTCGATGAAGCCTGGGCGGCCCGCGGGCGCGTCGACGGGGAGGTTGGCGCTGCCGGGCATCATCTCTCTTCACACCCACGGACCGGAGAAAGGAGTGGAGAGGCAGGAGAGAGGCTGCGGTTGTGTTGTGTGTGAGGAGTCTGATCGATGGGGTGGTGTTTAAAAGCTGCGCGTAGGAGGTGCTCCATTGATGGTGGAGTTAAAGCTCCATGCAGGACAGACGTAAGAGGACAACAACGTGGATATTGGCGCGCGGAGTAGTCCCATCGGACTCAGGGCATGGACGGCCGAAAGCATCCGTACCGTCACGGAGTGCTACTGTGCCAGGACTCGTCAAACCCTAGCGCCTGCGTTCGCCGGCAACTCAGCGTGAAATTCGACAAAATTAACCCTTTTTTAAAATTTCAGCCAAAAATAATCCTTTTTTGAATTTTTTTTTAAACTAACATTTTTTGTGACTCCCGCAACGGCGGCGCCACACCTGCATGTGCAACGTCCCAAGCTGAGGCGCCGCACATACATGTGCAACGCCCCAAGCTGGGGCGCCACACCCTTATGTGCAACGCCCCATACAGGGCGTTGCACATAAGGGTGTGGCGCCCCAGCTTGGGGCGTTGCACATGTAGGTGTGGCGCCGCCGTTGCGGGAGGCACAAAAAAGGGTTAATTTCAGATTTTTTTTATAAAAAGGTTATTTTTTACTGAAGTTTCGTCAGAGGGTTAATTTTGTCAAATTTCACCAACTCAGCATTGAGCTTGTCGAGTAGTAGTGTTGTTCGTACAGTCAATGGTCCAGTTGTCATATGATTTTTGGGTTGGCGGGCTCTCGGCACAAACTCAAATTTTGAAGTTGCAAATTATATTCGACGATGATTTTCCATGGAGAATAAAAGTTGCGATGCAATACTTAGTACTCTCTTCATGCCGGTTTATTTTTTGAGGTTAAAGACAGTTATGCCGCCGTCCAATTAGATAAAAAGATAGTTCATGTATATACATTGTTACCACACAAAAGAAAAAGACTATTGCCCTATAGCGGAGTCTCCAGGGTCCTGGGCGTGGGCATATGCCCTATGAGCTATCTCTTCTGTAACAAGCGCCACCACCGCCTCCGAGAGTAGGCCAACGTTGCGGAATATCCACCTATTACGCTTCTTTTATATTCCCCACATGGCATATATGAGCGCTCCACTCGCCTCCTTCCTCTTCTCGGTAGCCCTCCAAGCATGTCGTCCCACCATTTGTTGGCGCTTAACTAAAACGAGGTTATATTAAGAACAAGGACAATAATATAGCCAACAGTCGGCTATAACATAGTGTCATGTCATTTCTAACCAACCTAATAGGCAATATATACAATAGTCAGATTTAAGCATATACTCCCCCGTTCCAAAATATCAGGTGCTGTTAAATTTCGTTGATCAGTGACGTTAAACTTTGATCATGATTTGTATTTATAATATATCCACAAAATTAGTATAAATTCTATGAAATAAAATAATTTTGAAAGGCGAATTCAGCGATACCATTTATACATTTCAATCCATATAATTCAGTATATATTAGTAGTCCAAGTCGATTGTCAAATACCAGCATAAAAATATGGGGGCCTTATATTTCGGAACAGAGGGAGTACATGGCTCATATTAAATTCTCACAAATTGTCTAGAAGCACGTGTGTTGCAACTGTTTTTTATCCTATATCCGCTTCGTTTCTCTCCACTTTCCTCTCCTCCAACTCACCATAAATACACTATTTAATTCCTTATATCCCGCTTATGTCACCTCATTGTACTGTGTCTAAGCATCCGTAACATGCGCTAGTATCATGCATATAATAATAGTTTATCTTATTAACTTCATAATGGGTATTACTATATGTGTAGTATCATATAAATATTGCATTTATTAGATTTGTCAATTCATTGTGTACTGGAATGGTCTGATGCTCCAATTGTCGAACGATTTTTTGGGTGGGCGAGATCTTGGCCCAAACTAAAATTTAAAGTTGCAAATTATTTTGGACGATGATTTTTCATGGTGGGTAAAAGTTTCAATGCAGTCCTTGCACTACATGCAAAAAATTGAAGTGATGGGTGATGTCTAAAAAGAATACGGCTCTGCCATCCGACAACGATGGCAGGGGGAAGGTTGGCCTCCTCCATGTATTACTAGTACTAGTTGGTCAGAAACAGGGACATAAACTGTGAAATACTTATTGTTCCATTTCAAGGCAGCTGGTCAGAAACACGAAATGAGCAATATGTCGGGACATGTTCGATCTTTTCGGTCGTTTGGATTTTCGGTAAGGTTAGGTTTCTTCAACCGTCTAGATTGGTGGTGAAGAATTGTAAGCTTGTGTTGATTGGGGTGTGTCCTCAGCCGACCTTTCTTCAGCAGTTTATTCGATCTCGTTGTTCGCGGCGAGTGCCTATTGTGGTTTTGAAATCCTTGGTTGGCGGGGCATTTGCACGTGTCCCAGTTTTGTGCTACTTGTTTAGTGTGTGTTTCAAGCTCCGACAGCCGTAGAACAATGCAAGGAAGAAAACGACCAACATGATTATTAGTGTATTTTTATTTTGTATTGGCCGTGTTGCGTCGAGTTGTATCTGCTTTATACTAGCTATTTTTTGTATTTAAAAATATCATATATAAGATATAAGGTGTCTTTTCTAGAAAAAATCGTGAGAGTGAGACACGAGGCAAAAAAAAACACAGGGAAACGGCCCACAAAGGAAGAAACAACAGCGATGGGCTTAGTGGACCGTTATTGCTGATCGCAAGCACTACGCGTAGGTTGTCGGTGCTTAAAGTGGCAAATAGTGCACTGAATCCTACTCTACGCTCATTGCGTAGGTTAGCAGGGAAACGCGTACCCCGTGTATAGTGATCGGGCATAAGTGGGCCGACCCACGTACGGTGGCGTTCACGGTTTCTTCCGGTTTTGGGAAGCTTGTAGTAGCTTCCAGCCGGTTTTATTGTTCTTTATTTTATTCAATGTTCTCTGGTTTTTTTTCATTTTTCTCCAGTTTGGTTTTTTCCGGACATATTTTTCTGTCGGTTCATGATTTTTTGGCATGGAAATTTTCTCAAAGCTATGAAATTTTTAAAATTTTGGGACATCTTATTCATAAAGCTTTTTAAAATTCATGAACAATTTTTTTCAAATCCATGAACCTTTAAAAAAAAATCCATGAACAATTTTTTAAACTTCATGAACATTTTTAGTTCATAATTGGTATTAAAAATGTTTGTAGAAATTTAAAATTTGTGACAGTTTTTCAAAACCTTGAACAGTTTTTTTTTTCAAATTTAGCTGAAAAACGGATTGTTTTTTCCTAGCATGAGCGATCAGCCAAATAGGGAGTAGAAAAGACGAAGGGACCCGATCATACCAGACCGTGTTATTGGGCCTGCCCAGGGAGGATTGGCTCTTCAGCGTCGGCTCGGGAACAGGCGCTGAACGAGCTGAATAGGAGCGCACGTCACGTCGTTCGGCCTGCTCATGAGAAAATTTTCCTGGATTAATTCCCTCTCCTCTCTTCTGCAGTCCATTCTAGTAGGGTGGGGTAGAACTAAGTTGGGCTTGGCCTTTTTATCCTTTTCTCCTTTTCTATAAGTGGTACTAGTTGAACTCCCGTGCCTTGCTACGGTCCCTCTAATTTTGCTTGCAGCACATGTCAATATATTGCACTTGAATATTTACATGTATAGAAGATAGCACTAAGATTTCACTCAGCTTCAAGAAAAGGTAGAATTACATTTGTAAGACGCACCTAGTCCACTAAACAAATGAAGTCTCTGACTCCAACATCTTCCTCATTCCACTCTAGCAGACACACCCCTGTGGTTTCCATCATTTCTGTTGTGTGTCATCCTAATCCTGCATTCCTGCTAGAAAATTAGGCATTCACATATCTTCGCCCCTCACATATTGTTGTCTCTTCTCATTCTTATGTCCTCTTGGACACTACAAAAATTGTTGCGTTTACGGATAATAAAAGTAGCTCAAGATAAGAAAAAAAGAATGATTAGTCTACTCTCATAGTTTTCGCAAACATATGATTAACTTCAAATTTTATAAAAAAGTAATTAGTCCCCAGTTTAACTAAAAAAATAAAAAATTGCTACACAGGAATAAATATGACAATAGCATGTAATGACTACCAAGGGTACACAAGTTTTGGGATGCCTGCAGAACCTTCCATTTGCCCCTAACAGCAAAAATGTCACCTCAACCCATCCCATTTTTGCACATGGGGAATGAACTATGCTCAGGAACGACGAACACCTAAAACTTTATGGAGGACAGTCATAACATCCCTTCCAGAGAGACGCGGATGGTGAAAGTGAAACAAGAAGCCTGGGAAAAGCTGCAAACGTAAATCCATGAGGCATAAGGTCATCGGCGCCCAACCTCCACCTTCATTAAATACCCCTGCAGTGCAGCCACATCGACGATTCTTTGGTATCCTTTTACCGAAGAGCCACTTGTTCCAGTTCTTTCTGCAGTTTAGACCAGCGATCAATTCAATGCATATTATGTATATCAAAGTCATGGGATTAGTGGGAAAATAGGCCCCGACAACACACATACTATTGCAATAATTCCAGAGGGTTCACTTAAAATACAAATTGACTCTTCTGTTTAAATTTTTATGCGAACTAACTACCATACATAAGATACATTTATCTGGGACACAATTTAAACAAAGAGCACAATGAACCACTCCCTATACATATTTTGCAACCGAGCAAGAGAAAAATACATGATCAATTGTCTTATCATGAGTCATGACAACAAAGAGGCCTTTTTTCCTTCCACCCCTTTGTGCAACATCTATGTCCCTTTTCTTCCTAGAAATTTACACGCACAAGAAGGTAACACTACATATTCAAAAAAAAAAGTTGGCAAATTATTGCCTCTTAACTGCAACTTTAAATTATTCAGTTGTTAACCTGTGACTACATATTTATCAACATATAAAATTTGGCAAATCATTGCTAACCTGCGACTACATATTTATCAACATAAAATTGATGAAGTTGCAATGAACTCCAGAAAGAGTAAAATAGTTTACCTTGAAGTTTGAACTCATGTAGAAGAACCAGTCAATATAGAGGACATCTAGCACTAATAAGCACACACTCGGACAACAAAAAAGTGCATACTCAACACGAGCATGTCATATGTAGCGTGTGTACCAGACGTATGACATTCTTTAGTCTATTTTATCAGAATTTGCTAACAATTAACTTGCAATTCTCATAAATAAATATGAACATTACAAAATAGCATATTTTAGACAGTGGAAGGGCCACCCTTATGGCACTACATCATGCAATGTTGAAGGGTCACCTACGAATCAATAGCTTGATGGACAAAAACTTTAGTAACACTGAGGTTTCTTACTGATAAGTTTTGATTAAATAGTGGGTAATGCCCAATTGATATGTTTAGCCTACTATTAAAAATAAGTAATGGAAACTTGATGCCTTTCACAAGAATATTCTTGGAAGATGGGAGTTGAATTGGCTTGATTCAGTATATAAGTTATCGGTTTAGCAAAAGAATACAAGCGAATGTATACCACAGTACTGAAGTATGAATAGAAAGATAGAAGATCAAACCTAAAGTAGAGCTTTTTGTGGAACATTAACAACTAACAAGTTAACCTAAATTTCGGGGTCATTACTTTGCTTCCAAAAAAAGAAGATGCGACACAGATACAACAATACAGTCCGATTTGTTTGTTGAACGTGAGTTTTTAGTTTTTTACGAAGGACGGAACCAATCGCATATCTCAGATAGCTCATAAAGTTGTCAGGCCAACACAAACTGCTTTTATGCCAGGACGACTGATACGTCTCAAACGTATCTATAATTTCTGATGTTCCATGTTGATATTATACCAATTTTTACATGTTTTACATACACTTCATAGCATTTTTATGCATTTTCTGGGACTAACCTATTAACAAGATGCCACAGTGCCAGTTCCTGTTTTCTGCTGTTTTTGTATTTCAGAAAAGCTGTTCTGGAAATATTCTCGGAATTGGACGAAACCTGGACAGGACCTCCTATTTTTCCAACACGTACACGAAGTCCGAAGGAGAGACGGAGGCGACCGAGGAGGGCGCCACACCCTAGGGCGGCGCGCCCCCCTCCAACCGCGCCGTGGTGGGGTGTGGGCCCCTCGGGTCGCTCCAGCCGCCCCCTTCGCCTATTTATTCCTCCCGATGCAAAACCCTAAAAAATCGACGATTTCTCCAGAAGAGTTCCGTAGCTCCGCCGCCACCAAAAACCAAGTTTCGGGGGTCAGAAGTTCCTGTTCCGGCACCCTGGGACGGGGATTGACCCCCGGAGCCATCTCCATCGACCACGCCGCCTCCACTTCGACTCCATGATGGTTTGTGAGTAGTTCCCCCATGGACTACGGGTTCTAGCTGTAGCTAGTTGGTACTCTCTCTCCCATGTACTTCAATACAATGATCTCATGAGCTGCCTTACATGATTGAGATCCATCTGATGTAATCGGTGTTGTGTTTGTTGGGATCCGATGAATTGTTACATTATGATCAGTCTATCTATTAAAGTTTGTGAAGTTATTGTTGCTGCAATCTTGTTGTGTTTAATGCTTGTCACTAGTGCACGAGTGGCATGATCTTAGATTTAAGCTCTATAATTATTGCTTAGATTGTATCTACAAGTTGTTTGCACATGTCCTTGTCCGGAACCCGAGGCCCCGGTGACAGCAACTGGGATAACTGGAGGGGATGGTTTTGACATGAGGATCACATGTTTTCACTAAGTGCTAATGCTTTGCTCCGGTGCTCTATTAAAAGGAGTACCTTAATTACCAGTAGTTTCCCTTGAGGCCCCGCTGCAAACGGGCTGGTAGGACAAAAGATGTTATGCAAGTTTCTCATTGCGAGCACGTATGACTATATATGGAAAACATGCCTACATGATTAATAGACTGGATGTTCTGTCTTAATGCTATAATAATTCTGTCAATTGCCCAACTGTAATTTGTTCACCCAACACTTGTTATTGGAGAGTTACCACTAGTGTAGATAGCTGGGAACCCCGGTCCATCTGTAATCATCATTGCTTTACCGTCAACTCCACGCATGCAACTATTTTCTGGTGCCATTGCTTCTGTGTTACTGTTACTATTGCTCTCATATTACTGCTGCTTTCACATCACCCCTGTTACTAGTGCTTTTCCAGGTGCAGCTGAATTGACAACTCCGCTGTTAAGGCTTATAAGTATTCTTTGTCTCCCCTTGTGTCGAATCAATAAATTTGGGTTTTACTTCCCTCGAAGACTGTTGCGATCCCCTATACTTGTGGGTCATCAAGACTATTTTCTGGCGCCGTTGCCGGGGAGCATAGCTCTACTCATAAGTTCACCTGGGGAGTACACTCTACCTCTCTCTGTTTTTATTTTATTTTGTTTTGTCTAGTTTATTGTCTAGTTTTTTGTTTGTTTTTTTGTTTAGTTTATTTTGTTAGTTTATTTTGTTTAGTTTTATTTTTCTTATATACCCAAAATCCATAAAAATTTAAAAACCGAAAATCTAAAAAAAAACTGTTGCTATGGAAGAACATGCTAGAACCTCTATGTTTATGAAAGCTAAAGAATCATATATAAAGTATAGAGAATCAAGAGAGGGTAAAATCATAAGAGGCATGTTAAAAAAGTTAAATCAAATTGCTGAAATTTTGCTTGAACGCCATGATATAAATTGTTGCTCTGAACAGGATACTAAACATCTTAAATTTCAATGTGGCTTCAGTAAAGAAGTTTTAATTATGAACTATCATTGGAATAACTATATTCATCTTGGATTTGAAGAAGTAGAACAATTTGTTTTACTTATGGGAGCTTCTGAAATAGATTCATTCATGGCTAAAAATTATGAAACTTGTGTTGCTTGTAATAAACTTAAAGAAACGGTCTCTTTTATCCTTGATTATTGCCTAGAAAATTTCAGCAATAATTGTTATATCATTGATTATAAAGGGAGACTCATTCATGCACAAGAATGTACTCACAATTTGCAGGAACCTGTGGAAGAAGAAACTGCTGAAGCTGAAAGCTCATTGGATGAAAAAGAGGAGGAGAGTGATGAACAAAAGAAGGAAGAATGGATTAGCTACCCATGCCTACCTTCTAATGAGAGTAACTCTTCATCTCTTACACTATTTGATTGCCCTCCATGCTTACCAAAGGAGAATGAATGTTATGTTCCTGTGGATTCTCTTGAAGTATTCCCTATGAATGAAACTTGTGGAAATGATTATGCTACTGTTACTTATGATAATCCATGCTATTTTGATAAATCTTATGATAATCCTTTATTTGTGCGTAATTTCGAAATGCATGGTAATGAGAAAGTTTGTTTAGAAAATGTTTATGATAAAGCTCTAGATGATGGTCCTATATTGCTTGATAATATTATGTATTCTACTAATGAAAATGGGATTGGAGAGGTCTTGACTTTATCTAGGTGGAGTCCCATACCTCTTGAGAATGATCAATCATCTTGTTATAAAATGTTAAAAGTGGGTTTGAAAGTTTTAATCCCATTATTTTTGAGCTTGATAAAAATTATGTGTTTGTAGATCATGAAAAGCATGCTTTATGTGATAATTATATTGTTGAGTTTGTTCATGATGCTACTGAAAATTATTATGAGAGAGGAAAATATGGTTGTAGAAATTTTCATGGTACTAAAACACCTCTCTATATGCTGAAAGTTTTGAAGTTACTCTTGTTTTATCTTCCTATGCTTGTCACTTTGTTCTTTATGAATTTATTTGGGTACAAGATTCCTATGCATAGGAAGTGGGTTAGACTTAAATGTGTTTCGAATTTGCTTCTTGATGCTCCTTTTGCTTCATTTTTTATTCTCTTGTGAGCATCATTAAAACTATCAAGCCTAGCTAAAAGGCATTAAAGAAAAGCGCTTATGGGAGACAACCCATTGTTTTATTTCTGCAATTTTTCTTTATTTGAGTCAAGGTTTTGTTTACTTCTGTAACAATCCCTTTGTATCCTTTATTTTATCGCATTGTTGTGCCAAGAAGAGTCTCTAATGATTAGATGATGCTAGATTTGGATTTCTGCGCAGGAACAGATTTCTGCTGTTCACCGTTTCACTTTTCTAAAATCACCAGAAAATCTTTTAAATCTGCAAATTTTTGTGCGTGATCCTCAGATATGTACGCATCTTTCATTAGTTTCGAGTTTTCTGATTTGAGCAACGGAAGTGCCTCGGAAAAATTCATCTTTACTGGCTGTTCTGTTTTGACAGATTCTGTCTCTGTTTTTTGCATTGTCTCTTGTGGGCTTTAAGCAAGGCTCTCTAGACGTGGAGGGTTGTAGCTAATGTTTTATTGAGTTCTTGCAATGTGTCACAACAGAACCAAAGTGGATTAAAGTTTTTGAGTACTAACCCCTCTAATGAAGTTTATGAGAAGTTTGATGTGGCGGAAGTTTTCAAGGGTCAAGAGAGAAGAGTGATATAATAGGATGAAGAAGAGTGAAGAGCTTAAGCTTGGGGAGGCTCCCATGGATCTCCCCACATATTTCAAGAAGACTCAAGCGTCTAAGCTTGGGGATGCCCAAGGCATCCCCTTCTTCATCGCAAAATTATCAGGTCATCTCTAGTGAAACTATATTTTAATTCTTTCACATCATATGTGCTGTTCTTGGAGCGTCTGTGTGCTTTTATTTTCAGTATGTTATTTTTATTCTCTGATCATATCAATGTCGGATCCTATCTATCTTGTTTGGGAGAGAGACACGCTCCGCTTTTTCATAGAATACTCTTGTTCTTCACTTATATCTATTGAGTATTCAGTTTTCGCACTGTTTAGCTTCTAGCTCTTGTTTTCATATATCTCTTATTCAGAGTGTTAGTTTTTTAAAGAAAGTACTCTCTTGCTTCACTTATAATTGTTTGGAGAGTTTATGTTGAAATAAGTTGATTGGTGTTTGGTTGGAACAGAAAATGCTGCATGTGGTAGATGGTATAATGGAAAAAGCTTACATATTCTTGTAGATCACTGTATTGGATAATTTGATACTTGTCAATTGTTTTGAGTTATCAAGTAGTTCATGTTTAAGCTTTTGTATCATGTAGTTAAAACCTATTAATGAAGAACTACCGTAAAGCTCGTTGAAATTTGGTTTGCATGATTGGTATCTCTAAGGTCTAGATATTTTCTAGTAAAAGGGTTTGGTTAACAAGGAAGACAGTGTAGAGTCTTATAATGCTTGCAATATGTTTTCATATAAGTCTTGCTGTGTCGGTTGATATCCTGTGTTTGCTTCAAATAACCTTGCTAGCCTAAACTCTGTACTGAGAGGGAATGCTTCTCGTGCATCCAAAACCTTGAGCCAAAATCCATGCCATCTGTGTCCACCATAACTACCTATATGTGGTATTTCCTTGCCACTCCAAGTAAATTTTTCATGTGCTACCTTTAAACTATTCAAAAATTATTACTCCTATTTTGTGTCAATGTTTACCAAGCTCATGAGGACGGGGTGGATGTCTTTATGTCACTGTCAAACAGACTTTACCACCGGACTAGCGGCATATACATCCGCTTATCCATTAATTTTGCAAAAAGAGCTGGCAAATGGGGTGCCCAGTCCCAATTAATTACAACTTTAACCGCTTAATTCTCTTCACATTTTTGCCCTGATTTATCAGTCAAGCAATGACAAACAGTGAAATATCTGCATGTGTAAACAAAAGAGAAGAGGGATGATCTGCCTTGCTGGTAGAAATAACGTCCTTCATGGGAGCCGCTCTTAAAAGTCTGGTTGGCAGGGGTCATATTGTACTTTTCCATTTTCTGATTCGTTGACAATTAACAAACACCTCCCAAAACTTATTTTTACTCTCTTTATGATTTCAAAAACTTAAAAAGCTCTAGCACATGATTTAATCCCTGCTTCCCTCTGCGAAGGGCCTTTCTTTTACTTTTATGTTGAGTCAGTTTTCCTACTTCTTTCTATCTCAGAAGCAAACACTAGTGTCAACTTTGGTGCAACAATTTTTATATGCTTGTATATTGCACTTATTATATTGCTTTGTGTTGACAAATATCCATGAGATATATATGTTGAAAGTTGAAAGCAATTGCTGAAGCTTAAATCTTCCTTTGTGTTGGTTAAATACCTTTTACTTAGAATCTATTGCTTTATGAGTTAACTCTTATGCAAAACTCTTTGATGCTTGTCTCGAAAGTACTATTCATGAAAAGTTTTTGCTTATATGATTCAGTTGTTTGCTCATTATCTACTTGCTAGCAAACTATAGACCATTGACCTGGATCACTTCATTCATAACATGTGCTTTACAATACTATTTGATCAAGATTATGATGGTAGCATGTCACCTCAGAAATTATTTTGTTTTTATCGTTTTACCTACTCGAGGACGAGTAGAACTAAGCTTGGGGATGCTTGATACGTCTCAAACGTATCTATAATTTCTGATGTTCCATGTTGATATTATACCAATTGTTACATGTTTTACATACACTTCATAGCATTTTTATGCATTTTCTGGGACTAACCTATTAACAAGATGCCACAGTGCCAGTTCCTGTTTTCTGCTGTTTTTGTATTTCAGAAAAGCTGTTCTGGAAATATTCTCGGAATTGGACGAAACCTGGACAGGACCTCCTATTTTTCCAACACGTACACGAAGTCCGAAGGAGAGACGGAGGCGACCGAGGAGGGCGCCACACCCTAGGGCGGCGCGGCCCCCCTCCAACCGCGCCGTGGTGGGGTGTGGGCCCCTCGGGTCGCTCCAGCCGCCGCCCTTCGCCTATTTATTCCTCCCGATGAAAACCCTAAAAAATCGACGATTTCTCCAGAAGAGTTCCGTAGCTCCGCCGCCACCAAAAACCAAGTTTCGGGGGTCAGAAGTTCCTGTTCCGGCACCCTGCCGGACGGGGATTGACCCCGGAGCCATCTCCATCGACCACGCCGCCTCCACTTCGACTCCATGATGGTTTGTGAGTAGTTCCCCCATGGACTACGGGTTCTAGCTGTAGCTAGTTGGTACTCTCTCTCCCATGTACTTCAATACAATGATCTCATGAGCTGCCTTACATGATTGAGATCCATCTGATGTAATCGGTGTTGTGTTTGTTGGGATCCGATGAATTGTTACATTATGATCAGTCTATCTATTAAAGTTTGTGAAGTTATTGTTGCTGCAATCTTGTTGTGTTTAATGCTTGTCACTAGTGCACGAGTGGCATGATCTTAGATTTAAGCTCTATAATTATTGCTTAGATTGTATCTACAAGTTGTTTGCACATGTCCTTGTCCGGAACCCGAGGCCCCGAGTGACAGCAACTGGGATAACTGGAGGGGATGGTTTTGATATGAGGATCACATGTTTTCACTAAGTGCTAATGCTTTGCTCCGGTGCTCTATTAAAAGGAGTACCTTAATTACCAGTAGTTTCCCTTGAGGCCCCGCTGCAAATGGGCTGGTAGGACAAAAGATGTTATGCAAGTTTCTCATTGCGAGCACGTATGACTATATATGGAAAACATGCCTACATGATTAATAGACTGGATGTTCTGTCTTAATGCTATAATAATTCTGTCAATTGCCCAACTGTAATTTGTTCACCCAACACTTGTTATTGGAGAGTTACCACTAGTGTAGATAGCTGGGAACCCGGTCCATCTGTAATCATCATTGCTTTACCGTCAACTCCACGCATGCAACTATTTTCTGGTGCCATTGCTTCTGTGTTACTGTTACTATTGCTCTCATATTACTGCTGCTTTCACATCACCCCTGTTACTAGTGCTTTTCCAGGTGCAGCTGAATTGACAACTCCGCTGTTAAGGCTTATAAGTATTCTTTGTCTCCCTTTGTGTCGAATCAATAAATTTGGATTTTACTTCCCTCGAAGACTGTTACGATCCCCTATACTTGTGGGTCATCAACGACATATCCACGAACTTCATATGAAGAAAATGGATGGGGTACTTTTTAAGATTGATTTTGAAAAGGCATATGATAAAGTTAAGTGCCTTTCTTATGGCAGACGTTGCGAATGAAAGGCTTCGACAAAAAATGGTGTGACCTAATTCAAAATTTTATTATGGGTGGTTCGGTTGGTGTACGGGTAAATGATAACATTGCCATTATTTCCAGACCAGGAAGGGACTTCATCAAGGCGATCCCCTTTCCCCTATTCTTTTTAACATAGTGGCAGACATGCTTGCCATCCTTATTTCAAGAGCAAAGGAGGATGGTCAGGTTGGAGGTCTGATTCCGCATCTGGTTGAGGGAGGGGTGTCGATTTTGCAATATGCAGATGACACAATTTTATTCTTGGAGCACGATTTAGAAAAAGCGGTCAATTTGAAGTTGATTATGTGTATGTTTGAACAACTATCTGGATTGAAAATAAATTTTCATAAAAGTGAAATATTCTGTTTTGGGCAAGCTAAAGAGCCTGCGGATCAATACAGAAATATTTTCGGGTGTGAAGTTGGGTCTCTACTGTTCAGATACCTAGGGATCCCAATCCACAATAGAAAACTTCTTAATAAAGAATGGAATTTGGTCGAAAAACGTTTTGAGAAGAAGTTAGGATGCTGGCAAGGAAAACTGCTCTCATACGGGGACATGCTAGTGCTAATTAACTCGGTGTTAACGAGTTTACCTATGTTTATGTTATCCTTTGTAGAGATACCTAAAGGGATACTGAAAAGGTTAGACTTTTATAGGTCTCGCTTCTTCTGGCAAAGTGATCAAAATAAACAGAAGTATAGACTCACAAAATGGAATATTGTATGTAGACCAAAAGACCAAGGAGGTCTAGGAATCGAGGTCCTGAACATAAAAAATAAATGTTTACTAAGCAAATGGCTTTATAAACTGATGAATGAGGAAGGTGTATGGCAAGAATTATTAAAGAACAAATATTTACAAACTAAGACACTGTCACAAGTGACAGCTAAACCTACTGACTCTCAATTCTGGAAAGGTCTTATGGGAGTAAAAGACAATGTTTTTAGCAAGGTAGATTTGATGTTGGTAATGGTCAAGCCGTACGTTCTTGGGAGGATTCCTGGTTGGGAGAAGTTCCTCTGGCTGTTCAATACCCAACGTTGTATAGTGTGGTGCGCCATAAAAACGTTGTGGTGGCTCATGTGTTAGCAAATTCCACGGTACACATTGAGTTTAGACGAAACTTGATGGGTAACAAATGGAATGCTTGGCTCCACATGTTACAAAGGCTTATAACCATTACTCTCACTGACGTCGCGGATAAGTTTGTTTGGAACTCACTTCCACGGGTTCCTTTTCGGTAAAATCCATGTACGAAGAATATTTAAATGGTCACACCGTAAATTTACGCAAACATATATGGAAACTCAAGATACCATTAAAGATTAAGATTTTTATGTGGTTCTTATATAACAAAGTTATTTTAACAAAAGATAATCTTGCTAAATGTAATTGGAACGGGTGTAAAAAATGTGTGTTTTGTGATTCAGAGGAATTTATAGATCATTTGTTTTTTACATGCCCTTTTGCACATTTTTTATGGACAATCATACATTATGCCTTTAACATTAGTCCACCGGCCAATAGTACGAATATGTTTGGGAATTGGCTAAATGGGGTGGAAAAGAGCTTTAAAGCACAAATTCATGTGGGAACTTGTGCTTTACTATGGTCCTTATGGAGATGTAGAAATGATATCATTTTTAACAATGCTCGCCATGCTAATTTTTTACAGGTTATACGCATGGCTATCCACTGGATTCACGAGTGGGCTTTCCTGGTCCCAGAGACGCAACATGCGCGTATAAACTCTGGATGCACCCGGCTGGAGGCGGTCGCTTTGGATATTTATTACCGGGGTACCTAGCGACTGTCTAGAAGAATTCAAGACGCTTAAGAGGATAGGCGTTTGAGAGGCCTTTCTAGTTTTGGTTCTTTCAGTTTTTTTGTTTCCCATTTCATTGTACTTTGCTTGTGAGATGTAAACTCTGAAATTCCTTTGACGATGCAATAAAAGCCGTGTGCATCAATCGATGCAGAGGCTGGGGCTTCTCCCCTTTTCTATTAAAAAAAGTTAAAGAGAAAAGGATAAAAGGCATTTTCTGTAATATCATAGAGTGGAGACAACAAAAGTAGAGAGATAAGCCTTTCTAACTGTTTTGACATATCCAGAGGTAAGACAATGAACACCGCTCTACCCGTTGTATAACCGCCGGCGTTGCGCTCCTATGTCCTCTCCAGGATCAGGGAACTGGTAAAATATCATCTAATGTGTGACAGTGTGAGGAAGATCTGGTGTAATATGCGATCTGTACCTCTTTGTCAACGCGGTCTCGCTGGTACGGCTTGAGCCTTGAGGTTGGTCGTGATGCCGAGGTCGGCATAGGAGAAGCAGGCTCATAACCTTGACAATAACTAATTATTTTTAGCAAACTGAATAATATGCACCTGCAACTTTCTTCCTCATCCTCCATCATGAAACACACTCCTTGATGATAAAAGTTTTGCTACCTACATTTAAGATGAACCAACGAACCTCGGCATCAGATCAGCACACAATTAAATCCACATGCAGAATAGGACTTGGGCAGGGAGGATATATAGAAGGAACATCTATAAGCTTAGCCATAATACCCTTGAAATTAACATAGAAACATCAGGGTAAAAAAACTGATTGCCGCTTCTGAATAATTTGCCGCTCGCAGCAGGCACGTACAGTTTCCTGAGCTCGACGGTGCGAATCACCGGACGTTCAGCGTGGGCGGCGACTAAAAGAGTAAAAATAAATAGCGGAGTCTCCCTTATGTGTTACATATAGCTTTGGATCAATGACATAGGGGCAATCTGTAGGAGGAGGAGGCTGGGGCTAACCTCTTCCAGTAGCTGTGGAGCACCAACACTGACGGCGTCCCTTTGTGCCCTCTCATCAGCGCGACATGGAGAAAAGGGAGAAGTCTTGTCAGTTGGGATCTTGTGAGTGAAAGGATACATGGATGGAAGCCTGAGGTGCATCACATTGTTAGCAAGATGAAAAGAGCAGCAGAGGACACCACCTGCTGATGAGCTGATCGCTTCCACGTTCTCTTCTCCTTCCCATTAACCATCCCAATCTCTATTCTCCCAGTCCGCAGACAACGAGAACAATATATACAATCTGACAATCAAGTAAAACCGCTTTCACCTGCATTTCAATATCCTAAATGGATTTTATGGTTTTAGAGTTGAAGATTTATTCAAGTTGAGCAATTGGAAAAGTCCAGAAAGTGCAAAAACAGAGAAATACATGCTATGCCGACTAAGAGTAAGAGCATGAAGCTTTGTGGAAACAGCAGTAACATTGTTCTTCTCCACATATCTACAAAATTTCAGCATATGAAATCGTAGTTATATCTCTTGATTTACAGAGCATTACAGCTCTTCCTTCTTGGTCAAGCTATTTATGAAAGATAAATAAATCATTTTATCATTCAGTTGTTAGAATAAGCAAAAAAAGGAGCTATCAAATTTGTGAGTGAAGTACGCCCGGGACGCGTGAGCTCCCAGGCGCACGCGAGGCGATTAGGGTTTCTCAGCCTCTCGTCGGCGCCACCGCTGATCACCCCGCCTCTGTGGTCTTCGGGCCATGGAGGCGCGGTGGATCTCGGCCCTCGTCGCCGGGAGGGCTCCGTTTTCTGGTTTTTCTGTCAAGGTTTGTTGGGGCGGCGCTCTGATGGCGACGGCGTCGTCTCTTTCAATAAGGTCTCCCCGGTTTCAGTCCCATCTCGGCGGCGACGTCGAGAATCTTGTGGGAGTGGTGTGTTTCTCAAGGGCTTTTTCTGGCGGTGATGATCTCCGGATCGTCGTGGAGCTTCATCGGCGGTTCATCCTTCTTCTTCGGCACCGGGACGGATGTGGTCTTCTTGACCCGTTCGGCGACTTCCCGTCCACAACCAACAACGTCAGGCCGGCTCAGGGAGGAGCGGCAGCGGCGGTGCGCCGTCTACACGGTCTGGAGGTTGAAGACGAAGGGCATCTCAAGGATCTCGTTGTAATTTTTGTTGAGATGTTTTGTACGGTTCGATGTTTCTTTTAATGCCAGGGTCATTTTCGCAAAAAAAAAATGTGAGTGAAGTAATACCCTCAATTCTTGAAAGAACATATGAATATATCTTACCGAACTAAAGTCGGATTCATAAGCCTAGTGATGTAGAATGACATATGTATATAATTTGAAATAATTATTACGCTGTTTGCATCTTAAACACTGGTTTTAAGTTTTGAAGCCTGCATATGCAAGTTTTGTAGAAGATAATAAACAGTAAGTGCAGCGCTGCAGATGCATGACATTAGCTACTTATCTAAATAACCATATCCCGTGAAGTATGTAGAACAAATTGTATAGAACCTGAAATAACAATCATCAATCAGGTCTCTGAACAATGAAAAAAAAGGTAAGGGGAAGGCCCGGCTACGTTGTGAGGATGCAGATGGAAGTGGTGGCATGGCGGTACTGGATGTGTCAGCGCGCGGTCTTGATAGTGGAGGCGGCGGCGACTAGATGAGAGACTGTGCAATCCTGGAAGGTGAGACGGCGGCGGAGACCAAGACGATAGACATCGCCGTTCTGGAGTAGGCAGGCGGCGCAGTCCTGGAGGATGAGGGGCGTGGTCCAGGAAGGGGAGACGGCGGCGACGACCAAGACGATAGACGGCGCGGTCCTGGATGGAGAGGCGGAGGGCTTCACTGGAGACGGGCGGGCGTCAGCGGATACGACGACGTCGACCTTCAAACGTGGCAGGGACATTCACTATCGAATGAGATGTTGACGGGTGGCAGAGACGGCGCAAATAAGAGCAGTGTCGTCGCGCTGAACCAGGGGAGTAAGCAGTGGCATCAGCAGGGGGCAGGGCAGACGGAGTAGAAAAGAACAGTGTCGGCGGCGGCCATCGTAGGCGGCACCGATGGCGGGCGTTAGGGGAGAAGACAAAGTATTTCCTTATGGAGGGAAGAATCGTGCGCAGGGAGCATATCCGGTGAAAATGAAGCGTCGAGTGAGGTGGGATGGGAGACGGCGTACGAGTCCAAGATATGCGTGCCGATGGGCGATGGATGGATATCAACAAATTTTGTTAAAAGATTGTTAGCACCAGATAGGATTTGTTATAGAGGCTTTTTTTATAGAGGCTTTTTCTTTTGCGACTATTTGTTACAGCGACTCCTAATTGCGTGGACTTCAAGTCTTAACAAAATCTGTTTGTTTCATGCGCAAAGTAGGAGCCGATATTAGTGCAATGGCATTCTTCACGTAATTAGTTTGAAGTGTGACACCAACCACGAACTCTGCTTTAATAGTAAAGATATGGGGTTGTCTGCCACGGTCTGTTTGAGTTTAGCTTCGAAATTCGAAAATGTCATAATTCCTATGAGATGCTAACAAAGAAGCAAATTCCTATGTTTTTTATCTTTTAATTTCGTATTACTGAGTTTAGATTCTTCCTGTCAAAGAAACCCTTTATGTGCTTCGAGGGATTCGTGTCTGTTATAACAAACATATTGCAAAAGCATGGTGGTTCGGTTTTTCAGTTTGTATGCACCTTGTGTCAGGCGTAGCCCAACAGATTTCAAGTCTGTCTCCTTAACCACTCGGACATATCGACGATGCTATACAGAACAAGAAATGTGGATATATAAATTCATAACAAACTAGTTGATGGAAATTCTACGTTTTCGCGCAAAGCGAGGCTAACAATATCCCGCCCTCCGAGCTATCTTCCTCCTGCAGGCTCCATATACGCTGCTTAAGTTTCAACTTATGAGTTATGAGCCAGCCAGCATGGGTCGATATTTCACTCGGTCACGAACATCTAAGATTTTCTGACGCTAAACAGAACATGGAAGTGTGGAAACAAGTTTCTGTATCTGAAATAATTGCGCAGGCATTACACGTATACATGTAGGTTCCAGCATGGATATATATATATAGCTCTCTCTTCAATCTTCATCCTACCTGCCAACTACTCACCCACGGCCACGCGTGTCGAGACACCAGTTCTATCTCGCGCCCAAACCAGAAATGTTGTGGACGGACCAATTAATCCCCACCACCGGAACAGTTGCACAGCGGGGGGCAGTATTCAATGGCGATGGCGCCTGCGTGCTTCACACCTGTCCCTAGCCCTTGCTTGACATCCGTAGATCCGGGCCGTTGTTGGCGACAAGCAACGGACGTCAGGAGACAAAGAAATTGCTGCACATCAGCCATGCATCGGATGCACTAAAGATAACAGAAAAAATCAGCGATGGTCGACGTCCATGTGGTCGTCTTGCAATCGCAGGCTGTACAGCACAGCACAGGAGCATAACCTGCAAGAAGATGAGGCGGGTGTCCGGAGTTAACTAACAGTAATCTCTTGTTTGTTTCCTCCTTGGTTGCCATGCATAACAAGGGGCGGACCCAAGTAAAAAGGTGAGTCAGTGAGTGGGGGCCCCCCACTCAATTTTGAATTCATGTGTATGTTCGAAGAACAACACTTTCAAATATGAAGTTCCTGTAAGAAATGCCGCCGATGGAAAACCATTCTGGGTCCGCACACCTATGGGGTTAGTCTCTTCTTGACATGCAGGGCTGACGCTGGGAAAAAGGGCGATTGCCCAGGGCCCCGAGAAGAACAGGGCCCAAGTATACATAGTAATTCTATGTTACTTTCCTATTAATAAAAATTAAAATAAATGACTTTTCGGGTTAACAATGCACGACTTTGATCATGTTTTTCACTTATAATATGCCTAAAAAAGTATCGCACAAGAAAAAAATGCAGCGATGTCTTTTATACAAGTCCAGTCCATACATTTTGGTATTATTAGTCGTCAAAGACGTTAATTAAAGATGGTGCAAAAACATTCGCGCCTTACAGTTTGGGACAAACAAAATATATATTAACATAACAAAGAGCTATTCTCTTTCTAGTGAGTCCTGCTGGTTTTACTAAAATCTACGTCCCTACATTTTCATGTTTAACTTTTGTGCAAAAAAAATTCTTTTCATAAACTGCCTGTACACAAGATGATAACAAGCACATAGCATAAGAGCATGTCATATAGTAAAATTTACATACGCAAGCATACTATATCCACACGGTTTATTTCATTGGTAATTACTCATTTTTTTTGTTTTAATACGAAGAACAAACACATGCACAATTTATTAAAAAGTTTCTATAAAAATGCTTACTTAATCATACACTAGAAACTGCTATTGAGACATTTGTTACAAGGTACCCTTTACAGATCTTCAGCATAAATAGGTATAAATTATATAGATTTATGAATTACATAAAACTTGGCCTAAAAAAACTTGTTTAAAAAATATTTTATTTTTTCAGTAAATTTACTAAAAACAAAAATACACAAATAAAAAATTATTAATATTGCTAATTCTGTGATTAAACTTTGGGAACAAACATAAAATTATGCCAATAATAGTATAGCATGCGAAAAGTAAAATCTAGATAAGTATAAAAGTTCGGTATAAATTGTATTCGGCCCGATGACGTGTTGGACACGCTTGTAAAGTTGGTTTTGTTTCCCCCGCGTAATATGTCGCAGATTAGTAGAAATAACAACATATAAACGGATTTCCTTTCAGGACCCTCAATGTTATGTGCAATTTAACGGAGGTATTGGGCTTAACACGATGTAGATGCCCTATTAGTTCACGGGAGATCAAATCCGTCCGGACTAAAAAAGGTACGGTCTTAGTCACGCATTGGTGTGAGCGAGGGGGATATTCTGAACCTGCCGCTATGGCATATTGTCGATTTTTTTTTATAGTGAATACCCTGTCTGCTGAGTGGAATGTTCTCTTTTTGATAAACTAATTTTGGTCATTTGACGCAAGTCATGCTATAAAATCCAAGGAAAATGGGTAGAATGGAGAAGTAAATTTATCATTAACGAATCCCGGAATTCCCGACAGAGGAATGATTCAATAGATGGGCAAAGCTCATGCTATTAACCATTCGGACATCTTTTTTTTTGAACTTGTTCTCCATTCAGTGTCGCCAAGTTCTGATCAGATTCAATGAATTGCAAAGGTTGCATCCATGTTTCAAGTTTGGATGGTTCCTCCGCTAGGTTATTGAGTTGGCTCCCCTGTTATTCTTCATCGGAACAAAGCACACTTAATAGAAAAACTAGGTATCTTTTTTGGAAAAAATCTCTAAATACGATTTTTTAGCGTTTTGAGGGCTTCAATATGTTATCTGAAATCTTGTGTATAAATAAAAGATAAGCTACCTGACGTGTTAAGGCTAGTAGTGCCCTTCCCTCTCATGTGTACTTTCACAAATCTATAGCTATTGCATACAATCTCAATCAAGCGCAATCTTAGGATCGGTTCAGAAAAGATTACGAGACCATTAATCATGTTGATTTTAGGTACAAAACAACCAACTAAGCAGGGCCAAAAACTTTTCAACCTACCTACATTCATCATTAGGTATTATACCAAGCTACACACAAGTAAAAAACCTGGACTCAAAATGGATTTTGTAGTCATAAATTTGTTGGGGGAAACTGGCCAGGTCACCTTGGGACGGAGTTTCCCGCGAGGCGCGCGAGGTTAGTTTTCCTCTGGCTTTTGGTAGAAATCATCTCGGTATGTTCGAATATCTTCAAACGGGTCTCCAGCTTGTCCCTAACTAGACGGATAGCCCTATAGTGTTCGAACAAGAGAGAAGTAAACAGACTATTCAACTGGATCTCTCGCAATGTGTCCAGATTGCCCAGCAACCCCTACTTTCAGTGCATATTTAAGGCGGAAGTGAAGTTGTGGGGGGGAGTCTACCACGTCGGACGCAGCCCACCCGAACCACTTTATCTATTTGTTTCTTTTCTCTCTACCTTCCTAGTAATTATCTGCAAGTGACCGGGCAATTTAGGGACACAGTCACGCGCACGGACAAATGAGGTTTTAAAACAAAAAACGTCCGGACGTGTCCACGGATAACATACGAGAGCCTAGTCAAGTTGGAGGTGGTCTTAACTCTTAGTTACAGAGAGAGGAGAGGGGCTTCGTTTTCTTAGGTCTCTGAAAAGCAAGCTGACATGCAATCCAATCAAGGAGTCAATATTTCTGCCTGAGCGAGCCTGAGTTTGGTCTTTGAATTTTTTGTTAGGCTCACGCTTAGCTCCAAACATGCTTGCAAAGGCTCGATCGGCTCGATTAAGCTCGGTGACTAATGAAAACGAATTTACACTCATATGAAAGTATATTAAGCTCGACGAATTTGGGTGGGCTCAATCTGGGCTCGACCAAGTGAGTTTATACTATAAGAAAATAGTGCAATTGTATGGAGGATAAAAATAACTTCGACAAAGCTTGAGTAGGCTCTAGCTCTGCTAAATAAACTTACCTTAATATGTATACAAATGAGCATTTATCGACTTATTCAAGCTGGATCTCGGTAATCACAGCACATGAGCATAACCTGCAAGAACATGAGGAAAGTGTCTGGAGTTAATTAACAGTAGTCTCTTGTTTGTTTCTTCCTTGGTTGCATGGCAACCAGTGACTACTGTACTTCTGGCGCACGTAGTAGCCTAGTAGGTACGTATTGGGCACGCTATAGGTATGCTCGTCTTTTCTCGATAGGTAATAGGTTTAGCTCTTCATATCCTACCCATCGTATTGTTCATTAGACCCACGTACCATTAGATAATATACTGCAAACTAGTCGCAGCCTAATCTGTTAATTATTTGAACTTTTCTATTAATTGGTTGGTGCATGAGACTCCACCAATATATGGCGATCTTATATTAGGACTGCAGTGTCAGAGAGTCATTTTGACTCCCAAGGTCTAGTGATGTCACTATTTTAAAAAAAATCATAAAATACATTTAAAAGGTTTAAAAAATTCGGAAAAATCATGCATTTTATCAATCATATATCCTACAAATGTACAAAATCTCAATCCAAAATACTTTACATTTTGAGCTACACAAAAATGACAAAATGTACATTTGTCATTTTTGTGTAGCTCAAAATGTAAAGTATTTTGCATTAAGTATTTGCACTATTGTAGGATATATCATTAATAACATGCATGTTTTTCGGATTTTTTGAAACTTAATTTAATTTTTTTTTTTAAAATACTAAGATCACTAGAACTCGGGAGCACCAAAATGTCCACTTGTGTAGTGTCCTCTATATTGTTTCAGTCTATCTTGCCTTTTTTGTTTGTTTTGGATTGCCTAAGCTGTGGTTAGTGGTACCCACAAACATAGTTGAGTATCATTCTATATATGATTTATAATAAATTATCATGACGAAGATGGCACATCACCTCTTTTTAAATGGAAACCATAATAACGTATGGTTCAGCCTAGCTAGACATGAAAAGATGTAATGTCAAGCTATTTAGCAATTAAAGAAGGAAGAGGCCAGAGACCGAACAGATCACCACCAGGTCGTTTTCAAGCAGCTGCAACAACAATGTTCGTCGTAACATTCATCATTTAAGAACCATATCTACGTGAGGGACACGGGGCCTGCATGAGGATGGCGAGGGGTGGCGCCATACTTTTTAGACAATTATGACAGACAGAAAATTGCCCAACAAAACACTCTCATATACATTTTTCCTGCGACCAGAATGTAGGTCATTTAGGACATGACACAATCTTATAAAGATGGTACCTCACCTAGGAAAATACATCATAAAAGTTTCTTTCATCTAGCTATATCAGTTTCATGTTGTGGATGCTAGTACTTATTTTGTATCTTTATGAATATAGGAAACAAGGAGCAAGGGTTCTAAGCTCGACCCTCAAGGAGAGCGAAAAACGAAGTCCTTAGTCAAACTTAGAAATGACTAATAAAATTCTTACTTTTCCTGTATTTTTGGACATCAAGTAGTAGTAAAATTGTTTTTTAGAAAATGTGCAGTCAAATTTCTCCATCATTGATCATTACTTAATATTAGACTATTTTGATTTGTTAGATAAAACAAAATACAATACACCACTAGTCTTTCTTATAGAAGAGTTCCAATATGCACTACTCCTCCGTTCCGAATCATAAGATGTTATATTTTACTGTATTAGGTATCACATATATAGATGTGTTTCAGTGTATCTATTCGCTCATTTGTGTATGTATCTAGTCCACATTGAAATACCAGAACATATTATAATTTGGAACAAATGGAGTATATTTTTACAATTAATTACATATCCCTACGAAGATAAATAAAATTTGATCATTAATTTTGTTCGGATTCTTCAGGTAGTTACAATCCGAGTATAAGTGAACTCTTCAACTCGTACTCTAGTGCAACTCAAACTTAGCTCCTTGTTTTTTTAACAAGGCAAGCTAGTTCGTGTTATATTTCGAACCGAGTTGAACTTAGCTTGGATCGCTTAGAGTCGACTGGTTAATTTGCATTCCGGTCTGGATAGCAGTACGATTTAATTTTCTGTTTGACTTATAAATAGTGATAATATCTCAACTTTATTCTTGTACCGCCATGATTACATAAGCAAGCCGCCATCTATGCATGTTCCGGTTTGTATACGCACGATATAACCTTTAATTATGTCCACCAACAATGCCGTGTCAAATACTCGTTGGGCAACGGCAAAAGTCGGCCACCTTCTGCCTCAATCGATAGAGGGATAGATCAGCACGAGGTGGACACATTGCGTTAAGAAGGATCCTTTGAGACAAAACTGTACTCGAGTAAAGTGTAAGAGTCTTATACGTACATAAAAAGTTCTAGTAAGCAACTGTCATCGTCAAGTCCATGCAGAATGGATAAACGTGCTGATGTGTGTTATCTTTCTAGGCGGAGACTTACAAATTACACTGTCATCATTACGATCAATGGACTATCATGGTAGCGGGAATTAGCTAGATGGTCTTCATGTAGGATGCAAGCTAAACCCAGCATGTAGCGATACTATTGCTTAAGGGGAAAAGTGATGGACCTTCCTCTTTCAGCGTTTTTGGGCTTGCTTGGAAAGTTGGAATACTCGACCAAAAATAGGCTCTCGAATGATTGACGAACACTAGTAGAAAACGGCTCATCAAACCGGGACTAAACTTTCAGGACTAAAGGGGGGGGGGGGGGGGGGGGGGGGGGGGGGGGTCCGGGGCCCACGACCGCGACTAATGTCCACGTGGCCACGGGCGGGCGCGCATGGCGGGGACTCTTTAGTCCCGGTTGGTGTTACTAAAGATTTCTGCTTTTTGTTTTCTATTTATTTATTTTTTAGGGGTTTCGATTTTTTGTTTTCCATTTAATTCTTTTTTATGAAGATCACGTTGCGCAAAAAACAAGTCGTATACATAAAGTTTACACTACATCGAGATCACGTTTGATGCATATATATATATATATATATATATATATATTGATTTAATGAAATTCTCACGTCGAGATCACATCAATTACATTGGAGGCATAATATAATTACTAGGGTGATAAAATTCTCCGGTTTTCTTCAGGACCGCCAAGTTCAAAAATCCCGCAATTTCCTCTTGAATTGTTTTTAGACGCTTGTTGGTATGAGCTGGTCCCGCATTCTTTCCATCTAGATCAATATGAATATGTGAGTTTTGTGTAATATATATGAAATCATCATAAAATAAATTATGAATGGAACTCAATACAATATGGTAATAAAAAAATTGTGAATAGTGTATATGTACTTCAGCTGTTCTGGTTTCTCTATTCCGCTCAGTGACAAAAGAGGGTATGTACTCGCAAACGTAGTATGCACATAAATTAGTCCCTTGTGGCTGGCTCAGACACCACTTTACAAAGAATAGAATTTAATCAAAATAATAATCAAGCATGATAATGGTATTGAAATTAGAATTAAAGAGTTGCACGGACATATATATATATAGTACTACTTACCCTGGTTTCATAAAAATACAGATTCGGTTTCCATTCCCCTGGAACCTTCACGATGAACTGTTCCCAAACCCTGCCCGGCAAAAGAAAATATTTAAATGAGTTATTAATTAATTGATATCGGAAAATGAACGAAAGAGGTCGATATAGAGCGATAATGAATGAAATTACCTCTGAAGCATTTCTTGCAAGTCGAGGTACTCGTCCATATCTTTCCTTAACGAGTCCAAGAGTTGAACGACTGCTTGGTCAACTCTAATGACTAGCAGAATCCAGTGGAAATTGCGCACGTTTATATGTCCATGACTCATCGATTACACTAAACATCGAGTAAGCAAAATAGAATGTGTAGAAGGTACAAGAACACCTAGCTAGCACTACAAAAATGAAATGAGCTAAACTACCAATCAAATGAGCTAAAGTAGCAACGCCGGAAGAAAGAATGAAGTTGCTAACCCTTGAATAGATGGGGTGCCTTCAATCTTCACAAATGGTGAAAAAAATTGGGGATTAACTTGAGCTCGGGAGAGAAACGGAGGAGAAAAATGGTGAAGTTTCGAGCAGGGAAAATGGAGAGGAGCCGGGGTGGAAGAAGATGATATAGGGGGACCTTTAGTCCCGGTTCGTGCTACGAACCGGGACTAAAGGGTAACCGGGACTAAAGGGTCCCCGCCTCTGCGGCCGCATGCCGCGACCCTTTAGTCCCGGTTCGTAGCACGAACCGGGACTGTTGCTCTCGGGCGCCCTGGCCGTTCGAACCGCGACTAATGGCCCCATTAGTCGCGGTTCTAATTATGGCCGGGACAAATGGTCCAAACAGAAGCCCTGTTTTCTACTAGTGGAAAGAAAGTGAATACAAAGATCTCTACAATAAATTTCATGGAAAAAGAGAGGTCAACGCATCCGTAGAAATGAATTACACCATCATATAAATGCTCGGCGTAAATTCTGCTCCCTCCTATCCGTTTTATCGCTCGCTGGAAAAGAGCTGAGGTAGTACAACTTGGTAGTCTAGGAGGGAGTATCTACACTACTATTAAACAAGCCAACATGCGTTTTTTTAAAGACACCCCGGCAAATCGTACCAGACTAACTGCCCAGTCGGATCAGCCCACTTGATAAAATCGAATGGTTCCTATTAAGTCAGGGGTACAGTTAGCAATTTACCACGACGGAACGCACTTCACCTCAGAGGAATTCAGCCTCGCGTCCGCATACAACATCATCAACGCAAACTGCTCCATCTTCCGGCAGCCGTCCCCATCTCCGCCGCCGCCGGATATGGATGCTCCGGCGCCGGATCCCGTTGCTCCGGCCCCGACCTCCACCCCTACCCCACCACCGGTGCTTTCCCACCCCCGTCGCCGCTGATCCGGCCACCAGGGCGAGCCTGCGCCAGGTCCAGCGCCGGTTCCGAATCGCCAGGTTCACCCACGCCAAGCTGCACCCCGAGATCCTCTGCGTTCCACTCCGTGATCTCCCTGCGCGTCGCTGGTTACGGATCTCTCTGCGCCCTGAGCTACCCCTCCTCTCCTACAGCAGAGCACCCGGCCGCAGCATCCTTCGAGGCTGCAGGCCGCCGCAATCCCGGAGCTCACCACCGCGGTCGGCGCACGCCTGGAGTTGTCCACTGCTAACCGTCCATGAATACCGCTGCCGGATTCGAGCGGACAAGGAAGCGCGACTTTGGGCACTCGGGTGCCACGGGAGGTCTATGTCGTCCATGGCTCTGATCTTAAGATAACGTGCTCGGAGCATGGATAGCTGCGACACTGATCGATTTCTTTGGACTTTGGGCACTGCTGCACTATGATTCTTTGCCTGTTTTGTGTCTTCAAATAATACTATATTAAAGGATAGTCGAGGGGAACCATCTGTTATTTTTTGCCATTTAGTGTTACCTCACTTGATACACTTAATTGGAGGCGACACATCTGTTATTTCAAGAATAGAGATAAATAGGTACATGTACATAAATTGGGGTGGTATGAATTGCATTTGATTTCCCTCTTCAGGTTTGGCATTTGGGGTATGTATTAGTTAGGATCTATTGCAACGCAGACACTCACCATTTTCTCTTGAAAACCTTTCATGTCTATACAGATCCATATAATCATTTTATTTTCATGCCATAAATTTGTTTTACTATATCCCAGAGTGTTCTATGACAAAACGAATCTCAGCAGTTTTCAAAGAACAAAGTGCACCGAATGATCAAAGGCAAATTATTTACTGAATTTTGACAAAAATTGTTGTTGGGCAGGAGACTGTTGAGCTTATAGATGTTCTTTTAGGGATTATTGTGCATTCGAAGAAGCTATTTAGGGGAAGGTATGATGGTAAGCAACCCTGATCGAAAATGAAGGTTTGCACATTAGCTGAACCAACTTAATAGGTTTGCTTTATTAGGGTACAAGGTAAAATCGAACATGTTTTTGCTTGCAGGTTGTCTAGCCATATTTTTTTTGGAACTAGGTTGTCCAGCCATATTAGTTGTTTGACAAGAAGAGGGTACGACAAGACAACCTATTTGCAGCTACATAAAAGCTATATTTTGGAAACAGAGCGCTTTAGTAATTGAAGATACACATATCCGAGCAAGTCAAATATTAATTCAACAAGACAGTCTTGCACTATTGTACAACCGAGATCACTCCTATCTTTCGTGAGATCGGCGTGCTTATTTCATTTTGCGTCTTCTTTTTCCCAACAAACATTATTGCTCACGAGTGTGCGAATTATGCGCGTGAGAGAGCTGAAGGTTCAGAGCGGCTAGGTTTCTGCCAGACTTTTCTTAATCACAGTCATTAGGCAAATCATATGACTCTGGTTTTGAATTAATAAAGCTCACGACATTCAGACAGTCGTTCACACCGCTCCAGTTGCAAGTGAAAATCTGATGCCAAAAATATAGGGACATGTACTGTCCTTCGACCAAAGGACTTATTTAGCTGTAAAAAAATAGGAAAATGTCGGCTTCATACACATGTCAAACACTCACAGATTGTTAAAGTCAGATATAAAAAACGCATTCAGTTTTTTCCAGCTTTCACATGGATTCACTTTGACCCAAGTTTCACGTGTATCAAGTTAATTTATGAGCGTGCGTTGCACGTGCAAAGCAACTAGTATGTACAAAGCGCACTCTGGGTTGCACTTCTCACCAAACTGAACTTGCAACTTCTTAATCAACCGAGATTTTGGCACACAAGGGGACCCACAAAAAAATTATTGCGGTATTTATGTTACTGGCCTTTTAGTTTTTATCTAGGTTTTTGTTTTCGTTAGTCACTACTTCTGATTTTTTGGAGTGCAAGAAAATCTGTGAACGTTTTTCATTTAGGTTTAATTTTCGTTCTGAACTTAAGGTCTCTTGGAGTAAAAGGTGTACGGGGCTAGTTCCGTTGGTGAGGGTTGCCACTTGGCATGATTTCAAATTACTACCCAATATATTTGTGATTTTTTTCACTAAAACTAATAACTTTTAAATACTCCAGGAAACATCCCTTTTTTTTTAGGGCAAACATCCCAAAATTTTGATGACGGTACAAAGTCCATTTCTCATTCCGTGCGTGCCCTTTCATTTCTGGCCTCCAGCCGCAAATTTGGGCCCCGGGCATGGCCTGCAAATAGCTGATCTACCCAACCCAGCGATATATAATTGCAGTAGCTGGCTAGATGCCAGTGCCACTGCACTGCACTGCAGCCTCTCCTTCTGTAGTGGCACCTTCTTCCGTTCCTTCCTTCCTTCCAAGTGTGTGATAAAGGAAAGTGAAAAGTACTCAAAAACATTTTAACTACAAGTGTGTGATAGTTTGTTCTGAAATTTTTAAAAAATTCATATTAAAATACACCAGTAGTGGTTATATCACAGAACAGTCGATAGTTTTGAAAAATGTGACCCCTTTCGATGAATAGGCACGGGTTCCATTTTAACCTTTTTTTCAACAAAATAAAGGAAAGTGAAAAGTACTCAAAAAATGAAATCCTTTGGCATGAAGTCCTTTTATGTGTACTAGTTGATAGAAAAAAATGATAAACTTGAGTTTTGACAAAGTTTGCAAAAAACTTCTTCACAAAAAGGTCAATCATCTATAAACATGTATAAGTTTCGAGTTAAATGACCAATTTATGATCATTCCTGTGCCATAGTTTATGATAATGTGCCCATATTTGACACATAGGTGTATCTTGTTATGGCAAACAATGTTGCAGAACTGAGTTTTTAAAATATTTTTATAAATATCATTTTTCCATTTTTTTTAAGTGCCAAAATGACTTTTTTAATAAGCAAGTACCAAAAATATGTTGCAAAAGTCATATACATGATGCAAAAGATAATATGGATGGCATATTTGAATTTCTCTCATTTTTCTAATCGACTTAGACATTTTATTTGTCAAATTTCGATTTACGAATTTAAAGATATGAATTATTCCATATTAAATGTAAAAAAGGAGAAAATAAATTAAAATAAATTTTATTGTTATTTATTCAAAATATTGTTACATAATCATTGTTACTTATTCAAATAAATTTTAAAATTTAAACAATCAAAAAGTGTAACATCGTAACCGAGGGGTTAATATGATTGATATGATAGTAATATCATTTGGAACCTAATTTGAAAGGAACTCAAAAGTTAAGCGTGCTTGGATTGAAGCAATTTGAGGATGGATGACAGAATAGAAAGTTTGACCAGGGTAATTACTTTAACCTATGATTAAGTTTGTAATTAGAGATTAAATATGTGGCTAAGTGAGAAATTTCGAAATAGAAATAAAATAGAATTAAAGAAGTTCAATTTTTTTCGAAAATTTAAAAAATATTGGAAAACCCTATGCCGACGACAAATACGCCGACGGCCCCGGCCGTCGGCAAAGCCTACGACGACGGCTTTTCTTTATGCCAACGGCCATTTGACCTATGCCTATAAAGATCTACGCCGACAGACCTATGCCGTCAGCATAGGATGTGCCGCATCCCAAAATTTTCATGACGGTACAATGTCCATTTCTCATTTCGCGCGTGCCTTTTAATTTCTGGCTTCCAGCCGCAAATTTGGGCCCCGGCATGGCCTGCAAATAGCTGATCTACCCACCCAGCGATATATAATTGCAGTAGCTGGCTAGATGCCAGTGCCACTGCACTGCACTGCACTGCAGCCTCTCCTGAAGTGGCACCTTCTACGGTTCCTTCCTTCCAAGCACACTCACTTTCTCTCTCTACCCTCTCCCTGATTGGGTAGCTAGCTAGAGATCGGTGTACGTAGTTCTGGGTTCTGGCTATGGCGAGCACGAAGTGCAAAGAGGAGGAGCCAGGATATCAGATCGTGAAGCAGCAGCAGGGGAGTAGCAAGCTCTACTCCAAGATGCTATCCAAGGAGGCGGCGGCCACGCTCGCTGTGCCAGCGCCGTCCTTCCGGGTATACTATGGCGTCGCCTCGGCGGGCTCCGTGCCCTTCCTGTGGGAGTCCCAGCCGGGCACGCCCAAGAGCTCGCCCTCCGCTGCTGCGCTCCCGCCGCTCACCCCGCCGCCCTCCTACTATGCCTCAGGCGGAAGGGGCAGCGCCAAGAAGGGCGCCTCCGGGTCCGGGAGGCGCTGGCCCGGCGGCCTCATGGCCCTCCTCCGGAGGCCACGACACCGGACGACGCCGTGCTCCTCACTGTCCTGGTCGTCTTCGTCTTCGAGGGCGTCGTCCATGTCGCCAGTGTTCACGGTTCAGTCTTCCCCGGCCGCCCGGGGCTCTGGCGCCCACCACCGGCGAGCGTTCTAGGCCGGCGACATCTTCGAGGACGCGGTGGTGCCGGCGAGGTGCTTTGGGATGGAGAGGGAGTGCGAGAGGGGGATGGTGAAAGGTTGCGGCGTCGCGGTGGCTGTGCGAAACGCCTTGGCCACCATCGTCGGCCACAAGTCCGGTGGCCGAGCCACCAGCGCGGCGGCGTAGCGTGGTTGCTACACCGGACCGGAGTATGTAGCAGTTTGTTATCTTAAATTTTCTTAATACCCGGGCCGGGGTGTGGTTTGCATTGTGTGCTAGTAGTATAAATGTACTTAAACTGAGTTACATGTCATTTCAGAGTCATTTTTTTTTTGACACATCCAACAATCCGTATATTCATCGATCAACCACATACAAAGTACATAGATTGAAAACAGAGAAAGAACAAACATACGAGGAGGATCCAGAGCCAACACAGAGAGCCGCAGCTCCGCCGGCGACGAAGACGAAGGCCAGCAACCACCTTACCACTGCCTGGGCACATTCAAACCCTTGAGAGACGCCGCCTAGCCTGCCCGCCGCGCCGCGACGGAGCACTTGTCGATGAACGCGCAGGGCAGACGCCCCCCTGGCACCGCTTCCCCGCAAAGCCTCGGCCGCCAACGGATCCGTCGCAGGAGGAGGCTGGAGCTCCCGTCCAGCCCTGGACAAGCAACACGACTCCAGCGCCGCCGCACCGCAGCCGCTGGAGAAGAAGACCGCGCACGGCAGATCCGCGGATCCGCGAGCACGGAGAGGTCGACGACCGCGCGACGAAGCCCGCCGGAGCTCCACCGCCGGAGAGGAAGGATGCCGACTCCAAAAACCCACCAACCGCACCACCGCCTCCACAGCGCCGCCGGCGGGAACCCCCACACCCTACCCTATGTACACGAAGGGATCGGGGGTCCCCCACCCACCCGCCGCCGGAGCGGACGGGGGGAGAGAGATCCCGCGGATCCGCGACGGCGAGAGCACGGTGCGCGGGCGATTCCAAGAAATCGCCTCCTCTGCACTGTAGCGAGGAGGGAGGGGAAAGGTCATTTCAGAGTCATGCTTCGAAGTGTAAACATAACGAGTAATATTGTGTGGTGGTGTATATGCGTATGTACAACCGTGTATACCCCGTTTGTATACAGTCCTGTCAGTGCTGCAAATATTTGTGTTCTTGTTCTCCAGCCTAAGAGTGAGGTCTTGCAAAATGAGATATAAAATCGACTTCATCTCTGCTTTACTGCAATGCTTTACTGCTATCCTCCCATGAGTTTTCTCAAAACTTGTATACATTTTAAAGACAAATTTTCTTCATTTTAACGAGAACTGTTTTCATACTATTTGAACATTTTAGATTAAATCCGATGGCGATAATAGAATTTAGAGATATTAGGAACAATGAAATAAGACGATCCAATACTTGAGAAAATTCCACTATGCATTCTTGTACCTTAGATGTTAACCATGCGTCAGTACTAAGAAAACCTTCATATGTGGCTAGCAACTTGTCACTGTGATTGTTTTTTATTTGCTAATCGTACCTAATCTACAGGACCAATGGAGCCATTAATGGCACTTAGGAGAAAATTAAGCACGAATCTATGGGTCGATCGGATCCCTGTCTCGCGCTCGTGGTTCATATCTCTGTCACAAATCTGCACACACATTTGTTAAGGTGTTATCTCCAACTTGGACATTAATTGAGCAATGTAACTCTGATGGAGTATTCAAATGGTGGCACATGACTAATTTAAGATCCTCACACACTGTACTTGGCTTCTGGTTAATTGGGTCTCTGATGATCCTGACAAAAGACAGAGCTTGTTTAGTCGGTCCAACGTGCCTGGTATATGGTACCAAGAAGAGGACAGTAGTGGTTAAGCTGTGCTGATTCTTTTGCATTTTGAACTCTGAAAAAAGGAGAAGAGGAGACTAGCTCGTTTCTTGAGGTTGATGTCACTTTTAACTCAAAGTCTTGCTACGTCATGCAGGTAATATAGGTTATGCCTATCAAGTGCCTATCAAGGCAGTTAAGTTCTTTGCGTGATGTTGGCCTAGCTAACTATTTGACTTGCATTTGGTTAAAGTTTATCCCCACAGTCACTTTCGCCCGCAATATGTCACACTTTCTCATCAGATGGTCTACGTGCCCGACTCCATCCACACCATTTTGATTATATTTTTTTTTTGAACAGGATCCGATACATAAAAAGGAAGCTCAGCACATCTTACAAACAGGTCCAGCAGAAACTAGAAATTACAACCAGACCCAGTAACATGCACAAAACACCCTAAGTCACCAGAGAAGATTACAGTCAGATCCATCCCAATCGCCAACAGCCTAGCCATCACCGGAGCCGCCGTACCACCATTGACGAGGGAGAGAGCACCTCCACAAGTTGCAGAAGACCGTAGAACCGCCCGTCGCCACGCGACGAAGACCTAGCTCGATGAACGCATCCGGCCACAACGCCTGCTCCCCCAATCCACCCTTCTTCCCGCCGGCGCGGCAACGCCCAGGCCAGCCACCCGCAACACCCAAACTCCAGACGGCCGCTCCCCTCGCCTCCTCGGCCGGCCGGAGCAACTCCATCGAAGAGAACCACCTCCACCACCAGCCAAACAGGGACGCCAACAAAAGCAACAGCACTTGGTACCTGCCGTCAAGGATCTCCTCCATGGAGCTCCAGAACCGGTAGGATCTCGCACTCCGACGATGCGTCCTCCTCACCGCCGGGATAGCCGCTGCGCTCCCAAAGGCACGCATCTCTCTCCTTCCCCCCCCCCCCTCGCCACCGGGGCCGGCCAGGAGCAGAAGAGAGATGCACATCGACTGGGAGCAAGAACACTTATTGAAGAAGGCTGTCAACGATTCACCTGCGGGATTCCTCCACCTTGGAGGCTTGACGGAGAAGAAATCGCTGACGAGCTCAACGCCATGCCTGAGCGCCCGAGCAACGAGCCTTCGAGAGAGGAAAGACGGGACATACGCCACGACAGACATCACAGCAGGAACTAGAAAACCTAATCTACTTCTATACAGATCGGGCCGTCACCCTAGGTCAGCACCATGCCAACCAGCGCGAACGTCGGCGGCAAGGGCGGCCGGATCTGGGCGGAGGAAGAGAGGAGCTCTCAGGCGGAGGAGGAAGAGAGGAGAGGGGAAAGAAGAGATTTGAGTGTTGAGTACTCACTCGTGGTGTTTTTACCATTTTGATTATAATAAGTACGCATTCCAAATTATCGCAATGATTTAAGAAGTTCTAACATTTTTCCGGCAAGAAGGAAATACTAACATTTAGGGATGAATTCATTGCCTTCCCAAATCTTGTTTGTTTGAGAGGGTTGCGCCCAATGGGAACCCCTAAACAGATCGGACAAACAAAGGCCTATTTTATCTTATTTTTCAACCCCATCCGTATTTCAGAAAATACCTCCGGTGCATACAACAACATAACACACCTCTATATCTCCTGGAGCTCCTTGCCCCTCGATGACTCACACTCGTCCGGCGCATCAGGATCAGGCTCGGGATCAAATCGATCTACTAGAAGATATCGGCGGTGGGGATAAACGATCGACCATGGTTGAGATCGAGGAGAGAAAGAAGGGAGGGGTAGGCGATGGTCCGATGGCCGACAGAGGTCGGGCATGGAGTTGTTAGCATAAACCCACCATTTCAAATCCAATTGTGAAAACGCACCACTGACGGGTGGGGCCCGCTTGTCATTTTCGCCGTCAATTCGCAATCAGTTAAAAATCAGTGTATTTTGCAACGGCCCAACCAAAATGTGGCGGTTTTCTGCTATTCAAATCGTAAAGTGGTGGTTTTCACAATTGGATTTGAAAGGTGGTGGTTTTATACTAAAAACTCGTCGGGCAGGTGATCGGAGGTAGGCCCGTCCAGATCAGGTGGAGGTGATTTCGGGGCATGTACAAAACGTTCTCCACTGGAAGAGAGTACTCAATGACCGAGCATCAACCATCAAGGGCACTTGCTAGCCAGCTACCTACCCCTGGGGGCTCCATGTCCACATTGCTGCCATACAATTCTGCAGGTTGCTTTGCCCCATATGAGGGGCATCAAGTTGTTGAAGAAACGGCAGGGAAAGACACTGGAGTTATTGCTCTTGGAGGACCAGCTAGCCCATCATGTGTGATGAACAAAGAGCAACACCTCCCAAGCATGTATGGACCCATGGTTCAGAATTCACTCCATGCAGCATTGATAATTTATAAATTAGCTGGAATTTGAAATGGGTTGGCAAGGCTAGCTAGAAGGGCATAGATTAATCAACCTCGAAAGCACTTATTTTTTCGCTGTAAATTGAAATTTGTTGTTTAGTGAAATTAGCTCAGTAACATTGCAAAGATGTGGAAAACAATTGAGAGTAACATCAAATGTGACGCCACCTGTATTTGCACTTTTGCAGACACTTTTCTGCTAACAATTTTGAGTTGTGTTTTGCATGTGTAATGGGGCGTGTCTGTGTCTAACTTGTAATAAAAAGATTGAGGTGCACTACTCATTAGTTTGAGTTCAGTTTAATTTGTGTGTTGGGACCAACGTGCAAGTCTGAAAACTTAGTGGATACTTGAAGTTTCATGCATATATATATTTAACAATCAATTAATCAGGTAAAAAGTGCTCATTGAGTGTTAAGACAGATAACCACTGCCCTGGATCTTAAGGAAAGTTGCTCTTTATAGGTACCTTTCAAATCATAGATTAAACAGGATTAAGGATTAGGTCATCTGAGAAAGTTATATGTTTTTACAGAGACGTGCCCGTTGGCGGCTAAGATTTACAATGGAACAGTTAGCACTTTCATCCTGATGTGCCTAAGCTCAGCTCGACTCTGTCAAATGAATTAGGTATGTTGCATGTGTAATTCTCAGCGTAAATTATTCTGCAGCTGTACCTAATCCCTAGTTGAAGATACATTTACAGATCACAGCAAGGAAATATTTGCAGCAACTTGGCAAAATTAGGTTTCTGCCTTTTTGTCTTGTCCGTTTCAACAAGAAAGGATCCTACATGTGACCGTAACCATAGTATTCCTAGATGCTCACAGGACAAACTCACAGTTGACAGAAGTCAAGGTTTTAACTAACATACACACTGTATGTCTTTTGTATTTTTCTCTGATAGTGGAGCTCACGGCTGATCAGAGATTAAAGCTCAGGCTTACCGGAAAACTGCGCTCAAGGACATTGATCAGCAAGCGATGCGTGTGTACTAACAGCAGATCGGTGCCTCGTCTCCAATATTCTGATGGGCACCTTGCAGCTGTAAACGGTTGTTTCATCGGTCCATACTCCATGGAGTTGTTGCTTTCGGGCTTTGCATGGCATGCCATGCAACTTTGCAAGTACAATGCTGATTACTGGGAAGGGATCATTCATCTGCAAATAGTCACATTTTGTTTCCAACAAAGGTTTGTTTACACTGAACTTCTGTAATCTGGATTGTTGTAACTTATTGTTTAAAATGCACTAAGTTTAAATGGTCTTGCTACTTTATGCATTGAGAAAGCTAAGCTAGATGAAATAAATGTTGACGTGATTATTGATGACTTTGCTTCTAGAAGTGTTAGAAGAAACAACAAGATCATGGAGTGCATGGAGTGAAGAACATGGAGTGAAGATGTGAAGAGACCTTGGACTCGTCCCCTATCCCGCTACAGTGACCTGAGGGCGATTTCTTGGAACCATCTAGTCAAACCATCTTGCCGGCGGCGATTCGCTGGTTCCCCTTCCCTCCGCCGGCCGCTCCGGCGGCGGGAGGGTGGGGGAACCCCGGATCTCGTTGTGTATATAGTGTAGGCTTGAGTAGGGTGCTCCCCGGCGACGTCTTGGAGGCGGAGGCGTCGGTGGTTGGAGTTTTGGTGTCGCCTTCTTCCTCTCCGGTGTCGGCGCTCTCTGGAGCTTCGCCATCAAGCAGGCGTCTTCCCGTGCTCGCGGGCCTCTAGGCTCG
This sequence comes from Poa pratensis, assembly GCA_947311845.1. Taxonomy (NCBI): domain Eukaryota; kingdom Viridiplantae; phylum Streptophyta; class Magnoliopsida; order Poales; family Poaceae; genus Poa; species Poa pratensis. Next base: position 14,022,350 of record CAMZMU010000113.1, read on the forward strand.
CCGTGTGCGGTTCTTCCCCCTCTGGATCCGGTGGCGGCGGATCCAGTTGACGTTCTTGATGCAGGTGGTGGTGATGCAAGCGTCGCGGCTGATGGAGTAGGGTGGAGGCTCTTCGTGGTTCGAGGATCGACGACTTCCCGTCCGCTTGGGGGATTCTTCCGTTCCAAGGTTTCAGGGAGGATTTGGCGGCAGCGCGTCATCGGCACGTCCTCTTCGCCGGCGGCTTCGAAGCAGAAGGACTTGGTTGTAATTTCTTTCTTTATGGTGGTCTTTTCTGCCTACTTGCTGTAATCACCAGCTGTATCCTCGCAAAAAAAAAAGAACATGGAGTGAAGACATGGAGTGAAAAACAACAAGATCTGATCATTTAGTTCTCTGGATGATTACAAATAAGTACTTTGTGTTGCATATTTTGTTGTCCCTATACAAAGACTATTGATCTATGCTATGTACTGATATAATTACATAATTGCCAATGAAATTCAATGCATTCTATATTTTTTTTGTCTACAAGGGCCCCATTTTGTCGTCTCGCCCCGGGGCCTCGGAAATGTATGGACCGGCCTGAATGCACTCTGACAAAAATATTCTAGCTAATAATTCTTTTAAACACACACAATTCAGTTCTTGTTTCTTTTTATTCTCGAACCACGAATTAATGTCCATTCCTCTAGGTCATCCGATGCCCAAAGTATTAGCATTGATCTCCAGCTGCTTCCGGTACAAATCAAGCTTATGCTACTCAACCCAAAAGTTTGGCCGTGTGTATCCGTTGATGCAGAGTCTGGGGCTCTGTTTCCCTTTTTGAAAAAGAAAAATAATCTCAAACCGAAGCATTATTGGCACCATATGTATTTACCTAAGCACATACGTCATATCTATTATCCCTGAAAAAAGGAGCTACAATGGAACCTTGCCTATGTTTCCTTGTGAAAGACTTAACAGCTGAGTTTGACGATTGTGGCGTGCGTTGCACACTTGCACTGTATATAGGTCACAATCCTAGTTACCTGCACAATTCGTTGATCAGATACCAGAGCATGTGTTACTTTCAGGTACCAAAAGTCTTGTTACGAAATAAATCATTTGTGGCGCCTTGTAGTTGACAACACATCAAAGCTTTGCAACGAACTCCTTCTGCAAAGCAAAAAGTGGAGACTGATTGACATCATTCTTCAGTTTTTGTGTGAAAAAGAGGAGACAATAGTTACCCTGGACGTTGATGTTGCACACACAACCATATTTATATGCGTTCCCTTTGTAAAGGGAGTGATACATAATGTATGCATCTTTGGCGCAGAACATCAGTGGAAATGGGACGCCTGAACTGAAGCTCTACTCTATTTTAACTCTTTTTTTTTTGAAACAAGGGGAGGGGTCAAAAGACCCCAGTGCTCTTTCATATAGCCACGTGGCAGGTACAATTTACAAAAAGGCCCTTTACATTTCTTTGCGTAGAAAGACCTAAAAGTCGAATAAAGGGCCTCAATTTTACAAAAAGCACCCTAGAACTAAAAATAGGAACGCAATTAGGTCCTTGGGCACCTCCGCCACAACTCGCCGGAGATCTCCAGGCGCAAACGCCGAGATCATCAGAGCTCTGATGCTCGGGCTCTCCATTCGATGAGTAATCACAAACGCCAGCAAACGGGAGGCAGCCGGGGATGAACCGCTTGGCAGCTTCACGTCGCCGAGCACTGGCGCTTGATTGAAAAGGCCTCCGCAATGGAGGTTGAACTTCGGCCACTGTCTTGGCCACAGATAAGGGACGGCAAACTTGTCCACCGCGTGAGGATCTTCATCTTGCAGCACGAGCCTCCTCATGAAGCAGTTGCATCTCTTCCTCCCCCCACCACCAAGGCCGGCCAGAGGCTTGCAACTCCACATCGAAGCATAGAAGGCGATGCAGCGCTTGATGAAGGAGCCGATTCCCAGTAGCTCCTGCTTCTGCTTCCACCACGAAAGCCTGCCGAAGATGCAGAGGAATCTCCGTCCCACGCCGCGCTCGAACAGAAGGACGGACCAACTCCAACTGACCGAGGGCCAGAGATCCACTTCGACGATCTTGAAGAAGAGTGAAGGCGCCATCTCCTCTCCTCACCAGCATGGCCGGCCAGAGGAGGAAGACGCCATCTCTTCCCTCGATCTGCAAAGTAGAAGGTACGGCAGACGAATTTATTGCAAAAGCTATGACCATCTTCAACTCCGCAGTAGATCCACCATGGATCCGAGCTGCAGAGGAGAAGAGGGCCATCTCCGATGTCGCTGCGAGTCACCGGAGCAGATGCTAGAAGAAAGAAAAAGAAACTGAGACGGGCATCCGCCACGACAAAGCACAAACTATCCCTAACCCTAATATATACAACCCAAGCTACGCAACCTCTTCCACGCCGGCCGGCATCACCGCCGGAGAGGAAGAAGAAGCAAGCCGGGCTCTGGATCTGGGCGGAGAAGTCGACCCTCAAGGAGAAGAAAGAGAGGAGCGACGAGACCGAGAGAGGGTCCGTGTCCAGAAGGTGATCTCCCTCTCTGTACTCTATTTTAACTCAGTGTAAGATATTTCCATTTCGATGCAAAGAAAGAGGAACCATTCCAGAGAAGTAATAACCGAGGAAGATTCTAGAGACAGGTGAATGTGATTCAGAGATTAGTTGAAATCAGCCATCTTTAGCCGTTTCTAAAAACAGGAAGTGGGCATGTGGAAGAATGTAAGTGCCACCAGGGAAAGTGATACCCTCTTTTACCTACAACCCGCCATTAAGTAGCAGTACTAGTTTGGTAGAAGCTCAGTTTGGGAAACATGTACCTTATGTGAAGATACACATTTGTAACGGATCAATCAAGTTTGTGTACACTTTGTTCGGCTCTAGAGTCTGAACTGCGTAGTGTATAGTACGTTCAGTTCTGAACCTGTCTATTCTTCAGTGAAACGCTGAAACCTCACTGAATTGTACAACATGACATCATTTAATTAGAACTCACCACCGTGTTTATAGCAACTACTTGCAAATGTCAAGTGTGCATCTCAAGGCATTTTCAACATGCAATGTCTTTCTGTGTATGGTCAACTAGATCTGGAAAGAAACACAAGGATCAGAAGGCAGGAGCCAATGAAGGAAGCATGTGAGGAAAAGGATGAACAAATTGACCCAAAAGAGAAACACATATTGCTAGGGGAGATCGAGGAGCATTCATGATCATCCTGACCAACCTTCTTGACTAGGGGCAACGAACCCAAATGCACATGCTAGTGCTATCATCACATGTTTGTGTTTCTCTGGGCTCTTGCTATACACGTCACTGCTCATTCCATAGTGTGGAACAGTGCACACCGAACACGGTGTCGGATATCTGCTGTCGGTGACGACCATATAAATTCACATATTAATACTCGCGCTTCCGATCAAGATTCGTGCCACCGTATGTGTTCATACGTGCACGTGCGTTTGCTGTACTGCCCACTCCGGGTCATTATTATTTTTTGTTGGAAAACACACTAGTTCAAAAGCATCTACTCCACGAAGCCTTTTTTTTGTTCCAGGAAAATGAAGAAACTACGCACGGTGGCACAAGCAAAATCCATATTTTTAGACTGACTTAATTTGAATGACAAATCGAACGGTATACATGTCATATTTGTATGCCATCTACCGGCGTACAAGTTTGTTCCATTTGTGGTCACCTCTATAACATGTGGAAAATCGAGACTTATTTATGTTGTTGTACACGGTTGAAAGATACGGCAAGAGATTTGTTTTATCCGATATGGATGCCAGTGTGATTTACGGATTGTCCCTACATCACCATAGGCGATATTACCCGAAAATCAATCAGCGAAACAACAAAAATACAAGTCGTCTAAGCATCTTGTAGCCGTCTAGATAGCCTTCAATATCCCTAATGTACATATCACGAGCGACATCTCGGACGGGTGCAACCAGAATCCATATGCTCACGTTGCGCCCTCTGGTAGCAGTAAGGACCACTCGTGAATCCACTGAGTAGCCAAAGGGATAACTTGCAAAAAGTGAGCAGGTCCATCTTTGTTAAATATACTGCTCTTTGGTTTTCTTATCAATCTCATTATTCAACCAATTTCTGAACATATTTTCACACTGGAAGGTGGGTGATATTAAAGGCGAGTTGAACCACGCTCCAAATAAGTCTAACAAATGGACAAGCGGAAAAAAGATGATCAATAGACTCCTCTGAGTCATAGAAAACACATTTTTTTCTTACACCCATTTCATTGGCGTTTTGCAAGGTTTTCTTTCATTAGAATAACTTTGTTGTATATGAACCACATAAAGATCATAATCTTCAAAAGCACGTTTAATTCGACCACCGTAAGTGTTATAAAATAACATGACTATCTAAAATCATTTCACACAAGTCACAATTTGGTTTGATCAAAGACACAAGTCACAAATGTTCTTCGAAAGTTTACATGGGTAAGTTTTATTTGATATATAGGTGGGATGTAATGTTTTTAAACATAGAAACAAGATTTTTTTTGTTTTAGAAATTGAGTACACCAAAACTAAGATTCATTCTAGTATTTTCCTTTTAAAAACAGGAACTTTTGACCACACGTTTGGTTCGTCTAGTGTCACTTGCAGGAGCCTATTGCAGAGACAGACAGATATACGCGAGAGGTCGCTCCACTTGACTTGGTTGCCAACTTGCGTGATCCTACTGCGTCCATGTGTGGGAACGATATCCTCTAACATTGAGTAACAAAGTCAGAGAAAACCAAGAACAAAAGTCAGGGGGTGTAGCATAATGGTGTTTATTATTTTACTGTACTAATTACTGTGGATAATTACTGTAGCATACATAAGCAAAACTAAAAAAATTTAGCACCATATTACTGGTTGCAAGAAATGAGAGTGAATATATAGGTTAGATTTATAATATACACATTAATCTGAACTATATTTGACTTCAAAATATATTTTTGAAGAAGGAAAGTTAGGGGGGTGTAGCTTACCTGACTTTGCTACTCAATGTTAGAGGTGCAAAAGAAGCACTACTGTACGTCTACTGGTCATCGATTACACGAAGCAGTCTGTACTGGTAGCGTGTTTGGAATGTATAATGGTCGTGACTAACCCTTAAACCTTGGTCACTTCTTCTTCTTCATGGTTGCAGGAACTCTCTTTCACATTGCTCCACTTTTCATTTGCTTGTTGTTTTAATGCTACACCCAAAAAAAGCTTTGCTGCTTTATCTTCCTCAGTGTATAGAAAACTAGAATTGTAAAAAAAAAAATTACCTTCTTGCTCCTGTGTGTATCCATACTTTTTATTTGCACATTGATATGTGTTACAACTACCCCTGCACATGGGTGTTATCTGCTACCCCCGTTCCAAATTATAAGATGTTTTAGATATTTTAATATGGACTACATAAGGATTGGAATAAATGAATCTACACACTAAAACGTGTGTAGATACATCTGAATCAGAAAAAAATCTAAAACATCTTATATTTCGGGATGGAGGTAGTACGAGCGATGGAGTATGAATCTAGTTAAATCATGTCTCTCATCGTTCTTGTTTTTTATCCTTGTATGCACGATCGACATAATTTTGTGCCGCACATTGTTGGGTGATACTCGGATATCTTTGAAACTGCTTCATCAACAACTACGTCATGTAATGACTTTGACCCAGCTCGATAAGATGTCGCAAACTCGCCGTCTGAGGCCTCGAGGCGAGTGGTTGCGAAAATGAGATCATGAATCTGAGTGATGATAGCCCTAGTTTGCTAGCGAGACCCCATCATACTGGAAGTAGAAGCTCTGTAGGCGACTACTTATTTCCAGGTTTGTCTGGAAAGCGGCGGCTTTGGACGACACTATTACTGGGCTGCCATTGTATTTTCGTGGACTAAACAGATTTATTTGCAAAAGAAGTATTTTTACGCAAACCCTATATATCGCCTTCTGCGAGTCGTAGCACCGCGTCGCCCAGAGAGGCTACAGTACTGGACCGGCCCATTAGAATATCACAACATCGAACCAGGCACCTACAGGATGATGGGTAGAGCGCTTGACCCCTGTGCTACGCTAGGAATTGTGTCAATACCACTTTGTAGGCCTATTCATTGTTTACTGTTTTCGGTTTTCATTTTTTCTGTTTCTTTTTTCTATTCTGCTTTATTTTTATTTTTTTTCTTGTTTCTGTTTTATTATTTATTTTTACTTTTCTTTCTCTTTATTTGAAATTATTCGTTTTTATATTTTCAAAATCTGAACCATTTTTGTTTCTTTTTTCTGAACTATAAATGAACCACTTTCAAAATTGGAACCATTTTCAAAATGAACACTTTCTTAAATTAGAATCATTTTTGAAATTGGAACCATTTTCAAATTTGGAACCATTTTTCAAATTTGGAATCATTTTTCAAATTGGAACCATTTTCAAATTTGGAACCATTTTAAAATTTGGAACCATTTTTCAAATTTGGACCATTTTGAAATTTGGAACCACTTTCAAATTTGGAACCATTTTTTGAATTTGGAACCATTTTCGAAATTAGAGCCATTTTAATTTAGGAACCATTTTTCAAATTTGGAACCATTTATAAAATCTGAACAATTTTAATTTTGGAACCATTTTCAAATTTGGAACCATTTCAAATTTGGAACCATTTTTCAAATATCGAACCATTTTTTAAATTGGAACCATTTTTCAAATTTGGAACCATTTTGACATTGGATCCATTTTAAAATTTGGAACCATTTTTCGAATTTGGAACCATTTTTTAAATTAGAGCCATTTTAATTTAGGAACCATTTTTCAAATTTGGAACCAATTTAATTTTGGAACCATTTTGCAAATTTCGAACCATTTTTCAAATTTCGAACCATTTTAATTTTGGAACCATTTTCCAAATTTGGAACCATTTTCGAAATTGGAACCATTTTTCAAATTTGGAACCATTTTCAAAATTGCAACAATTTTCAAATTTGGAACCATTTTAAAATTCGTTACCATTTATCAAATTTGGAACCGTTTTCAAATTTGGAACCACTTTCAAATTTGGAACCATTTTTCGAATTTGGAACCATTTTTGAAATTAGAGCCATTTTAATTTAGGAACCATTTTTCAAACTTGGAACCATTTATAAATTATGAACCATTTTAATTTTGGAACCATTTTCAAATTTGGAACTATTTTCAAAATTGGAACCATTTATCAACTTTGGAACCATTTTAATTTTGGAACCATTTTAAAATTTGGAACCATTTTCAAAATCGAAACCTTTTAAAAAAAGAACCATTTTCAATTTTGGAACCATTTAAAAATCGGAACCATTTTCAAAATCTGAACCATTTTCAAGATGCACAATTTTCAAAATTGGAACCTTTTCAGAATTACACAATTTTTAAAATCTGAACCATTTAAAAAATGGTTTTCATACTTGAAGAACTCAAAATTATAATTTCGAAATATTTCTAGAAAAAAGGGACAAGCAAGGAAGAAACGAGTACGCACGGTGGTGCGGGCGTTCGCTGGGCCAGAAGCGAGGCCCTTGTAGGGAGCGAGCGGGACGCTAGTGCAGGCAAGTCCGATCGTTCGACTCGCTGAAGGCGATGTATAGGGAACCCGTATTTTTAGCTATACTAGGTAAATGTGGTGCAGCACCGTGGTGACAAAAAGATTTATCTGAGTGTATGGTCATTGTTACTGAAAAGGGATAGAAGTATAGAACATAAAAACATGAATCTTTGTGAAATAAACAAAAACAAATGATCATATGAATGTAGTAAGATTAGATGTATATAGCAATAGTGCAATTGAGAACTAAATTTATGTGTGCTCTGACGCCACAATATGAAGTGAAATGAAATCTAAACATTTGTAGTTGTTGTATTTTTTTAAAAGAAAATTGCATTTCCACAAGCTCCATAATTAATAGTAAAAAGGTTATGTTAGTTCTTCTAATTGAAATTATTTAAAGTTGTTTAATCATGAATAGAAATGTGTTAGTTGTAAAGATTTCATTTTTGGGCAAATTTTGGTATATTATTTGTATTTTTGTCGAAAGTTTGGTAAAAAAATTGATATTTTTTAACTTTCATAGTTGGAAAATTGTCATTTCTCTCTTTTTTTAAGTATGTCCGCATAAATTCTTAATAACTACAGATGCAATATTCTTATTATTTTAATGCAATATATTAATAGCTCACATCATATTTTGTTGGGAAATAAAAATCCCTTAGCTAAAAACATGAGCATAAGTAATTATCATTTTTCCTGAGCATTTTGATGTTTTTTTCCGTATTTTTCCGGTGGATAGATTTATAGATATTGATTTTGCATAGATTTATTGATATTGATTTTGCATTATTAATCATTTTGTGGAAATTGTTAGAATAAGTGGGACCCATCTGTCAGCAGTTTATCAATTTCTGGAAATATCTGCGAAAAGAATAAAAATATGCCATGTGGGACCCATTGTGACGTCGGGGTGACGTCATCAGTGGACGGGCCTCCCACGGCGACGACGGCGATGACCACGGCGGTCCCGCGCCAGGGCGATGTGGGACGCGCGGTTGGCGTGGGGGACGCGCGTGGAGGCGGGGTTTGGATGTTTTGTCATTTATATGGAAAAGAAAATTGTTGAAAATTGTGATTTGTGAGTAAAGAGGGAAAAAAATATAAACTTCTAAAATGTTGGAAAGGTAAGGAACGTTTTGTAGGAAACACGAGGTCTTTTCCGCAAAAAGCGGCGTGCGGAGATTTTTGATGCAAAATGTTTTATTCCGGAGGGCCGATTTATGATTTTTGGAAAACGTGAGGATTTTATTGCGAAAAAACGGCGAGCACTGTAGAAGTGCATATCTATATGTCCGGCAGAATAAAAAGGCTAAAACATGAAAGTTGTTTGGAAGGGTGATATGCATCTACTGGTGAAGCAAAATTCAAACAGGTGACTGAGCGTGACGAATTAGGCAAAATTCGTCGAACGTTTTTGCGAATTTGGATCACAAATTAAGGAGCTAGAGTGAACAAAATTCGAAACCGATCACGGAAATGGAACCTGTTTGTCGGCGCACATATATTTCATGTATACAATTTTTTAAAAAAGCGGGGTTATTTGTTACAAAAAAAAAGACGCTACAGTGAATGGCTCTCAGGCCTCCATTTCCAGCGACGTTATATAGATAGATAGATATAGAGGTAATTAGGAGCAAAACTGGGCTTCCAAACAGGGCCGGCAAGATTTTTGGAGGAGTAAAATACATCAATGGTACTCGAACTTGTCGAGCATATTCACTCTGGTCACCGTACTCAGAGAATACCGTTTTACGGTAACTAAATACGACTTGGTGGTTCATCTACGGTCACTGGGGCTGATAGCGTGGTGTATTGGATGATGTGGCACTGGTTGACCGGTTAATGTTGCCTTGCAAAAAGACCCCTGAATTAAAAATCTTTCCAGTCGTCGTGCTCCTCCGCGCTTTTCCTCTTCCCCGCGAGAACCTCAGCGGAGGATGCGTCTCCTTGCCTCCCCACTCCATCAAAGGGAGGCGCTGCTGGTCCTTCCTGTGCGGACGTGGAGGCGTTGCTGCTGGACCACGGGAGGGAGGCGCCGCTGATCAGTTGTGGCGGGGAAGGGCGCTGGAGATCGACTCGGCCGGGAAGAGGGGTGGACGAGACGCGGCGAGGCACGGGTGGAGGAGCTCGACTCGGCCGGCTCGCGGGGTGGCTGGGGCGCTGGAGATCGAGCTTGCCTACAGGTTGAGCGGGGAGGACGGCACTGCGACACGGATGATGGTCAAGTTCAGTCGTAAAGTCGTAGACGCGCCCTGCTCCGGCACACCGCCACTGCATGAGGCTGCCCGTCCGCCGCGCTCGAGCTTCACTGCACGAGGCCGTCAGCCGCGCGCGAGCTCCACCTCACCCGTCCCCTTCCTCGCTTCCCGTTCCGCATCATACCGGCCTGCGAGCGCTGGTGTCGCCGTGCGTTCTGCTGGGCCTGACGCCCAACTCCTACCTACTTTCTTCGCCGATGGTTAATCGCCTCAATTGCCGAGCTTGCTTCTTCTAGGTTGCTCCTCTACTTGTCCAGCTTTACTGCATGTGCGAGCTCCGGTATTGCAGCTTGATGTGTCGCGCGGAAACAGAGACATCGCTGCGGCCGCCAAGGTTGCTAGATGCGGTGGTCTTTGCTCTGTACTCTCCCTCCAGTATGCAGTACAGATTCTACTAGTACGCTGCCTCAAAATCCTTCCAATCGAGTAGTATAACTCAACGCTAATCTTCCCTTCAGCTCCAAATCCAGGGAAGAACGACCCCTATGAACAAAGTGACATGTACGTGTTGTCGTCGCCTAGGTCCGCCCGCAGGTGAGTGAGCGAGACAAGCCGGCCGGACGCTGGCCGCTCTACATTTCCCTCCCCTGGCTGGCCGCGCTGCATCCCCATCTCCGTGAGCCCGAGCTTCTTCCCAGGTTCCTGCATCGCTCATCTCCACGGGATACATGGGAGCTGCGCCGTCGGAGGAGGCCGGAGGTTCTCCTCAAGCACCTCGCAATCGCGGCAGGGGTATGGGGTGGTGCTGGAAATGGCCGGAGATTGGACGGAGAGGGGGAATTAGATGAGAAAGAGGAGGAAGAAGAAGGGGAGAAAATACTGGGATGATTGAGGGGGTTCTTTTGCAAAACATTGCACAGCTGGAACCAATGTGTCCTGCCATGTGGGTCCTGTAACTCGCCACGTCATCAAATACATCCTTGTACTAGTGACCAGTGACCGTAGGTGAACCTTCACGCATATTCCATGACCGTAAAATGGTATTCTCTGAGTACGGTGACCAAAGTGAACCTCAACGACAAGTTGGAGTACCATTGATGTATTTTACTCTTTTTGGAGGAAGGCCGAAGAGGCTTCAAGTAAAGACGGGTCTGAATTTGAAAGGGTAGGAAGATCCAAATATGATGGGTCACATGAATACTTCTGGCCCATGACCCATATCTCGTGATCAGTCAACTACGCTCATGTTCCACTCAGCAAAAAAAAAAGTCAACTACGCTCATGTAAAAAAAATCATCTTAGTTTTTTTTTTTTGAGAACTAGTCATCTTAGCTGAGAGTCACTGAAAAATAAAAGGTCATCTTAGCTCAGCTAGTACGCATCAATTTATTTTCTGTCTGGTCAATCCCGCCTTCTGCTCCGCTGAAAATAAGAAAAATTCCCGCGAAGGGGCATCTTTTCTCAAATCGAAACATGAACATATGGACACAAATGACACAGGCATATCAAGTGCGCGCACGGGAACCTAGGTTGATGCCTGGGGCTAGTAGGATAAATGTAGATATGCATGGTCAAAGAACAGGGCAGCGACGTCGTAGGCACGATGTGCGGGTCAAACAATTTGGGTTCGATCGATCGGCGTGCAACGCATCTCCTTGCAAGCGACGGACTTGCACGCATGCGCCGTCGTAGGCACGTACGGACACGAGCTACCCATTATGTAGCTACTGATGTATGCCAGGTCTTCTTTACCAGGGCGCAGGCACTACTGGATTCAGTCCAAAGCAGTGTTACATGCAAAAGTAATTGACTAGAATGCTTAATTAAGTTGTTTGGATGGAGCAGCTGAAAAAGTCTCCTTTCTGCTGGAATAAGTGTAAAAAGGAGGTTGTAGTACATGCCTGTCAATTTGTCGAGGACCAAGGCATAGAAAAAAGGTCTACAGAAAAAAACGATAAAGGGATATATTAATACCAAGATGACACCGATTACACTCAGACTCTGCAACAACATAATGTTTAGACCAATTTTAGACACTAATGATGCACACAACAAAAAAATAAAGGAAGAGAAAAAAAAATACAAAGTCCGCACCGAAGCAAAATAAGAAACTCGCAGCAGCAAGAGCACCAAAAGTGGTGGCAACACCTAGATTTCGAAAAAGTTTCTCCAAAACGACTCCTCCAGCAAGTTAACAGTGCACAAACATGGTCGGCGTCCGGTCTAACCAGCATGGTCAGATCCTGTGTTTTCAACCCTAGAGAAGATCTAATCTTCACACAATGCGTTCAACAAGGACACGACTGGGGAGCCGCCATTGTCAGGTACAACCACCGAAAATCAGAACTAGGATTCTCACCTCGGAAACTGAGACCGCAAAGAACGAAGTCTGCCACTGTCACCGCCCCACTCACCGGGAACACTGCCGCAAAACGCCGATCGATCGGCACATGTATTTCTCCCGTCCGCTGCATGTACTTTTTTTTTACCGTGCTACCGTAGGGGAAGCCCCTACGGTGTAATTTTCAATATATATGGGTAACAAAGAAGTTTACATGGGTGAACAAAGAAGGGGGAAGAGAGGGGTCACAACATAGTGACCCAGCTCAGGACACAAGGTACAGAAAATTAAAACGGTCTAAAAAGCTTATTGAGTTCGAATAAGGGCACTAGAAGGTTAGACTGAAGACAACCACTCCTCAAGTTTTATCTGATGCGTCGGCTTGGATCGGTGTATTATCAGCTGAATATCTGCTTTGAAGATTACCCTCCACGCCGCGAGGCTTTGCTGTGTGCCTTCAAAAAAATTGTTGTTTCTGCATTTCCAAATGCCCCACAGAGCACAAACAACAACTTCCAGAAATCTCGGACCATTGAAAGAGTTTCTTGCCGCAGTGAACATATCAGCCATGCTTTGGTTTGTAGTCCAGCTAATACCCAGCAACCTCCAGACTCTCACAGCAAAGGGGCAATTAAAAAACAAGTGCTCTCTATTCTCTCTTCCTGGAGTGTGCACATAGCACAATTCACTCACGTGGTTAGATGCCAATGTCTCCTGTCCATCATGTCCCTGTGTTCAGCCGATCCACCAACAAAAGCCATACAAAAACTTTCTGCTTACTAAGGGCTTTGCTTTTCCACAATTTGCGGAAGTTGGGAGATGCTTGGACAGCACCAAAACCAAACTGATAAAATTTCTGTGAACTGTAACCATCCTTTTGCAGTATGCATTCCCACAAGTCATGCTCATATGATCAACCCTGCCCATTCTATGGTCCTGCAGCAAAGACATAATAGTCTGGAGTTCATCAAAGGCTTGGACCGAAATTGGAGTGGCAAAATTACTAGCCATCTCCTCTATGTTAGGCGACTGCAACATCCTGCTGAGGGTGATGTCTGGATCAATGGCAAAAGAGAATAGGTGGGGGAATTCCACAGCCAAGAGGTTCGGTTGCCAGTTGTCCTTCCAGAACAGGACCGATATGCCAAAATTGGGACTGCACTTGGATATAGCTCTGAAAGGTTCAATTAGTTTGCAAACATCCTTCCACCAAAAGGACCCGACAGGCCCATGCGTCTGTGGGACAGAGTTCTGGTAGTAAGCTTGCCAGGTCATACGGACCCAAGGTGTATCATGACCAGTATAGAACTTATAAAGATGTTTCATCAGGAGGGCATCATTTTGCAGCTCTAGGTAGATAATTCCCAGTCCACCCTTGTTTTTTGGTCGACACACTAAATCCCAAGCAGCAAGCGGCTGTATTTTACATCTATCTTTCTTATACTAGAGACAATTCCGTCGAGCTCGGTCAACGACCTTGATGGCTGCCTTGTTAAGCTTCAGCATACACATGTAGAAGGTAGGAAGGGCTGACAAGACAGAATTTACAAAGGTCAACCTCCCTCCATAATTTAGAAATCTGGAACAAGCATTTAATCTCCTTTCAACACTATCAGTAAGTGGTGCTAGCTCAAGAACTGTTGGTCTTGTAGTTCCCAACGGTAGTCCCACGTAAGTGAAAGGCATCTTCCCCACAGAACATCCAAAAAATTCTGCTAAACATGTAGCATAGTAAGCATCAATGTTAATGGGCACCAAACAGGACTTGTGGAAGTTCACTTTTAAACCAGTAGCTTGCTGAAATGTGAGGAGTGTTTCTCTGAGTGTGTCGAGCTGTTGAAAGCTAGCCTCCATGAAGAGCAAAGTATCATCGGCATATTGCACTATTGGGAAGTCATGACCCTCAAAAACGATTGGAGCTACCAGATCACCTGACAAGCTAAGCTGATTAATCATATCCTGTAGCAAATCGGCACCCTCAACAAAGAGCAAAGGGGATAATGGGTCGCCTTGGCGCACTCCTCTTTTACAAAAGAACTTTTTCCCTGGGACTCCATTTAAGAGAACTGCAGAAGTTGCTGAAGTTAAAACATTGGAGATCCACCCCAGCCATCTATTATCGAAACCTTTCCTTTTCAGAATTTGGAGGATAGCACTGTGCTCGATAAGATCGAAAGCCTTTTCGAAATCCAACTTCATGATAATTGCACCAGCTAGAGCATGTTTACAATGATGCAAGTACTCAAACGACCATGCTAGACAGTCCTGAATTGTCCTTGACTTGATGAAGCCAAACTGATTAGTGTGGATGAGCTTCTGAATCTTTTCCTGAAGTCGATTGGCAAGCAGTTTGGTTACTAGTTTGAGAGCCGAATTCAACAAGGAAATGGGTCTAAAATCATTGGGGGTCTGAGGTGAAGTCCTTTTGGAATAAGAGTGATAATAGAATCATTAATGCACTTAAGACTGCTATTGTTGTCATGAAACTCCTTGCATAAAGCATAGAAATCCTGCTTGATTATAGACCAACAACTTTTCAAGAACTTCCCATTAAAGCCATCCGGCCCTGGTGCCTTATCCGTGGGAATACGAGAAACGACCAGATCAATCTCTTGCTCAGAGAAAGGGCTAGAAAGTGCCTCAAGACCATCGACAGGATTAATTAAGTTGATCACAGATTCTGGAATGACCGATCCCACAGACTGACCAAGTCTGTCCTTGAAGGAGTTCCAGAGTACCGCAGCTTTAGCCTCATGATCCGATACCTCAGTGCCATCTGGCAGAGTGAAACGTGCTATGTTATTTTGTCTGTAACGAACTGTTGCCATGGAGTGAAAGAAGCTGGTATTTTCATCTCCCAATTTTGCCCATCGAATTGTGCATCTACTTCTCCAAAGCTCCTGCTTACACTGGAGCACATGGTTCAGCTTGTTTTTAATGATGTTCCTGAAGTTCCATTCAGTGATATCAAGCTGTCTCTGATCCTCAATCTCATCCAGCATGAAAATAACAGCATTACAATTAGCAATAATGACATCCATGTTTGGAATGTTGCCATTCCAACGCTTGAGAGCTTTCCTGAGCAGCTTGAATTTTTGTGACAGAATGCTAGCAGCCGAACCTTGGATTGCTAGTGACCATACATTGGCTACTACCTCAAAGAAACCTGGCCTTCGTACCCAGTAATTTTCAAAACGGAATATGGCTGCTTTGGGTACTTTGGAGTCAATTTTCACCTCAAAGAAACCTGGCCTTCGTACCCAGTAATTTTCAAAACGGAATATGGCTGCTTTGGGTACTTTGGAGTCAATTTTCACCACACATGGAATATGGTCAGACGCAGGCCTGGATAGAGGGTGAACTTGTGTATTGGGCAAAGAAATGGTCCAGTTAGGTGTGGTAAAAAATCAATCAAGTTGGACTAAAAGGGGGTCAGCCTGCATGTTGCTGCAAGTAAATGATCTCCCTTTGATAGGAAGCTCCAGGAGACCCAAATGACTAATAATTCCATTGAAAGTATGGATATCCTGCATATTTGCTCCATCTCTGTTTCTATTTTCCGTGGATCTATAAAAATTGAAGTCTCCCATGAACAACCAGTGCTCTTGATCAGGAATATCAAGATTCATTAGCCAATCAACAAACTCCAGACGACGCTGACCCTCACATGGGCCATATACATTAACAAGTGTCCAAGCAAAACCAGAAGTGTGGGAGACAAAATCCACCACAATAGCAAAAGACTCCTGCATACGCACCGTGCCTTGGAAAATCTTGTTGTTCCAGAGGACAAGCAGGCCTCCCGCTGCATGTACTCCCTCGATACTATACCGGTTCATGACTCGACATGAGCATGCAAGATGGAACTTTCATATCCTAACCGGTCTTCATCAATCACGACCGCCATGATCTCCCCATCAACACTTTACTAGTTGTGCCAATGAAAATGTCAAGACGGAGTGTGAGGACCCCGGATTAATTATCCGAGATACTCGTTATGTTTCCTGCAACAGTCCCATGATCAGTGTGCTGTTGCACATAACTTGAGTTGGTATCACAGAACACCCTTAAATACCGAATAAATATACTTACGTGATTGAAGTGATCAGCTTCAACAGGTACTTGCAGCGGAAATCACCAAACAACGTGGAGCCCAAGTCATTCGCCTTTACCCTACAGGCAGCTGACTGGGAAGCGCCCTAGTTCGCAAAGACGTCAGTGAACTCCTCCTCGTCGAACTGCTCTTCTCTGGAATCTGGCTAAGACAATAGCCAGGGACGAAACCAATATGAGTACATTTGATTGTACTCGCAAACTACCCCAACAGGAACATGCACTAGTTTTAAATTTTCAAAGACTTTTATTTTTAGGAAAAACCTCACTGAATCTCTATTTAAAAGGAGAAGAGTAGATTTTTAATCCTGTTGAAGACAAAACATTTTGGAAAGTAGTTTTCTCACTAACTTTGTTGAAAAAGGTAAGAAGTATTTTTAAATCTTTTTCCGAAAATACACCTTCTTTTCAAAGGGTAAGAAATCTCTTTTAAAACTTTTTCCTCGAAAAACAACTTCTTGCCCTGATTCCAAGCCCGTCGCTACCTCGAACCAACTCATTGGTACAGGTACGAAATAACCTTTCCAAAACTCAACACCTTTCTCAAAACTTGCACATGGTCTTAGGACAGCCTTCCAACTGTCCGTATCCGAGGACTCGGCTATTCGAATAGTTTTACCCTCTGCAGAGGTAGTACGCTTTTCCCACACCCATCCGGTCACTCATCGTGTCAGCCACGTCCCGCCATACCGAGGTATGCGAAGTTGAGTTCCCGGCCATAGCCTGTCCTTTGCTCATGCTAGTATAGGACCCTGCCGCTACGACACATTCCATCGACACTCAAACCCTCAGGAACTAAGTGTGAGGACTCGTAGTTCTGCCCGGCGGACCCAAGGGAGCCCTTCAATCCTCTTCCTCCAAACACGTCCATACCGGCTTCCGGTAGACCAACATTGAAGAGGACCCAGGTCAGGGGGTAGGTCCTCAGACCATCCCCTCATGGAACGAGGTTATCCTCGTTGTTGAGGCATCCAGTACTAACACGAGCAAATTATATGACTACGCCCTTGCCCATATGTGGGTAAGTGTGGTCGCACAGGATAATGGTTGGTCGTCAT
The DNA here is from genome assembly GCA_947311845.1 of Poa pratensis. Lineage (NCBI taxonomy): Eukaryota > Viridiplantae > Streptophyta > Magnoliopsida > Poales > Poaceae > Poa > Poa pratensis. The sequence goes on from CAMZMU010000113.1 coordinate 14,039,629, forward strand.
AGTACTAGGACACAATGTGCATTTTTCTCAAAAACAACACCAACCTTCTTCAACTGAGCACCGACCTTCCGGCAGGTCTATCCAAGTATTTTTAAAAGAGAGTTTCGAGAAAACATTGTTTTTTTCCCATCCTATAGTTTTAAATAACTACCTTATACTTCTATATAAGGTGGCAAAATAGTTTTCATAAACCCTTTTAAAAAGGTTTTCACAATCATTTCTAATTTTTCAGAGCAAAAATACTTTTAATCAAAACTTGGGTGGTTTGTAATCCCACCAAAAGATTTTCATAGAAGGCTTTGGAGTAAAACAAGTTCATTTAGAAATCATTGTATACCGCTAACCCTCTATATCGGGTGCCTCAACAATATACTTGTAATTTTGGAAAAAGGGTTTTCAAAATCATCGCTTTCGTGGCAGACACCACAGAAATCATTTATGCTCTTTATAAGTAAAACAGGTAAAGTAAATCAAAATAGATGTATATAGATGCAAGCTCAGTGAAGTAGCTTGCCTGGCTTCGGCATAATGTCATTGGTCTTCTTCTTCCTGATTAAAGAAATAAACTCCGATTCTCCTCCAATAAATCCTCTCCAGAGACCACTCCGGTAACGTGTATCTCTAGCGTCGCAAACATGGGGATAGAACAGCAATCAATGAGCAACCAACCCTCAAGGGTACACAAACAAGTAACATACCACTAGCACCAAACTAAATCAGTGGTGGAGTCACCCAGAAGTCCTAGGGTAGAATCGATTACTTCTATACGGGAAAAAATTATAACTTCCCTTTTTACTTAAGGGTTTCCTTAGTTTCCCAAAAAGTGCAGCACTGTGATTGCGTCCACAGATGCAGGAAAATGAGGGTACTGGATACCTCCTCATTTCCTGAGCATTTTGATGTATTAAACACATTTTTCTGAAGTACCAAACAAAAGTTATTGCATTTTCAAAATTTGATTTAGTGCTGCCATTTTAGCCTACCTTTTTAAACATAGCTAAAACTAATTCACCATGTTTGGAAACAAGGTGAAACATGAAGTAGATTAAGTGCTCAACATTTTGGTAGTTCATACTTAATTTTTGGATCAATAATCTTAAAGATATGAATTTTCCAATAATATGTTTTTTTTTTTGCCCTTTTTGTTATTTTAATAAAACAACATCTAAACTAACTTTGTTGGAAGAGTGAGTGATACAAAAAGGCGGGTTTTATTTTTCTGAACACGTTGATATCTTATTTGATATTTTTGGACTAGTATTTGAAAAGTTGTGGATTTTACAAGTTTAAATTCGGATCTGGCTAATTATTCTGTTTTTCCAAATAAACTACCGAAACGTTTTGCACCGAAAGTGAGCTAGCCACAGCGGCTGACGCCTGGGGTCCACAGCCACGTAGACGTCCACGTCAGCGCGCAGGCCCACGGCCAGTTTGACCATGGGAAGGGCACAGACCGGCGCGGGCGGCGGCGGTGACCACCGGCGGCGTCGCGCACGGATCCTTCGATCCGATGCACGCGAGGAAGCTCCACTGGAGGCTTTAGGCGCGCCCAAGGACGGCGAGCCTAGCTACGGTGTCTCCGCCAGCTAATGGTCGCCGGAGCGATGAGTAAAACGACGGCAAGCGGCGGCCGTCGGCGGGCTACGGCGAGCTACTGCTATACTACGATCTAGAGCGAGTGGAGGGAGAGGGAGGTGTCCAGGAGGACGGAGCGCTCACCCTCGATGCATGGGATCAACCAGCTGCAGAAGAGGAGGGCCAGAACGGCGGCGAGCTTGCTCGGTGGCTGGCGGCCGGAGGTGGAGAAGAAGATGCCGATCTCCGCAACGACGGCGCCCCGGCTCGATTCCCTTGGCAGGGAGGAAGAATACAACGCGGTGAACCTCCTGGTGCACTTGGATTCGGAAGGGGTGCTCTCTAGTGACGGCGAGGTGCGACGGCGGCTCGGCCTTGGTTCGGCTTCGGGGAGAGCTTAGTGAGAGGGAGAGGGAGGGAAATAAGCGAGCAGTGAAGGAGCAGGGGAGGGTGTGGCGTGCTTTTATCGTCTCCTCCGCAGCAAGGAGGGAGGGGCCACGGCATTGACGATGGGAGAGCACGGCAACGAGACGAACACGGCGACGGGGAGCACGGCAGCGTGCGGGAGGTGTCACGGCGTCCAGGGCGCAGAGATGAGGTGATGGGGGAGAGCAGAGGGGTCAGAAGCCCGGCTTCGCGAGGGAGAGGTGCGCGGCAAGCGACGACCACGGCAGCGCCGGCGTGGGGAGCACGGCGCCGTGCCGGCAGCGTGCTGCTACAGAGGTCAACGAAGGTTTTGCAGAACGCCCCCTGAACCTTTCTCTCCTCTCACGGATAGGTCCTCGCCTAAAAGAAAACCTTTATTTCTATTTTGAAACCAGTAGGGTTTCCAGGATTTATTTGAGGGGTTTAAACATTTTACAAAAATCATAGAAAATTCATGTAGCCTCCCCTATATATGAGGAAGCTCCACAAAAATTGGTTTTACAAAATAAAATGTTTTGCTCCATTTTTGTTCATAGGTTTTGAATAAACAATTTTTGGAAATTAAAATTTGATACTCCTTTAATAATTCAAAACCAGTGGTAAAAGAGTTTGTAGAACCTTTGGAGCCTTCTTGACAAATATGGTACTTCAAATAAGTTTTATTTTCATAAAGAAAACATTTGTTTTGAAGAAACAAAGAAATTGGGAGGGAAATTATTTATGAAGATCATTTTAACTTATGACCTTCATTTCTTTTTAATAAAAGAGAGGAGGGGTTTGTTTTAAATCAACAAGTAGGGTTACTAGAGGAGGGAGTGATGTGAAATGGAGAGAATTATCATTTCATCCCCTTCTCTAGAATTTTGATAAAGAAAGAATAAGGGTTTTCATAAAACAGAGGAATAGATAAGGAGGGAGTGTTATTGAAACCATCTCCCTAAATTTTAGGATTTTAACTTGGGGTGCCTAATTGTAGAGGATTTATTCCTCTTCAAGTCACCCTCCAAGTTTGGTGGCCAAGGGTGTCCTAAAGTGGTAACAACTCCACTGAGGAATTTTACCCACAAGAGAATCACACACAGCAGCAAATTCACAGCAGTAGCAACAGCACCAAAATACCAATCAACACAACAATATCCACAATTCAATCAAGCCACACACTTCAAACTACCAGAATAAATCACACACCTTTTTCCATAACTAACAATGCTACTTTATAAAAGTGGCCACACCCAATCATGACAGATGGTGTTTAAGGGATATATCAACCCATAACTTAATAGTTTCCAAAATGGTTTGATAAAGGGAAAATATGTGAGGTGATATATTCCCCACTAGTATTTCTTTTGAAAAGGAGTTGAAACTTAGGAGTTTCTAAAATAGGAGTTGTATAAATATCAAGGTTGAAGAAGGAACAGGAGATCACAGATAGTTCTCCACATTTTATAAACAGGAAACTTTTGAAAATACTTTCACTGTCTCAAATTAAAGAGTATTTTGTTTGTTGCTAAAACCAAATCATTTGTTGAAATAAACTTCTGGCCAACATAAGAATGGATAAGACATATGGAATATTTTCTTGTCATAACATGGTCACCAGTGTTGTAAATATATTTTTACCTAGGTGGATGTCTTGAGTTGACATCTACTAATCAAACAATCACAACAACAAGTTACACAAGATCAACAGAACAAATTAAAGGAAAACACAATCACTTGTGAAATAATTCAAAAAGTTTTTGTTGGTTCTGAAATTTGGGTCTTGTTTACCCTTGTTATAAATTTGGGATGTTACAGATCCTTCCCCCCTTAAAATAAATCTCGTCCTCGAGATTTGCCCGGGGGTACAGGAGAGATACGAGAGCAAAATAATTTATTTTAGAAAGGTCGTATATTCACTTTCGTGTATACACGGGTTTTGAAAAACAACAGGGTTTTTCTTCAAAATACCCCTAGCTGTGCCACCAATAATTGGCTCATGGACACAGTGGGTCTGATTTATACGAGGAATTATTTTTGCACGGGGTTTTTACAGAAAAAGCGAGGGATAAAGGATAGAGGAACACGGGGGGTTAACTGCTGACTCACTGACATGTGGGCCCGGGGCCCACTTGGCGGTCTCTCCTCCTTTTCTCCTCCTCTTCTTCATCCTTGCTCGCCCTTGCTCTGTACTTGCTCCATTTTCAGTGCGCAGGGCACTCACCCGCGGTACTGCTGCGCGTGCTGTCCGTCGATGCAGCGGCAGACACGGCTTTGGGGACACGATGCCTAGGTGGTTTCGCGCCATTAAGGCGAGTACAGCTCGCGATTCCTCCACTTTCCCGCGCAGTGCGGTGTCGAGGAGCGGCGTCCGAGCTCGGCTTATAAACTAGCGACCTCAGAAAAACATTTCTTCCATCGCGTCGTCACCATGGGCTTCATTACCGATTTCTTCAGAGCCTATGTTGATGCGATGGAGGATGCGGGCTTCCTCGAGGGCTGCTTCGTCTTCGTGCTCTTCGTGTTCTCGATTTTGACGGTGTTCAGCTGCTGTTCGCGGCGGTGGTGCTCCTAGCCGTGGCCTTGTGCCATTGGTGGTCTAGCGCGGGGGCTGGTGCTGCGACAGTGGCGCCTGCTGCGCTAGAGGAGCCAGATGCGGCGGAGGAGCGCACGGTGGAGGAGCTTGCGGCGGTGGAGGAGGTGGTAGACCTTCCGGCTGGAGGTGAGCAGGCTGCTCGAGCTGTCTGCCGCCGTCGGGCGGCGCGTGACTCGGCTCTGAGTGAGCCAGGCTCATCCTCTGGTGGCATCGGGGAGTTCGAGAGAGATTAGGAATCTCTAGGTGCCGTTGCATCCGTGCTGGCAGTGTTGTTTGTAGGAGTAGAACTTGTATCCTCTGTTCCTTTCTGAATTTCTCGCTTCTGTACTGCAATCCGTGATTGTATTGATCTTGCCTTTGCTGATAACCCGGGACAAGTGTGCCTTGTCGAAATCTTCTTGGTTGTCACAACTCTGGTCTTGCAGCACAGATAGGATGCAGAAGTACTAGAATAAACTTGTTTTGGCGAGAAAATATATTTTTAGAGAAATATCACTGCAATATATGGTCTCAACCATTTGCAGTGGTAGCACACATTCAACCATATAGGTTGAACACGACAACTAAGAACACCCTACAAGATGTCCTTCTGTGTTCCAGCGAGCATTTACGCTTCGCAAGCATTTTAAGGCTTGCGAGGCTCACATCTCGTGGAGGGCTCGGGCCCCTTTCTTTAACATGCAGGTTGCACAAGGTTCATATTGGGTGAGGAACCTTGTGGGTGATTGCATGTAGGGACACACACAAAAATAATTTTGCATACTACAAATAGTCCCATTCAAAGTTTGCATTGATTCCAGGGGTATGCGTCTGGGGTCACATACGGTTCCTGGTTTAAGTGATCTGTGGTTTCTTTTTAAAACTTTTAACTGAAAAAAAAACAGCATGACATTCCATCAGATGTCAACCAAGTGGTTAACAAGATGATAAGAACACCAAGTTTTTATTTTGGGGCTGATCTAACATCAGCCGGGGAACAGACAACAACCTTGCATTACAAGACACACGAGAAGAACTAGCAACAAACCAACAACAGACTAACAACTTTGTTGATCCACACAAACACACAAGCGCTGGTCAGGCTAACTAAACCTGGGTTCTACTCTGCCTGAGAGGTTCTAGGAGTCGGTGAAACGTGGCCGAGACAAAGAGTGGTGTCCACATCTCTGTCCTCCACGGGGTGGGGATCTACAGGCACGCCTTCGAGGACTACGCCTGGTTCTTGGGGTGGCTGCTGAACTCGGGCGAGAGCTTGTGTCACCGAAGCATCCAGCAATCGTCTAGGATCGACTGTCTTGCATCCTGAGCTTGCCCACGGTGAGAAGTGGGTTGGTTCCTTGCTCGACCCAGTTCCCGGCGGGCACGAGCAAGGTGGCGCCTTGTGGTCATGAGTTCCTCCATCAGGGTGTGACTGAATCTTGTCATTGCAGCTCCATAGGTGACCAGGGTGATTACGGCAGGGTCAGCTTCCTGTCCCATGGAAGCTTGGAAAGCCTCCGCAACATGCTCAGGTATGGCTGGGAGGAAGTGGAAAGCTCGGCTTACCGCCATTGCCGGTTCTGAGTACCGGAGACGGACGAGTCCTTCCCAGGCTGCTACCTGGAGGGCTAGATCTAGGGTAGGCATGCTCTTACCCTGGATCAAGTAAGTCGGACTGATGCCCAATAGGCACGAGCTGATATGCACTCGACTTGGAATTCACTCCCGGCGAGCGGAAGAGAGTTCTCGAACACCACATATCGAGGACGGGCAGGCCGACCAAGAATGTGGCACACGGCCTTCCAAAGCATCAGCGGAAACCCACTATGCTCCTCGGCAGTGGTTTCCATGACAACTCTGAGGTTTGCCATGGGTTCCTTTGGATCTGGATGAAGGATAAGAACACGGGATTCTTGCCTCAGGAGATTTGGGTCGCTAAGGGTGGTGAGTGGGGATAGATGGCAGATGGAACGGGGCCTTTTATAAGCTAGGTGTGTCGGCTCCTTTCTGGGGAAGAACCCGGGGAGCGTCACTCGTGTGGTGGGGACAAGCCCTACTGCACTCTACTGTGAACCGACGCCTGGCCATGCCGGTTAGGCAGGGAGGGGTCAGATCCGCGGACTCACTGTAAGGGAGCGTCACAAACAAACAACAAGCACACAGGGTACATTTAGTACCAATGGACGCCTAATACTCGTAGCAATCGGGTAGTATGGCTAAAGTTCCTATCATAAGCTGTTCCTATGGGTCTTGGTTAGACAGGGGTGCTGAAATCTTCAGTTCGTCGCCTTAGTCTTCAACTGGAGACACTGAGATTGTCGAAGTAGCCACTTGAGTAGAATTGCTGAGGTTGAGCTGAGGTCTTCAGAGATCTCTTGATTTGGTTGATGTCGATGATCTTGGCATTTGTAGACCAATGAACTTGATGTTGAATGTTGAGTAATTGAGATGGTTGCTTCTTCTTTGTAGGTGCTAGCTAATTAGGTCTCTCTTTGGGTTCATCGTCAAGTATTTTGAACAGGTAAGAAAGAGTAGAGAAACCTTTAGTAAAATTTAAAATAGAAAGGTAAGATTCAGAGGTAAATAGAGAAGACGAGAAGAGCGGGAGCCATTCTTGGACTTCCCTAGATAAGGATATATTTTTGGTGTGAATATATTTTTTTAACAAAATATTCTCTTCCTAACTAACGTCCATGCTAACTAAGGTCTGTTACAGTCAGGATGGCTCTGATACCAAGTCTGTGAGGACCCCGGATTAATTATCCGAGATACTCGTTATGTTTCCTGCAACAGTCCCATGATCAGTGTGCTGTTGCACATAACTTGAGTTGGTATCACAGAACACCCTTAAATACCGAATAAATATACTTACGTGATTGAAGTGATCAGCTTCAACAGGTACTTGCAGCGGAAATCACCAAACAACGTGGAGCCCAAGTCATTCGCCTTTACCCTACAGGCAGCTGACTGGGAAGCGCCCTAGTTCGCAAAGACGTCAGTGAACTCCTCCTCGTCGAACTGCTCTTCTCTGGAATCTGGCTAAGACAATAGCCAGGGACGAAACCAATATGAGTACATTTGATTGTACTCGCAAACTACCCCAACAGGAACATGCACTAGTTTTAAATTTTCAAAGACTTTTATTTTTAGGAAAAACCTCACTGAATCTCTATTTAAAAGGAGAAGAGTAGATTTTTAATCCTGTTGAAGACAAAACATTTTGGAAAGTAGTTTTCTCACTAACTTTGTTGAAAAAGGTAAGAAGTATTTTTAAATCTTTTTCCGAAAATACACCTTCTTTTCAAAGGGTAAGAAATCTCTTTTAAAACTTTTTCCTCGAAAAACAACTTCTTGCCCTGATTCCAAGCCCGTCGCTACCTCGAACCAACTCATTGGTACAGGTACGAAATAACCTTTCCAAAACTCAACACCTTTCTCAAAACTTGCACATGGTCTTAGGACAGCCTTCCAACTGTCCGTATCCGAGGACTCGGCTATTCGAATAGTTTTACCCTCTGCAGAGGTAGTACGCTTTTCCCACACCCATCCGGTCACTCATCGTGTCAGCCACGTCCCGCCATACCAGAGGTATGCGAAGTTGAGTTCCCGGCCATAGCCTGTCCTTTGCTCATGCTAGTATAGGACCCTGCCGCTACGACACATTCCATCGACACTCAAACCCTCAGGAACTAAGTGTGAGGACTCGTAGTTCTGCCCGGCGGACCCAAGGGAGCCCTTCAATCCTCTTCCTCCAAACACGTCCATACCGGCTTCCGGTAGACCAACATTGAAGAGGACCCAGGTCAGGGGGTAGGTCCTCAGACCATCCCCTCATGGAACGAGGTTATCCTCGTTGTTGAGGCATCCAGTACTAACACGAGCAAATTATATGACTACGCCCTTGCCCATATGTGGGTAAGTGTGGTCGCACAGGATAATGGTTGGTCGTCATAGTACTAGGACACAATGTGCATTTTTCTCAAAAACAACACCAACCTTCTTCAACTGAGCACCGACCTTCCGGCAGGTCTATCCAAGTATTTTTAAAAGAGAGTTTCGAGAAAACATTGTTTTTTCCCATCCTATAGTTTTAAATAACTACCTTATACTTCTATATAAGGTGGCAAAATAGTTTTCATAAACCCTTTTAAAAAGGTTTTCACAATCATTTCTAATTTTTCAGAGCAAAAATACTTTTAATCAAAACTTGGGTGGTTTGTAATCCCACCAAAAGATTTTCATAGAAGGCTTTGGAGTAAAACAAGTTCATTTAGAAATCATTGTATACCGCTAACACCTCTATATCGGGTGCCTCAACAATATACTTGTAATTTTGGAAAAAGGGTTTTCAAAATCATCGCTTTCGTGGCAGACACCACAGAAATCATTTATGCTCTTTATAAGTAAAACAGGTAAAGTAAATCAAAATAGATGTATATAGATGCAAGCTCAGTGAAGTAGCTTGCCTGGCTTCGGCATAATGTCATTGGTCTTCTTCTTCCTGATTAAAGAAATAAACTCCGATTCTCCTCCAATAAATCCTCTCCAGAGACCACTCCGGTAACGTGTATCTCTAGCGTCGCAAACATGGGGATAGAACAGCAATCAATGAGCAACCAACCCTCAAGGGTACACAAACAAGTAACATACCACTAGCACCAAACTAAATCAGTGGTGGAGTCACCCAGAAGTCCTAGGGTAGAATCGATTACTTCTATACGGGAAAAAATTATAACTTCCCTTTTTACTTAAGGGTTTCCTTAGTTTCCCAAAAAGTGCAGCACTGTGATTGCGTCCACAGATGCAGGAAAATGAGGGTACTGGATACCTCCTCATTTCCTGAGCATTTTGATGTATTAAACACATTTTTCTGAAGTACCAAACAAAAGTTATTGCATTTTCAAAATTTGATTTAGTGCTGCCATTTTAGCCTACCTTTTTAAACATAGCTAAAACTAATTCACCATGTTTGGAAACAAGGTGAAACATGAAGTAGATTAAGTGCTCAACATTTTGGTAGTTCATACTTAATTTTTGGATCAATAATCTTAAAGATATGAATTTTCCAATAATATGTTTTTTTTTTGCCCTTTTTGTTATTTTAATAAAACAACATCTAAACTAACTTTGTTGGAAGAGTGAGTGATACAAAAAGGCGGGTTTTATTTTTCTGAACACGTTGATATCTTATTTGATATTTTTGGACTAGTATTTGAAAAGTTGTGGATTTTACAAGTTTAAATTCGGATCTGGCTAATTATTCTGTTTTTCCAAATAAACTACCGAAACGTTTTGCACCGAAAGTGAGCTAGCCACAGCGGCTGACGCCTGGGGTCCACAGCCACGTAGACGTCCACGTCAGCGCGCAGGCCCACGGCCAGTTTGACCATGGGAAGGGCACAGACCGGCGCGGGCGGCGGCGGTGACCACCGGCGGCGTCGCGCACGGATCCTTCGATCCGATGCACGCGAGGAAGCTCCACTGGAGGCTTTAGGCGCGCCCAAGGACGGCGAGCCTAGCTACGGTGTCTCCGCCAGCTAATGGTCGCCGGAGCGATGAGTAAAACGACGGCAAGCGGCGGCCGTCGGCGGGCTACGGCGAGCTACTGCTATACTACGATCTAGAGCGAGTGGAGGGAGAGGGAGGTGTCCAGGAGGACGGAGCGCTCACCCTCGATGCATGGGATCAACCAGCTGCAGAAGAGGAGGGCCAGAACGGCGGCGAGCTTGCTCGGTGGCTGGCGGCCGGAGGTGGAGAAGAAGATGCCGATCTCCGCAACGACGGCGCCCCGGCTCGATTCCCTTGGCAGGGAGGAAGAATACAACGCGGTGAACCTCCTGGTGCACTTGGATTCGGAAGGGGTGCTCTCTAGTGACGGCGAGGTGCGACGGCGGCTCGGCCTTGGTTCGGCTTCGGGGAGAGCTTAGTGAGAGGGAGAGGGAGGGAAATAAGCGAGCAGTGAAGGAGCAGGGGAGGGTGTGGCGTGCTTTTATCGTCTCCTCCGCAGCAAGGAGGGAGGGGCCACGGCATTGACGATGGGAGAGCACGGCAACGAGACGAACACGGCGACGGGGAGCACGGCAGCGTGCGGGAGGTGTCACGGCGTCCAGGGCGCAGAGATGAGGTGATGGGGGAGAGCAGAGGGGTCAGAAGCCCGGCTTCGCGAGGGAGAGGTGCGCGGCAAGCGACGACCACGGCAGCGCCGGCGTGGGGAGCACGGCGCCGTGCCGGCAGCGTGCTGCTACAGAGGTCAACGAAGGTTTTGCAGAACGCCCCCTGAACCTTTCTCTCCTCTCACGGATAGGTCCTCGCCTAAAAGAAAACCTTTATTTCTATTTTGAAACCAGTAGGGTTTCCAGGATTTATTTGAGGGGTTTAAACATTTTACAAAAATCATAGAAAATTCATGTAGCCTCCCCTATATATGAGGAAGCTCCACAAAAATTGGTTTTACAAAATAAAATGTTTTGCTCCATTTTTGTTCATAGGTTTTGAATAAACAATTTTTGGAAATTAAAATTTGATACTCCTTTAATAATTCAAAACCAGTGGTAAAAGAGTTTGTAGAACCTTTGGAGCCTTCTTGACAAATATGGTACTTCAAATAAGTTTTATTTTCATAAAGAAAACATTTGTTTTGAAGAAACAAAGAAATTGGGAGGGAAATTATTTATGAAGATCATTTTAACTTATGACCTTCATTTCTTTTTAATAAAAGAGAGGAGGGGTTTGTTTTAAAATCAACAAGTAGGGTTACTAGAGGAGGGAGTGATGTGAAATGGAGAGAATTATCATTTCATCCCCTTCTCTAGAATTTTGATAAAGAAAGAATAAGGGTTTTCATAAAACAGAGGAATAGATAAGGAGGGAGTGTTATTGAAACCATCTCCCTAAATTTTAGGATTTTAACTTGGGGTGCCTAATTGTAGAGGATTTATTCCTCTTCAAGTCACCCTCCAAGTTTGGTGGCCAAGGGTGTCCTAAAGTGGTAACAACTCCACTGAGGAATTTTACCCACAAGAGAATCACACACAGCAGCAAATTCACAGCAGTAGCAACAGCACCAAAATACCAATCAACACAACAATATCCACAATTCAATCAAGCCACACACTTCAAACTACCAGAATAAATCACACACCTTTTTCCATAACTAACAATGCTACTTTATAAAAGTGGCCACACCCAATCATGACGAGATGGTGTTTAAGGGATATATCAACCCATAACTTAATAGTTTCCAAAATGGTTTGATAAAGGGAAAATATGTGAGGTGATATATTCCCCACTAGTATTTCTTTTGAAAAGGAGTTGAAACTTAGGAGTTTCTAAAATAGGAGTTGTATAAATATCAAGGTTGAAGAAGGAACAGGAGATCACAGATAGTTCTCCACATTTTATAAACAGGAAACTTTTGAAAATACTTTCACTGTCTCAAATTAAAGAGTATTTTGTTTGTTGCTAAAACCAAATCATTTGTTGAAATAAACTTCTGGCCAACATAAGAATGGATAAGACATATGGAATATTTTCTTGTCATAACATGGTCACCAGTGTTGTAAATATATTTTTACCTAGGTGGATGTCTTGAGTTGACATCTACTAATCAAACAATCACAACAACAAGTTACACAAGATCAACAGAACAAATTAAAGGAAAACACAATCACTTGTGAAATAATTCAAAAAGTTTTTGTTGGTTCTGAAATTTGGGTCTTGTTTACCCTTGTTATAAATTTGGGATGTTACACGGAGCCAAGGTGAATCGGGGGTCGTCACCAGCCAAAGGAACATGGATCTTCATAGCGCTATCACTGATGGCAGCATATCGGGCCGCACTCCCATGGTGAAGGCAGAGCAGGTGAAGAGCCCAACGCTCTGCCTACCACACACGTGGATTCAGACCAGCGCCACCCGGTAGAGGTCACACATTGCGACGGTGGCATAAATTGCTAGGGCCCAGAAATGAGACAAGAAACACCAAGAGAATGACTTTATTGGAGGGCACCGCACTGCCTCCCGTCCGTTGATAGTTTCCTCTGGCTGCGGCAGGGTGAACGGGGCGGCGAAGAGGTGTTTATTTGGGGTGGCGTTGTGGGGCCTCCGGATTCGCCTCGGGCGACCCGGCAGTCTAGGGTGAATATTTTTGTGAACTGAGTCGTACAAAATCCTATGTAAGTCTTGCGAACCTAAAGGGCTATGCGTTTTATAGAGAGTATTCTTTTTGGAGAGCCGGATAGCAACTCGTTTAGGTGCCGGTTCTTCCTCAATTTCCTACAAATTTGGCTATAGAGAGCCATATAGCAAACTCGACTGGAGTGACTTTCATAAAAGTTAGTTAACACTCATATGCTATATATAAATCATTAGTCCTAGGCGGCTACTGGTGATGATCCAGAAACCTTTTCTTAAATATGTCCTTAAAGCTTTTTTTTATGTTAGATTTAGTACCGTTTCCAAGATAGATTTTCTTCTTTTGCTGTCCAAAAAAAATTCAACTTATTGCTTGATGTGGACACTTGTAAACAATGTGATTGTGTGTGTCGCCTCTTTGTTTATTCTCTGGACAACATTGGAAATGGAATGTCAAGCTCATACTTCAGTACCAATGTATATAGACGAGTACATACTGATATATACGCTATTGCTTTATTTGAAGTCCTTCTCTTGTGGAGAGACAGTATAAAGTATTTTCTCCTAGATGGGATCTCAGATGTGCAGAAGCATCCCAATATGCCTTCTACAGCTCATGCCAAGAGGGAAACAAAAAACAAAAACAAAACCACATGTAGACCTAGAGTCAAAGAGAGCGAGAATCTATAAGCTGGCCAGCTTTCAACCCTAGAAATGTGCCTAATGTTGGGGAGAGTATTTAGGAACTTGTTCCTTAGAGCTTTATTGACAACTTACAGTGCTCCAAAAAAATTCTAGATACCACCTATGTTTTATCTAAGTATGCAACCACCAACATCCAAAAGTTGTAGATTTGAAATATTTATATTAATTAAATTATGTATATGTTATACAAATATACATGGTAGTTTTTCGTCATACATATATGGATGATCAATGCCAAATTGCCAACACATTTCATACGATTATATGAACACAACCAATTAATGAAATAATTTAGCGAGAAATTTTTATGCATGATGAATTTAGTGGATACTCATAATCAACTATGTGATGCAAGTTACTGTAACAATATATAATCAAGTTCGTTATTGCCAAAATCACTTCATTTGTACTCATCTTGTCCACCATCAGACTCAATCTATTAAAATTCATACCCAACTCCCAAAACATTTAATGTGATCACTGATAACTTCCAAGATCTATTGGCTAGTGCTAATTCTAATCTGAATGGGAGCAGTGACAGAGTTATTTTACGCTAGGAAGATTCCATCATTCCATACTAGTTGAATTTTGCGTGGCGTCACGGCACGCCCTTGGTGATTTTTTTTTGTACAATATGTATATTTTTTGTTCACCAAAATGTTGGACAAATTGGAATGTTAAAACATGCTCTTATTTTGTTATAGGTAGGTACCATTTTTTTGTGAGCATTTTTGAAATATTTTGTAGAATTTTGAAATATTTAGTGGGTTGAAATGTTTAAACATGTTTGTATTTCGACATTTTTTTTTGTGAGCATTTTTGAAATATTTTGTAGAATTTTGGAATATTTAGTGGGTTGAAACGTTTAAACATGTTTGTGTTTCGACGCAAATATTTAATTGAAATCAGAGAAATCCATTTGAATTTGATTGTACATTTGGGGAAAGTTTAGTAGTATGGTGTCGAAATATTGGCCAAATTGAAACGTTCACATGTATTTGTATTTTGCTGTAAGTATGTCTCCTTTTTTTTTGAGTATTTCCGATATATTATATGGAATATCGGAATATTCATCCAAATGTTGGCCAAATTGGTGTTAGCAAACATATTTTATATTTTGTTATGAGTAGGTAGCATTTTTTGTGAGCATTTTGGATACACGATGTATAATATTCAAATATTTTGTAGTTTCAAATGGTCGAACATGTGTTGTATTTTGGCGGTAATATTTAATTTAATTCAGGAAAGATGCATTTGAATTGCATCCAAATGGTGAGAACATTTGAATATTTCAAAAAAAATCTTTAGCATAAGTAGTTTGTATGTATTTTTTTGATTGTTCTGATACATTACTCGTATTTTTCCAATGGATATATCTGGAGATATTGCTTTATAATTTGTTTGAATCTCAAAAATTAATGAAAGTGGGGAGCTATTTGAATTTTTTTTTCGTTTTTTGAATGCTCAGAACTGGAAGGCTTTGAATTTTTTGAAGTTTCCAAATTAGAAACTTGATCATATGGCATAAATACTTAACGTTTATTTTTTATGTTAATGTTCATATATTTGTCATATTTGTGAATACTTGGTGGAAGAACTTTAAATTTGAAAAATGTGCACATTCGAAGCCTAAACCCTAAAGTGGGCCCATTTGTCAGAATTCTACTAATTTCTGGAATTGTTGCTGAAAAAAGAGAAATCTGAGTTGTGGGTCAACAGCTGACGTCATGCTCTAAACTTTGTTGGGAACTCCCTCGAATAAAACGTCGCGTCTTTCTTCAATTCCTTATGCGGGATATCCAATTAATTAGAACTCAGGTTAAAGAGGGTCTTTTTTGTTGTTATATCCTTTCTTTTTGATGGTTCGATAGAGGATTTGATAAGGCAATGTTTTTTTTTCTGTTTTTCATAACACGGCTCACCACCATGTTAACTAATTGATTACGGAAAATTGGGAATTGCAATGTTTTTTTTGCGAAGCTATTAAAGCAAACTGAAATTGAAAAAGGGGATTTATAATTGTTTTGTAAACTTTTTTTATCATTATTTCGATATTGTTGTAATGCGAAGCAGAAGAAAAGCAAAAAACAAAAGAAAACGAATATGAAGACCTAATTTAAATGTTCATTTCAATTGTACTACAACAAACTTGAATTCAAAAAGGGAAATTACAGCTGTTTTGTAAGCTAAAATGTGGTCAATTTTTTTTTGGTTGATGGTGATCATCATTCCGATGTTGTTTTGTTGCAAAGCAAATGAAAAGCAGGAAAAAAAATATGTTGGCAAGAAAAAAAAGGGAAATATTGTATTAGTGTTTATTAAACTAGATGATACCCCGCGCGTTGCAGCGGACATTTGTATACACCAACCAATTGACCATATACATACATATGAAATAAAATAAAATCACCGTAAACTTGGAGAGCATTCAGTTGTGTGTAACTGACCTTCAGATACTTTCACATATAAAGCTGCATGTTCTTTATCCTACACAATGGAACGTCACTATTTTTCAATGTCTGGATAGGCCATATGACTCCAAACGTTCCTAGATGCAGTTGTACTTCAGTATGCTCTGAAGCTCTGACCAGAGGAGTGCAAAGACATAGCAAGAAATGAAAACAAACTTTTACACCATGAGGGTCATTTTCAGTTATATATTCATAAAGGTACTCTCATGTCGATACCCCATTTGACGTTCATGAATACAAAAGACTTAGTCATGTGTACAAATGGTAGTTTTCAGATTTGTATGCACTGGGCCTTCTTAAATTGCGTTCAGAAACTGAAAATGCACAATTTTGTATGTTACATAGGTCTTAGGTCCACATAGCATCTGTATTATGTATTATTGAGTTTCCG
Organism: Poa pratensis; assembly: GCA_947311845.1. NCBI lineage: Eukaryota > Viridiplantae > Streptophyta > Magnoliopsida > Poales > Poaceae > Poa > Poa pratensis. Next base: position 14,055,884 of record CAMZMU010000113.1, read on the forward strand.
AGAATAATTGTTGCTAAACCCGGATACCCGAAGAACCTGTTTGCATACTCAAGGTGTAAAGGACTCCAAGTACTCCAGTTAAACTTGCAGCAATCAAGTGTATTGTTCCAAGCTCTGTGTGCCTCTGTCTGCGTATTCTCCAAATGATACATCATAAGTCCATAACTCGTAACTCTGAACTGTTTAATTTTTGTCTGAGACTTGAGAGGAGAATTTTTTTGGTAAACAAAGAGTTCAACAATTTAAGGAAGCATTCTCGTACAGGCTATACATGGACGTATTTAGTAAGAAGCATCAGAAAAGAAAAAGAGGTGCAGATCCGTTTAACTGATCCAATCGATCAACTTGGAACCTGTAGACTTGATAGATTGGATCGATTTTTGGTTACTCAAGGCGCTTTCATTTTCTTTATTTAGTCGCTTGCTGTGCCATTTCCCTGCTTGTTTCATCCTGCCCCAGCGATGCAAGTCGCCGCCCGGTACCCTGTTCGTCGCAGCATGGTGTGCTCAGCCAACTTTGCAAGCCGCAACCTCTGCACAGCCTCGCGGGCACTGTAGGTCAACACATGCTCGCGTCCGAATTTCGTCAAGCACTTACAAAGCTCAAAACATGAAAGATGAAGGAAGATAAAAGGAGAAGGCAGATCTGAAAATTACCAGCCGTATGAGCAAGACCACGGGCGATTGCATACGATTTTGCTGTCTGATCTCAACAACTTAAATTCACAAGGAAGGTACATAAGCCAATCAGGACTCTAGGCCGTTGAAAAGCAGGACCTTCGTGGACCTTTTGTTGTGGCAATCTACGATGATCGGAAGCTACTCGGGGAGGGATTTGGCAGACATTGAGCAGACAGCAAGTTGAAGCCATTCACGGCAGGATGAAAGAGGCGGATGCATTTGTGTTTGTGCTGGAGGCATGGTAGTCTTATTATAGGCCGAACACAGAAGAAGAGAAGGCATGAGTGGAGGAAGGTAATGGCAAGGAGGTGAGGAGACGCCAAATAAATATGAGAACTGATGAGATGACCCGAGTAGCCTGGAAGGTTACGCACTATCATAATGGGAAATCTTACAAATAAAAGGAACAAATCAGAAATAGCTGAGGTGGTAATTGTGATGAGGTGGATGGCTTGCATGTTGAGAGAAATCACGTAGTGGGTCTTTCCTATTTAGATATAGAAGATTCAATCCATCTGTAGAGGAAATGAATATGTGATTTATTGAAATATGCATGTAGTCAAGCAATATTTTAATTGAATTACAAAATTAGAGAGAGGTAAGTTCAACTTGAATGTTTATTAAATTGAGCTGCAGAATTCGAGGGAGTTTAGTTACACTGTGTAAATATCAATTTATTCGAATTTGTATAATGTGGTTGTGATTTGTCTTAAATATTTAATTGAACTCAATAATCGGAGGAAATACGTTGTATGAACATTTATTAAATTCAGTTTGAAATCAATCCATAGTTAAAGGAAGTGATTTTGCTTTTTCTCGGAATGGCCATCTAATTAACCTTTTTTTTTAAATGTAACTACGGAGCTAGAGAGATGTAAGGTGTATTACTTCCAAATAGGTTAGATAAATTGAAATAATTAAATATGGTTTCATTTTGCCATATTTTTCTTATTTAGCACGATAAGCAGAGAAAATATATTATGTTTATTTCGGAATTTTATGTTTGTATTTCGTCGTAAATATGTAATGTAGATATTTGGTTAGAGGAAATGTATTGTATTAGCATCTATTAAATTCAATCCATCTTTAGAGGGAAGTGAACTTGTGATTTTTTGGAATGTGCATGTAATAAAACACTATTTAAACTTAACTACATACTTGGAGGGAGTTAAGTTCTGTTTGAACATTTATGAAGTTGAATTGCATAATTGGAGTGAGTTCAGTTATATTATTTGTAAATATTAACCTTTCCGAATTGATGGGGTATAAACTTAACTACATACTTAGAGGGAGTTAAGTTCTGTTTGAACATTTATGAAGTTGAATTGCATAATTGGAGGGAGTTCAGTTATATTATTTGTAAATATTAACTTTTCCGAATTGATGGGGTATGTTTGTATTTTGTCTAAAATATTGAACTTAACTCATTAATCAGACGAAGTACATTGCATGGCTATTTATTAAATTCAGTTTAAAATCAGTTCATAATTGGAGGAAATGAAAGACTTGAAAGGCATTTAAAATATGGGAACATTCAAATTTGAATTTTCTTTGTATGACGTGAATAGTTAGTGTTTATTGTTGTTTTCATGTTTATATTTTTGTCACATTTGCGAAAACCGTGCTGTTAAAAATTCAGATTTGAAAGTTTCCATGTTCAAAATTGTGTTTAGATTTGAATGTGTCGAAATACAAAAGGTTTATATGTATGAATTGTTTGATTTCAAAAAGTTGGTAAAAGAGTTAGATTTGAGAGGCTCCTAAAATTTTAGAATATTCAAATTTGTATGTCGTGTTTTTTTGTGGCGAAACTCGAATTCGAAAATGTCTACACTTTGAATTTGTGCAGATTTGGAAATGAAAACCGTGGTGTTAAAATTTCAGATATGAAAGTGTCCATGTTCAAAATCATGTTTAGATTTGAATGTGTCGAAATACAAAAAGGTTTATATGTATGAATTGTTTGATTTCAAAAAGTTGGTAAAAGAGTTAGATTTGAGAGGCTTCTAAAATTTTAGAATATTCAAATTTGTATGTCGCGTTTTTTTGTGGTGAAACTCAAATTCGAAAATGTCTACACTTTGAATTTGTGCAGATTTGAAAATTATTGGAGCTGTATTTGAATAGTTATAAAAGTTTTTTAAAAAAAGGAAAATAAAACAAAAAGAACAGAAAAAAATGAAGAGGGCCGAGCCAGCTGCACAGCAGCCAGCCCAGCCCAGCATCCGGCCCAGTTAGCCAGCCCAAGCCCACCGTGACGTCACGCTGACGTCATTGGTGGGTGGAGCTGCCGCGGCGCTGCGGCGGTGACGGCGACGCCGGCGTCGAAACACGGCGAGCCAGCACGCGCGTGTGGGCGCGCTGGACGCGGCTCGACGTGGGCTACCCGCGGGTGGCTGGGCGGCCGCATCCGGTGGCCGGAGCGTCGCCGGCGACGCCGAAACGTGGCAGCGGCCGAAACTCACGTCGGCGACGATTCCGCCGTTCGTGCAGCATCCCGGCACGCATCCATCGGCGAGGACGAAGAGGGGTCGACGGCGAAGCCTCCTGGGTCGATGGATCCGTCGGGGAAGGCGCGCAGGGGCGCCTGCGCGCGTCGGCGGCGGCGGCGGCTCCGGCGTCGCGCGGAGAAGGAGGAGGGCGTTCTGGACGCTTTTGCAAAAAAGTACTTGGGTTTTTCTTTAATTTCATGTAGGTCCTTTTCTTCGTAAAACGTGGGGCCACGGAGCAATTTTTTGGCAGGGAGGGACGTTTCCGCAAAAGCGTCACGGGGAGGCACGGCGGACGTCCGATCAGAAAGCGACGGTGCGGATCGAGTCACTGTTGTACTGTTCATCACTGTAGCATCAGGAGCGCTGAGAGCTCGCTATTTGGACCGTCTTTCATAATCACTGTAGCATCTACAGTGGCAGGAGCGCTCAGAGCTCGCTATTTGGACCATCTTTCATATAGTTAGATATGCACACAGCTACAAATTAATTAGCCGCCTTGTTAAATATTGCAACAAGTCAACACACATCAGGATACCTTCCAAATGGTGCAACACCTACACTGCCCAAATCTTGCAGTGCAATTTCTCTGACAGCAGCAAACATTTTCTTTCACCTTCTCTCTCTCTCTCTCATACACTCACACATTAAACGGCACAGACACAACGTAGAAGACACTTTTTCCGCACCTCACTTCCATCCCTTGTCCCTCTCATATCTCTCCCTCTTGTCTTCATGTCCACTGCAAGGTATGCTCAAAACTCGCAACAACTTAGGAAAATATCAAGCTAGATTACAACAAAAAAAGTCCATTTAGGCGTAGCTAAATTCATGCACCATCTCTAGCTACAATTCTCTGCACAAGCTCAGTTTGCTGATTTTATGGTGCATAGCGGTGTATGGCAATGGAATTAGTTGGAACCCTAACCATGGTGAATTGGTGATCTCATGCTATATGCATCTTCTTCTCTAGTGACTGGCAGAAAGACCATGAGGCAAGGGAGAAGATCAAGCGGGAGTCGGCGCCGGAGGCGGACCGGATGATGGCGGCACGGAGGAGCGGCAGCCTGCCGACTGCGGGCGCAGGGCCTGGGTCGGTGCCGTCGTTCAACACGATGACGCCGTGCGCAGCGTGCAAGCTACTCCGGCGGCGATGCGCGCAGGAGTGTACCTTCTCTCCCTTCTTCTCGCCGATGGAGCCGCACAAGTTCGCCTCCGTGCACAAAGTCTTCGGCGCCAGCAACGTCTCCAAGATGCTCCTGGTAATCTAATCTCCATGCCCAACTCTTTGACTAATTTCTACCTAGTTTTTTTTTCCTTCTGTTTCCCATTGAGCTGAAACAATTGATTGATTTTGTGGTGCTGATGCTGAAGAGATATAGCTTAATTGATCTCACATCTCAGAACATTTCATTACTAAACATGGTATTTTTGGGAGTTTCATTTGTGGTACGCTCAAGTCCAAACCCCTAAATTCCCTTGGATCCCCTCTCCGTCTTTCCTGTTTAGAGCTCAGTCATTAGAGATTTGTGTTTATTCCAGCCTCCTTTGTGCATCTTTTGTTTAAATCAAATTGGTGCTAGTCTCAAGACAATTTTTGGCTCACAAAATCGAACTCTAAATCGAAGCCTCTCCTCATTGTCAACCCAAGACAATTAGACATCAGCACGGAATTAGAAATAACGATCTCACATTGAGAAACCATTTTAATTTCACACAAATCATGAACGGTTTCAAAATTTTGGTTTCAGAAATATATAGGCCACAACTGAAATTCATTGAATTTCATGATTTTAGTTTGCATTTCGACCAAAGGGCCAAACTTTTCACTTGAAATTGAGTGAAATCTAACCAAAGCTTGAGGAATTTTCAGAGGAACAAATTAACTATTGAGTTGTTACTGAAACTCCGTTATCTACCGAAATAGTAAATGAAATTTCATTGAAAGTCATGAGCAGGGCTTAATTATTTATAGCAAAACCCTTGCTCATTACTAAGTACTCCATCTGTACCTAAATATAAGACGGCCTAGCAGGAGTGTAGCTATTTATTTGGTATTTGAAAATCATATTTTGGAGTTTCAAAAAAAATTGAAAAAAAATATGGTTGTAGATTATGTCAAATCTGTCAGAGTTAGTTATTTTGTGTAGGATGAAATATGATTTATTTTGATTTGATATTTTGCACGTTGGTAGAATGCACTATTGTCTACGTTCGGGATGTTTTTTCGAATAGTTTGGGACTTTGAAATATGATTTTCGGATTTTGCAAATAAATGGGTACATGTAGCTCGGCTTCCAATTTGACAGGAGGGAGTAGCAAGTTTTCTACTGATCCGTATGAAATGAACACAAGTTGAACCAAAGTATTTTCCACAAACTAATGCACGCGGCGCATGCAAATGCAGGAGGTGCACGAGAGCCAGCGCGGCGACGCGGCGAACAGCCTGGTGTACGAGGCGAACTTGCGTCTCCGTGACCCCGTCTACGGCTGCATGGGCGCCATCCTCACCCTGCAGCAGCAGGTGCACGCCCTCGAGGCCGAGCTCGCCGCCGTCCGCGCCGAGATCATCCAGCACAGGTGCCGCTCAGCTGCCGTGGCCGCGTCACCGGCCATGAACGTGCCCCCGTCCTCGCACGCGTCCCAGCTCCTCGCCGCGTCCGGCCAACGGCCGGCTGGGACGTCGCTGGGTGCCGCGGCACCCGCGGTGGGGCCTGCGGCTTCCGCGTCGTCCACGACGGTGTACGCCGCCGCGTCGAGCTCCACGGACTACAGCTCCATCACGCATGAGAATGTTCCATATTTTGGTTGAGGCCGTTGTGCTAGTGCGTCTAGCCTTGATGGACAGTTTCTTGGATGTAATTTTGTCGCCTCTTTTTCTTATGTAGACCTTGTGAAAATATTGGAATAAAAGGCTTTTCCTCGAAACTGATTGGAAAGCCCCGAAAGGGAATCGATCCTTGTAAGGTAGTAATTTCTAGTGAGAACTGAAATCCTCTAATTTCCTAGGCTGTACTTGCAAAGTTGTTCATGCCGACAAGCATAGGAGTAGGAATTAACAATTGATTGAGAAGATTGGATACATGATACTCCATATGAGCTGTGTTTGTTTGACTGCATTGGGATCTCTGCATATGCACTGCTTGGGACTCTCCTCACATGCTTGTCTGTGCAAATTAAGGATGCACATAGCCGAAAAACAAAAAATGAAGAAAAAGAAGAAAAAACGTCAAACTAATCATAACTTCGTTGCAGCAACAACAACACGAGTGGTGACGACACCTAAAGCTGGTGCGCGGTGCACGTGGTCGAGAGGTTTTCGAGAGTTTTAAATAGCCCGCTATAGCTTTTGGAGAGCCCTCCCGCTAAAACTTTGCACTTTTAACGCGTCATTTAACCCTCTAAGCCGCTACAACTATAGAAGGGACACAAGTTAGTACCTTATTATGTCTTCCTGTTTTTAATGTATATATGGCCCATTGATGCAAAGATTAGTTATTGAGCTGGGACTTCTAATCAGTGCTTGGTTTTAAGATATCTGTGAATGTGTATGTCAATTATATGTGATATATAAATGCAAAATAGATCCGCTATAGCCATTCACAACTTCGGTGGGAGCCGACGCTAAATGGAAGAGCCCGCTATTTAAAATGGTTTTATTTTTATAAGGATCTGCTGAAACAATATTTTCGTCCCCCGCATATTGTTCTCTAGAATATCTCCACGATGTTGTGAGATTTTTGAACCCCAGAAGATTTGTTTCCATTAAATTTATGGCAAAGCGAATGCAACAACCTATGTAAGGTGCAGGTGCCAGACTCGGTCATTTATGTTCTACTTCTCCGATATAGGGGAGGTCTCACCTCCTCTGTTGTTTCTAAAACACCGGAAAATGGTTTTTGCAGCCGAGGTCTAGTGCTCCTGCTACTTTAAAAAAATTGAAAAATATATTTAGAAGTTCCAAACAAATTTGAAAAAAATCACACATATTCTCAACGATGTATACTACAAGCGTGCAAAATTTCAATGCAATTTTTTTATATTATAGTCTACACAAAAATGACAAAATGGGGAAATATGAAACTATGCATTCTTAACTATAACAAGATTTGTAAATTTGTCATTTTTGTGTAGATCGAAATATAAAGTATTTCGCATTGTGATTTTGCACGTCTATTGGATACATCATCAAGAACATGCATGACTTTTTCAGATTTGTTTAAAACTTTTAAATATATTTTTTGAATTTTTTAAAATAGGAGGAGCACTGGAACTCGGCTACAAGAAATCTCTACTCCTTAAACATCCTCTTTGCTCTGTCTTAACAAAACAAACAGCCGAGAAGATTCTAACCACAGCTGATGTCGCAGGCCAGTCATACCTGTGTATATAAAACAGACAATTTGCCATATGATGATGACAGTGATGATACTAACACTTGTTGTTTGGCGTAGGAAGTTGTGTGGCCCATAAAAATGAAAGGTTAGTTAACCAAAGAATGAGCATAAAGGCACGAGAGTTCAACAGGAACGTCCCGGCGCGTACACAAGCATACAAAATGCTACCCCTTTGTACCATAATATAAATATAAGATGTTTTAGGTATTATATGGATTACATATGGATGTATATAGACATATTTTAGTGATAGATTAACTCATTTGCTCTGTATGTAGTTTATATTGAAATATTTGAATCATCTTATATTATGTTAAGGAGTAGGAAACGTTCTTGCCACCTACCGTATTTTCCCTCAATTGTTTTGAAAAGAAATTGCTGACAAATCTATGTTATCATGATGAAGATCCATCGAGATAGGTTAATTTTGTAGCTCATTTATTTCTACCCTGTTTTGCCATACGGATATGCTTAACTTCTACAAAAAGTCGTATTCTTTCTTGAACTTTCTCTATTCTTCGCCGACAAAAATATTAGCGATGTGTCATATTCAAGACAACATATATTGAATTTATCAAAATAAAAAATTAAAGGGAAAAGCTAAGGAAAGGTGCCGCTCGCGCGTCTCTTCGGAGCGGCGGTTCTGTCGTGTGTGTTTTTCCCTAATAGAGAGAGCACATGCATGCATGCAGGAATCTTGTGACATCATCACATTAATTGCACATTTTCGAAAATTCAAAATGTTTTATTCTCTAAACCGTTATTCCGATTAGTGATCCGTTTATACCGCTAGGTTCGTCTCGACGAGGGCTTCAAAACTAGATCTCATGTTGCTACGTTTTGAGCAACTTTTTTTCAGACCAGTTACCAGATTAGCAGCATACAACTACCATAATAATTATACATGGTTATCAGATTAATTTTTACACATTTTTGACAGTTGTGGCATCTACATTCGGGTGTGACAAACTTTTTTGTAACATCAGTTACAGTTTTAAAACACTATGGTAACCAGATTAGTATCGAACACTTACCATGATAATTGTACATGGTTATGAGATAATTTTATAGCCGTTTTATACACATTGCAATAATACGTACAACTAGAAAGTAAGAGTTCAACTATTTTCAAGACCTACAAGACGATATCATTTCATAAAATGTAGTACAAGGCTTGGTAGGCATCGATTTTTAATTGTGTAAGTACCATACCGAATAGAAACACTCAGCTTATAAAATAACAGAAAAAATGTCCGGCATGAATTTGTGCTGATAACCTTTTTTAGTAACACATGATGAAAGATATTAGAGATAAAACCTCGTAAAAATGGCATTAGGGTTTGTGTGATGCTCATATTGAAACTTAAACCACCTGGCTTATTCTCCCGATCAGGTGTGCGCCATGATCTTGTACTCGCCATGGCCAGCATCATGGGTATACTCTTTCGGGCAGCTTTTCTCTGAGCATCTCCATAGGAGCCCTGAAAGCCGCACCCCCCCCCCCCCCCCCCCCCCCCACCCGTGCGCACCCCAAGGCCCATTGGGACACTGGCACCACCAAGTGTCCGACCTGACCCGTTTTCTGTCCGGTAGCCTAGAGCGGACCTCCAAATTTGGGGGCGATTTTGGAGCTGCCGAACAACGCCTTCGACAAACAGGGCACGTATGTCATACACACATAAGATTATATATATATAGGAGAAGTGATTTCAATTTCAATTTGAAAGCCATTTTAAAATATAAATTCTTACGTAAAATTAAAGCGGCGCCCTCCTCCTCCTGCGCCAGTAGCACGACCTCCTTCTAAAGCAAAGATATCGCGGAGACAGAGGCAAGTACTGTGCGGTTGAACTGTTGGGGGGTGCAGCTTAAATTGCGGGCGAGGAGGCGACGCAACGGCATCGTGCCTTCCCCACGCGAAGCATTTACTCCGGTGTGAAAGGCGACGCGACGGCTATTCATGCGGGTGTTAAAGGCAAGGTGACGCCATTGCGCCTTCCCCCTGTATAAGAAGGCCTACACCCCGACTCGCCTTCTTCTTGCTCGCTTCCCACTCTCTCCCAATCCCTTCCTTTGCCGGCCACAGACGTCAGACGCGCACACCACCGCCGCCTTAGTTGTGAACAGAAAATGGCTCTCTTGGTACAAGGCAAAGAGTGCGCCGAATACGGTGTCCTCGCGCCGCCGAAGGCAGCCCTGCCTAAAGGCTTCACCATCAGTTTGGGCAGGGTGCTCGTGGCGGCACTCCCCAAGGCCAGCTTCGACACCATGTGTGTGATACAGGACTGCAAGAAGTAGCTCTGGCTGTTCGGATTGCATTGGACCTATGTAGAGAGCCCCCATTGGCACGAGTTCTTCCCGGAGGAGCGAAAGGCGGAGCTCCTCAACCGCTTCACCAGCGAGTATCCACCGCCAAAAAACAAAGTCGCCGAGCGGACATGGTTCTGTTCAGAGACGGGCCGCACCGTCCGGGGCGAAATCGAGACCGCACAGGCAGTAGAGCCCGTCATCAAGCTATGTTTGACGCCCTCGAAGCCGGCCCCGGCGACATCCCGTCCAGCTCCAACGCCGCATCCGACAAGGCGCCGCCAAAGAAGAGGCGTTTCATTTAGTTTAGGTTTTTATTTCGTGTTCTATTGTACTTCGTGTTCACGTGAATGGAATGAAATGCAAATGTTTGTTCTAGATTAACAATTTTTAGTTTTTTTTTGCGCCGCTGTGGACAGCACCCCTTGTACCGGACAGGTAACGGTCAGAACCTGGGGGTGCCGGACAAAATTCCGGGGGTGCCCGGTGGAGATGCTCTCATCTTCCGTTTCGAATAGCCTCTTGCTACACCTTTACGTCCCGTAGCCAAAGCAATTCATGCATTCGATGTGATCATCTATTTGGTCGAAACCTAGTGAGTGGTACGGTCTCTCTTGAATGGTTCCTTCGTGTTGCTTTTTCGACATCAAGTTGACCCATAGGGGAATGGTGCTTAATTTCCTTTATATCATGATTTCTTTTTTTAGGGAAACAACATGACTTTGTCCTGCTGCGAGCTTTATTAATTTCCAACCACAATTACATCGTTTATGAAACTGTCAATAATAAAGCTAGGGGTTCATCGACCCAAATTACAAGAAACTTTAGTTAAAAACTATCTTTAGCTAAATCATGAGCCACTTTGTTTGCTTCCCTCAAACTATGATTAAAAGAAACACTACCTATAGATGTAGCCAGATCAACACAATCGGCGAAAATAGCAGATGATTCATTCCACCAAGCTGCCTCCCCCGTGCATGCTTCAATAGTAATCGCTTCTGCCATAAATGGAGATGCAACATGAGGTAAGCCGTCTTTCCTTCTCCAAAATGTACTGCAACTAGTATTATTATTTTCGAATCGTACGGTTTGTGGTTTCTTTTCGCTGTGACAGTTTCAGGACTCCAAAGTCCCAATTTGTAGCTTTTGCCCTTTTGCATGTGCACGTAAATATTTTCCTGTATAGTTGTGGGAGTTTGGATCTGTTTTTTTTTACATTAGAACTCCAACTCTAATTAAATTTTAGGCATCCCTAAACTTTCTTGTAGGACGTTTGCACCAAAACAGGCTTTTCATCTGCTACGTTGATGTCCAACTTACAGAAATTTGACACAAAACACAAAAAATAAAACGCCTACATTCTAAAACAAAAGAAACATAACACTGAAATTATGAAACTCTTTTTTTTTTGGGGAAGAGATTATGGGGATCTAATAGCCATTATCTAAAGATAAAGCATTAGGATCAGAATTTTGAGCTTAGAATTTGAAACATCTTCATGCATTCGGTTATATTCATGAGCTTAGAAGAGATTATGGCGTTCGGTTATACTCATGAATATTCCACTAAGTTGTGTTGCACTGACCTCAAAATTTCAGCAGACCTGTATGGAGCGTAACAAACAATGCAAAAGGGGGGAACGACTGGGACAAAGTCTACTGGGACGGGCCGGACTCGGACGGTTTTGTTATTGATTTCTAGTGCTGTTTTTATTACCCTCCTTTCGTCATTTCTTACAAAAGCAAGCAAGTACAGCGCCAATAAGAGCTATGGTCTCAGGCCAGTCACCGCTCCAATAACTACGGTACCCTGAAATAGACAGGAACCGTCTTCTTATAGGAAAGACATGCTCACCGACTCACCGTAGACAGACAATCTCCAGCAAAAGTAAACGCTAATCAGACAAAGCATTCTCGGCTTCAAGCTGCTGGCCATGATCACCATCATCTTCCTCATTCTTGGCTTCAACCTGCTCCTGCTGGCCGCCGCCGCCGCCCCCCTAGCGCAGCTCTGCCCCACAAGCGGCAACTACAATTCCACCAGCATCTACGAAACTAACCTTCAGCTTCTCTCCACCACGCTCCCCAGCAACACCATAGATGCAAAAACCCACGTCGCCAATGGCTCTGCCGGCGTCGCACCTGACACCGCCTACGGCTACGCGCTCTGCCACCGCGACAGCTTTATCGCCACCGCCTGCCTGGACTGCGTCGCCGCCGCGTTCCAGGATGCGCAGCAGCTGTGCGGGCTCAGCAAGGACGCGTCCCTCTTGTACGGGCCCTGCATAGTCCACTTGTCCCACCGGGACTTCACCTACCATGCCGACGGCGTCCTCAGCAGACTACTCGTCATGGCGGATCCCAGCTTGCCCGGTTGGGACCCCGGGAGCGACGACTTCATCGACGTGCTGCTGCAGGAGACGGCCAAGCTGACGGCCTACAACTCGACGGCGACGTTGAGGTACGCCACCGGCCGCATGGACATCAACAGCACCTTCCCGACGATCTATTCTCTGACGCAGTGCAAGCCGGACTTGCCACCGGCTGACTGTTGGGACTGCCTCGATCATATCGGCGGCGTGGCGAGGACCCACTTCACCGCCAGACAAGCTGGGTTGTTTGCTAGTGTGTGGTGCAGTTTCCGGTACAGTACATACCAATTCTACAGGGTCAACCCATGCGACATATCGACTCCTCCGGAGCAATTGTTGTGCCGATCCAAAAACACAATAGTAAGTAACACTCAAAATTAAGTCTTATGTTTCGCCACTCTATGGACCATTGGCCTAGAATACATTAACTATAATTACCTCGTCTGTTCTTTTTCAGATGCTGTTTAAAAAAATCATAACAATTCTAATATGGCGCCTTCTAATACATATTTAACCGCAGTATCTCTTGTGACTTTCAATTGAGTAAATAATTATTAATGGAACTGCAATATTCTGGAAAATATTTTTCAATATTATCTCAATTGATGTAGATCGATCAGCCATACACCCATATTCTAACTGTGCATGTATGATGTCACATTTGTTGCAAAATTGATGACCTGGTAAGCAAGAAGACTAATTCTGCTACTCTTGCCTGACAAGCAGTGTGTCTCGTCTTCTTGGTATTATAATGTGCTACGACAAGCAATTTAGGGAGGATATGTTTACTGGTGGTATTATTTTAAAACAAATAAAAAGAATATCATATGTAGAATTTGCTAGTTTGGTTCAAACATAAGGGTCCATAATTGTGGGGATTAGTAACAAAATTAAGGTCTTGAATTTGGGGGTTAAAAATATGGGGTTCGACGTCTCACTAACTCTTTTTTCCTACTGCCATTTCTTCATACTGTGTAATCTTGTAAGATAACGTTACTTTGTGGCATTCGATAGATACTTTTTCTTTTTGACACATCTAAAATCCAATTGTAACCAGGCCAAAAGTGTTAAGTTCTGTGTATGTAACGACGAGAGGACTAGCAGTTTTACGGGCTCTAGTCGGGCCACGAAAACGGCCCGGGCCTGTAAACCGGCCGGAATTATACGGTTTCGCCGTTTTACGATTCTGCTAGAGATGCTCTTAGGATCATATAAGTTGTGGCCAGAACTTTGGTTTAAACTGGCCATCCGACCGTGCCCCTTGGCTAGCTACTCTGTCAAACACAGTTTTCATACGTCTATTTTATGGGGGAAAGCCAAATAATGCGCTTAAAACACAGTAATAGTTTTATATAGCTAGGCATATGGTGTAAATATATTTGGCATTCAGCTACGGCTGGATCTAAGTCCCTGTTTTTGTAATAATTATTTAATCCTAATCATGAAAATACATATTCTTGCACCAATTTATATGATATTTTGACCAAATCAGAAGTCTTACCAAATTAGTTGTAACCTTGGAGGCCGTCGCCACTCGCCTAGCTAGTTGGGGTTGACCAGACTGCTAATCGTACGAACTTAAGGGTGCATCAAAGTTCTATTTTACAAATTGTTGATTCCTTAGTTGTTTATTTCACTGAGAAAATCACGTCATATGTAGAATTTGCTAGTTTTATATTGTGTTCTCTATGTTAGTCCTATCTACTCCTCAGTTCACTGAAAAATAAGAAAAAAATCCTTATTTCTTATTCAACGTAGTTACGCATAAAAGTTATATAAGCTACTAGTAATTTTTGAATGTTCTATATAATTATTTGAAAAATTGCATATACATTTGAAAATTGCATACATTTTAAAAGATATGTATATTTTTTGCGAAAGTTACAACTCCCTCCGTTACTAAATATAATATGTTTTAACTTTTATCCACATTCACATGTGTCTACATGATTTAGACATGTTTAAGTATGTATGTTAAGTCATTTGGGTCCGACCTAGTCAACATGTGAGGGACATAAAATATCTTACAATTAAAAACGAGAGAGTGACAACTAGAATGTAAAAAAAGGCTACAAAAATATTATACCAATGAAATGCAAGGGTCCTGATGGGGATCTGGCGGCATGTTTCGGTCAACTGAGAAATGAGGCATTTTCTTTATTTATCATGCGACTCAGAAATAGCAAGACCGTTGTTAGTCTGGTCCAAAAAGATCATTCACAAGAGTGGATTTTGTATGTTTTCTACAGTAGTTTCTGCATAATTAGTTTCTGTTTTCTACTTGAAGCCAGCCTATTTGCACGGGCAGTCCTTTTCTCCAAAAGTTTTTTCTTATTGTAGTTTGAAGTTAACCAATGATGAGTCCACAAATGCAAGATAATTCGTGCGTTTACTCTATTCTATCTGCTACGAACACTAAGGGTTGCTGCTTGACTTCATATACACATAACACGAGACCTCAGATTACTGTATGTAAAATTTAAGTTAGTTATATCAATTCTAGAATCATGCAAGCGACTCCGGCTATATTGCATTTTGTATAACTACATATGATATATCAGATGCCATTTAGTAAATTCCAATGCGACTTAGACCGAGTTGACTTATAGTAGAAAGTGTTGATCCTTTTGGAGCCGCAAGAAATTTAATAGTGCACATGGTGTTAGAGAAATATTTTGATAAAAAGTTATGCTTGTAAATATTAGTTGTGATTGATGTACTAGCTATTTGAGCTATTCTAACTCGCTTCCATTAAATAGATGGTCAGATCCTTTTTGTTTCTCGCTCGTGAATGACAATTTCTAGAGTCCGTGATTGTTGCTTCGAATAATGCCCATATGCTGCAAACTTTCTAGTCATGAAACAATTGCATTTATTTGAAATCTTCCCTGTTAGGTTGGACGATCAAGGTTTGGCTGATTGCCACAATTATTCCTTTTCTGGCATTAGTTTTGTTCTCCATCCTTGGTATTGGATTGGTCCGAAGGCACAGAAAAGGTAGGTTATGAAAACTGCAATTGTACTCTTCTTGATACCTGCGTCTGCATCAACAGGAACGATGTAACGAATTCTGACTTACGCTTTCAGGTAAAGTGACCTTACGACAAGACGAAGCAAAATTTTGGGGAATAGGAGAAAGCTCAGAGTTTACTTTTTTCAAGTTTTCACAATTGTCTGATGCTACATGTAATTTCTCCGATGAAAATAAACTAGGGAAGGGTGGCTTTGGTCCTGTGTACAAGGTAAAAACACGTGTATAATTAAGCGTACAGAAAAAGAATCAAAATGAAATCCTTTGTTATTTTTCTAGCCCGTGTGAGATATAGCTTTTAGCGTTTGCCACTTAATTCTACTAGTAACATTGGTCTGCATTCGGAAATAAGCCAAATTAAAGAAAGCAAAATACTACCCCCTCCGTTTCAGTTTGCAGTGCATCCTCCCTCTCTACAGGATGCACTGTAAATTGGAATGGAGGGTTCATACAAGATTCATCGCTGATCAAGCTATTTTAAACCTGTCTCTAGGGACGATTACCAGATGGGATGGAGATAGCAATTAAGAGACTTGCTTCGCATTCAGGCCAAGGTTTGACAGAGTTCAAAAATGAAATCCAACTCATTGCCAAACTCCAGCACAGAAATCTTGTCAGACTCTTAGGATTTTGCTCCCAAGGAGAGGAGAAAATACTGATATACGAATATTTGCCAAATAAAAGCTTGGACTTCCTTATCTTTGGTACTACTTCTGATATGATAGTAAACGTCTAGGTTCTTTTTGCTGAAGCTATTCCCTGATACATCTATCTTCAACTTGTGTGCAGATGAAACAAGAAGAACTTTACTAAATTGGAATATAAGTCTAACCATAATTGAAGGGATAGCACAAGGACTTCTGTACTTACATAAGCACTCTCGATTACGGGTTATACATAGAGATTTGAAAGCTAGCAACATTCTCTTGGACGGAGAAATGAATCCCAAAATTTCAGATTTTGGTCTTGCAAAGATATTCGGTTCAAATGATACCCAAGGAAACACAAAAAGAATTTCAGGGACATAGTAAGTTTCTTATAACTGTGTGTTTCCCAATTATATCATAAGTTTAACTAATACAAGAACTTGACCGAGTAGTAATTTTGTCCATGCATGTCTCACACATATTCTTCCAGTGGTTATATGGCTCCTGAGTATGCTTCTAAGGGTATCTTCTCAGTCAAATCTGATGTATTCAGCTTTGGTGTGCTAATTCTTGAGATAATCAGTGGAACACGAAACTCTGACTTCCATCAGTCGGAAGACTTCTGCAACCTTCTTGGATATGTGAGTCTTTTATGTGCTTAATATGCAAAGGTTTTTTGTAGTACTAACTCTAATATATTATGTGATTAAAATCCTTGAAGGCATGGAAGTTGTGGAAAGAGGAAAGATGGCATGCTTTCATTCATCCTTCACTAGTTTCTGTGATTCAAGCCTCCGAAACGATGAGATGTGTTAACATTGCATTGTTGTGTGTACAAGACAATGCCGATGATCGGCCCACCATGTCCGACGTCGTTGCGATGCTAAGCAGTGATAGTATGGCCCTGCCTGAACCTAAACATCCAGCATATTTCGATACACCAGAAACAAAGCAAGATAGGCCGTCTAGTCTTAATGACGTGACATTGTCTGTCTTACACGGCAGATAGTTTTCAGCTCTTCTAGATCTTGTTATCATGTGTACTATAACACATGCAAAGGATGATGTTTCCAATGTATATGTTAAGCTAATGATGTACACAATTAGTTTGCGAGTTCAGTAGTTTGTCGGGTTAGCCGCTATCTCTGTTCATTTGTATTCTACTTGGTCTTATGGATGATGTACTCATGATGACACCACGTCCTGTATTCAATTAACTGTAACTCTAAGTTCTGTATGTACCCAAACTCTGAATCAATAGTCACAATTTCAGGTTCAGTTAGGCCTCACATTTCTTCATGGTATGAGAAACAAACAGATCCTAAACACACGAAATTCTGCATCATGCTGCCCCTGAGAGACCACTCAATCCCATGATCAAATCTATGGAAGGCAGCACTTGGCTCCAATCTCTCTGTATGTAGTTGGTCCCCCTTTCTTTGTATTACCATAGAATCAATCGAATTTCCTACAGGTTTAGTAAACTATATGATTCCTCACAAGCTATGGCAACTTGACTTCTGTAATGTAAATGTGTTCAGTATCGGTAGCACTGACATAATGATGGTACCTATATTTGACAGAACGACTTACCTCTAGCTGATTTTAGCCCCTAAGCTCAACTGTAGCTGCTTTTCTGAACGTTCCGGTCACACAAGATCGCCAAACAAGTCACGCTTCTGAAAGGTTCGGTTCAGAGACTGCAGAAGGTCGGCTTGCGCACTCAGCATTTGTGAATGCGCAAAGAGCTTTCCAGATAGGAACCAACATTTTGACAGGAGGACGGAATTTCTGCAAATTAAGCTATGTTGGATTACCGACATTTTATCTGACCAATTAACTGATAGATGCGATACATGTAAATGTTTACCTGGAAAACTAGTTTCAGTTCATCTTCATCACGCAGAAGCAACACCAAGCTCCAGTAACAGGTCACCGGTGTCACACACTCATTCAGCAGAGGCTTTAAAATCTTGCCAATGGGCACAAAATGACGATCAACTCTTCCACTAAGAATCATAAATGTGAAATTTAATGTAAGAAATCAATAGCTGAAACCGAAGTTCCAGTAGCCTGGCTACTATTTCCTAAGCAAGAAAAGTTGCAGAAGACATATCCATCTGGAGCAAAACACTTTGAGCAATGTTCACTGATCTTGCAACACAGCGAAACACATGTACTGATGAAATGATTTAGTTCACTTCAACCTTGAACCTTTCTGAGAGTAAAGTAGCAAAATTCTTCAAAAGCAAAGCAAGCAGTTTCATAATGCATAAACAACATCATAGGCATCATTGCTCAGTAACTTGATGTGAAACCAACACCTACAAGATCTTACCCACCAGGAATAGAGTTTTGTGTACTCCATATTGCTAGATTTTTTTCCTAATAAAAACTGCTGAGCCTGCAGCAAATTGCATCCTAGTATAATTTATCAACATGATCTTCGTAACCAGTGATGAATACATGAATCAACTGGATCGTTGCTGTTTCTCTTATACACACCAAAAGAAAATAAATTGCCTCGATAACAAGAGGACCGTCTGTTCAGAGAGTAAATGCTGGCTAACAACACCATGTCTGGCAATATCCTCTCTGCCAGGTAGGCAGGTACGTGCCTAATTTATTTGGGTCAGTTGACAAATAACTGGTGATGAGTGCATTTGACAGCTAAAGCAGTCATCCATTTTGACTATAAAAACTGGTCATCTTACACCAAAAAGGCCACAAGTAAGATAACCAACTAGTTTACCCCAATGATCATGTGGTCATTTGAAAGTGAAAATATACAGTAAAAAGGTGACAAGAAAGCGACTGTAAGAGCGTAATTCAAAGAAACAATTGATGATTTCACATCAAGATGCTGGTATACCTCCAAAAATGTATTTCTAGCTGAATCCCAAAAGATGGCATTATCACAACCGCCTCTGCACACCGTGAAACAGAAAAAAAAGTAAGAAACACGCTGTTCATACTTCATAATCATGTTTAGTTTTCAGTACAACCTATGAATGAATATCATACTTGGTGCATCTTCTGGTGCAAATTAACAAAAAACCATGTACTCCCTCCGGTCCATTAAAAGTGTCGGAAGAATTGACGACACGATGCACAAACTCAAAGTTGTATGAGCGACAATCTTTTAGGATCGGAGGGAGTAGATAATATGCAGAAATCCCATGCAAAGTTATATTCAAGAAGGATTCACCTTTCTTCACAGGTTTGTATTGCAAACATTTGGCAACCAGAATTCCAAAGGTAATACTCCACAATGATTTGTGGCATAACATCTCCTGCGATACTGAAGAACGTCAATACCAATATATGTACGAATCATGTCAAAGCTACAAGAATCTATGGTGTTAAGAAGACAACGGGTGGGCCAGTAAGCCATGATCTTTTTAAAGTATTATCAACAGAATTTGATTAGATTTCTTCAAGAAATTACCAAGGATTATGCAACCATGGCATGTGCACCTGTTTTCATTTCTAAATAAGCAAAACATTTAAACCTGTCTTTTTCTGTACGAACATAATCAGACAGTTGGACATCTTACAGCTTTTTTACAGACTGATGGACATATCTCTTACGAGTCTTAGACCAACAAATGGGCAATATTAACTAACTGCACTTTAAGTATCAGACAAATTTCATCATTCACGTATCTGGTAGTGATTTACAGCAGAAGCATACCTTCCCCGTCAATGACTGGCAGACAGTTGCGAGCAGGAAAATGAGTCCCGTGTACGACAGCAAGACACGGGTTCTGCTCTTCTTAACAAAAATCTCATGGACATCAACTCCACTGTCACCTCGATGCTCGTAAGTATAAATGCCACTGGATGTTTCTCCTCCATGTTGTTGCCCCATGGTTCCACTAGATGAAAAAAAACGGCTGCATTAGGCACCAAGGTAACGAAGACGAGACCTGAAATCGTCCAGGACTAGCAGAGGCGGATCTAGACAGTGTGCCGGGTGTGAAGCGGCACGCCCAGGAGATGTGAAGGTCCGCGGGATTTAGCTAGTCGCTGGTTGAGAAAAACCTCACCGGAGACTTCGGACGGGACGGACACGGCAGGATCTCGATGTCCCGGCGAGGAAGAGCGGAGACAGCGATGGCGGAGACGCGTGAGAGGCGGGGTTCTGGAGCCCCTGGGGGAAGGGGGGCGTGGGAATGGGGCGTCGGCGGTGACGGCACGGTGGAGCTGCGCGGCGGATGTAGAACTCTGGAGGAAGAGAGGAGATTTTTTTTTTTTTTTTGAGGGGAGGAAGAGAGGAGTTCTGGTCATAGTTTTAAAAATCGAACCGGTGATCGAACCGGCCAGGCTATCGGTTCACGGTTCACTGGTCCAACCGCTGGTTCGATCGGTTCAATAGCTGAACCGGTAATTAGGAAATAATATTAATATTAGTAGTTCAGTCAAGTAAATAATAGTCAAAATAAATATCTTTCACTAAATATACAAGAAACCAGCCCAGCCTAGTTGGTTAGCGCGTTGTGGAGGTGTGCGCGCAGCGCTCGCTGGTGACCCAGGTTCAAATCCCCTTCACCCCACATTTAATTTTAATTCATACTTGCACTGGGCGGTCGGACCAGTCCACGGTTTGGACAAAAACCGGTAAAAATCGCCCGAAACCGGCGGTTCGACCGCGAATTCTCCGGTTCGTTTCCTTGTCCGGTCCTGTGCGCTTAACAGACCGGGAGAGGCGCTGGTTCCGGTTTTTTCCGGTCGAACCGCCGGTCCGGTCCGGTTTTTTCAACTAGGGTTCTGGTACTGCATGGGCTATGGCGCTATGCACAAGTTAGTTTGATCAATTTGGACCAGGTGACTATTCCTATATCGGGCCAAATCATATACTCCCTCCATTTTTTAATATAAGGGCTTGTTTGATTCATAGGATAGGAAAAGTGTAGGAATAGGAAACCTAAAGGATTGGAGTGGCATGTCTAATTGAATCCTATGGAAATAGAGATTGTGTTTGATTGTGTGAAGGAATTTTTCCAAGAGGTTAGACCTCATGCTTTTTTCCTATAGGATTTGTACTACAAGATTCCTATGGGAATAATTCCTATAGAATTGGATCATATGAATCAAACAATTTCAATAGGAAAATTTCCTATAGGAATGAATCCTTCACAAATCATACCATATTCCTTTGAATCAAACGGGCCCTAAGATGTTTTAACTAGCTCACATGTTGACTATGTGCACACCAAAATAAGTGTACATACACACTAAAATATGTCTACATACATCTAGATATATGTGAATGTGAACAATGGTAAAACATCTTATATTAAAAAACGGAGGGAGTATATCGCTAAGCTCATTACCGGTGGTTTTCGCTCTGGAGCGCGTAGGTGATGGGCCGGCTCATCTGGCGTTTTTTATATTTTCTTCTCTGTTTATTCTCTTTTCGTTTTTTTTTTTTTGCTTCTTTTTCTTTTCTTTTTCCCTTTTTCTTACGATCTTTATGATTAAAAATATTCAGATTCGAAAAATGTTCAAACTCAAAACACTTTCAGATTCAAAAAATTTCAAACTAAAAAATGTTCACATTCAAAATGTGCTCAGATTCAAAAATTGTTCAACCTTAAAAAAATTCCGATTAAAAAAAATCAGATTCGAACAATGTTCATATTCAAAAAATATTCAGATTCAAAAATTATTCAAACCCGAAAAATCGTTCAGATTGAAAAAATATTCAGATTCGAAAATTGTTCAAACTAAAAAATGTTTAAATTTCAATAATGTCCATAACATAAAGCATTTCAATATTTAAAAAAAACAGATTAAAAAAATAAAAGTGGGAAAAAACGATGTGTTTTTTCTATTGTGTCTGTGAGGACCCCGGATTAGTTATCCGAGATACTCGTTATGTTTCCTGCAACAATCTCGTGATCAGTCTGTTGTTGCACATAACTCGAATTGGCATCACAGAACATCCATAAATACCGAATAAACATACTTACTTGATTGAAGTCCTAAGCTTCAACCGGTACTGGCAGCGGAATCACCAAACAACGTGGAGCCCAAGTCATTCGCCTTAACCCTATAGGCAGCTGACTGGGAAGCGCCCTAGTTCGCAAAGACGCCAGTGATCTCCTCTTCTTCGAACGTCTCCTCTCAAAATCTGGCTAAGACAATAGCCAGGGACGAAACCAATGTGAGTACATTTGATGGTACTCGCAAACTACCCCAACTTGAGCATGCACTAGTTTTGATAATCTTTCATGAAACCTTTAATTTTTAGAAAAAACATCTCTATAACTTTATTGAAAAGAGGAGGGTAGATATTATAGCCTTGCTAAAGGCAAAACATTTTGAAAAGTAGTTTCTCAATATCTTTGCTGAAAGAGGTAAGAAGTTTCTTTAAAACTTTTTTTCTCGAAAATCATCACCAGGTTTATTTCCTCAAAACTCCTCCTTTTCCGACCATAACCCTTCCTGATTAACCAATTTCCAACCACCTCATACCAGCCTGACGGTATAGTTGCATAAGACATCTCCATTTTCTTTTCAAATCTCAAACTTTGTAAAACTTGCACATGGTCTTCGGACAGCCTCCCAACTGTCCATATCCGAGGACTCGGCTATTCGAATAGTTTTACCCTCTGCAGAGGTAGCACGCTTTTCCCACACCCATCCGGTCACTCATCGTGTCAGCCACGTCCCGCCATACCAGGGGTATGCGAAGTTGAGTTCCCGGCCATAGCCTGTCCTTTGCTCATGCTAGTATAGGACCCTACCGCTACGAAACATTCCATCGACACTTAAATCCTCAGAAAACTAAGTGTGAGGACTCGCAGTTCTGCCCGGCGAATTTTAATGGCTCTACAAATCCTCTATCTCCATTTCATATCATAACAGCCCTTAGGCGTTCTTCTCTCTAGAGGACCCGGGTCAGGGGGTAGGTCCTCAGACCATCCCCTCATGGAACGAGGTTATCCTCGTTATTGAGGCATCCAGTACTAACACGAGCAAATTATATGACTACGCCCTTTCCCATATGTGGGTAAATGTGGTCGCACATGGTATTGGTTGGTCGTCATAGTACTAGGACACAATGTGCATTTTTCAAAAACATCACCATACTCCATGTTTCCATTTCAACACTGACATCTCTGCATACCATAAATCGTCCAAGGATTTTCAAAGGAGTTTTGAATAAACAATGCTTTTCCCATCCTATAGTTTTGTATAAACAAACTGATACTTCTACACAGAGTGGCAAAAATAATTTTTCATAAACTTTTGAAAAGGTTTTCAAAACCATTTCCAATTTCCATAGGAAAATACTTTTGACCAAAACTTGGGTGGATTATAATCTCACCCAAAGGTTTTCATAGAAGGTTTTTGAGTAAAAACAAATACCTTTTTGAAATTTCTGCATATTACTAACACCTCTATATCGGGTGTCTCAATAATATACTTGCATTTTGGAAAAGGGTTTTTCAAATCATAACTTTAGTGGCAAACACCACATAAATCACTTATGCTCTTAATAAGTAAAACATGTGAATCAAAATAGATGTATATAGGTGCAAGCTCAGTGAAGTAGCTTGCCTTGCTCCACAAAGTGATACTGATCCTGATCTTCTGGTTCAATAAACTCTCCCTCCTTGATAACTCCGGCAACGTTCTCGTCTAAACGTTAAACAAGCAATACAAACAATCACTATACTAACTCAATCAACATCACAACATTACAATCTTTAGATGCTATAAATAGCCACTGCATATATCAAGCAACACCATTGGTTTCAATTTAATTGAATTCCTCAGTTTTTAGTTACTCCCTAAATATGGCAGAACTGGTTGTACATTGTTTAATCCACCATTTATTCTAGGTTGGTCACAAAAATCCAAACTATGCCTCTATGGATAACTACTGATGTGTAGAAGACAACCCAATTGGATTGAGGTCATTTGGAGTTATCAAACTCCCTACACAATCGCTTTAATCCAGAAACTTAATACTCAAGTTTTAGCTACTATTTAATTTATGTTGCTTTAGAAATTAAATCCTTTTAGGGGTGACTAAACTTGGCTAAATGTGATCTAACAAAATTGGTTTCAAGTCATTTGGACTAACAGAGCTCCAGAAACAATTAATTTGGTGTAATAAACCTTCTGTGGCATTTTTATTAATACACTTTTATTATTTATCTAAATGATATAAAACCAAGTTTGTTGGTTGAACAATTTAATAAGCTTCCCAGAACATTTTGACTTGATTTATTTGGATTTATAGAACTCGAGATATTGAATTTCAAAGTTCATACCAGTACTGAAATCCTTCTGGAATTTAAATTAGAAAATCTAATTGCTTTGGATAATGTTGAGAAATATGACATGTGGGGCCTACACGTCAGTGACTCAACGGGAAACCGTTCCCGCGCTGGAAAAGTTTAAAACTCTGACGGTGGGTCCCGCTTGTCGGTGGCTTAACAAGACGAAGCGGTACGCTACCGTTGGATTTAAATCCAACGGCCGTGGTTCTATTGCATTGGCGACTACCGGAGCACGGCGGTGCCGTGGCTCCGACGAGGTGGGTCAAGGGCTCACCTAGGGTGGCTCGGAGGCGGTGCAGATGACGCAGAGAGGCGGCGGAGGTTCGAGGAAGGTCGTGGAGGCACTGGAGCTTGCTGGAACTGGACGGAGCATCGGCGGTGAGCTTCCCCCCTTCCGCGGCACGTCCCGAACTCCGGGAGGTCTCGGCGATGCGTATGTGCACGAAACAACGGAGAAAAAGGCGAGTGAGGATGCGGTGATGATGGGGAAGATGGTCTGGGGCAGAGAAAAGAGAGGGGAGAGGGTGGCATGGGTCTGCCATGCTCGACACCGACCTTGGCCTGCGGCAACGCATGGCCGTGTTTGAACACGGCCGCTGCTGCGGCTTGCTCGCCCTTCAGGCGATGCTGGAGAGCGAGTGGAGTGAGGGAGAAGTGGTGGCGAGGTGTGGGGAGAAGAGGTGGTGCGGGGTGGTTTTTATAGCGGAGTTTCTCCCACGGCCATCAATGGCACGGAGGTGCAGCGGGGGTAGGAGAGGTGCGGGGTCCGGCTGGAGGTGTCTGGGAGGTCGCTGGAAGCTAGGGGGTGCTACAGGGGCGGTTGGTTGGTCGGGGGGAGACAAAGGTGGCGCGTGAGCTTCGGTGCCGTGCTCTGCTCGCCATGGCGTACGGCGAGCACGGGCGCGTGCACTGGAGGCGGGTAGGGTGTGGTTGGGGTTCACCGCAGGGGCTGTGGTGCTCGTGGGCGATGCGGTGGAGCTAAGGGAAGATGAGGGACACGGTGGGGCAGTGTGGAGGCGTGTGGTGCTTCCCGTTGACCTCGGCGTCGCCATGATGCGCGGCGCGCTCTGGCACGGACGGTGTGCACGCAAGGGGTCTTCTGCGGCGGTGTGGTCTCGTCAGGCAGGAGCAGAGGGATGCGTGGGGTGCGGTGGACACGGCGCGGCGTCGCCTCGGGGTCGCGTCGGCCTCCTCCACGGAGGTGACCCGTGCGGCAGAGCACCGAGGACGGCAATGGCGTGGCGCCGCTTGCACTCCACCTCTGGGGTCAACTAGCTTGCTTCCTTCGCCTCCTTCGAGTGAGAGAGAGAAGTGGACGGAGTGGGGGCTAGGGGAGTGCTGGATTGCACCGAATTGACCTCCAATTCTTGGATTGAAAATTCGGTTTGGGAAGAACACAGTGACGCCCACAATGTGTTCGATCTAATTCCCGAACCAACTTCAAATTTTTGATTTCTGAAATTTATTTTCATAATTTGCTTCAATTTGTTTTATCTAGGTTTGTTGTGTTGTTTAGAACTTTATTAGGCCAGTGCAACATAGCACAATTCTTGATTTAGAAAAGATAAAGAAGATATTTGATATTGGATTTGGACTTTTGGAAATATTTTAATTGAGAGAGGTAAGTTGCAAGAATTAAGTGGGAATGATCATACTACCATTCCACTGAAGTTTTGTTTGAAAACAATTTCTCCCTTTGAAATATTTTTGTGTCATAATCTTAATAACCCCTAAAGGTTAAAGAAGGGATTTTGGAATTTGACAAATTGAAATATCTTTGTAATTTGGGAAATTAGATATTTTGAGGAGAGAGTAATATGACAATGAGATGGTTATTAGTGCATCTCATTCCTGGATTTTATAAGATAAAATAATTGTTATAGCAAAAATAGGGGTATGGATAGGGAGGGAAATTAAATAAGACCCTTTTCTTTTAGTTAGTGTTTTTATTGGAAGTGTGTGAATAATCAAGTCACCTTCCAATTGTTGTCAGGGGTGTTTGAATGTTTTCAAGCACAGTTGAATAATTAACCACACAAGCAATCAATTTGGCAGGAAATAACAACCAACACTAGACAACCATTTATAAATTCTTAACCAGGTTTTTAATCACTCAGACAAGTGGTGGGGGTGGTGATCAAGTATCATCCTGACAAGAATAATGTAGGGAAAAGTTTAACTCCATAATTTGATATTTTTCAAAAGGGTTGCTAAAATATATGGGCAACAAACTTCCCACCTTTATTGTTTTCCAAGGAATAAAAGTGTGAGTTTAAGATAAGGGCTACCAATACAAGGGAAATAGCAAGGTTGGAGATAGTATATAGATCTCCATATTTTTGGAAACAATTAATTTTGAAAGTACTTTTGTTTTCTCAAAGAGTAGGTATTTTGGTTGTTGCTAAACAAAGCATCCTTTGAAAATAAGTTGGTCCAAAAAAAGAGTAGAGAAGATGTATGGAATATTTTGTTCTTTTCATAACATGATCACCAAGTTTAATATATATTTATATTGGTTGGGTCTTAGATTTACTAGTCAAACAACTCAAACAACAAGTCACACTAGTTCAAACATAGCAATGGGAAGGAAAACCCAATCATCAGCAAAACATTTCAAAAAGTTTTTGTTGGTTCTGAATTTTGGGGTCTGGTAAAACTAAGTTTTTCTTGGTTCCAAAATTTGGGATGTTACAGTGTCGCCCCCAAATCAGACCATAAAGTGACTCCTTCAGGCGGCCGAGGCGATTCACGCCGCCTGCGGTTACGGCCGGCGGCGGGGCAGTCGACGGGAGGAGGTCGGAGGTGGAGAAGAAGAAAGGATAGAGGTTGGCTTTGTCACAGCCCACGATAAAAGGTTGTAGGCGGGAGCGAGCGTCCCTCCGCGTACTGCATTGTATAGTGGCACCCGTGCACGGTAGCGGGGCCGTAACCCAAACTTACGGAGAAAAGGAAGTTCTATGATCTATCAGCTGCTAGGCCCAGGTCACGTTGGTCTGCAAACCTGATTGCGCACACCTACTTCTGTAACGGGCCGGAGGCTACTACAAACTAGAACTTACTTTTTTACTTCGATGGCCCAAGATACACAGTACATTTTGTTTAATCAGCTCGAAAAATATCATATGTTTTATTTAATCTTTGACATCTCGAATGGGTGGAGTTATCAAAAATAAAATCAAATTTTTTATTACATTTATGATTTTGTTCCGATATAAATCCTTCGCACATCATAAGCTACAAAAGTAAAATCCCAACGCTACTATTTAATCTTGACATTCGCAAGGCGTTCGATTCCGTGTGTTTGGAATTCATCATTGAGCTCCTTGAGAGGCATGGATTCACCCATTGATTCCGGAAGTGGATTGTCGCCTTCCTTGCTCCTCCTCTTCACGGATCCTCCTTAATGGTGTTGTCAGGCACCCCATCAAGCATGCGAGGGGGTTGAGACATGGGGACCCCCTATGCCCCCTCCTCTTTGTTCTTGCCATAGACGCCCTCAAGCAAATCCTAGAGTTGGCCACCCAACATGCGCTCCTACACAAGATTAGATGAAGAGGAACCATCCTTAGAACCTCTCTATATATGGATGATGTGGCTATTTTTGTGGCGCCGCATAAGGAGGATATACAAAACCTTGTCGTGATCCTTGCCAACTATAGAGAGGTCACCGACCTAGATGACATTCTTGTTGGCCTTCCAATGATACGCGGTGCTTTCCCTATGAAATATCTTGGGCTACCTCTCTCGGTTTGGCAACTAAAAAGAGTGGACTTTCAACCGCTTGAGGATATATAAAATGGGAGGAAAGCTTGTTACTTAGGGTGGCAAAAACATTAATTTGGCTAGCCGTGGAAGCTTGATCAAGTCCGTCCTCACTTCACAAGCCATCTTCCACCTAACTCCTCTCACCATCCTTCCCGGATGCTTCGAAAGCATGAACAAGATTGAGCGCGCCTTCCTTTGGGCCGGTACTAGAGAGGTCTCCGGTGGGAAATGTAAGGTTAATTGGGAGGCGGTGTGTAGACCTACCAAGCTTGGAGGTCTTGAGATCCTACACCTTGAGAAATTCGCATGTGCTCTACGATTGAGATGGCCTTGGTTTGAATGGAAAAAACCTCACAAGCTTTGGATGGGATTGGGTAATCCTTGTGACACGATGGACATGGCCCTCTTTTATGCCTCCTCCACCATATTCATTGGTAATGGCCACATCTCTCCTTTTTGGGACTCCCCTTGGCTCAATGGAAAGAAGCCTAAAGGCATTGCACCGCTCATCTTCGAAGCTTCCACTAGGAAAAATTGGAAAGTCAAGCAATCCCTTCATGAGAGTGCATAGATTTCCAAAATTAAAATGGACACCGACATAATCAAGCATCACCTCACCTCCACGAGTTTGTTCGCCTTTGGGTGGAGTTACGAAACGTGCACCTTAGAGAAGACGTGGAGGACACAATAATTTGGAACCTTACCGCCAATGGAAAATACTCATCCTCTTCAACCTACAAGGTTCAATTCATCGGATCCACTAGCACGTGCATGAACAAGGCGGTTTGGAAGGTTTTCGCCCCTCAAAAGATCAAGTTCTTCTCTTGGTTGGCAACCCAAAATAGTCTTTGGACAGCGGATCGTCTCACCAAAATACGATTGTGGCCTTTCCCCGCTTTGCAAGTAAACACAAGAAACGGCGGTGCACCTCTTCTTCCAATGTCGGTTCACTAAAAGGCTATGGGGATACATAAAGGAGTGGGTCGTTTTATCTTCCCTCGACATTTCTGCGTGGGCGACTGATAATCCCCGAGAGCAAGGAATCACTGTAGCACAATTCGATAAGTATTTGAGTGTCGAACCCACGAGGAGCTAAAGGTAAACTATCTATTCTCGAAAGCACTATAACCCTCTTATATGGCCGTTTGTGCAAAGCAATAAGTTTAAATATGAAAGGAACTAACTAATGAAAGCAAGTGATGTGGAATGGGTTTATCTAGTAACAAGTTTCTCAATCAAGTTTCAAACGCAAGTTTCTTAGAGCAAGTTTCTCAAAGTAGCAAGTAGCAAATATCTCAAGTAGCAAATATCTCAAGGGAGCAAATGTTCTAGCAATTGTTATTTCATTCGTGTGGTTGTCACAATTAGTGAAGCACATGTTTCAGTCTTAATTGTTTCTTCTAGGAAGGAGCCATAAATAGGTGTAGCCAAGTAAATGAACTAAAACCCTTATGATGGATCTCATGGCCAAGTAAATGAGCACACAAGAATTATTAAGACATAAAAGTCCCACCATAGCCTTAAGTTCTAAGGTCCCCTATATATATCCCCCAATAAAGTAACTTCATGACTCGGTCTCATGTTTACATGTCCTCCCAAGTCTCCCTCACTCCATTACATTACCGGTGATCACCTTACATGCATTCCCCAACATATGTGTGCACTCATATATTGTACATAAAGACAATCATAAAAGATAACAAAACTTGTATGCAACCAATCAACGAACTATTTCACTATTGCCATGAACAAATCACTTCTCAAACATAGATGGGGAGACACAATAGATCAAGGGAATAGTATATTGCATCATATATCATGTTTGCCAAGAGTTTACAGTGGAGAGATGGAGATGATCTTGCTGTAGATGTTGATGATGAACACGCCGGAGGGGGTGGAGCCCTCCGGAGGTGATTCCGGCGGCGTTTCCCCCCTCCGATCTTCTCCGGCGGCAGCCTTCTGACTCTCTGTTTCGTGGTTTTGTGTTTCTCCGCCGCCTCCCGCGAAACTCCTCGGGGGACTATTTTTATAGTCGTTTTTAGGTCAAGACGAGCTCGGGAAAAAGATCGACGACAACGGAGCCTCGAGGCCCAGGGATGGGTCCCACGCGGCCAAGGAATCTGGCCGCGTGGGCCCACTCAACTTGGCCCTCGGGTCTCCGTTTGTTCGCTTCCTTCGCTCCACGCTTTTTCCTTCCAAAAACTGATCCGTAAATATTAGGTCATTTGGACGTCGTTTGGGTCCCTGAAACATCAAAATATAGAAAATAGGGTTTTCTGCCTGTGCAGGGTTAATTCCAGAAAAATAGGGAAACAATGAAATATTCCCAAAATCAATATAAAACAATGATATAACCCTTATATGATGCAAATATGATTGAAATATAAGTAATATAATGCAAAGTTCATGTATGCATTTTACATGCATCAACATCCCCAAGCTTAACCTATACTCGTCCTCGAGTATGAAGGTGATAAAACTAACATGGACTTTGCATTTTAATACTATCAATGGATATCAAAGATGATTACTATTGCTACATAAAGTCAAATGATTCATTCTCAAAGGAGTAGCAATATACAAGATAGATTATGAAGTGATATCAAATATTCAATGAAAGGATGTTCAATGATAATTCACAAAGTGTAACATAGAAGAAAGTACTATGGACCAAATGTATGCATAATGAAAAGTAAAAACATCCTATAATGGTCATAGAGTATTCTTGTAAATCTGAATATAAAAGGTGGACACTTTGGAAAGATAGATAAATAAGTAGAGGTAAAACATGAATAAGTTTCATCTAACTTCCAAATGCTTCTACTTAAGTTAATGTTTGCAATGTGGTATCATTGGTCAAGCTCTCATTACCCCTATCATAGCATCTTGAATGGTTAAAGTTTAAAGTGAAAGCAAATATGAGTATGTGCTTGACAAAGTATGGGTTGAATGTCTCATGCCCCGTGAATACGAGTACCTACACCACGGTGTTACTCAACTTGGGACACAAAGCAAGTTCAAGTTAAGGTCATTGTAAGTAATATAATAGCGTCATCAAGAGCGTCAACTGGGGTACCTCTTGTCCCAGGACATGGAACAAGCCCATGTCAAAATGACAAGACAAACAAACAAAATGAACAATCTCACACCTTTTTATTTACTATTGGTATAGCTTTTTATTGTGGTGCATCACTGAAGGTTCACCATAGCATGTAAGTAAATTTCCACCATGAATGATGCATGGCTTAGATTAGCGGCCCAGGCGTCTCTCTAGCCATTTATACAAACTCATTAAACTTACTAAGTTTCCGCATTTATTTGGCACCATGATAAGCATCCATAAACAAAAGTACATGATATCAACTAAATATAAAGAGCACGTTGAAAGCTTGCCATGTGACAGCACATATGAGCTAACTCCCAACCAAGACTCTTGTCAAGCTCACAACTTCATAATTTTAATCACAATGGTTCATGTTTATTAAGTGCAATAAAAGTAAAGTGTGCATCAAGTTCGTGAGAGCTCTTTAACCAACTTTTCCCATAACAATCAATAACATAAGCATTTTAATTCAGAAGTATAGATAATACAAAATAACATGATAAACATACTCGGAATAGCATAAAGCTAATAGGTAGATATGGTGGACTCACTGGAAAAACTTTGGTTGAAGGTGTTGGAAAACAAGTTTTTACTTGTTGGAATTTTTGGGCTAGCAAGAGGGAGAAAGTTGACCGTCTAAATGCATGCATAAGTGTCCATAGAACTAACCAATCCATGTTAAACAAAGTAAAGTAACATTCAGCATCAAAACATGAATAAAAGATAGCTCTTGATAAAACACTTGCAAATTAATACTCATTAAAAAGCATATGAATCATGCAACTATATGTATCTTTTTGAATCAACTCAAACATCCCTTTCCCAATCTTTTTAATAGCATCCAACTTAATTCAACCCAAATTTCCAGTAGCTTTCTCATATATAAATGATAGTGGTGG
Organism: Poa pratensis; assembly: GCA_947311845.1. NCBI lineage: Eukaryota > Viridiplantae > Streptophyta > Magnoliopsida > Poales > Poaceae > Poa > Poa pratensis. The sequence goes on from CAMZMU010000113.1 coordinate 14,087,870, forward strand.
TCTCAAGACAAACAAAAATCAAAATAAAAAGCAAATAAAAGACGCTCCAAGTTTATGTGATGGTGCATTGATCGAAAAACAGAAGTTAGACGTGTGCAAACCGAGAGTGTGTTGGTCCAGTGGGGTTGTCTTCACATCCCCAAGCTTATGGTCTTCACCATCCTTGGATAGCTCTTGGTGCATCTCCTCTAATCCCTGTGAAAAAACTTCAAAACACCGTTTCTCCCATTTCTTTTCTGTGGGGTGACATTAGTAGTGATAGACAAATGAATTGCTTGCTGCATAAAATCCTTAAACAAAAATTCATATGAATGTCCAGAAAGTGTATAATGTTGTATGCCTACTTATAAACTCAATTGGATCAAAAAGATTCAAGTTAAAAGTTCAAAGAATGCATCAAACAAAATGGGACAGAATCGTCCAGAAAAACAGCAGCAGCAAAACGTATTTTTCTACCCTACTTAAATATGTCGAAAAATCTGAAAAAATTCACGCTTACAGAGGATGAAAAGTTGCAACACAGTTCAAATTCAGCTCATTCGGAGTTACAGAATAGGAATTAAAAATCATACCGTGCACAGATTCGTGCTGGAATAAAATCTCCGAATGCAAAAAGCAACTTTTTCAAGCCAAAATAGGTAAAACTTGGCACTTTATTAAGAATTCCAGAAACTAAACTAAAAACTAAGTCTCTTGTTACAGCAAGAGGACACAAAGAAAATCAAAAGTAAAAACAACCGGGTTGCCTCCCGTAAAGCGCTTTCTTTATAGCCATATAGCTAGGCTTACTTACTTGGTATCAAGATGGTTGGAGTGAGGTGGCTTGGCATCCCCAAGCTTAAATTCTTGTACTTATTTGATATATGTAGGGTGAGCCTAGGGGTAACATCCCCAAGCTTGAGTGTTTGTCCCTCGTGATCTTTATTCATCACCCTCAACTCTTCCACTTGAAAGTTCTCTTCACACAAAACTCATCTTAAAACTTGATTAGAGGGGTTAGTGTCTCCATAAATGAAATCCTCATAGGTACAGCAAAGACATATCATGAGTTGATTCTACACATTAGCTAATATTACTATGGTTGTGTATTGCTCTTTGATCAATAGAACCACACAAAACACAAGTAATGAGAGTAATGCAAAATAAAGACAGAATCTGTCAAAAATGGACAGCCCGTAAAGAGTGAATTTTCAGAGGCACTTACGTTGCTCAAATCAGAAAACTTTGAACTAATGAAATGTGTATTAATAACTGAATATTGCTGTCGTAAAATATCAGGTCAAAATTCCTCTTCTGTGATTTTATACATTTTTCGCAGTGAAGCTCAGGAATCTGTTTTCTGGACAGCAAATCACTATTGTTTAATCCTACCTCTCAAAAGAGGTTATTCTTGCCATTAAGATGAAAAATAAGATACAAAGGTGATGTTACGGTAGTAAACAAGCACCTTGACTCAAAAACCCAAAACTTAAGCTGAAGATAAAATAAAAAAGAAACAAAAAGAACCAAGCAAGAATCAAGAGAAACAATCAAAGAAGAAGGAAAATATTTTTGTTGTTTTTGATTTAGCAAAAAGGCAAAAGGAGAAGCAAATATATACAACATAAACACTCTTTTTATTTGGTTTTAGCTTTGGGAAAAGTTTTAATGATAGAGACTTTGCAACGGTTCCATTGGCATGAACAACACATGTTCAAGGTCGACCCCAACTTCTCCATTACTCATCCTTCTCATTTACTTTCCCAAATTTTATATAAAATGAAAATCTTAAACTAATTGTCACAAAACAGTAGGTAAAGATATTTTACATGTTGTAAAGATATAAAGGTGTGCTCAAACCACAGAATATTAAACAATTTACTTTTAAGTCTAACTCTCTTCCTATGCATTGGAATTTTATATATGAATAAATAACAACAAATTTGAGGTAACCAATGCATATAATAATCAATAGCTTGCATTTTAAATAACATAGAAACATAAAGGGGATTCTTATCTCTTCCTCTCTCATAATAGTTGCAAGCATTAAAGTTAAACATAACCACATAGTTTTGAATAGAATCACCACATAAAGACTTATCATCTAATGAGCATAATGGATCATCAAACTCAATTAAATCACTTTCATCCTCAATAGTAGGTGGACTGAAAATATCATATACATCATTGTAATCATCATAAATGGGAGACATAGTATCATCAAAATAAATTTTCTCTTCCAAACTTGGGGGACTAAAAATATCATATTCATCAAAACAAACTTCCCCAAGCTTAAGGTTTTCCATTTTATAATAATGTTTTAGATTTATATGTTAGTATGCAATGCAAACAAGAATAAAATCTTAGCACAACGCTCCCCGGCAACGGCGCCAGAAAAGTGCTTGATAATCCCCAAGAGCAAGGAATCACTGTAGCACAATTCGATAAGTATTTGAGTGTCGAACCCACGAGGAGCTGAAGGTAAACTATCTATTCTCTAAAGCACTATAACCCTCTTATATGGCCGTTTGTGCAAGGCAATAAGTTTAAATATGAAAGGAACTAACTAATGAAAGCAAGTGATGTGGAATGGGTTTATCTAGTAACAAGTTTCTCAATCAAGTTTCAAACGCAAGTTTCTTAGAGCAAGTTTCTCAAAGTAGCAAGTAGCAAATATCTCAAGTAGCAAATATCTCAAGGGAGCAAATGTTCTAGCAATTGTTATTTCATTCGTGTGGTTGTCACAATTAGTGAAGCACATGTTTCAGTCTTAATTGTTTCTTCTAGGAAGGAGCCATAAATAGGTGTAGCCAAGTAAATGAACTAAAACCCCTTATGATGGATCTCATGGCCAAGTAAATGAGCACTCAAGAATTATTAAGACATAAAAGTCCCACCATAGCCTTAAGTTCTAAGGTCCCCTATATATATTCCCCAATAAAGTAACTTCATGACTCGGTCTCAGTTTTACATGTCCTCCCAAGTCTCCCTCACTCCATTACATTACCGGTGATCACCTTACATGCATTCCCCAACATATATGTGCACTCATATATTGTACATAAAGACAATCATAAAAGATAACAAAACTTGTATGCAACCAATCAACGAACTATTTCACTATTGTCATGAATAAATCACTTCTCAAACATAGATGGGGAGACACAATAGATCAAGGGAATAGTATATTGCATCATATATCATGTTTGCCAAGAGTTTACAGTGGAGAGATGGAGATTATCTTGCTATAGATGTTGACGATGAACACGCCGGAGGGGGTGGAGCCCTCCGGAGGTGATTCCGGCGGTGTTTCCCCTCTCCGATCTTCTCCGGCGGCAGCCTTCTGACTCTCTGTTTCGTGGTTTTGTGTTTCTCCGCCGCCTCCCGCGAAACTCCTCGGGGGACTATTTTTATAGACGTTTTTAGGTCAAGACGGAGGCTCGGGAAAAAAGATCGACGGCAACGGAGCCTCGAGGCCCAGGTTGATGAGTCCCACGCGCCCAAGGAATCTGGCCGTGTGGGCCCACTCAACTTGGCCCTCAGGTCTCCATTTGTTCGCTTCCTTCGCTCCCACGCTTTGTTCCTTCCAAAAACTAATCTCCGTAAATTATTAGGTCATTTGGACGTCGTTTGGGTCCCTGAAACATCAAAATATAGAAAATAGGGTTTTCTGCCTGTGCAGGATTAATTCCAGAAAAATAGGGAAACAATGAAATATTCCCAAAATCAATATAAAACAATGATATAACCCTTATATGATGCAAATATGATTGAAATATAAGTAATATAATGCAAAGTTCTTGTATGCATTTTACATGCATCAGCATATCACATTTTTTTACTTTGAGGAGTGGAGTTGTCAAAACTACAATCTCTTTCTTTTCCCAATTATATTAATGCATGTTTGGGGATTCACTCATCGTGAACGAAGAATTCTACTATATATAATGGCTAGAAGAATCCCGGCCTTCTCAGCACACCACGTCGCCCTTTAATCGGGGGCCGTCCGATCGCCCCGTCCAACGGCCCAGATGCGCCTGTCCAGCACGTGCTACTGTAGCTCCCGATTTTTGTCCAATCAGATGCTGCCACGTCGCCCCGGTCGCCCGCCGGTCCCCCCGCGCCCAGCCGGTTGCCCACCCGGTCGCCGCACCATTTTGCAAAAAAGCCCCTCGCTGCCGAAAAAAGCTCCGCCGTCCACAGCTTCGTGAGCAAAAAGACCTAAACAGAATTATACCATAGCCGAGGATGTTTCCTATAAAAATGACATCTTCTCCCCTCTCCCCCTTCTCTCCCGCGACGGCACCGTGGTCGCCGCCGCCACCGACGTGTCCCGCCGCCGCGCTGCTCCCCGCCGCCCAAATCCAAGGCCACAGGCGGCTCGGCCGTCCTCGCCTCCACCACCTCGCCGACGGAAGCGTGTCGGGACGCCGCGGGGCCGCCGGATTTGACGCGGCCGTGCGCGCTGCCCTCCGCCGCAATCCGCGGCCCGCCGGCGACTCTCCGGCGACATACAGCCAGCGGCGCCGCCACTCCCGGCTGCCCCGTCAGCGCGCGCGTCGACTGCGCTTAGCAGGGCGTCCCAAAACGCGCCGCCGTGCTGCCGCCGTCATCCTCGCCGTGGTCGTCGCCATGGCTGGCCTACCCAGTGCTGACGTCACGTCGACGTCGGCACTGGGCCCACCCGTCGGTCTTTTTTCTTCCATTTCAATAGAAACAGAAAATGCAAAAAAAATATACATACAACCAGCGCAAAAAAAAATGTAAAAAAAATACCAAAATGGCTACAAAAAAATTGCACTTGCGCCAATAAATGAAAAGCATGTTCGATTTTTTTTAGTACTTGCCGATATTTCGACAAATTTGTGGGGAAAACACGAACGGATTAAAGAATTTAAATCCAAATTTGGAATTTGAGTCTTCGAAAATTGTAGCATTCTTCCCAACCTCTTCATTTTTCAAACGTGAAAACAATTCAATTCATGATAATTTCTAACTCCAGCAACTTTTAAATACAGACATTTCTAAAAACGTTAAATTCTCTAAAATTCCAACAATCTCCAAATTTGAACAGATTTCGAAGTGGACATTATCAAAATTGAATTGCGAATAATTCAAATTACAAAGTTCAGTACTCGCCGCCGGCGACTCCGGCGTCCATATGTCACCCCTCGCCGCCCATCCAGCTCGCCTCTGCCGCCTCTCGCAGATCCGCGCAGTATCGGCCTTCCGCGCCGCGCGAGCGCGACCTCGCCAGCTCCGTCGTGTGTCCGCCGTCAACTAACGTCAGAAAATGACGTCTGCCCACCCCTGTCCTGTGGGACCCCCCTGTCAGCCTCTAAACAATTACAGCAAATACTAAAAACTGTAAAATTCATATCTTCTAGGCCACAATTCGAAGAAAAAAATACATGCCAAAAAATTCAGAAAAACAAAATCTTTACATCTAACACATTTCCATGTGTCATCAAACAAGTAGAATCCATGTTCAATTAAAAGAACTGTAATATGAAATATGAAATTTCTGGAAATGACACCCCACCTCCATTTAACCCCATCTTTGTATTTGTTTTATTCTGTTTTTCCTTTCCTTTTGCTTTCCAGCAAACCAATATTGCTATAATGACCACCATCAAAAAAAAAAAATGCAGGACATTTTAACTTACATAACAACTGTAATTTCCCTTTTCTGAATTCCATTACCAAAACATTTACATTAGATCTTTTTTATCTGCTTTCTTCTGTTTCCTGCTTTTCTTTTGCTTTGCACTAAACTAACTCTACAATAATAATGAACAATAAAAAGAAAAAATGCAAGACATTTAAGTTCCCGAAACAATTACATGAGCAACCCACAATTTACCTAACGCATTATTAATATTTTCACCCTTTTTAGCTATCAGCCACAATGCCTGCAAAGATAAACACATTCTACAAACAATGCCACCCTTTCTTCTACTATAACTGAAAAAAGTTCAAATCCACGGGCGCGGCGGGTGCCGCGCTTAGTCCCCTAGTATAGATTAAACATCCCATGGTGCCATGGAATTACATATCCAAATGTGTTCCATTTAATCATTTTTTACTTAAATCGCTGATAACTCCCGTTTAATAAATGTTGCGCCTCTTTGGGTCACTTCATAAAGAAGGCACAACATATAAGTGTCGAGAAAGTTTTGTCCTTACGGATTGATAACATTTGATCTGGTTTTGAATGAAGTGATACCTCTTCTTCCCTGTACACCTAGAAATTATCAAATTTAGGAAGTGATTAGTTTGAGAAGGTGACTTCTTGAATTCTTTTTATGTCGTAGTGCTACCATTTTCCAGACCAACACAAAGGGGTGTATTGGTTTTAATTTATGAAAAGGATTAGCGATCTACTAATAATCATCAACAACGATACAAAGAACACCAAAAGTACTAAAAATATGAAGATTACTGGACCACCTAACACATATGATTGTAGTGGTTTTATCAATAGGGAGAAATAGGACTAGGGCAGAGGTCTCACCTTTAGTTGTGTAAATGCATGGGGATTCATAGGATATATAAATAATAACAAAGAGTGACAACGTATATTTATGCTTCAAAAATGATACAAGTGAGTGATGTGTCCATGTGACATCAGAACCATATTATCACAACGTGGAAACAATTTACCAACCTTGCGCTTGTCCGTCTTGCGGTGTTGCGTCACTTACTAAGGATGAATCCAACGGGCCGATGCAAACGGACACGCGTTTTGTCCGCGTTTTATCCGTTTTGGTCGCCAAACGAACACGCGTCTGGCCAACGTCCGCCCCTTTTTGGCCACTGCACCCAACGGACTGACGCATTGTGTCCGCCCGGCTAGGGTTTTGATCATTTTTTTCCCGGCTAGGGATTTGATCTCTATTTTTTACCCGGCCAGGGTTTTGAACATAATAAAATCAATCACACCATACAAATAATACAATCCAAATAGTTCAGCAAATATTTATTATAGTCCAAATAATACAAATTGTTTAACAAATAATAAATTGTTCCACTCATAGTCTTACAAACCAAATAAGTATGAAACCAGTAGTTCATCAAATGGAACTACTGGTTCCCGTAGTGCTGCCAGACATGCTCCACTAAATCATTTTGGAGCCGAATATGGGCCGCCTTCTCACGAATGTCGCGGTGGAAGTCGAGAAACTGAGCAAATGTGGACGGTCCCTAGGGCTCAACCAATTCACCCTGAAACTGCCATGCCTGATCATGCATACTCTCATCGCGTTCATCCTCCACAATCATGTTGTGCATGATCACACAAGCTGTCATCACCTCCCACAGGGTGTCCTTGTCCCATGTTCTAGCAGGTTGTCGAATAATAGCCCATCGTGACTGGAGGGCACCGAATGCACGCTCCACATCCTTTCTAGCACTTTCTTGTTCCTTGGCAAACCTCTTCTTCTTCTCACCATTTGGATTGGAGATGGTCTTCACAAATGTAGTCCATGTATGGTAAATGCCATCAGCAAGATAGTATGGCTTGTCGTACGTCTGACCATTGATCTCATAGGTCACCTTGGGGTGCATTGCCATTGGAGAGTCTGTTGAACACCGGATTGCCATCGGGTGCATTGCCATTGATGTCATGCCAAATCCACAAATCTTGTGATGCCACGGCCTCAAGTATGACCTGCACTGCCCAACATGGCCCTTGTAGCCTCTGCCAAGCAAATGGGCAGTTCCTCCACTCCCAGTGCATACAATCTATGCTGCCAATCATCCCAGGGAAGCCTCTGGCCTCTTTGATGGACAAGTGTCGGGCCATGTTCGCAGCATTGGGTTCCATCAAGTACTCCGGGCCGAACACCTGCACCATGGCTCTGCAAAACTTCTACATTGCTTCTAGGCATGTGGACTCACTCATCCGCACGTACTCGTCAACAAGATCACCAACATCTCCATATGCAAGCATGCGAACTGCGGCCGTGCATTTCTGATAGGACGAGAAGCCGAGGGTACCAACCACATCTCTTTTGCATATGAAATAATCATCAAAATGCATACCCCCAACCGAAAACGATTGAACAATGATCTTCTCATCCGGAAACGGCGCCGGAAAATCTTGGGAGGATATCTGGGTTTAACCCGACAAAAGTAGTCCCCATAGAGCTGGACATGGCCAGCTAACCTGTTCCGGTCCAAGGCAGGAGAACGGCCGGACAACGACCCTCGGAACACCGGCCGCATCCTCTCTATGTTCTCATTGACGATGAGGGTGGCAACTAGGCCGTCACTCTCATCATCGGAGGAATCGTCCGATGATGACTGGTATATGATGTAGTTCTTGTAATACCACTCATCAGAGCTATCCATGGCCGAGTTCGTACCTGAGTTGTTGCCGGGGCAAACGGCCGAACACCTTGTGGGCGGTGTTGGGGTCATGGGCGCTGCGAGAGAGGTGGCCGCAAGATTCACCGGCCGTGGCTGGGAGGAAGCTGCTGCGGTGACGGCGGGGAAGAGGAGCAGGAGACAGCCTCCCCGAATGGCCTGCAGTGCTAAATCGGGGTGCCAACGGCGGGGTAGCGGCGGGAGGGGCGAGGGAGGCGGAGGAGATTGGGGCGAGGAATGCTTTGATGGGCGGGCCAGGGACGGACTAGGGGAGGACAGAAGAGCGGTCCGCTCGTGTCCGCGGACGACGTAAACCTGGCCCAAATTGGGGGCCATAATGGGTAGCGGCGGACAGAAAAACGGACAGCGGTCCGTTTGCGTCGCCGCGTTGGACCGTGTTTTTGCCTCGCGCAGATAGGAACGGACGCGGGCGGAATGAATACGTATCCCCGTTAGAGTCATCCAGAGCAACCCATTACCATTCCATAATACCAATGCTCTACTCTACTAATCAATCTCTTGCAGCTAGCAGGGCCAAGCCAATCATTGACTAATATTGAAACCCCAAGCTAATTATCATTAGCATCTCCTCTTAGCTGTGTTTTGGAAGTAAACAAACACAAACAAATCAAGGTAGCATGGTAGCATGGGAATCTGCGCATGATTTGGTGAGCACACCTTAATTCGTGCAGCAGCATGTGTGCATGGGCATTTATCTTTCTTTGCTCGAACGGTGCGTTGTTGGCTTCTTGTGATAGTACCTGATCCAAGAGCTCACGCAAGCCTATTCTATATTCAGATCAAAGTCTGCATGAGCTGTAGAAGAAAACAAAATACTACTGATGCATGCACCAATGAATGGAATATATAAAATGGTGATGCTGCCAAATGCTCTGGAAATTGATAGGTTTTGATTTGTCAGACTCGGCTACATACTGGCGAAATTTAGCATGTATTTGCAAAAGTGTGTCTGAATTAAGCACGCAGCCTGAAAATGTTTATGACTTTGTATAACTGTTTTTGTTCCTCCAGATTCAGAAACATCCACTACAAGATTAGCATTAACAGCCCACTGACTTTGAATTTTTTAGCTAGATGAACTAATGAGCTCAGTTTATATGTATGATTTTATGAAGATGTATTATCATTCTGTCAAAAAAAATTATCATTCTGTTGACGAGTTGAAATACTGAAGCTTTCGTATCTCTGGGACAGACTATTGAATAGGATAGGATGTCTTGTATCATGTCAGGGTAAAGGGTGGGGAGACTTCTAGTTTTCAGCACAGGATTGATTCCCTCTCCAATCAGAACACCAATTATTGTTGTTGGTGATTGATATGAGAAGACCACTCTACTGTGACAATTGAACAACTGTGGCTTTCTGTCTTTTCTGAAGTGATTTTATTGGATTGGCAAAATAGGTGGAAACTTCTTCTTTTTGGCGATTCCGCGAGAACTTCTATTATCAACTAAGCAAGGTATTTTTCATTTTCAACGGCATAGAATACATGCTTGTGCCTATAATTAATATTGCGAGAATACTACTTGACATTATATTTTAGGACATTGACACCAAAGTGCAAAATTCTCTAGCAGAGAACAATCAAAGTGGCTCTAAAACTAGAAATTAAAATGCTTTCAGTACACTTTTTCAGGTAGCTACTATAAAGTGTAATATTCTGATGTTCGTAAATATTACTCCCTCCGTTTTTTAATATAAAATGTTTTAGGTGGTACACATGTTGTCTATATGCATATTAAAATATGTGAACGTGCACATAAAAATGTGTCTACATACATTTGTGTGCATGTGCATTTGGACAAAAGCTAAAACATATTATATTAAAAAACAGAGGGAGTACCTGATAAATTATGTCTTTTCACAGGGTGTGATCATTGACATTCTTGGTCATTCTCCCTTGTATACATAATTAGTTGGTAATTGCTCTCTAGTTGGATACATATATTGAGATTGCCAATCAAATGCATTTCCGAATGCCTGCACTGAGTAGTACTACTGGCAGAGAAGGCATGATTTCAACTTTCAAGAGAGAGGCATCAACTACAAAGCTAGAATAAACACTAAACTATGGCCCAATAGCTGGCTTTACTTTAAAAATGTTGCTTGCTAGGGTGTCTTTTTGTCAACCTCTTAAGCAAGAACAATCAATGGTTTATGATCCAATGATGTATGTCTCCCACTCTTAGTTAGCAAATGATGATTAGAAACCACGGCATGATTGGAGATTAAGGCTTCATTTCTAATCTAGCCTTCTACACTCCTTGTGGCATGTGAGAAGAGAGCGAACTCTCCATAGATTATTTGAAGGTAACGTATGGGGATTGATTGACACTGCGACATGTTTGAAAATTACAGATGGGCAGATTGAAGGTTGCATACAAACAACTCCATACACACAAGTTTGCTAGTTAGTTTTTTCCTAGAATGTTTCAGCTGTAGGCCCCCGACCGCTTCCGCTCTCGCGGCCTGGTCGTCCCCCGCGTGGGCGACTGGGCCACGCCGCCGGCGCCCGTCCCCAGCCCCTCTCCCTCTTCCCTCCCTCCGCCGTCGCCGGCGTTCGTCGTCGGGCTAGGCCCGGACGGCGCCGGCGGCGCCGACCCCCGGCTTCTCCCCTCACGGTGGCGGCCTCGCGCGGGCGGCGTGGCACCGTGTGGTGTTCTCAGGCGGCGGAGGTCCGGCTCCACGGCGGCGGGTGACTGGCTGCCGCGGGCGGGTGGTGATGGCAGCGGTGGCGCCACCGTTGGTGGCGGTGGTGGAGAAGCTCGCGCTTGGCCAGAGCCCTGCAGGCCCAGATCTGGGTCCTTTGGGCCCGATCTGGGTCAGGGCGGGTTGGGATGGGCCTCTCTGTCTCCGGTTTGTCTACGAGTAGTTCGGGACTTGGGTAGCGGCGACGACACCACCCCTGCTGCAGCACGGCGACGAGAGCTTCACGGGCCCGTTTGGGTCCGGTCGGATCTATGGTGCTGAACAAGAGGGTAGCGGCGGCGTGGCCTACGTGCAGCAGCGTGACGGCGAGGACTTTACGACCCTTCCGGGCTCGGCCGGGCCTCCCGGCCTGGTGTGTCCTTACTATCGCGTCCGGTCGGCAGCCGCGGATTGGCGGTGGAGGAAATCCTCCAGGGGGGCGTGCTGCTGCCGCCTTCCGGCTCCAATGATCTGGTGTGCTCTTGTCGCTATGTCCGGTCGGCTACCATCTTTGGCGGTGGAGGTTGTTCCCTCCCGCGTGGTTGTGGTACTGCAACCCCGTGCCTATAACTGTCTCTTTGCAGTCCGGCCTCGCAGCGGTTGCCATGGTGAGACGGCGATGGTGACTTCAAGCCCGAGGTGGCGTCTGTTGGTGGGTGGCAAGTTTGGTGGAGCGTTGTGGATTGTCCGAAGTTGTGGTTTTTTGGGGTCGAGAGAAATCCCTGTCGTTTTGACACTGACACGGTGACGCTTGAGAGTGTCGCCCTTCCTTCTTGAAGGGTGTCAGGTGTGCCTCTTCCCCACTGCTTGGAGCGTACCGAGGGAAACCCTAGGACCAGTCCGGACAGCGGCGTCGTCGTCGTCGCTTTCCTTCTTGGAGGTGTTGTTTGGTACGCGGAGATTCAGAGCGCTAGGATCGTGGTGGGAATACGATGGAGAGGACGCAGCGGGTGCGAGTCACTTTCGTTTTCGTTGATCCGTCAATGTCGGCGTTGTTTTCTCTTCTTCTTTTTTTTCCTTTTGGGCTGAAGTGTGTTGTTTGCCCCAGCAGTGGCGTCATGGTTGTATTGGGTGGTTGCTATATTAATATAGCGGGGCGCAAGCCTATTTCTTCAGTTTTTTCTTAAAATAGAAGCCCGTGCCCATCTTCATTGGTTATCAACTAATCATCGTTGAGCCAATGAAAAGCTCACCCACAAAAACTAAAGATTGTATGGAAAAGCATATTAATAGTTCACAAGGAGAGAAAAAAGCAGTAATTAGAAGAAGAAATAATACAGAACCCTCCCTCTCCATGTCCATCATATATACTATGCAGGAAAGGGAAAATATTACATGGATGTACACTTACAAAAAATGTTACAAACAAGCATACACGTTAACCATGCTTGCGCACAAGAGAGAAAATGACACCCATGCCAAGGATATAAAAGAAAAGAAAAGAACAAAATTTCACTAGTCCACTACTACTGGTCAAGTACCCTCCACAATGCACTCAAGGTGCGGCCTCCACATGGCCGTCCGGCCGCCGGTGCTCACGCGCCGCCGGTGCGACGACCTCTTCTCCGTCAGCACATCGCTCACGTGAGGACGGCCACTCTCATCATCCGACGACGCCTTGCTCTTGACATGGTTGCTGGTCTTGCCGCCGTGGCCGACTGCGGCGCCGGCGCCACCGTGCGGGGTGGTCTTCTTCCTTACCGGCACCGAGGAGGCCGGGATGAGGAAGTATATCTCCCCACGCTCCAGCTCGGACTCCGGGGAGACGATGAGTATCCTCCGGACGACGCCCTGCGAGCACGGCTTGCTCAGCACGTGGTTCGGGTTGGCGGCTAGGATCTCGCCGGCGGCAACAGGCCGGCCATACTCCTCGATGCGGCCGCTAAGGTGGACGACCCTGACCAAGTCCAGCGCGCCGCAAGGGAGAACGCAAGCCAGGCAGCATCTCAAGCTATTGCCCATTGTATGCGAAATCGATCAAATCTCCTCTCTCTCTCTCTAGATGGAGCCTGTTGATGATTGCTATGCTACCTCGATCGATCTCCTTGAGGCTAGCTCCTTCTCAAGTCCTTTTCCTTTCCCTCTCTTCACGATGTGGGGTGACCAATGCTTATATAGTGGCCTTCCTACATAGCCAGAGTTGCAACATGTCCAAGGAAGCAAAAAAAAAAAAAATTGCCAAGGCATTTGCATTGCTTCATTGGAGGGCAAAAGAGGAAATGGAAAATGGGGAAGGTAGTGTGCATAGTGGTTGCTAACCTTATCGAAGTATTCAAGTATATATTTTAGGTGTAATCAAGGTGTATCAAAAGATGGTATCATATGGTTGCTATCCTTATCGAAAGTACTAATCAAAGGACAAGGGCAGTAGAAGTACAGCCCCCATGCATGTTCAGTAGAATTTATGGGAACGATTTGTTTAATTTTGTTGCTATGATCTCTCTCATCTTGCGTCAATTATTCCCACATCATATTCATGTCCACGCTGCTTTGCTGTATTTTGGTTGTGCACAATGAGTGGTGCTCTTCATGCATGTATAGGTAGAGGTAGACCAACCAGTACTGTAGATGGATGCGGGTTTTGGGGGCAGTATGGGTTTTCCATCGTCGGCTATTTAATAACAAATGACATCCCCACAAAATGCACACAGAATTATATGAAAATGAAGCCACAAAAGGGCCACATGGGTTGTAAGACATTGTTATTTTGAGGCTATCGTTCAGACACGCTACCAAAACACAACTTGTTTGAATTCTCGTACCTTGGCGTGTTTTTACTCCGTTATTATCGGAATAGTTATCTCATATGCAAAAAAAAAATGTTCAGTGTCCTTACAAAAAGATGTAATTGGTTAAACTTACGCAACCACTAAAATAGTATATTTTTAACCTTGGGGGAGAGGAAACACCAATGAAATAATTTTTAGACAGATTGTTTGCATTGTGTATACATCGGTCACAAATGCTTTTTTTTATAAAAAAAAACTAAGATATAGTTTATGCATCTATCGAATACATTGCCATAAACCTCGGCATAAGATATTCAACCTTTTATTCTCCATAAACCTCGAAAGTTCTTTGAAGGCACTGGATCTTATTTCGAGATGTATAATTCAGGCAAAGCCAAGGTGTGTGAAAAGAAAATATTTTTAATTATATTGTCTGGCTTCAATTAAAATAAGAATATGACCTGCCCAAAAGGATTCACTCGACATGGTGCATCCTACAATGCTTATTGGAAATGGATCACACCCTAAGGCCGGCTCCGATTGAATCAAAAGAATCTCGAGAAACAAAAAAAAAAGTGGAGGAGAAAAACACTTCTTTTGTCGTGTTGTTGGAATGTGGATTTCATTTGTTAAATTTTTAGCCATGGTTGAGTTAGAATCTACATTAAAAGGAGTGTTAGATCGATATCATACATTAAAAGGAGTGTTAGATCCACATCATACATTAAAAGGAGTAGAGACTAGCTACTAGTTATTTTCTCATTTATTTCTGGGACACCAACCCAAAAACTACCGGCGAAGTGGGGAAGCAATTAATGAAATAGTTTGAGAATGCCAAATTTCTCCTTGCTCGTTGTACAACTTATATTTTGTTGATACACTATATATTCCATGTTTTACGGTCATGAGATCGATACGTTTGGAGGAAGGTAAGAAGGTCTCCAAATCGCTCTGTCTTGGAGGATGGTAGTAATAGTATGATGGCGTCTGATTGAGGTGCCAACAAGGATGCTGCGACACCAAAAATACCACTACAGGTGTCGCCATACCCTCTCAGAAGCAGCAGTTAATATAAATGGCACCACCCCTAGGTCAAAAAGAGGAAATAAGTTTCAAAAGAGGCCACATTTTTTATCTTTTTTTTTTGAAGGAACCACCACATTTTTTATCATGTGGTAATAATGGCCATTTACGGAAAAAAAATACTCAAAGAACCTGAAGGTGAGCTTCACCAGCTTATCGTCCTTCTCCAAATTAAGTTTCTCACAGCTTCTACTGGAGGCGAGTTGCTGTGGTAGATTCACTATGATGGTGCGTAGGTGTGACAGTACTTTTTCAGTTTAGTCGTGTGTGTGTCATTAAGATTATGTTTTCATTTCGTTCTTAATCTCTTAATCTTTGGAGTATATGTATACGCGCGCCACCGTGCGTGTGCTGTACGCCTGTACTACGCGTGTGATTGCAGGCCAAGTTGCTTGTAAGAGATTATCTGTCATTTGCAGCCCTGGTCAATGCATCAGCCCAGCTAGGCAGCAGCATTATATTAGGTGCAACCTTACGTGATGCACCTAGATTTCATACATTGCACGGACGAACCAATCATGGGATTTCGGGGTTGGATACCTATATACGTATGCACACGCACGTACACTCGAATTATTGTTATTTTTTGTCGCTTCATGGGAAGTTTATGAACTGTTTTGGGGGGTTCTCCAGAGGAAACAATTGTTCAAAGAAAGTACAACTTAGACTATGCACGGGGTATTAATTGTTGATATGGGTCTAAGATTGCTTGACATGCTTTGGAGTATTTTGCAAACTATTGACATGCATATGATGTGATCGATGTTCCTTAGGAGTGAATAAAGGAAAAAAATGTTAACATGATATTTGTAGAACACACCTATTGCATCCACTTGTCAGAACATTCTTTGATGGGTTTTGTCGTGGGAAGCCAGCCTCAAATGCTCTGTTTTGAGCACTGATCATTGGTTTTGGGGCTGTATCATTTGATCCTACAGTCACCCTGATACGACCCCCAATCTGAAATATCATGTATGTTGCTGATCTCGCTTATAAGAAATGAAGAGATTCGCGTTCTCCCTCTGTATCAAAATTATATTGTTATATACAAGATGTGCAAGTACAAAAAATGTTGGTCATCAATACAGAAAAGTTAACAACATCTATTATAATGCCTCGAGTTTACTAAATAAATCGTGAATTGTGTTTTCCTAATGCATATTTAATTTTAGAGTTTTATAAACTATGTACATTTATCTGCGATATTGTGACGACAGTCATATTTTGCCTCTCATTTGTGATCTTGTGATGAATGAAGTTGTAGTGCTACACGAATTTAAAAATAAAATGTGGTAAAAACAGACGAAATTGCACTTTTTAACCCTTGGCTAAACTAATTGGTGACATATTTTACCCAATTAACTTGCAGAAATTTCTTAAAATTATATATAAGTCGATGTGGCATCCAAGTCAGCGCCCCACGTCAAACTGATGCGGCCCCACTAGACCTGAACTGGGTAGAAACATTAAAAAGATGTGAAAAATAGAAGAAAATGCTCAAATCGGTTAATTTTGAGATTAATATTTTCACAATGTCACAAATCCCCTCGAAAATGACTTGGAAAGGATTCCCGTAGTCGACTCGAGGATCGAGGTTGATTGGCAGTAGTCTAATCCAATGTACTCCAATCTGGTGTAAGATGGGAATGGGGCAAAGAGCACTGTGCTGCAATGACCGAGACACAATGACATTTCAGCGCCAAATCCGGCGGGATTGAGTGGCGATTCATACAAAACTATATAAATCATACTGTATCATATGGATCTCAGTCGCAGGATCACCACAAGATCGTGATATTGCTATGCGATCACCAGCTGCACAGCTAGTTAATCAGTTAACAATCAAGCTACTGCAACCATCCCGGCCTGTTCGATATCTGTCATTAGTTTACTGATCGATTTGATCCGCTTTTCTGCGTGATCTTTCTCGTGATGGCCGTGCACACGAATCAAGAGATGATTCTCTTCCTGATACAGTCTTCAGACTGAGATGATTAACTATTTGCTCGAACACCATGAAATTTGTACTGTATCTTGCAGCGCTTAGTTCGGGACATGCGACTGACGGTTCTGCCAAGTTGGAGAAATACTATCTTGCATGTGGACATTGGCTGACGGGAATTGTTCAAGGTTTATCATCTGCAAGACAGATGAGCTCATATCTGAATGAATATTGACTTCAGTATTTCAGAGAGCCGCAATTCAGAATAACTTTGTATGATTAACCCCCAGCAACAAGAAGCTAGGCCTGTGCATAGAATTAATGAATAGTCAGACGAGAGTTTAGCTAGGAGTATGGTTTTTCTTAGTGTGTGCTAACTAGTAGAATGGTTATTAGGGTGGATTTTGCATTGTGGGTTAGCGATTCTCGACTCATGGTGCCGTCGGCTAAACGTGACAACAGCAGCAAAATGTTCACGGTCTAATTTGGTGCTCTCGAGATCCAGACTATTTTAAAAATCAAAAAATATATTTAAAAGTTGTAAAAATCTAGAAAAAACGAATGTGTTCTCAATTACATATTCTACAAGTGTGCAAAATATAAATGCATAATACTTTATGTTTTGAGCTACACAATGTATAGCTCTGAGTAGAGTGAACAATCTATATTTACAAATTTTCAACTATTGTCATTTTTATGTGGTCTATAATGTAAAAAGATCCACTTTGTGATTTTGAGCGCTTATAGTATATCCATCATTGAAAACATATCAAACTTTTTTTCAAAAAAATTAAATATATTTTCTGAATTTTATAAAACAGTGAGATCAGAGCTTGGCAGATAAAATGACTTTCCGAGAACTACACGTACTAGTTAGTTGTTTTAAACACTAGCTTCATTGCAGGACTGCGCCTTGTGCCACGAACACACGTTTTTACATACGGCACTTGGTTCGTTTGCTTGTGCAGGCCGAAATTGCCGATTTCCCGTGTTCCGGTGGTTGCAAGCTGCCGTACGGTCAAAGGCAGTCGTACGCACGCGCGCGTGGGAGCCGGGGCAGCTCGGCCTCGAGCCCCGCTCGCCATGTGCAGCGATCGGCGCCGGCACGTGCTCGCTGCCGTAGAGATTCGCTTCAGCCCCGATGGTGCGTGCCAGTGCCACGACAGACCTGCCTCCGCTACACACACAATAGCTCCCGTAGCGGCTCTCTATCAGTACAACTTGTTCCGGTTCATTGTTATAGGCTCCTTGGCTTTAAATGAATTTTATAGAATTTTCGGAGGGTTTGATCCTTAGAATTTTCCTATCAATATTGTTTCACCAGTATAACTGGGATTCTTACGAATTCTCTCAAGGAGTACATGACGCCATGGTTTGGAGGGTCTGATCCACCATAGTGATCTCGGACGAGCAGTCTAGATTTGTTGTTGTAGATCCTAGTTTATTTTGCTATGTCGATCCTATATACGTTGCTATGTTTATTCGCAATCTATCTACTTTGCATGGAAGTTGTAGTATTTGGTGTCTCAAAATAAGGCGTGTGGTTGCGGGAGAGTAAATTTAGGGTTTATTCAGGCCCTATCCGTGGACACATCCGGTCGTGTCTGCGGACACACATGGGTTCAGATTTGCCCATTCCGACTGACAATGCTCTAAGCCGCTATAGATGGGGTTGCCTTAATCCATGCATCTCCCTTGATCTATCTCTCTCCAAGCGAAGATGGCGAATATCCCCCCATGATGTCATTGGTGTCCATTCTTTTCAGCCGGGTAGGGATGATACTACATGCGAGTTTATTGTTTCTTGATGGTGGTGTTTTGATTTGTCGATCAAACTGTGGATAGTGTTGCAATAATATTTCGACTTTATTGTGATCATGACCATGATCTAAATCATGTACTCAATTATTTTATTGCAATGATTTTTATTTTAGTTTTAAAAGTATTCTGATTTTTGTTGTGATCACATCCATGATCTTCATCGTATACTAGATGATTGTGTTGCAGTGAGCAGTTTTTATTCTATATTGCTAAAATATTACAACATTTTTTTTTGCGAAGTGAGGATACATCAGCCGAGCATCTTACAGATAAACCCAGAAACAAAGAAAAATTACAAGTAGGTCCTTCTGAGCTCCGGCGTCTTCTTCGTCGCGCAGCACGTTCTGCCGGCGGAACCTGCCGCCTTCTCCTCCACTTGACCTTGGACTGGGAGGAGCCCTCCGGCGAACAGGAAGTCGACAGCACTCGGCACCCAAGCGCCTCCATCCCGCACCACGACCGACGCCAACTCGGTCAACGACATCCCCACGGAGATCTTCAAGAACCGGCTCCGCCATCACGAACTCCGGCTTGAGGGAAAGCACGACGCGGACCCGAGGAGCGGCGAGCGCGCTGCAGACGGCAGATCTGCCAAGAAGCTCCACCGGAGCCCGTAGGGCAGAGGAGTGGACCACCGCCGACAAAACCAACCCCGACCACGCCGCCACCACCACAGCGCCGCCGGCACACCACCCACGCACACCTAGGCTATATACACGCCGGGATCCATTGATTCCCCGTCCTCCCGCCGCCGGAGCGGCCGCCGGAGGGCGGGGAATCCGACGAATCGCCGGCGGCGAGCTGGTCGCACGGGTTCGCCTCAAAAATCGCCTCCTTTCACTGTAGATGGGGAAAGGATAAGAGGTCCAGGCTCTCTTCCGTCCGTATTACAACTTTGTTTTGATGAGAGCAATGATCAGCATGGTACTCTGGATGATTTTGTTGCAACCAACTTTATTACTAATATATTGCATTGCTACAAATGTTTATTTATATTATTACAATGACCTCGAGAAAATGGTGTTAATTCCTTTAATTTATGTTACAGACATTATTCTTATTTTCTCAACATTGTGACAATAACATTTTGTTACAATCAACTAGTTAGATGTGACCGAAATAGGATCTCCGCCAAATGGCTAAGGCGGCTCTCCAAAGTGCATTTTTTTGTCCTACTGTGTCCACCTAGAGTCTGCAAACCGCGACCAAAATTGTAAAAGAAGCGATTGTGGTGGATTCTCCCAATCTCGGTAGATATAGTCACCATCTTGATGAACCTGGTACTCGCTAACACCGCTCAACATGAACACCAGTCTGACCACCAATATCATGCTCCGTCGTCATGTGTCATCTACAACCCTTGCCAAGTATCATGGATGGCTGGGCCGTGAACCCAAACCTCTTCAGCCCTCACTATTGAACACAACGGTCAAATTTGAACGATACCGAATAAAACTATCTCTCGAACTTCTGAACTCTTGTCCAAACACTACACTACATACTTTTTCGCTGAAATAGGATCCGACTCTTTGCATGCTTATGTTGTAAACCCTCCATCAAACAAGTGGAATCTTTGGTCAGAAACCAGCTTCACGTTCAACATGAATTCATGGCAAACGATCGGCCCACCCTCATGTCCGTTGACGTAAAGGCTCGCTTCGCTCGTGTACATTGTTTCGAACCAACCTCGTGCCACCGCATGTTGAAGTGCGCAAATCCATGCGCCATTTGTTCTCACCTCCGAGCGATCTCATGTCAATCCGCTAGACTGTTTAGCCGGCTCGCACTGTACGTATGTCTGGCCGCATCTAAACTTGTCCGGCGCGCTCTAGGCTACGACGCCTTATAGGCTTGTCGCCCTGCTCGTTCATCATGTCCAAGTCATCTCAGCAAAGCGGCCTAGAATAAAACCTCCGTGCAAACTTGATCAGCGTTGTTCTTCCCACAATTTTTTTTTTTTGCGAAACTTCTTCCCACAATTTTCTCTTGTCAATGTTCGAATCTTGCTTATCCGTGCACCATAGCAAATAGATCAAACATAGCAAATAGATCAAAGTTTGATCCAGCCGAACTGCTCCCGTGCAGCGTGGCCCCGGGCAACCTTTTTGTTTTTTTCTGAACAATAAAAAACCGCACGTGCTGCTTTAGCCGATTCAGCAGCACCAGGTTATGTTCGCGCCTCTGGCGGTCTGGAACGTGGGGGAGCGCCAGTTGACACGGTACGCGGAGGATTCAAATTCATCGCACTCGGTTGACCGTTTGAAATATCTTTTAACGAGGAGTTTAATCTCAACGTTTCATACAACTTTCGGCGTTGTCATTTTTTTATTCGACGGCCATATACGAGATAATCTTGTATTGTAGGTTTGAACACGTTTACACTCCTCATTATACGCGTATTCTCCAACATGTGTCTCATCCGCTCACTGCAGTTAACTCCGCCATCGTCGCTGCATCGCCGTCGTCCCATGCCGCTCCCGTCGCGTTGTTGTCCAGCTCGCAGCTCTTCATGGTGTTGTCACGCAGAAGTTCAAAATTTGAATATTTAAATATTTTTTAAAGTTTGAACCATTTTCAAAAATGAACATTTTGTAATATGAAAATATTGAAATCAGAACTCAAAAAATAAACATTTTCAAAATTTAACCAATTTTGAAATATGATTTTTTTAAATAAACATTTTTCAAATATGAACAATTTTGAAATCTAAACCATGTCAAAGATGAACATTTTAAAAATCTAATCATTTTCAAATGTGAACATTATCAAATGATTTTCAAAATAAGAACATATATTTTAAATTGAACTTTTTAAATTAGAACATTGACCTCATTTTAACGGTTTTAAAAAGTGAACAAAAAATGACGGTGAACGGAAACTATTTTTGAAGGATTCTTAAATATCAGCGAAAAATAGTGGTGAACAGAAACTATTTTTCAACGATTTAAAAGTGAACAGAAAAGGTCGGTGAACGAAATATATTTTTGAACTTTTTAAAAAGTGAACGGAAAAGTCTCTGAACGGAAATTATATTTGAAGGATTTTTAAAAAGTGAACAAAATAGGTATTTGAACGGAAACTTTTTTTGAAATAATTTCATAAGTGATCATAAACTATTTTAGGATAATTTTAAAAGTTTACATAAAATGTCGGTGAATGAAAATTATTTTTGAACTCATTTTCAAAAGTGAGCAGAAAAGGCTTATGAACGGAAGCTATTTTTGAACAATTTATAGAAAAAAGTGAACATAAACTATTTTAAAACAATTTAAAAAGTGAATAAAAAACATCAGTGAACGGAAACTATTTTTGAACTATTTCAAAAGTGAACCAAAAAAGTTGGTGAACGGAAACTAATTTTGAACGAATTTTAAAATAGTGAACAGAAAATGGTCGATGAACAAAAACTACTCTTGAACTATTTTAAAAGTGAACAAAAAAAATTGGTGAACGGAAACGAATTTTGAATGATTTTAAAAGTGAACAAAATAGATATTTTAACGGAAACTATTTTTGAAATAATTTAAAAAGTGATCATAAACTATTTTAGGATAATTTTAAAAGTGTACATAAAATGTCAATGGACGGAAATTATTTTTGAACGGATTTTCAAAAGTGAACAGAAAAGGCTTGTGAACGAAAGCTATTTTTGAAAAATTTATACAAAAAAGTGAACATAAATTATTTGAAAACAATTTAAAAAGTGAACAGAAAATATCAGTGAACGGAAACTATGTTTGAACTATTTCAAAAGTGAACAAAAAAAGTTTGTGAACGGAAACTAATTTCGAACGAATTTTAAAATAGAGAACAGAAAATGGTTGGTGAACAAAAACAACTCTTCAATGATTTTAAAAATGAACAAAAAAAAGTTGGTGAACGGAAACGAATTTTGAACGATTTTAAAATAGTGAACGGAAAATGGTCAGTGAACAGAAACTATTCTTGAACAAATGTAAAACTGAACAAAAAAAAGTTGGTGTACGGAAACTAATTTTGAACGATTTTAAAAGTGAACAAAAAAATTTGATGAACGGAAACTAATTTTGAACAAATTTAAAAATAGTGAACAGAAAATGGTCAGTGAACAAAAACTATTCTTGAACGATTTTAAAAAGTAAACAAAAAAGTCCCAGAACGAAAATTATTTTTTAACTATTTTTAAAAAGTGAACAAAATAGATGTTTGAACACAAAACTATTATTGAATGATTTTAAAATGTGATCATAAACTATTTTAGGACAATTTTAAAAGTGTACAGAAAATGTCTCTGAACGGAAATTATTTTTTAATGGTTTTTAAAGAGTGAACAAAAAAAGGTTGGTGAACGGAAACTATTTTTGAACAATTTATATAAAAAATTGAAACAAAAATATTTTCGGAACAATTTTAAAAAGTGAAAATAAAATATCAGTGATTGAAAACTATTTTTTAACGATTTTAAAAGTGAAGAAAAAAGGTTAGTGAACGAAAACTAATTTTGAACGAATTTTAAAATAGTGAATGGGGAAGGGTCGGTTAACAGAACTATTGTTGAACAATTTTAAAAGTAAACATAATAGGGATCGGTGAACAAAATCTATTTTTGAACGCTTTTAAAAACGTATGTGAATGGAAACTATTTTTGAACGTTTCTTAAAATTGAACATAAAACTATTTTTGAACATTTATTAAAAGTGAGCAAAAAATGTCGCTGAACGAAAACTATATTTGAACAAATATAAAAATGAACTGAAAAAGGTTGGAGCATAGAAAATATTTTTGAACGATTTAAAAATGGATGGAAACTATTTTATACGATTTTAAAAGTAAACAGGAAAAGGTCGATGAACAAACAATATTTTTGAACGATAAAAAGTAAACAGAAAAGGTCCGTGAACAGAAAATATTTTTGAATTTTTAAAAATTTAAACAAGAAAAAAGGGCAAATGCAAACTAAGTTTGAACTTTGAACGTGTTTTGAGTGATCATATATTATGTTATCTACGATTTTTAGTAAACTAAAAAAGATATGTGAACAAAAACTTTTTTAATATAAATTCGTAAATACTAAGAAAAGAAAAAGGAAAAATAGAATGGGAAAATGCAAAAAATTAAAACAAAAACTGTGAACATTCGTTCCTTTCTTTTCCCAAAATAAATAAAAATTAATGAAAGAAGAAAAAAGAAACTATGTACTACAAAAGGAGAATGGAGAAAAATAAAAAGAAAAACGAAACAGGAAACAGGAAAAACTACAAAAATAAAAAGGAAAAGTAGACATACGAAAAGAAATAGGGAACAAAATAGAAACGAAAAGGGAAAAGAAAACAAAAAAGCGAAGCAGAAAACAACATACGCAAAATGGAGGAAAAAATGTTGCGCTAAAACGATGCAGAAGACCTAGCGCTAACACAGTACGCCCAATAACTAAATGGGCCAGACCCAGGAGAGCACAGGGGGTACACGGAGCGGAATAGCCTCTGCAGTACGCCGCAAATAGGTTTTGCGTGGAACATGCCCGCGTGCTTCCTTGGTCTAGCATCAGCCCACCACCAAGCCTAGGGCCGTTGCTGTAGCCCATCACAAAGTAGTACTCCGTAGTACCCCTAGGCATTCTGGCATCTGGGCTTAGTTGGGCTCCTACCATTTAGCTTGCTTGGCCCGACCTGCTCTGCCTGCCTTCCCCAGCTCCGCCGGGCCGGCCAAATCCGAGAGCTCTTGTATACGGCCCGTTTAATTTTGAACATTTTCTAAATCTGGACATTTTTAAATTTAAATGATTTTTAGTTTTAAACACTCTTTTCATTCGAACATTTTTCGAATTTTAATTTTTTTTAAATCTGAACAATTTTCAATTTTAAACCTTTTTAAAAATTTGAACATTTTTAAATATCAAACATTTTCAAATCGGAACATTTTAAAAAATCTGTATATTCTTGAAATTTGAACATATTTTAAATCTTACATCTTTTCAGTATCATAAAAATGACAAAAAGGAAAACGAAAAAATAGAAACAATATTTTTTTGGAGAAACGGAAAGAAAAACGGAATAAAAAACAGAAAATGCAGAACTGCCTAAATGGGCCGGCCCGCTGCGGGAATGCTTCACGCCGTTTGGCGCCGCCTACAAGCGGTATATAGGATCTGGCCGAACACTCCTGCTAGCCTGCTACCGTGGGCTAATTAGTACGAGTAGTTTTTTTTTTGATAACAGATTAGTACGAGTAGTTGTCATCGCAAACCTTGGACACGCCTGATCCATCCTGCTTCTTCTGAACGTCTCTTGCTACGCCATGCCCGCGTTCTTGATCTGCTGACATGCTGCTACCCGATCGCCTTTCGCGCGCCAATATCCCAACGGCTGCGATTAGCTCGCATGTCCACCGTGACGATCTACAGTTTTTGTTTGCCGCTTTCGTCTAGATCCACCGTACAACAATATATGAACAAGTTGTTAGGCTCGGAGATGCACAATTGACCATACGAGAACAAGGAGTATTAACGAGCAGATTCAGTGATATTGAGAAGCCGACTACAAGCGCTCCTCCCCAATGAAAGAGACGTTAACCCTGTTGAGTCAGAGCAAAGGTTATCACAAGTTTATGTTTTAGATTCTTTTATAATGAAAACACACATGAATATGAAGGATTTGCTAACGTGAACCCGCCACTGCTGCTCCCCGTGTACTAGATTGAATAGTAGAATAGCGATAAACTCGTTGAGGCCATCAGACGCATCAAACCACCATGCCACACGCTTAGTCCAGCTATTCTTGCCACGTGAGCCGAACCACCCCTTTTGTGGTCGTGTGTCTAGCATACCAGATTTGGCCTAGTCTATTTTAGCTACCTCACGGTGCATTATGTATTAGGCCCGGCACGAGTTACATGTGTTCTGCTCAAACTGATAACATTCCGCTAATTACAAGTTCAAGAATATCATGACTCCTATATATTCTCTCCGTTTCAAAAAGGATCACTTCCATTTGTCTACATGCGGACGTATCTAGACATGTTACATGTATAGATACGTTCACATCCACACAAATGGAAGTCATCCTTTTTAAAACGGAGGGAGTATATTTGACACATATCGCAACACCATTGGACGTTGAAGTCGGCAACCACCGACGGAGATTTAGATCATACCTTCAGAAGTTAGTTTTTTTTTTTTGAACATCCTTCAGAAGTTAGTTTAAGGTGCATCAAGACACTCAAGCAAGCCGAAGCTTCCAGAAAATTGTCGTTGCCATCTCGGCATACGACGCAAACTACTCCCTCCGTTCTAAATTAGATGACTTATATTTGTTCAAAAGTGGATGTATCTAGACATGTTACAAGTTTAGATACATCCAATTTTGGACAAATGGAAGTCATCTAATTTGGAACGGAGGGAGTACATCTCAAGAAAGTTGGAAAGTCATTGCCACTCTTAAGGGCGATCCAACCCTGATTCCCCCGATTGATTTCACAATAGAGCTCGAGCGCCGGTCAAATGCGCGAGAGCTCATGGTCTTGGAACTTTGGGAGAAAGCTTAAAATGATCACATGAGTAGCTCACCATATTAGATAATAAAAAACTTTAATAAATTCTTCGTGGTTTAAAAGTTCCGATAACAAAAAATATCCACCGTTTTGGATCAGCAATTCTATTTTTTTGTGAGCTTTCTTTTGTACTCCCTCCGTTCGGATTTAATTGACACACATTTTGTTACACATGGATGTATCTAGACATCAAACAAGTATAGATACATCCATATTTGGACAAAACCAAGTCAATTAATTTGGAACGGAGGGAGTAGTAAGGTAAGAGTTTAAAAGTCAAAATCTATTAAGAGAGGTCTAGATCACTTTCGGTTATATAATTATGGTGAGTACGGTCGATTGTTCGTGTTGTAGACCATGAAGTTTGAGGCCCGTAAAGCGAACCAAATTCGCAGCATTTGAATTGGGTCCATATGATATTGGTCGCCCGTGTGTTTGTTATACAGTGACAACGCTCACAGCTGTTTAGAAAGCCCAGAATAATTCCGGCCTGTCGGAGAGTGCACTTCAGATTACACACACAACAAGCATACAATCCCTCTAAAAACATAAAAATCATACAATATCGCAAACTAAAAGTACATATTCCTTCTAAAAACTACTAATTTCATGACGGAAGGAAAAAACCCGATCTTACAGATTCTCTATCTCATCCTCTGTCCATAAAAGTTTAAGAGAACCATCTAAACATCACCTTTAGAATGTAAAATTAGAGTAGATCGTGCATAGATATTTTACCGTTCCGTTCACTACCGCTCTCCCCTCTCCCCACCGCCACTGACATTAACTGTCGCTTTGTTGCCATGTGATAACCCACAAGTGTAGGGGATCGTAACAGTATCTTCGAGGGAAGTGAAACGCAAATTTATTGATTCGACACAAGGGAGCCAAAGCATACTTATAAGTCTTAGCAGCTGAGTTTTCAATTCAGCCTCACCTGGAAAAGCACTTGTAACAGAAGTGATGTGAAAACATCAGTAATATGGGAGGAATAGTAACAGTAAAGTAGCAGCAGCAATAGTAACACAGAAGCAATGGCGCCAGAAAATACTTGGTGGTTAAATATGGACCGGGGTTCACAGCTTCACTAGAGGCAACTCTCCAAACAAATAGCATGTGTTGGGTGAACAAATTACAGTTGGGCAATTGACAATTGTAACTAACTCATGATAGACATCTAGTTCATAAATCATACGTAGGGCATGTTTTCCATATATAGTCATAAGTGCTTGAAACAAGAAACTTGCATGCCATCTTTTGTCCAACCATTCCGTTTCAACGGGGCCAATCAGGAACCTAAATGGTAATTAACGTACTCCTTTTAATAGAGCACCGGAGCAAAGTATTAACACTTGGTGAAAACATGTGATCCTCAAGTCACAGCCATCCCCTCCGGTTGTCCCAATTGTTGTCACTTTGGGGACTCGGGTTCCGGACAGAAACAAGTGCAACAACTTGTAGATACAATCTAAAGCAACAATTATACTTTAAATTTAAGATCATGCCACTTGTGCACTAGTGACAATCAATGAACACAACAAGATTGCAGCAACAATAACTCACAAACATCATGGATAGACTGATCATAATGTAACAATTCATCGGATCCCAACAAACACAACACCGATTACATCAGATGTATCTCAATCATGTAAGGCAGCTCATGAGATCATTGTATTGAAGAACATGGGAGAGAGTACCAACTAGCTATAGTTAGAACTCGTAGTCCATGGGGGAACTACTCACGGAGCATCATGGAGGCAGTTGCGTCGAAGGAGAAGGATCCGGGGGTTAATCCCCGTCCCGGCAGGGTGCCGGAACAGTAACTTTTGACCCTCGAATTAGGGTTTTTGGTGGCGGCGGAGCTCGGTAACTTTTTGGAGAAATCCTTCGGCGTGCGGAGTTTTAGGTCAGGGAGGTATTTATGGGCGAAGAGGCAACGCGAGGCGGCGGACGAGGTGTCCAGGTGGGCCCTAGGAGCGGTTGACCCTGGACCGCGCCTGGGGGTCGTCTGGTGGCTGTGTGCGTCCCCCGGACTTGTCCTTCTGGATCCCGGGGTCTTCCAGTGAAAAAGAATTTCTGTAATTTTTTCGGAGTTTTCTGAGCACTTTGGATTTGGACCTTTTCTGCAATGCACAGACATAATAAACAGAAACTGACACTGGGCACTGGGTTAATAGGTTAGTCCAATAAAATGTGCCAAAATGATATAAAAACATAATAAACACACGTGACATTGTTATAAAACAAGCATGGAACATAAAAACTTATAGATACGTTTGAGTCGTGTCAGCATCCCCTAATTCCTGCTCGTCCTCGAGTAGGTAAATGATAACAAAAATAATTTTTGAAGTGACATGCTACTAACACAATATTTATCAAATAATAATGTAAGGCGTATGAACTGAATGAAGTGATCCAAGACAATGGTCTATAGTTGAAATGAAGTAAACAATGATTAACCATGTATAACATCTAAGTAAGAATTTGTTTCATGAATAGTACTTTGGAGACTTGAAAATTATAAAACTCGTCATGCTTGATAGCTCACAAAGCAATATACTTTTGAAAAAGGTGTTCAACCAACACAGAGGAAGATTTAAGTTTTCTGCAAGAGTTTCAACTTGTAACATACTTATCTTGGATAATGTCAATACAAAGTTTTCACAGTTTAACATAAAGATAAAATGTAGTAGACTTGCACCCAAATTGATACTATGTGTTTGCTTGAGAGATAAAGATTGAAAAGGAAGACTCAACATAAAAGTAAAAGAAAGGCCCTTCGCAGAGGGAAGCAGATATTAATCGTGTGCTAGAGCTTTTAGTTTTTGAAAGCATATAGAGACATAATTTTTTTTAGAGTGGTGCATACTATGGTCAACGAATGGTAGTAGAGTTTCTGATATCTTCCATACCAAACAAATTTTAAGAGCGGCTCCCATGAGGAACATTATTTCTGTAGCAAGCAGATCATTCCTCTATCTCCTTTGTTTACACATGCAGATGTTTTACTGAATTCTCAGGAACAAAATGTGAGGAGGGTTTTTTTGGTGAAAGTTGTATTTTATCTTTTATGGGGTGGGCACCCCGTTGCCAGCCCTTTTTGCAAAATTAATGGACAAGTAGATGAAGCATACAAGTCCTAGGAAAACTTATTTGGCATGGAAGATAACAAACCCAACCACTACGTCCTCATGAGCTTGGAAGCAGTGGCACAAAACAGGAGTAATAGCATTTTGAATATTTAAAGGTAGCACACGAAAATTTTACTTGGAGTGTCAAGGAAATACCACATGTTAGTAGGTATGGTGGACACAAATGGCATGGATATTTGGCTCAAGGATTTGGATGCACGAGAAGCATTCTCTCTCAGTACAGAGTTTTTAGGCTTAGCAAGGTATCAAGCAAACACATATCATCAACCCAATACACGAATGACCACAAGATATACATTAAGCATAACCATTAGACCTCATACTGTCTTCCTTGTCAACCAAACATGCTTTTACAAAAGAATATCAAGACTTTGAGAAAATACCTATCAAAACAAGTGTCACAATTTAAGCTTTACGGTATTTCTCCACTAATCCATTCTTAAGTAAATGATCCACAAGTTTAAACATTTAATCAAATTCATCTCTCAAAACAATTGACAAGTATCAAATTATTCAAGACAATGATCTACGAGATTATGTAAGATTTTTCTTTATACCACTACCACATGCATGACATTTTTTGTTCCAACATATTAACCAACTCTCCAAACAAATATAAGTGAAGCAAGAGAGTACTTTATATAAAAGAACTAATAGCTCTGAACAAGAGATACATGAAAAAAAGAGCTAGAAGCTAACACAGGAAAAACTGAATACTCAACAAATATAAGTGAAGCACAAGAGTATTCTACGAAAAAGCGGAGCGTGTCTCTCTCCCAAACAAGAATAATAGGATCCAACATTGTAATGACCAGCAAACAAAACAAAAACAAACTGAAATCAAAACATAAATGACGCTCCAAGAACAACACATAGTAAGTAAAGGAATAAAAATATAGAGTCATGGGATCGACCTGATAATTTGTTGATGAAGAAGGGATGCCTTGCATCCCCAAGCTTAGACGTTGAGACTTCTTGAATATTTGGTGGAGGTCCAGGGGAGCCTCCCCAAGCTTGAGCTTTAATCCCTTCTTGATCTTCTTTCATCACTCGTTCTCTCAACAATTGAAAACTTCCTTCACACAAAACTTCTCATAAACTTCATTAGAGGGGTTAGTACTCAAAACCTTACATCCACTTGGTTCTGTAAAGACACATTGCAAGAACTCAATAAAACATTACTACAGTTACAAAGCCCCATTTGTGGCCCTCCACGTGTAGAGAACCTCGCTTAAAGCCCGCAAAGAGATAATGCAAAAAAATCTGAGACAGAATCTGTCAAAAGCAGGACAGCCTGTAAAGATGAATTTTTTCGAGGCACTTCCGTTGCTCAAATCAGAAAACTTAAAACTAATGAAAGACAGATAAAACCCAGATTCTTGCTGTCAAAAAAATTCATATCCAGATCATGTTCTGTTATTTTTTTGAATTTCGTACGGTGACGGACATAAATCTGTTTCTGGACAGCAACTCAAAAATTTTACTTTCCTCTCATTAGAGGCTATTTTTGTCAAAAAAAAAAAAAAAAAAAGATACGGGAGTTGCTACAGAGGAAACAACACCCAAAACACAAGAAAGCAAAAAGAAACAGAAAGTAAAAATAAATGGGTTGCCTCCCACAAGCGCTTTTCTTTAATGCCTTTTAGCTAGGCTTGATAGTTTTAATGATGCTCTCATAAAAATAGAAAATGAAGCAAAAGAGAGCATCAAGAAGAAAATATGAAACACATTTAAGTCTAACCCTCTTCCTATGCATAGGAACCTTGTAATCAAATAAATCCATGAAGAACAAAGTAACAAGCATAGGATATAAAACAAGAGCAACTTCAAATTTTAACATAAAGAGAGGTGTTTAGTGACATGAAAAATTCTACAACCATATTTTCCTCTCTCTCATAATAATTTCCAGTAGCATCATGAACAAAATCAATTATATAACTATCACATAAAGCATGCTTTTCATGATCTACAAACACATAATTTTTATTAAGCTCCAAAATAGTGGGATCAAAATTAATTAAAACCTCTCCAAACCCACTTTTGATAATATTATAACAAGATGATTGATCACTCTCAAAAGGTATGGGACTCCATCTAACTAAAGTCAAGACCTCTCCAATCCAATTTTCAATAGTAGCACAATTAATATCATCAAGCAACATAGGACCATCATCTAGAGCTTTATAATAAAAAAATCTAAGCAAGACTCCTTATTACCATGCATTTCGATAGTAGGCACAAATGGAGGATTATCATAAGATTTATCAAAATAGCATGGATTATCATAAATAATAGCATAATCATTTCGACAAGTTTCACTCATAGGAACATCATGTCCATAAGCATAGCGAGCATCAGTTTTATAAAAAAGGGATATTTCAAGAGAATCCATAGGAACATAGCATTCATCCTCCTTTAGCAAGCATGGAGGGTAATCAAATAATGTAAGAGTTGAGGAGTTACTATCATTAGAAGGTGAGCATGGGTAGCTACTCCATTCTTCCTCCTTTTGTTCATCACCCTCTTCCTCTTTTTCATCCAATGAGTTTCCAGTTTCAGCAATTTCTTTTTCCACGGTTTCCTGCAAGGCATTAGTTTCTTCTTTCGGAGGAGAGATAATCTTAAGATGTTCAGTAATATAATAATTATCATCCTTGTAGTTATCAAAACAATATTTAAGTATAGCAAGATTTTCAAGTTTGTAAGGGGCATCATCAATATTCTCAACAAAAGAAGCAATTTCATAGGCACCCTTAAAAGCAACAAATTCTTCAATTCACACCATAAAAATTATAGTATCCTTTCGCATAAGAAGACAAAATTTCATTATCATTACAAGTACATTGAAAAGAAAATGGTTAGCATCCCGAAAGCAACCAGATTCATTAAAGCACCAGGATACATCATATTTGGAGCACAAGTTATCAGCAAAAAATCTCAATCTATCTATTTGTTCCCATAAATATTTCCCTTTTTCAGACAAGCGGTATTCCTTATAATTTTTTTGTTCATCCTCCATGAACCCACCTTGCCAATAAATTACATTCAAAGAAAGTAACCATGTAGCAAAAGTTTTTTTTAAAGAATTTTCAGTTTTTAAATTTTTATGGATTTTGGGTATACAAGAAAAATATAACTAAACAAAAGTAAACTAAACTAAACTAAAAAAACTAAACTAAACTAAGCAAAATTAAACTAAGCAAAAGTAAACTAAGCAAAATATAACTAAACAAAAGTAAACTAAGCAAAACAAAACAAAAACAAAACAGAGAGAGAGAGAGGTAGAGTGTACTCCCCAAGTGAACTTATAAGTAGAGCTATGCTCCTTGGCAACGGCGCCAGAAAATAGTCTTGATAACCCACAAGTGTAGGGGATCGCAGCAGTATCTTCGAGGGAAGTGAAACCCAAATTTATTTATTCGACACAAGGGGAGTCAAAGAATACTTATAAGTCTTAGCAGCTGAGTTGTCAATTCAGCCACACCTGGAAAAGCACTAGTAACAGAAGTGATGTGAAAGCAGCTGTAATAAGGGAGGAATAGTAACAGTAAAGTAGCAGCAGCAATAGTAACACAGAAGCAATGGCGTCAGAAAATACTTGGTGGTTAAATATGGACCGGGGTTCACAACTTCACTAGAGGTAACTCTCCAAACAAATAGCGTGTGTTGGGTAAACAAATTACAGTTGGGCAATTGACAATTGTAACTAACTCATGATAGACATCTAGTTCATAAATCAAACGTAGGGCATGTTTTCCATATATAGTCATACGTGCTTGAAAGAAGAAACTTGCATGACATCTTTTGTCCAACCATCCCGTTTCAGCGGGGCCAATCAGGAACCTAAATGGTAATTAAGGTACTCCTTTTAATAGAGCACCGGAGCAAAGTATTAACACTTGGTGAAAACATGTGATCCTCAAGTCACAGCCATCCCCTCCGGTTGTCCCAATTGTTGTCACCTTGGGGCCTCGGGTTCCGGACAGAAACAAGTGCAACAACTTGTAGATACGATCTAAAGCAACAATTATACTTTAAATCTAAGATCATGCCACTCGTGCACTAGTGTCAAGCAATGAACACAACAAGATTGCAGCAACAATAACTCACAAACATCATGAATAGACTGATCATAATGTAACAATTCATCGGATCGGAACAAACACAACACCGATTACATCAGATGGATCTCAATCATGTAAGGCATCTCATGAAATCATTTTATTGAAGAACATGGGAGAGAGAGTACCAACTAGCTACAGCTAGAACTCGTAGTCCATGGGGCAACTACTCACGGAGCATCATGGAGGCGGCGGCATCGAAGGAGAAGGATCCGGGGGTCAATCCCCGTCCCGGCAGGGTGCCGGAACAGGAACTTTTGACCCCCGAATCAGGGTTTTTGGTGGCAGCGGAGCTCGGTAACTTTTCTGGAGAAATTCTTCGGCGTGCGGGAGTTTTAGGTCAGGGAGGTATTTATGGGCGAAGAGGCGACGCGAGGCGGTGGACGAGGTGTCCAGGTGGGCCCCAGGTGCGGTTGACCCTGGACCGCGCCTGGGGGTCGTCTGGTGGCTGTGTGCGTCCCCCGAACTTGTCCTTCTGGATCCTGGCGGGGTCTTCCGGTGAAAAATAATTTCTGTAATTTTTTCGGATTTTTCTGAGCACTTTGGATTTTTGACCTTTTCTGCAATGCACAGACATAATAAACAGAAACTGGCACTGGGCACTGGGTTAATAGGTTAGTCCAATAAAATGTGCCAAAATGATATAAAAACATAGTAAACAAATGTGGCATTGTTATAAAACAAGCATGAAACATCAAAAATTATAGACACGTTTGAGACGTATCACCATTGAAGCTCCACCTCTCTCCGCGTACGATTCTAGGGTAGCACCATCGCCGACGTGTCCTCCCGCTCCTCCATCACCGCTGTCGCACTAGGGTGCAAGTAGGAGGCCTAAAGCATCATCGACTCGGCCTGCTAGCCTTCCCTGGCCGTGCAGCCCAAGAAGGGTCCAAAGGGCACTGCACCAATATAGAAGTGGAAGGCGACAGATGCGGCGAGCAACCGCTCCTCCCATACAACTCTGGAGCCGACTCGACTGCCTCCGACTTATCACCTACCCACGCCTTCCATTGCGATGGCTGCCTCCACCTTGATCGCTGCCCACACCACCTCCCCTGACATGTTCAAAGATGAAGTGTTGCCTAGGTATAAAAAATTCCAGCCAATTGTATGTGTATGTGTGTTAAATTTCGTACCAGTTGTAATTGTAAAATTATTTTGTGTAGTGTCTGTTTGCAAGGGCCTCTTACATGTATGAGCATTATGGAAGGCGATGGGTGATTATATTGGGAGGGAGTGGTTCGGCCCATGGTGTTTCTTTTGTTTGTTCATGCATTTGTTCTAAGTTTTGTCATGCTTTTCGCCTTAAATTGTTTAAAAATTAACTTTCAAAATTTGAAATTATGCCTTTGAAATGTTTGTTATATTATGTGATGTTGAGTAGTTATTTTTTAAAATTTTATTGATGTTGAATCAGAGTTGGAGTGGAGTTTCCATGCATCTGCGTATGAGTGAACAAAGACGTGTTTGGGTTGTGAGGAGGTGATGAAAGACAGTGGTTGGCGAAGTTATCCAGATCTTAAGTGGAAAAAGGGCTTGTAAAGACGAGAGACACTACTTTGCGAGAAAAATTGTAAGTAAAATGTGGCAGGCGGTACATAAAGATTCATACAGATAAGTTATATCTATTGTGCTTTTATGACATTTGCTAAAAGAGAACATTGTTGAACGCGACATGATGCGCTTAAGATATGTCAACAAACCAAATGCTGGTGGCAAGCTAGAAAATGTTGAAGACATTTATCTTTGAAAATGTTGAGGATATTTTGATTTTAGTCGACCCAGACAAACCAGGTCAATAAATTCGCAACTTACCTACCAAGTCCAACGCATCGCCCCACCTGTCAAAGGCTCAATTAAAATAAGAATGCATCTCGTGACTACTTTATTCTCTCAATATCTAAGCTAACTCCTCTTTTCAAATACCACCCAGTCATCTTCTCAGTGGTATATATTCTTCACAAAAAGTATCATGAGCCCAAATCCCCACTCCCTCCCGCTGAATGATGCAAGCTCATTTCAACAAAATAATGAAGCATACGATGATTCTTCTTTGCTCAATTTCATTAGTTTAAAATATATGGCATGACCATTTATGTTCCTCACTTGACTTGTAACCAACAGTTTTAAGTATAAATGTAGGCTCCAGAAAGTTGAGTATTATGGAACATGGAAGATACTTTTTCTTCCTTTTAAGGTTACGGAGTACATGGAAGCGGTTGGCGCACCAAATAGTGTTATAACCAAAATGGCAACATATTATCACATAACTAACAAATAAACATGTGGGAAACAAAAAACCCCTTTAACATATATAATTTACGATACACATTGTTTGAGTGATCTCTCATGGCATCGTATCGATATGTAAGCTGCTCGTCTACGGTAAATCCTAATCCCAATTTTTTTCTCTTCATCATTTCCTGCATGTATGTACAAGTATAAACAAAAATATAATCCACCAACCTATTGTGCCCTAATGTAAGATGGGATCATTTATCTTCAAAGGAACAAGACACAGCTTAAACGAAATGTGTAATACATGGGCTTTGTTGATCACCCATATCTGCAAAATAAAATGTGAAAAACACTAGTTACTAAACAAAATGCAAGGTAAAGTGATAAGAAAGAGAGATTCAAATATACTAACTGAATCATGATGGTGTGAAAAAATCAGATAACTTCACTAGTTCAAGACGATCCTTAACTCTTAGCGATGGATACTTTGAACCATATTTATTTTTATAGTCTTTGGCAAGAAAAGAAAACCAATATGATCCATAAAAAATAGTACACTTCTAGCACTTTAGTACATTCCGACGGTAACTCAGTAAGTTAAAACATAGATGTAAAGAAAATGGTCCACACAATAATCATGGGCCATGAAAGAAGAGAGTAACAAAATGTAACATGCAAATTCATGAGAAGGGTGTCATCTAAACAGTTCACCGAGTGATCCGACACTCCATACGTAGATTCTGAAAAATGGAACCAGCAGACAAGAACCAACATGAACACCAAGTTCACCTTCCATATTGGAATTAATGTACATACCTTTCGAGTGTCATAAGTTAACTGCATTATTTGCTGCCCGTGAGAACTTCTAATAGTTTCCATCTTAGTCAACATATATATATATATATCTCCCAAGTATACAATAGTTTCTTATTAATGTCCTACCAACATCTGCATTCTAAGTGGAAAAAGTTTTCGTGCCAGCAATGAATGAAGAAGTCACTCCAATGGATTTAAACCATCTAAAAATGAATTCCTGGTCACATCAAACAAGTTTTGGCCTCCCAAGAATTTAGCAATTCCCTCACCAATATCCCTATCCAATGATGCTACTAGCACATGCGATTTCTAGAGGAACTCAAATTGAAACTTTGATTGCTACAAGTTGAAGACCGACACATGCAGTTTGTGCACAAACTTGAACATGCTAACCTTATACTACCTCTATATTGTATCGTATCATATGTGGGTATTTTGGATAGATTCATTTATTAATTTGTGCAGTAGTGGGTTCTACCATAGAGGCCTATTAGAACTACAAAACCAATCAGAGATGGATCACATCCAAACTCTGTTCCAGACTCCTTAAGTGTGTGACATTATAGGCTAACACATCCTTGGACATGGCGTGAGTACACTACTCGACCAATAATCGGTATCTGCCTCTAGCAAGACATGTTGACTCTCAAATACATGTAAAGATCATATCAGTTGAACCTTTCACAATAATTTTTACTTGTTCCTTTTGCCTCACGATACTGATTAAGATCAAGGTGAGAACTTGTCATCCTTGTTAATAGCTCGATCATATTTCTCGATTTCCATGACTCGGAATCCCTGAAACACGGTTAACACTTAACCGAGAGTACATACATACATTTGGATCCGGTCATTCGGGTGGCCAAGGTATATCTCTTCGTTGATGGATGGGCAAATCTCATCTTGATCAACCATGTCTCATAGCGTGTTTCGTTACAAACCTGAAAGCTAACTTTATAACTACCCATTAAAGTGTAGCGTTTCGCAGCCCCAAGGTAAGACCTTACGCATCGCAAGCACATGTGAAGATCTCAGGTCTAAGGAATCAAGTATGAGATACGCCGATGACATGAAAGAATATACTATTCTCGCAGTGTCTCATGGTGGGTCAATCTAACTCTATGTTCTCTATGAGTCCACATTATTGATCGACATCTCCATGTCAATGACCTGTGAAACATGGTCATCCATCAATACAAGTGCTAGTGATTAACTCATATGCATCCCTCATATGATTGTTGACTAGGAACCTCTTTAGAATATAACATCATAGAGACAATGGGTTTCACAACTGAATCATGTATTCATTAACCAATATCATGATAGTTTATTCAAGTGACAGAATAACACTTGTGTTACCCCCACTATAAGAGATCACAAAATACACTCTTAAATACCATAACAAAAGATTTGTTGATCACACAGTCATCATAAGATTTCAGATTATGGAATTTGGAATGAACAATTGTTGCTTGACTCAAAAGCCTCTTTAACATCATCCAATGCTAGGTTAACTTCATCATCAAGTTTTCTCCGTGAATAATAACATTAGAACATATATGATAGAGAGGCACTTAAACCCCTCATGATTATAATTCACACAGTATATTCCTAGAAGAAGACAAGAACTCAATAAGTGGCACCATATTGTTTGAACATAGCCGAGAAAATGTTAGATGTGTTAATCTATAGCCCAAAAAGTTTGCATCTCCTAATTATGCTTTCAAAGTTGTACTGAAGGGAGAGGATTGTTTGACTGGTCTCTGTCATTGTATTGTTCAGTAAGCTCATCTACAACAAATATTAGTCCCAATTTTTTCTCTTCATTATTTCCTGCATGTATGTACAGGTTTAAACAAATATAATGACATCAACCTAATGTCCACTATATAGCACAAAATGTGACCATCTAACTTTAATAGAACAAAGAGAGAATTCCTTATTTGGCCCTGGTTGAAGTTTGCCTTCCTTTTTTGGCCCTGGCAAATTTTCTTCCTTTCATGACCCACAAAGTTTGGTTGGTTCCTTATTTGGCCCTCTAGTACAATTTAAGCACTAAGATGACCATTTTGCCCCTGTTGCAATATGTGACGAAATTGCACTAAAAAAGCTGTGATATACTAGTTGGTTATTAAAAAAACGACCCCCACTGTGGCTGGCACCAGCGCACCAGTGCACGCTTTATTTGAAATTTTTGAAATTTGAATTTTTGAGTTTCAAAAAAAATCTCAAATTTATTCTGGAAATTACTCCAATTTACACAACTCCAAAAAATTTGATATTAAATAGGCACAAACATAGAGACAATCCGCAGGCACGCCAGAAATTTCAGCCCAAAATACATTGTATTTTGGGAGATACAAAAAAGACAAATTTCTGACAGACTATACGTACACTATACGCCTATATAATGTCAGATTTTTGTTTTTTTTTCACAGCCCAAAATAAAACGAGTTTGTGCCCGAAACATTGCACGTACAGCAGAAGTTCAGCACTGAGGTTGCCGATTTTTTTTTTAATAACCAACTAGTATATCACAGTTTTTTTAGTGCAATTTCGTCACATATTGCAGCAGGGGCAAAATGGTCATCTTAGTGCTTAAATTGTACTAGAGGGCCAAATAAGGAACCAACCAAACTTTGTGGGTCATGAAAGGAAGAAAAAATTTGCCAGGGCCAAAAAAGGAAGGCAAACTTCAGCCAGGGCCAAATAAGGAATTCTCTCTAGAACAAAACCTGGCTTATATGGAAATGAGTAATCCATGGGCTGGGTTTTGTTTTCTGTACACCACTTCCGCCATATCTGCAAAACAAAATGTGTTTTTTAATTAAACAAAACTATTACAGGTCAAGTGATAACAAAAAAAGATGATTCAAATGTACTAGCAGGATCATGATGGCATTAACCAAATCAGAGAACTTCACTGGTTCATGATCCATAACTTCTAGCGATGGATACTCCAGGCCATATCTATACTTCTTTAAATTCTTTGACACGGAAAGCAAACCAAAATGATCCAGAGAATTAGCACCCTTCTGGCACTTTATACATCCTGGCAGTGAATTTCAAATAGTATAAGAAAGAAAGAAAAGCGTTCACACAATAATCATGGGCCATGAAAGAAGAGAGTAAAAGAATGTAACCTGCAAATTCATGAGTGGAGAGTCCTCTAAACTGTTCACCGGGTGATCCAAGGCTCCATATGCAGCTTCAGAAATGGAACAAGCAGCCTAAGAACCAACATGGGCACCAAATTCACCTTCCGGATTGCCATCAGTGTACATGTTTTCAGAAGTATCATAAGTGAACTGCGTTATTTGCTGCCCATAAGAACACCTAACAGTCTCGTCATTAGCTTCGTTTGTATCTCTCAAGTGATTCATTAGTTTTCTGGTTAATGTCCCGGGAACATCTTCATTCTCACTGAAGAAATTTGCCCTGCCAGCTATGGAATGCATAAGACGCTCCACTGATTTAAACCATCCATGGAAGAATTCCTGATCACAGCATATAAGTGTTGGCCTCTCAAGCATTTACATGTTTCCTCGGCAATGTCACTATCCAATGATTTGTGTCCATTACAGCTTGCACGTACATGAGATTTTTGAAGGAATTCTAAAAGGAATTTTGCTTGCTGGAAGTTGGAGACGGACACATGCTATTTGTTGCACGAACTTCAACATGCTACCCTTACTGCCTGCATTCATCATCAGAATCATTGAGTTATATTCACTCGTGTATTGTTGCACCATCTTTAGAAGATCACTAGAGACACTGTTAAATGCTATGATCGAAGATTTGATGATTGGTAGACTGCTGTGAATGAAATCAAATTGTTTGTTAAAAAATGATAGATCAACACAATCATCATAACACTTCAGACTCGGTATGGAATTTGGACTTAGCAATTGATGTTTGAATCGAAAAGACTCTTCAGCTTCATCCAATGCTAGACTAACTTCATCAGCAAGTTTTCTCCTAGAGTAATTATCCGAGACCAGATAGACATCTCAAAGAGAAACAATTAAACCCCTCATGGTTAAGAACTCACATAGTACATCCCGAGCAGACGAGACGAATTCAAGAGCCTCACTGCCTCAGCACCATATTGTCTGAACATGGCAGAGAAAAGGCCAGATGCATTATTCTGTAGCCAAAAAGCTTCGGATGAGCAGACAAGCACTTCACCGTCCATGATCTGTAACTTAGGATCAATACTGAAATCCATATAAAAAGGAAGTAGCATGCCGAACAACTGCTTGCCAGTCCGCAGTGAAGCTTCAGAGTTAATCGGTTTAATTATTGCTGGCATTGGTGTCACTGAGGGTGAATGGCTTAACATATGAAGTTGTTGAAATTCAGTTCGCTTCAGTAAAACATGTGAGCTGGTTAACAGATGTGCAACAGCTAGAGAGTCATGTGTTAAAGACACCAAACTTCGACCATCTTGCACATTCAGCACTTGTTGGCTTAAGCTAGCTCTCCAAGCTTAGCCCTTGATCGTATAGACTGTGGGACATATCCATGCAAACAATCCCCATCAAGATCTCCCATGAAAGTTGCACAATACAGTGGGTTGATTGAAACAGCTGACTTAACTGGTAGTCTTCTTGAAGACAGTGTAATAAGAGAGTGTTAATATACATAAGGTGGCCTATTGATAAGAATAAGATCACAATTCTGCAATGGCCTATACACAATGTCACCAATTTCTAGCTGATTTGCCTTCTGAAAATAAATTAACTGTCCGTTACGCCGGGAATATTACTTCTTGACAGGAAGGTGAAGATTGCACTTCGAATTTATGCTTTTGAAGTTGTAACAATTAACATGCTCGAAAACAACCAAGTTCAAAGCTAAATCCATAGGGATGCCAATTCATGTAATCTAATCTTAGGATCACCGACCATAGTAATCCGGGAATGCATTATCCATCATTTGCTGAGAATGGCACTCTTCAACCCTTTAGTTCCATACATGTTTGTTGATGATTTATGTCTATGTATTTTTAGAGTGTAACTGCAAAGGACAGAATAATGTTACCAGGGATATTGATACTCATCCTTAGGTATTAACTGGATTGAATCTTAGCGGAGATATTGATACTCATCCTTTAACATTAAATGGATTAAATTTGAGTAAGGATATTGAAACTCATCCTTCAACATTAAGTGGATTAAATCTTAGGAGGGATACTGATACTCATCATTCAATATTAACTGGATTAAATCTTAGAAGGGATATTGATACTCACAGTTTACAGGGCACACACGCCGTTTAAGAAAAAGTTCGACCATTAAATTTGATCAAGAAAATATAAATTATATGTCATTGGATTTATATTAAAAATAACTTTTTAATGATATATAAAATTTAAATATTATTGACTAGATTAA
The DNA here is from genome assembly GCA_947311845.1 of Poa pratensis. Lineage (NCBI taxonomy): Eukaryota > Viridiplantae > Streptophyta > Magnoliopsida > Poales > Poaceae > Poa > Poa pratensis. The sequence goes on from CAMZMU010000113.1 coordinate 14,129,756, forward strand.
TGATCAAAGTGTGCTCTTTAACTACATGCGTGCCCTATAAACTGTGACGGAGGGAGTAGCAGGGATATCGATACTCATTCTTCAATATTAACTAGATTAAATCTTAGCAGGGATATTGATACTCATCCTTTAACATTACACAAAAATTCGGAATAACTAAAACAAAAAAATCACAATAATCTAAACTGAACATAAAAGATAAAAAGAACCAGAGAAACCCTAATTCATCGGCGACGTCCCGTCACACAAAGATTTATACCTTCCACTCAGAGGGAGTACTTTGTCATCCTGTTCCTCCGGTACGGCATGCACCAACCTCTGCCATACACCTCTGCGACACACTGACCAGCAGGTTCCGCCCCCGCCGTCCTCTGATATGGCAGCACCGTCCGTGGATCGACACGCCATGCGCCAGCTGAAAGGACAAGGATGTCGCCTAGAGGGGGGGGTGAATAGGCGCTTAAAACTTTTCCGGTTTAGGCTTGATAATTGCGGAATAAAACTACGTGTTTAAATTAACAAGCCAACAACCTAAATATAATAGGCTCACCTATGTGCACCAACAACTTATGCTAAGCAAGACAAGCAACAAAGTGAAAGCAATATAGAATACTTCAAGCACGAAGACTATCACAATGTAAAGTGCATAAGTAAAGAGCTCGGGTATAGAAATAACCAAGGCACACGGAGACGATGATGTATTCTCGAGTTTCTCCTTTTTAGGTGAGTACGTCTCGTTGGAGAGGTGTGAGGCACCACAAAGGTCGATCTCAACGCCACAAAGGCTCACCCTATTCTCCGATGAACCGCACCACAAAGGATTGGTTCACCTTCCACTATCGGAATACTTCAAGGCGGAAACCGGAGCCTTTACAACAACAATCCGAGGCACAACCCACAACTGGATTGGGGGCTCCCGAACGGCTACAAGTGACCACAAAGGTCTCAACCACCACAAAGGTGTCTAGGGTCCAAAGACCCAAGAGTAACAAGCTCACAAACTTTCAACTTCCATCAATCCTCGTGGAGAGCACAAACTGATGCACAAAGCAATGGCAAGAGCACAAGTGCTCAAATCCTTCACTCTCAAATTCCAACAAAGCAACAAATGCTTATGGGGGGATAAGAGAGGAAGAACAATGGAGGAGAAACACCAAGAACTCCAAGATCAAGATCAACTAGGTTCCCCTCACTTAGAGGAGGAATGGATTGGTGGAAATATGGATCTAGATCTCCTCTCACTTTCCCTCAAAGATATGCAAGAATCATGGGAGGAATTAAGAGGTAGGCAAACTTTTCCAAAGGTCAACAATGGAGGAGAGAGAGGGGAAAAACGTGCTCAAGAGGTTGGGGAACCATTGGGGAAGAAAGCCCCTTAAATAGGTCCCCTAAAAAATCTTCCCGTTGGGCAGTACAGGGAGGCCGGCCTCCCATGCACTGCTCGGCGGCACAAAGAGCCCGGCCTGGGAGCCGGCCGGGCCGGCCTGGAGGCCGAGTAGCGGCCCGAGACAGCTGGCCTGGGAGCCGGCCAGGCCGGCCTGGGGGCTGGCCACCCAGCAGAGGCGCCCCGCCTGGGAGCCGGCCATGCAGGCCTGGGGGCTGGCCACCCAGAACCCGAAATTGTAACACCCATAACTTTTGCGAGAAAACTCCAAAAGGGATGAAACCAACTTTGTTGGAAAGGTAACGACAAGAGCTTTCCTACAAAAATAGAGTTAAGTTGTCACAGACGGGAAGGTGTGGAACTTTCCTCAAGGATAAACCGATAATATTTTCAAAACGAAAACACAACAAGTTTTTCATCCAGACTCCGTTTTCTATGATCTTGGGCTTGTTTCGAAGATAACCACAAGCTCTACAAGATCATACATATACACATGATAGTCCATCATGTGAGGAGGAGAACACAAAAGGAGAGTTTGACCTCTCTACAAAAGACGAACCGGTAAAATCTCCATCATCAAAAACACCACAAGATATTCAAATGAAATCCGTTTTTGATGAACTAGAGCTTGGTATAGAGATGAACACAAGCTCTAAATTCTCACAAGGATAAAAGCCAAATAAGAACCAAGAAAGATGATATGCCAAATATGCAAAGGTTTGAGCTCTCCACAAAGATGCGATCAAGTTACTCACTTGAGAGCCCCTCTTGATAGTACGCCGTCTATCCTATAACCCGGTCTCCCACTAACAGCACGAGACCGGTAAAATAGAAACCCTATCAAGATCATACCTTTTCCTTGAGCATTCCACTTGAGCTAGATGATGACGATCTTGACTCCCTCAAGTTGGAACACCTTTCTTGATTGTGCTTGCTAGCACATGCTTGATGAAGACTTCTCCAAATGCTCCCCCATAATCCATTATGGGAGAGTCTCGCTAAGCTCCGAATCACAAAGATGATGTCTTGAATCCTTCAAGACATACTTGCAATATGCTCAACTCTACACATGACCATTCTTCATATAAACCCTTGAATAGAGCATTGATCATCATGTAATCTTCTAGAGTCCAACACATGAACTCCAATCTTTTCCTATGGACAAGATCTATAAGGATAACTCAATGCAAACATTAGTCCATAGCGATTGTCATTAATTACCAAAACCACGCATGGGGCAACACATGCACTTTCACCAGCCTCTTCCACATACCTCTACGACACGCCGTCCGACATGTTCCATCATTGTCTTTCTCCGGCACGTCACATTCCAAGATTGCAACACCGTGCGCGGATCGACACGCCATGCCCAGCCTCTACCACATGCTCCGGTGCTATCCAGCAACAAATCTAGCTATAGAGGAGGAGGAAAATGACCGACGCTGGCCCATTTCTGGCAGGCCTGGTCGGCCACGCGCAATTGCTTAGTATCGCTATGTACTAGTGAAAATTTATAGATTTAGGTGTTGATGGCATTGGTGTTAGTGAGAGTGAATGACGTAAGATGTGAAATTGTTGGAATTCAGTCTTAAGTAAAACATCTGGTATTGTTAACACATGTGTAGCATCTAGAGAGCCATGTGTTACAGACACCAAGCTTCTACCATCTTGCACATTCAATAGTTGGTGGCTTAAGCTAACTAGATCTCCAAGATCGACTCTTGATCGTATAAACCGTGGATAATATCCATGCAAACATTCCCATAAAAGTGTCTCATAAATGAGGCACAATACACTAGTTGACGGAAACAACCGATTAAACTTGTAGTACTTTTGAGTATAGTGCAGTAGCGTCATATTGATAAGAATATGATTGTTAAAGGAGTAAAATATTGACATGTCATATGGACGAAGTCATATATACAAATTGTATCTATTGTTCTTTTGTGACCCTCGCTAAATATGAACATTACTGTATGTGACACGATACACCAAAAACATGACAACAAACCATATATGTGAGCCGAGGAAGAAAATGTCATAGACATTTTAATGTTGGTCAAGCGAGGCATACAAGGTCAATAAATCCATAGCTAACCTACCAAATCAAAGAGTAACATAGTGTAGCCTACGAATTTATGAGAGGAGAGTCTTCTAAACTGTTCACTGGGCATCCAGCTTGTGAATGGATCCAATAGCCCAAGAACCAACAAGGGGAAACAATTTCACCATTAGATTGTATTATAGGAGTCCCATCATACACAACTTCAATGTCTTGGGAATGTCTACATTTTCGGAGAAGAAATTTCCCTACCAACAATGGAATACAAAAGACACTTTAATGAATTTAAACCCAATACAAAATAATTCCTCATCACATCGTTAAAGTTTTGACCTCCCAAGCATTACCCATTTCGCGGCAATGTCACTATCCAATGATTTATGTCTATTCCAGGGAGCACATGAGATTTCTAAAGGAATTCTAAACATAATTTTCCTTGTTGGAAGCTGAAGAATGACACATGCAGTTTGTGCCCTGACTTTCCTGCATTAATCATCACCATCACTGAAGTATCTTCACTCCTGTATTGTTGCACCATTTGTAGATCACACATGGTGGGTAGTAACATAGACTACTCCCTCCATCCCAGTTTTCTAGGTACAATCCCAAAAACAATTAGTCCCAACCCCCACCTCTTAGGCACAATTACATTTAATTCCCTCTCAATTAGTGGCTTGACACCGTATTGTTTGAGCATAATAACGAAAAGACATATGTATTATTCTATGGTAAAACAACTTTAGATGAGCAAGCAAGCACTTCACTGTCTATGATGTGTAAAATCAGTCCTTAAATTCACGTCGGAAGGAAACATCATGCCAAACAACTGCTTGCCAGTGTACAACGAAGCCTGAGAGTTCATAAATACTAGAAAGATACCCCGCGCGTTGCGGCGGAAATCTCTTTAAAAATTTGTTGTGTAAATAAAGGCATATAAGACACATAAATTATGAAATTGTTTATAGAAATATGAAAGGTTCAATTGATCACATTGTCGAAAGGCTAAATTTAATTGACATGATTTTTTTTGTATTTAATGGTTAAAAATTGGTGATGTGAACAATTGGATAGATGAAAAGTTGATGATGTGGATATGTTGCATGCAAGAAAATATTGGCTTTAATTATTGTTAGTGGGATGACATGGCCATTTGGTTGGCTAAGAGAGTGAATGATGTGGATAGCTTGCATGTTGAGATAGAAAAATAATTAATACACTTAGTGGGGTTTTACTTTATAAAAAATATAGATATATAGATTATCAATTTCATTGGTGTACACGATAGTGAATGATATAACATTTGAAGCTACTATAATTCAGTTTTCGTAAGCAAAGCATCCGAGCTTGTAGCATATGTGAATCAGTAGAGAGCCATGTGTTAAGGACATAAAACTTCGACCATCTTGCATATTCAACTGTTGGAGGCAGATAACTAGTTCTCCAAGCTCAAATCCTGATCGTACAGACTGCGAAATACATCCATGCCAACAATCCTCTCAAAATCTCCCATAAAAGGGTCACAACATATAGATAAACTTTATCTACCGTGCTATGTGCCATTCGCTGAATCAAAATATTAGTGTACGATACACCACCAAAGATGGCAACAAACTACCCCCTCTGATCCAAAAAAAAAAAGAGTCGGCGGTTGTGCTATTTAATTGTTCGGGCTCAGTTGTTTGGCTCCAACATTTCTTACAGATCGGATGGAGTAATATATTTGAGCCCCAAGCTAGAAAATGCAAAATACATTTAACAGTGTAAGTAAAATGTTTTTTATTTACTTGTACTAGCTGAATGCCCGTGCGTTGCTACGGAGTCACTTTATACATGATGTACAGGTAAATATAATGCACATGAAAATATACTTATAGAGAAAAGGACAGCCACATAGTTTCCAAAAACAAGACTATATTTTGATCAAACTGTCAATAATAGACCTATAATTCTACTTTGTATGCATAAAAAGCAACAACCAAACAATAGCTTTTCTATACATAGCCCCGACAATATTTGCGTGACACTGTTAGGGCCATTATGCTTCGCCTCGGTCATGACACTTGCTCGTGTCGTCGAGCCATCTCCCTCTGATTGTCTCTTTTCTTCTGTAAAGAAAACTTGTCATTGCACCTTTACATATTTGTGGGAAGTACCAAAAATAAATAGAAAGATGCAATCAAAAGATCAATCAGTTTCATAAATTCCCCAAATATGCCATGTTTTTTGCAGTCATCACGATTGACTTCGTTTCCAGAAACTACTTTGATTGCAGTGTTATGTTACAGAATTCGGAAAACACAATTCATCTTACTCCACTCTCCTCTCCTCCCCTCCAATGTAGAAGTTTTTCGTCTCCCTACTCCTGCAGGTCGCCTTCCAATTTCCACTTCCAACTCACAAGAAGAACAATAGGTTTCTTTCTCCACCCTACTAATAATATGGAAGACTTCGATTTTCACCACGGCTGTAGGGGCCCTAAAAAGTAACACACCAACAATAGTCTGCACAAAATGAGAATGATTAAAACAACACATCTTTCTAGCAACTTAGTGTAAAATAACCATTGCACAGATGCCATTATTTTCGGATAAAGGCATAAATATGTAGTACTTCATGAGGCAAGGAACATCAGAACCAAATTTTCACTGACCATAGGGTATAATGCAAACTAATACAGGGTATAATGCAAAATAAAGTGACAGAGAAGGGAAAAGCCAGTCATTTACAATTGATCATATTTTCCAATATCGGATAAAACAAGACACCAAAGAGAGTAACTAACTACATCTGCTAAGCCATGCACTTCATCATAGTATACATCGACTCCACTCTACATGTACGAAGTAAAACTGAAGAATAAGTATTCACGAACTAAGCAAGTTCTTGCATCATGTATGTGTAGAGTATAAGACACCTCCCCTGATTGTTTCCGTGCTGAATGGATTCTTGCCACAAGCAATTCAGTCTGACAGCGGCTGCGACCTGAACGTGAAGATGTGCGTGTACATCCTTTCCCCGTGGTGATAGATCATGAAGATCTCCTTCCCTTACAAGTTACAAACATCTTCGAAAATGTCCCAGGAAGCTATTCTGGATAAAGAAGGCATCTAAAAAGCTAAAAAGATGAATATGAAGAAGCAAGAATTGCAAGTTTTGGCACCTAAATATGTTTGTTGTGCGAAGGAGAAGTTTAATCGTTTCAGCTGACTGGCAATATATTAATTTTGCAATGAAAGATAACTATAAATGACCTATTGGTCCCTTATGCAGTTATGTTGGAGCCATACACCTAGTAAGGGTATACAATAATGTCCAAACAGCGGGATTTCAGAATTGCCATGGTCAAAAACAAAAAATGAATCGATACGTCAGGGAACCAAAGTACCGACCTGTGTCATGGTAGATAATATGCCCATGCCAATTTGTTGCGGAAGTTCAGGTTGATCACACAATAACTCCCAATCTGACACTTCAATATCTACTGAACCTGGCTTGGTTTCTTGCTAGGAGCAGGTATCTTTGTAGAAGAGCCTTTCATAAAATCACGGGTCTGTGCTAGTAAAGAAATGGTTCAACACATAGAGGAGGAACAAATTAATCAGCAAGGTTCACAATATCATACATGTGACACAACAAAACATATTAGCTTGCATATCGAACATACATGCATATTACAATATAGCAAGTATGAGTATACTTTGACATCTTTTCAAGTAATTAACAGTGCTAGTGTAGCTGATTTACAAACTAATTATTAACCATAAAGAAAAAAAACTAATGTTTGCTAATTAGAGCATATATTCTAGGTTTCCAATCACTTGTTCACTATATTTTTCGAATATAAGATGATAAATCTAGAATCTAGATAGGCGTTGTACACAAAAACGAAAAGAAAATGGAATTATATAGATATAATATGAAGATTGAGGTTAGCAAACGATGCGGTTGGTAGAGGACAAACACGTTGTTTCTAGTCACTATCCACAGCTGGAATAGGTTCTCTGCCGCTACCATCTTGATCGTCATGTCTAGCACTTTTCTAACCCTTGGTCAAGATCAAATCATCATTGTGAATTCCAAGAGTTCAAGACAAGCCCCTAACTCAGTTTTACCACATTGTATGCTGATTGCGGTAGGAAAAGATAAATAATTGGGACCATTCTTACCTATTATGTCAACAATCTTGAATTGCATCCACAATCTAATTCTGAACTTTGTGCAGATCTCATTTTTTTAGGGACCATAAGAACTACGGCCTAAGAGTATCCATAATGGAGCATTCTTCCAAGTTCTGAAAAATCCTATGAATTTTTATGACGTCCTTGTTCAGTTGTGCGATAGAATAATAATTTCTCTTTATGATACAAACCTGAATTGTATTCATAGTTTCATACTCTAGAACGAGTTACAAACCTGAATTTTTATGACGTCCCTGTTCAGTTGTGCGATAGAAAAACATCACTTGAAAACTTACTTAGTAAAAACAAACAATGGAACAAGTTATAATTATACATATATTTGAAATAAAATAGTAAGTAGCTTTTATCTAGCTTCATACAATTTCATAGAGCAATAGTCACCTGATCAGAAGGCCATGAGATTGAGTGTGGGATACATTTGTACTGGCAACCAACCCAGAACCTGAATGGACTTCTTTAAGTGTCCAGCTAATTCTATGGAGGAGTGTTTCAACTGCCAATGGAGATCCATGTGCGCGTACTCATACAAGACTAATTACTCCCTTCAAGGAAATATGATTCGTAGTTAGGAAACTGATCATAAATCATAACCAATATAGTTTAGCAATAAGACAGAATAAATCTAATGCATAAGGTGCCAAAGTGATATGGTTAAAATGGAGGAATATATATACAATACTGCAGCACTGCGTACAAAGAATATAGCCAGTTGATAATATCATAGGGACATTTCCTCAAACATCTTGTGAGCCGCTTACATCAATGGCAGATATCCAACCGCAATCATTAGAGCAAGAAACTGTACGGTGAATGGGTTTGTGAAGAGGAATGGCTTTGTTATCTTTTCGGAGGATTTCTGATTGAATTGTCTCGATCCATTGCATAATCGGTGGCCCCATATGGGCAGCTCAGGACATTTGCCTTGACCTCCTACTCCTTCCCATTTATGTGCCCCGATTAAGCAAATCGGTTGGAGAGAAGAAGATAAAGAGGCATCATCCTTTGCAATTCTATGGGGGAGACGTCGTGGTCCTAGACGGGAGGAGCGGTCTTGGAAGGGAAGACACCAATTCTGGAAGGGCACCCAACTGACAACGGAGGCGACCATGAATTTGGCGACCGTGTGGCGGCGGGGCCGTGCAGATGGACGACGAAGTACGCTGACCGCCGGTCAGCCGCCTGGTCCGGTGAAGCTAGGGAATATGGGGATCTGGCGCTAGGGAGAGAAGGAATTTGGGGGAGGCGGCGCTAGATTAGGCAGGAGCTGGAGGCGGAATCGGGGGACGGGCGATGGGAGAGAATGGTGGTCGGCGCATCCGTTCGAGGCAGACGATGGAAGTGTGTACGGCCGTTCGATGCGCATTCGAGGGAGGCAGACGATGGTTCGGCAGACGACGTACCATGCGTACCATCACGACCGCAGACTCCCATTTAATAGTAAAGATGTGTAAGTAAATGTTGAAGCCATTTTGATGTGGGTAATAAAGGGAAGCATCCAAGGTCAGTCAATCCGCAGCTTACCTAGCAGGTCCCATCCGTCGGCCCCACCTGTCAGTGGCTCAACCACTCCCCTCCCCACCCCGCCACCACCTACACAGTAATCGCCTCCTCACGCACACTGCGTTGCTGCACAGTACAGGCTAGAAAAGCAGAGCTAGAGGCAGTCCAGAGACAAGGGAAAACGCAACCAAATCAAAAGGAGGGGCTTCTCTCCTCTCCTCTCCGGGAAGCGAAGCCGATCAGGTGAGGCCCGAACCGCCCCCCAGTCCTCGACCCTCCTCGCGCCCGCGGCTCGCCAGGATCGACCGCCGCCGCGTGGTACGGTCCGCGGTGGCGCGGCTCTGTTTCCTCTTTTTTGGGCGTTTGTTTCGGGATTTTCTACTGTTTTCTCGGGCGGTCGTTCTAGGGTTCCTCGTTCCTGCGCTTCCGTCCGATGGTGCGCGAATGCTGGTTGCCGGCGCGCGACGGATTGCTGCGAGGGTTTCGAAGTTTTGGTTTAGAAGAGGGTTGCCTTTTTTGGGGGTTTAGCGTCGCTGATCACCGGCGGTTAGGGTTTTAGACGGCGCCGGGTCCCGGGTTCCGCGGGGGTTAGGTTTTCGGTTTGCGCCAATCGCGATTATTCGTTGCGCTGTGCGGCGATTCCCCGCACGGGGTGGCGCTTGTTTCCGGTGGATTTCGTGTCGGCGCCTAAGCGCGAAATGTTTGGCTTCCTTTTTTTTATTTGTGAATTTTGGGTGCGGCGGCTAGAAATTTTTGGTGCTTGGTACTGCGATGATTAGTACTTGTCTGGTAGTGTATGACTGAATGTGCGGTTTCCATATGTGAACGGTGTACACTTGCCTCTGCTGTGGCTTCAGTCAATGCGTAGTTCCACTTACTTTATGTGCGTAGCACCCTAATATGTATGTATTAGGCCATTTTGTGAGATTCCTGATGCTTGGACGGTAAATTTGGGGCTGTTTATGGGACGGAATTCAGTCTTCGATTAAGATGGCTGGTTTCTGAGGTGCTGCATTGGCGGACCATTGCATTCTTGTTGATCAAACATGTGGAGTTCATTCTATGTCACACTGTGTAGTGGTATTGTTATCGAATTTTGGTGGTTACCTGCACTAAAGTTAAATGATTTTGTAAGCATGGAATGTTCCTTGACCAACTATTTAACTAATACTGGTTTTATTTGGTTACATCTTGCATAACAGTGCTGATCTGTACATCCCTCCTAAAGTTGTTTGCAGTGTGAAAAGCACATGTCGCCAATTTTGAGTCTTTGTGTTTTTGTTCTCCTTTGAATATGAGTTCATATCCACAGCTATTAAATATATATCCTTGAATCTACTTAATGTGTGGTTTGCATACTTTGAAAAACTGTGAACCACAGTGTGTACCTTGGCGTGGAATGTTCCTTGAATATGGGACGGAATGCGTAGTTCCACATACTTCATGTGCATAGCACTCTACTATGTATGTAATCGGCCATTTTGTGAGATTCCTGATGCTTGGGTGGTAAAATTTTGGGCTGTTTATGGACGGAATTCAGTCTTCGATCAAGATGGCTGGTTTCTGAGGTGCTGCATTGGCCAACCATTGAATTCCTGTTGATCAAACATGGAGTTCATTCTGTGTCACACCGTGCAGTGGTATTGTTGCATCTTGGAGTTGTTGTTTCAGTTCGAATTTTGGTGGTTACCCTGCTCTAAAGTTAAACGATTTTGTAAGCATGAAATGTTCCTTGACCAACTATTTAACTAACACTGGTTTTATTTGGTTACATCTTGCATAACAATGCTGATCTGTACATCCTTCCTAAAGTTGTTTGCAGTGTGAAAAACACATGTTCCAATTGTTGAGTCTTTGTGTTTTTATTCCCCTTTGAATATGAGTTCATATCCACTGCTATTAAATATATATCCTTGAATCTACTTAATGTGTGGTTTGCATACTTTGAAAAATTGTGAACCACAGTGTGTTCCTTGGCGTGGAATGTTCCTTGAATATGACTTCATATCCTTGCATCTACTATAGTTAAATGATTTTATAAGCGTGGAATGCTTCTTGACCAACTGTTGAACTAATACTGGTTTTGTTGCATCTTGGCATAACAATGCTGATTTGTACATCCTGTCTAAAGTTGTTTGCAGTGTTACATCTTGGCATAACAATCGTCGAGTCTTTATGTTCTAGTTCTCCCTTGAATATGATTTCATCCACATCTGTTAAATTCGTATCATTGCATCTACTGACTGTGTGGTTTGCATACTTAAAAATTTGTGAACTGCAGGGTGTTGGAGAAAGACAGCCCCAAGATCGTGCAATGCAGACTGCAGTACAGACTCGTAATCTCCGGGAAAACCAGCTAGGAGGAGTGATCTTTGGTTGCAAGCATGAAACAATTGAAGAGTGCTTCAGTAAACAGCTATTTGGTTTGTGAAACCCGCCTTTCACCTCTTGCCATATTCCTATATTGTTTATTTGTAACAGCATCATTTGGTGTTTGACAATATCCTGTTACTTTATTAAGACAATATAGACTATACATGCTGATGCAATATGTGGTTTATGACTTGTATAAACTTAGTTTTTTGTTGAATTCCTCACCTTAATTAGTTTGCGCTGTTTGTGTTATAGGTCTGCCTGCGTTACATTATTCATATGTGAGGAATGTGAAAGCTGGCCTACCTTTGTTTCTATTCAATTACACTGATAGAAGGCTGCATGGTGTTTTTGAGGCTGCTAGTCCTGGCCAGAACTCTATTGACCCATATGCTTGGAGTAATGATGGCACTTTACGGACACCTTTTCCTGCACAGGTATCAATAAATTGTGAATCTCTAAACCATGTTCACTGTTTGTATGTTCCAGTTTATCATGCTAATGTAAAGAAACTGCTTGTGTTTGTAAGGTTCGTATTTGCACAAAGACTCGCTATTTGCCACTGCTTGAGGGCCAATACAAAAAAGTGATCCAAGATAACTATTATACCAGTCACTACTTCTATTTTGAGCTGGACCATGCACAAACTAGAGCTTTAATTGCTTTGTTCAAGTCAGTTGGTGCCAAGCAAGTCCCAGCTGTTCCAAGCAAAAGGAGTCTAGGTGTACCTTTACCATCAACAAGAAGGATGACATCACTTATTCCTAACCAAGAGAAAGGCACAGCCAATTCAAAGGACATCAATTCATTTGGTGTTCTGTCGAGTTCTTTACCATCAACTAAAAGGATGGCATCAGTTATTCATAACCAGAAGAAAGGCACAGCCAATTCAAAGGACATCAATCCATTTAGTGTTCTGTCAAGTTCAGGTGGAATTGTTCCAGATGACTCGGTTGATTCTGATGCGGAAAGTTGTAACCTTAGTGCAACATCAGATAGCAACACTGATGAGAAGGCATCTGGAGAGCTAGTTTCTGACTGGGAGGATTTGGATGACAATGATCTTCAGCACCAGTTTGGTCTTAGTTCAAATCCAGACGATGTCAGTCAACATTCCTCATACAAAACTGTTGCTGAAGGTATGGAACTTATGCAGTGCAATCAACTGGTTGTCAATCCTGTGAATGGAGGAAGTCACACTTCTGATGAAGACATGCTTGTGAACTCACACGATGGAATAGGCAATGAGGTTCAGAATGAACCAGATGATGTTGGGGTACAGCCTGAAAGATCGTCCATCCTGAAAAAACTGAAGGAGTTGTTTGACTTACGACAGCAGGCAGCACTATCTTCTCAAGATTTTGCTTATTCAAGTGCAGATGCATATGTACCTGAAGAAAGAAAAGTTAATGCGAACCTTTCTGGTCAGGATGAATGTGTACCTGAAGAAACACAGGTTAATGTGAACCTTTCTGGTCAGGGCGAATATGTACCTGAAGAAACGCAGATCAATGCAAACTTTTCTAGTCGACATGAGTATGTACCTGTAGAAACATTGGTGAATAGAAGCCTTCCTAGTCAAGATGAACATGTTGCTGAAGAAACACAGGTCAAGGGAAGCCATAGCGAAGATCAATATGTTGCTGAAGAAACACAGGTCAATGTAGGCCTTCGTAGTCAAGATCAGTGTGTACCTGAAGAAGCACATGCCACTGCAAGCCTTACTCCCGGTCAATGCGTACCTGAAGAAACACAGGCCACTCCAAGTCTTTCCAACCCCAGTTTGTGCTATCGTGGAAGATAATACATCTTTTGAGCAGCATGATCGAAAGGCTGAGGTGCCAATGTTATTCATTTCTGTTTGCATTCTTTTGCTTTTCATTATTTTATTACAGTTCATAACCTAGTGCCTGATAACATGTATATAACTCTCACATTATTCTTTTCATTCTCTTCTGCAGCTTCTACGAATCATCGTTGACTTAGCCAAGAAGGCTGATGCACTGGAGAAGAATCAGGTTCCTCATCTCTTCTTAAACATGAGAATTTTAATGTTGATTGGTGTCTTTATTACTTTGCTGGATGTTGGTTGGCTTTTTTATTACTTTGCTGGATAAAGAAAGGAAAACAAATTACATCCCGCATCATCTGTGGTTTTATGGACTTGGGCACTATCTTGTTATAGGGTTTTTTCTTGAGAAAAAGACAGTAGTAAAGAATCCTACTGGCATAGATTGAAATATAAATTAATATTTTATAAGGAATTAACGATTCCCTATATGGTTACATTGCTCTATTTTCTTACCACAACTAGTTGATGTGATTTTAGTCCAGCATATATATTTCATTTTTCCGGAACATTATGTTTTCTTGTATGGACCATCTATTTCATCTTCACAGTATTTATTTCTGTCAATCCACAGACTGAACTGGCTAGCTCGTATACTAAATCTACCCATCTTACTTTTCGTGCCAGATATATCCATGATCCAAACTGTGTTGGCACTATTTTGTATGTTCATTTGAATACTTCCTGCATATATATTCTGATTATGGTGCTGTTATTTTCCAGATTAAATCAGATCAAGAAATAATTTCACTGAAGGAAGTAGTTAAAGACTCTGGAAGAAAAGTTCAGCAACTGGAATATCGTATAGATGAGTTACAATTCAAATTTGACTCCTCATTGTCTCTTCAAGGAAGCATGTGCGATAGCCTGGACATACCATCAATATTTCTGATTGGTGGTTATAATGGTGTGACCTGGCTATCATCTCTTGATTCTTTTTCTCCAAAAAAGGACATCCTGATGCCTCTCACATCGATGAGTTCTGCGCGTTCATATGCATCTGTTGCTGCAATGGAAGGCTGTGTATTTGTTTTTGGTGGTGGGGATGGTAGTTCGTGGTACAACACAGGTATACTGTGATATTTAAATGTGCTTCCCTACTTCTTTTTCTGGCCTTCAAACTTCATCTGTGTACTCTCTGTTCTTGTAGTGGAATGCTATAATACAAGGAGTAACGAGTGGATGATATGCCCCTGTTTGAACCATGAGAAAGGATCTCTTGCTGGAGTAAGTCTTAATGGCAAAATCTATGCAATGGGTGGAGGAGATGGATCACAAACTTATTCAGAAGTTGAGATGTTTGATCCTTTTCTTGGGAAGTGGATATGTAGTCCGTCTATGCTGCACTCTGTATGTTCTCAGCCTCCCAGTTGCTTCTAATGATTACTTTGTGTCCTTTGATATGTTTGCAGCCAATTTTGAACACTTTGAACTTGTTCTTCTAGTCTAGTCTAGTCTAGTCTAGTCTAGTCATGATTGCCATGTGATGAGCTCAATGACCTTAATATAGACAAATAAGAGACATCTGTTTACTTTAGATTTCCAGTTGATCATCTTCTGCATAGCATCATACTATTGAGTTCTGCATTGCCTCATGTACACACATTATCTAGAATTGTGTCGCTGTGTAACGGTGGATAACTGAAATTTTTCATTGAATTAGAATAGCGATAATTGCATTGAGATGAGCTCAGTGGAGACATCGGCTTTAGATTTTCAACTTGATCATCTTCTGCATAGCTTCGTACCAATTGAGTTCTGCATTGCATCCTCATTTACGCACATTATCTAGAATTTTGTTCCTATATAACATAGGAGAACTGAAAATGTTTCATTGAATTAAGCGGTCTAATATTAGCGGTAATCAAGAGAATAGTCCAGTTAGTTGACTAATTTTGACACTGATCTCTTAACTATGCTGCATTATGTTCCAGCGATTTGCTCTAGCAGCGGCAGAATCGAGTGGTGTCATCTATGCATCTGGCGGATTTGATGGTAGCAAGTACTTACAGTAAGATCTCCTGCTGTTTTCCTCCATTTTATGGTTCCATGTGTCTCACAAAGTGATCAGTTTAGGGCGTTGACACCAATTAAACACTTCTCTCATCAATTTCTATAAGAATATGTTCTTCAGACATTATACATCATGAAAGTATTTTATGATGGTAGTATCAATGTGATGTTGTCTGTGTTGGTAAATTTTCTTATATTAGTAGTCCAACTAAAAAATGTTCTACTGACATAGATTATTTTTCTTCGATGCTGAATAACTCATTATGACATGGATGAAATACATGATTAAAGTACATTATTAAATAACGATCGCATCATGAACAGGTCAGCAGAAAGGTATGATCCAAGGGAAGGTTTCTGGGTTCGGCTTCCAAGCATGAACAAAAGGAGAGGATGCCATGCTGTAGCTGTCTTGGGAGAAGTCCTGTGAGTAAAATTTTCATATGCTTTCGATCTCACTAAACAGACAGCTGATGGCATCTTAGCTTTAATGTTGGCAACAAACTGAGTTAGGAGGTTTTGACTGTTTCAGATATGCTATCGGAGGGTATGATGGGGAGAGTATGGTTTCCAGTGTTGAGATCTTTGATCCTCGCCTCAACGCCTGGAAGATGGGTGATCCCATGAGCAACCCAAGAGGATACGCCTCCGCAGTTACTTTTGATGATAGCTTGTTTGTCCTTGGCGGTTTGCGGTCCAACGAACAGATACTGGACACTGTACGTGAACATTGTACTGACAATATAACTGTTACATTCATAACTCTGCACTATCTTTCAATGACAATTTCTTCCTCTCTGTTGCAGGTGGAGGTCTACAACGTGAGCTCTGGGTGGTCAGTTCCAGGTTTCAATGCAATTGGGAAGAGATCCTTCGCGTCGGCCATTGTCATGTGATCAGGAGTACAGTGCTCATCTCAATCGCTTAGCATTTTACCGGCATGTGAGGAACAGTAACCTTATGGTTTCTAGGAAAGCAGTTTTAGGGCTCATCTTCTCACCCCTTCCCTTTGCGCTCCGATTATGTACAGCAAAACCAACAACTCAGCATGGCCCAGAGTTTTAGCGACCCTAGTTTAATTGCACATTTTTATCCATGCATCTCATGGAATGTAGAATAGCTAGAATGATCTGAATTCTGCAGAAATCTAACCCTCTTTTGCCTGAATTATGCATCTCATGGAATACAGTACTGTTAGGATGTTCTGGATGCTAATTTGCTGTTGCCGTATCTGTTTGATGAGGTTATTTAGTTACAAATGCTCTTTCTGAAAACCTGTTGTTTTGGACATAGGTAGAGGCAAAGTTTTGAAATTTTGAGTAATCTTTTAAAAGATGTACTCCCTCCGATCTGTTATTTCCGTCGCTGGGAAAGAACGTACTCCCTCCGTTCTAAAATACGTGTCTTCCATTTGTCCAAATTCAGATGTACCTAGACATGTTTTTTGTATAGGTACATCTAAATTTGGACAAATGAAAGACAAGTATTTTGGAACGGAGGGAGTACTAAGCACAACTCGGTAGCACAACCCATGACACTTTTTTCAGACCCTGGAGAAGCACTATTTGATTTTTAGGTTTCAAAAGTTACAGCTACCTTAGTCTTTTCTCACCCCGCCTTCCCGCTAGCTGTGCATGGAGGGCTTTGATGACGGAGGGGAGGGGAAATCGAAGAGATCTGCACCATCTGCTGGTGAAAAACCATGGTTAAACTTGTACTGTGGAAGGAGTTCAAGTGCCCAAAATAAAATACTATAGATAACATACTTCGTACTTTCTAGGAGACACTAGGATTTCTGATATTTTAAGGGTATAAAAACTTACAGCCCCCCCTTGGCTTTTTCCCACCCTACCTATGCGTTAGCCTTGCATGTAGAGCTTCTTTTTTGAAGCTTTTATGATAGTGGGAAAGGCTCCCACTGCCTCTATATAACCAACCAGACAGAGTTACATATTTACAAAGGGCCAATGGCCCAAAAGAGCATTTTAGAGACTATCTACTAAAGAATGAATACAGGGGTGCAGAGAGGACTTAGCATGTAGAGCTTCGATGACGGAAGGTGATATATCAAAGAAAATTGACAATCTAGCGACGAAAAACTCTAGGTAAACTTGTGTTTTGGAGGCCTTTCAAGTGTCCAAAACAATTAACGTATTTTGTCCTTCCTATGAGAAGGTACCATTATGCTCAGCACCGCCTCGAGGAGCATGAGCTCACGGTGGCGCATTGCAAGTCCGCAGTTAAGTACTAGCTCGGCTGCGATGAGTTAGCACGCTGGTAAAGTCTAGCTCACCATTGTCTACTAGTATTAGGTAAAGGGTTTAGTTTATATCTATGTTTAAACTGCATCCGTGATGTTTGTGATGAACTATGTTTGATATGCTTGTGATAAACTTGAGAAGATCTAGTTGAAATCTAGTGCAACCTTTTTTTTCTTCAAATATTCAATAATTGTTATGTCCGTTACATTTCCAAACCGTAAAACAGTTTTTGAGGAAAACTGATATTGGTTTTGCGGTATGGTTTTATGAGGGATCTGGTAGAGAGATGATGCTCTTAGTGCAATCTAGGCCGATGGATTAGCCAAGTACGCAAAAAACAACTCTCTCCCTTCCGAATATAAAATAATTTAGTTATTTTTGAATCACATGTATTGTTTCAGCATGTATATTCACTCATTTAAGTTTGTATGTAGTCCACGTTAAAATGTTGGAAACATCTTATAATTAGAAACATTGTGAGCAAAAATAACTATGTACTGCTCATATAGAGGTACTCGATGTTGATGTGCAAAGATTGCAATTTTTATAGCAAGAAAAATTTGAACTACTACTTACTTACAAGGCGCTGCGTGCAAAGATTGCCAAAGGCCGATCGATCTGTAGGTGCAAACTGCATTTCTCAACTCTAGCCCCCGCCGAAGTCTCAAGTAAAGCACCACTGGCCGCTCCCAGTGGCTCTCTTATCCTTTCGCTCTGAGGCGATAAGGTAGGCGACCAGGGCGGCGGCACCAGTTCCTCGCTCCGCCGCGGCCAAGGCCGGCGGTTCCCTCCTCCTCCGTCGGTCGCTTCGGCGGCGGGAGGGTGGGGGAACCTCGGTGCTTCGGTCTCGACGTGTAGATAGTAGGAGTAGGGTTTCGTGCGCTGCGGCCTGGATGGGGACGGCGGCGGCGTGGCGGCGAATAAGGTGGTCTCGGTTCTCCTCTTCTCGCTGCTTTGCCTTGGTGGTGCAGCGAGGAATCGGTGGCCCTTTGGTGTCTAGCGGTGGTCGGCGAGGCGGTGGCGGCGACCACCGTTTGGACTTTTGTCCTCCGGCTTCTTCCCTGCTACGGCGGCGACTGCTCCCTCGTCTCTGTGAAGCTTGTGAGGTTGGCTCCTGGAGCTCTTTCGGTTCGGATCTGGCTCTGGTGCAGGGTTGGTGGTGTGCTGGTGGTCGATCTGCTGCGGGAGGGTTGGTTCTTCGGCTTCTTCTGCTGCTTCGAGTGGTGGGAGCATCTTGGCCGACGGTCGTTCATCGTTCTATATCCCGGCGTTCGACGGCGGGTGACTCCAGTTTCTTGAAGGCATGGTGGTGCTCCTTCTTCCTTCGGCGGCGTGTTTCCTGGTGGTTCAGCTTCTCAGCTGTTGCTCCGGTGCTTAGGATTCGACAGTGTGTGTGTGAGCCTGTGTACGCGTCTGTTCTTGTTTCTGTTCTTCTTTGTTGAATGTATGCAGGTTTAGTTCTCAAAAAAAAAAAAAAAAAACTCTAGCCCCCGCCAAAACAAAGACATGACGTGGGACCCAGTGACCAGTCAGCGCCAACTAAACCAAAGTTTCCTCATAAATTTCCGCAAAACCTCATCGCGCACGGTCCCACCACGCATTGAAACCGCGCTCGTTTTAACCACTCATCAAGTCTGAGTCCTCGCTCTCGTTCCGTCTCCTACCGCCACGCCTCACTGTCCCTCGCCGTCGCCGTCACCGTCACTGGCGCGCGCGTAATTCCGCCGAACACCTCGCGCGCGCGCCGCCATGTCCGGCGCGGGGTGCCTCCCGGCGGCGGAGCTGGCCGCGCTCTCCAGGGTCTGCCGCGACGGGGCCGCGGCGGCGCGGCTCAAGACGGGGTCCCTGCTGGCCATCCTCGTCGCCAGCGCCGTCGGCGTCTGCCTCCCCGTCGCGCTCACCAGGGCCTTCAAGGGCCGCGACGGCTACGCCCGGGGCCTGCTTCTCGTCAAGTGCTACGCGGCCGGGGTCATCCTCTCCACCTCCCTCGTCCACGTCCTCCCCGACGCCTACGCCGCGCTCGCCGACTGCGCCGTCGCCTCGCACAGGCCCTGGAGGGACTTCCCCTTCGCGGGGCTCCTCTGCCTCGTCGGCGCGCTGCTCGCGCTCCTCGTCGACCTCTCTGCCTCCTCCCACCTCGAAGCCCACGGCCACGTCGTCCAGCATCCGGAGGAGGAGCAGACTCCCTACGCCCCAATCCCCACCACCAAGAAGGGCCCCGTCTTCGAGCTCGCCGGCGAAATGAGCCCCAGGAAGCGCGCGTTCCTCGACGACAACGACGACGACCTTACACTTACACCGCGCGCTTACACGGACCGGGACGACGTGGCGCTCTTCGGGACCAAGAAGGGCGCCCGGTTGCCCGCAGCGATGAGCCCGCTGTGGTCACTAGTGTCGGCGGGTGCCATGGGGGTGGGCATCACGAGGTGGTGGAGGTGGGCGAAGGGGGGGAGGAGGAGGCCAGGAAGAAGCAGAAGATGGTGTCCAAGGTGCTGGAGATTGGGATAGTGTTCCACTCGGTCATCATTGGGGTCACCCTGGGGATGTCGCAGGACGTCTGCGCCATCCGGCCCCTCGTCGTCGCGCTCTCCTTCCACCAGGTCTTCGAGGGGATGGGCCTTGGCGGCTGCATCGCTCAGGTGAGAATCAATATCTATCTCCATTTCGGTCTGCTCTGTGTGCAATTGGTTGAATTGTTATCACGAGAATGATTTTTGCTCGCGATGTTGGTTTGTGGTGGTTAACTATAGTGAAGTTGTGATCTATAGGGTTCAATGGAACGAGATTTAGTTCCCTAATTTAGTCTACTGTATTATTGTACTAATGCTTCGCATGTAGAGAATACAAAGGATTTCTCCCTCATATGTTGATTTAGATGTTTGATTTCTGTGTCTCAAATCTCTCAGAGTAAGCATGCAATGCCATTGTTTTAGAATTTTAGTTTAGTTGAAATTCTGGGATATACCACTGTCATGTGAGAAATATTTTAGTTCAATATGATTTGTAGTTGAGATTCCTCAATTTGTTCATATTGTAACTTTTTAGTGTGAGTTTAGTGTTGCATATGTGTAGTTGTATGAATTAGGAAGCTGGCCAATCATTTGAATGTTTCATGTCAGTGTATCATTGACCTGTGGTCATACTTTATGGATTGATTATAATATGTGATACTTACCTATGTTCATGTCTGTTATTAAACTAATGCTTTGCGCCTAGAGAAGACAAGAGATTGTTCCCTTCTATCTTAATTTAGATAATTGATTTACGTCTCACAGTGTAAGCATGTCATGCCATTTTTTCAATCGGAGTTGATAAGTTTGGCATTTACCACTTTGTTAGGCGGGAAATATTTATTGTTGAAAATGATTTGATATGCTCCTCGTATCACCCTGAATCCTCTGTGTAACTATACAATGATTCTTTGTGGAAGGATCCTTGTTGTACACCGGGGCCCTTTTACTCACAGTTCCATTTGCTCTAGCAGTGATAGTTTCGAGGCCTAATTTTCTGTTCACCTGAACCCACGCTGCCATGCAGGACTAATCGTCTTTTGTAGACAACATTTTTCCGTAGAATTCTGTTCGTCCATGTCTACATCATTCTTATGTTGGCACAAAATGAGGTTGATGTGTTATGCACATAAGAGAAGGGAAAGAAGTGTAGCACTAGCTAGGCCCTTAAAGTTCTTTTTGGCTTGGTGGTATCTTGCTGGAGAGCAATTCGATAATGCAGTCTGACATGTTAATAAAAAAGTAAAGGGGAGAGGTTGCCCAAATGGTAGAACAGCCAGTCGATTCAAAACTGAATATCTAGTTTTAGCAAGGGCACTAGTGTAATAGCTGTCATTTTTTCTGAGTCGACAAAGCAATGCCATGATGTATCAAACATAGCCATCACCTGCAAGTCTGCAACATCCATTTTGTACGTACGTGTGTCAAATAGACAAAACTTTATATGGCACTACCAAGCAGTTTCCAGTTGTATATTGTACCACTTTCTTTATATATATATTTGTATATAATCATCCATACTTGACATATCATGGCCTGTTTTACAAGTTCTCCTCTGGAATTGTAATAGCGCATGAACACTAGCTAGAGATTTTTGTGATGTTCATTGATGACTGAACACATACTTGTCTATTTCTCACAGGCTGGTTTCGGGATGGCAACAGTGGGTTATATGTGCTTAATGTTCTCAGTGACAACACCGCTGGGAATACTTCTTGGGATGGCAGTCTTCCATATGACTGGCTATGACGATAGTAGCCCGAACGCCCTAATAATCGAAGGCCTTCTGGGCTCGCTTTCTGCCGGAATCCTTGTTTACATGGCGCTCGTTGATCTGATTTCTCTTGATTTCTTCCATAACAAGATGATGACATCATCTATAAAACTGAAGAAGGCTTCTTACATTGCGTTGGTGCTTGGATCTGCTTCTATGTCTATATTAGCTCTCTGGGCATAGGTCATAGTGAAATGTGTAGAGGAACCTTTCGCAGATTCCATTACGGTGTATTCTACCTCCGACAAATGCATATCTGTGGACTCATACTCCCACCTTGTAGATTTGAAATGGCACATTATGGGGAAGTTGAAATCCACTGCTTTCTGTTACTCTGCAGCCTATTTCTTATACCTGTTTTACACTACCGTGGATAACCAACACCTAAAATGATTTGCCTTTCAATTGTCGATACGGAATGCAGTAATAGTGAACTTCTCTTAGAGATGAAACCTGTTATGGTGCTTATATTGTTTCAGATTTGGAGTTCATGTTCAGAAGGAAGGCTCATCCTTAAACATTGAGTTAGTAAGTTCCTTGTAAAAGCTGCAAACCGTGAATTTTGCCACACATAATTAATATTGGTGATCATCTACTTTCTGCCTAAGAATTGCTCCTGGGCTGCAGGTTGGCATTCTGCCACCAGTCAGTATATCAAATATGATTTGTCTATTTTTGTGTGCATTTATCTTTAAGAAAAAAAATACAACTATTAAGTAAGTAGTAACAGTAGTATAACTGAACACAACCGATCCATTATTTAAGTTAAGGCATGGATTTTCGATTTTTTTTCCCTCAAATGTTTGAGGCGTACCAATGCATATAGGGAACATGTTTGCGTAGGGGCTGCTCTGGTAAGTGCAGCCTCTTTATGCTAGCACCTAGCAGTACTGCTTTGTGACCTCATGTAAGAAAAAGGTAGTTTGGGTGATGATAAAAGCTCCATACAGGGCACTCAATCATCAAGAGAAAAGGAAGCATCACGACTCGTGAACAGGCGTTCAGTTACAAAGTAGAAACTGCTGAGAGATAATAATATCCTAAAGTCTTTGGTTGTACTTATTTTGTAAAGTAAAAAGTGTCAAACGCCAGATTTGTTGGAACTGAAGAATTGAAGAAATATCAACAAGTCAAGATTTAAAAGGAACAAGAGAGGTTTCCAGAGGATTAAAGATCAACAAATAGTTCTGGAAGCATAAGGAAACAACTTCGTTAATATGAACATACTGATTGTGTTGAACCTGATTGACTAAGGGTCTGTTTGTTTGGGCTGCAGCCGTTGAGAAGCAGCTGTAGCTGGTGAGCTGTGAGAAAGCAGCTGCTGGAAGCAGAGATTTGATGTTTGGCAAAAGTGCTGTTGGTTGTTGCTGTTGGTTTTATGGGTGAAATATCTGGAATGTCCCTGTGTGCTGAATATGTTATACAAGGGCTGATTTGAAGCAGAATAGTTGTTTCTGACTCATTTTATTCATAATTACGATGTTTAAGAGCTAAATTATCTTAGTTCATATTTTTCTCTAATAATTGTAACACCTATTTATCCGAAAGACCATATAGCATCACATATATCCAAAATACCATACGAGGTTGTCCAACAAATATATTACTCCCTCCGATCCATATTAATGGTCTCAACATTGTCTAGATACGGATGCATCTAGTCTAAACACTTAACTAGATACATCCGTATCTAGATAAAGTTGAGACCATTAATATGAATCGGAGGTTGTACAAGACTTTTCCATATGAACCCAAAAGAACTACGAGCTTGGCATATCTACAATATTACACGTCACCTCATCTTGCAAAGAACAAAGCATTAGCTATGTTCTCTCGGGTGTTGTTCATGCTATCATGGTCGTCTCCCAAATCATTGCCATTGTTGCCACCGGATGTGGAAACAACATGCCCTGGAGGCATTTAGTTCTCATCATTATCACATCGATAAAAATCGATATCGAACAATTGGCTATCCCTAATGAAGTTATGAAGTGCTAGACATGCAATGATAATCTTCGTCTGCTTCTCTAACGGGTAACTTGGCATATCATGCAAGATACGAAATTTCTGCTTCAATACCCAAAATGTTCTCTCGATATGATTGCGTATCGATGAATGACCATAGTTGAATATTTCTTTCTTCCCACTAGGCTCTCGACCTAGTCTGAAATCGGGTAGATGAACCTTGCAACCTGTATATGGTGAAAGATAGCCATTTTGATTGGGATAACCCGAATGAACCAGATAGTATTTTCCCGAATAATACAAAAGTTAGTGACAACATATCTAAAACATGTATTGTGGAATAAATAGCACATAAATCCTAACATATACATGCAGGAGGATGAGGAAAATTCGCCTGAAACTTAAGCAATGTATCCTTGAATATCCTTGTGTCGTGTACGGAACCTGGCCATCCTGCAACTATAGAGGTGAACCGCAAGTCGAAATCACAAACATCCATAACATTCTGTGTTGAATATACAAGGCGACCGACGTGGTTAACCATATCAGCGGTCGACACAATCACAAGTATGTGTGTCCCATCAATTGCACCAATTGCACCATTGAAATGAGGAGCAAATCTCGAGTCGTGTAGTCTTTCATGCACTATTGAGAACTCTGGATCAATAGGTTGATGTTATCTCCCGCCAACATATTCAGACACTGCAGCACCTCGGCAAACTTCCTGTTGATTGTCTCATTGGATCTCTTGAGTCGGTTATGAACTTGGCTCATAGACTGTGGAGTACCAACAGTCCAAAGAAACATTCCAGGTGCATCCTCAGAACACATGCGGGATGTATTGGGTTGCGTGTATGGTAATTTAAAAATTCCGTATAGCCACACAACTACTGCCAAGATCTTGAAGATACATGCAAATACGAAGATCCGAAGAACTAGACAGAATACGTTACCAACCCCGAAGTCGCGGAACAAGTGTCGATGACGTTTAGGGGTGGGCGTTCGGTCATGACCGAAATTTCGGTCTTTGCAATTCGGTCTATTTCAAATTCGGTCTCCAAAAAATCAAGACCGTAATTTACTTTGGAAATGTGCTAACCGAAGATTTCGGATACCTGACTATTCGGGTTTGGGTTCGGTCATGACCGAATAATGCTGGATGCAGTTGTCCTGTGCTACGCCTTCGACGTCGGCGTGTAGATGCCACGCCAGCTTCAAGCCTTCAACCATGAAGTCTGGCCGCCGACCGGATTGTGCTGCGCTCGTGCTCGTCGAAGGCTCGTACTCATAGACCAGCAGCAAATGGCCGACCTGGTAGGGCAGCCAAGCGGCGCGGCGGCGGAAGATGGTGGGAGGCAGAGCTGCGTTCTAGGCTTAGGTAGGTGGGGACTGGGATCTAGCCGCCGTTTGGGGAAGCAAGAATCGATCGTGATGGTGGACTCGGTGGTTTCTGGAAGATGTACAGTACCTGTACGTACGAGAGTAGTGGGCTGGGCCTGGGGAAGTGGGGAACGTGGACAAGAGTGGACGAGTGGGTCTCTCTATCGCTAGCCTAGGCCGCGTCCTGAAAATTATCGGTCTCTTCGGTCAGTTCGGGTACCGTGGGATCAAGACCGAATTGACCGTACTAATTTCGGTCTATAAAATTTTCTACCCAAAATTTTAATCGGTTTTTCGGTCTCGGTCTTTTCGGTTTCGGTCTCGGTCTTTTCGGGTTCGGTTTTCGGTTATCGGTTTTTATGCCCACCCCTAGATGACGTAGTCATGAAGCTTGTAGCAGATTCCCTCAACCAAGCCTGGTAGAGAGATATCAACGCCTTCTCCTCCTTAGCCTTGTCACCTCGATTCAACAGAGTGAGGGTCAACCGTCGGGACCCGACACCTCACCCCCTGAGTGCTTGCACGCGTACGCCGGGAGTGATTCAGCAGAGCTTCGCAGTCCAAGCTTGAAGCACGACTGGCGTATATGAAGGTGGATATCTCAACACATGAGAAGGAGGGAGAGAGAGATCTAGATCTAAATCTAATCGGAGAAAGTCCCTCTAAACTAGAGAGGTTCTCTCAATCCTTTTAGACAAAGAGTCAGGATTTGCGGAACTTGTGTCTCTCTAAAAGAGGAGGGGTTGGGGATTTATATAGGAGGACCAAGGGGTAGGGTGACTTGGAAGAGGAGTTGAACTCCTCCCCCAAGCCTCCACCGCCGCCGGCCCTAGGGTGGGGCCCATCTTAGGCCGAACCGACCTAAGGGAGGTGGGGCCCACCCTAGACAGGCCCTCCTCCTTGGCCGCCGCCGCCTCCCCCCATGGGCCCTAAGGCCCATTAGGGTTCGGCTATGGGGGGAGTCTCCCCCCACTCGGCTTGGCCCACCACCACCATATGGTGGTGCGGCTACCTTGGTGGGCTCCTATTTTTATTTCTTTTAATAATATTTTCCAATTATTAATTAATTAATCATTTAATATTTTTTCTAATTAATTCCCAATTAAATATTTTCATTTTACAAAAAATTCCCGGAATTAATTACTAATCATATAAACATATTTATATGATCCGGGACACCCAGTGTCCACCGACAAAATTCTTCGGATAAACATTTCCTTCTATATAAACCCTTCGGAATAAATCCGACAGTGATAGTATAACTTCTATCACTCTGAGACATCTAATGTCTACTTATGCAATCTCTCTGATATAAATATATCTACCACGCCGATACTATTCCGATGATACTCACTCCATGTTCTAGACCAACTAATATACACAACTAACCAAACATAGTTTAAGCGTGGCCACCCTACCGGTTCGATAACGTGTAGCTATAATTAGATGCACTCGTCTAATCACCGGCCAGGGTCAGATCCAGGGACAATCTGAATAGCTGCTACTGTTATGTGAAGACACTCTGTTGAACCTGTTGACTATTTAATATATCATTCCCATTACTCACGATGCCGAAACTTCGCCCGAGATATAGATCCGTGGATGATACCATGAATCAATCATTGATTCATTACATCTTTGTCTATCTCATTAACCGGCAAGTTCCCTTTACTCGTTCCCGTATGACGATATCACACACGGTGTAACTTCACCATGCATTGTCTGCAGAACATATTGGATACCTTTCATACCGAGTGGGCCCATGGTGTATCTCTCTTTTGACAGAGGAGTAATCTCTCATCTTAGAACATTAGGATATGTACATGCCTTTGTAACTACCCAGTGACTGACGTTTTGACCACCCAATTAATGCCGTGGTGATTGACAGTACCAAAGCAATTCTTCCAGTATGCACAACCCTAATAACTTCATGGTTCAAGGACATGCGACATAATTACCTTACTGTGATAAAGCTAAGGACAAAAAGACATATTAACGAAATATCTTAGCATACCAAAACTTGGGTCTACCCGGCCATATTGTTATACCAACAATATGCCACTCATTGATGCTGACATAAACAATGTCCATGACCAGAAAAACACAGCCATCTAGCATTCAACGAATTAGTCCGTAGAAAAGACTAGGGTACATTTTACGTGTTCATGTTCTCCACACGTGCGAGTGAGCTTTCCTCTGAATCACTTATTCAGGAGCCACCGCAGTTACAGCATTGAAAACACAAAACATAATTAATGAATCAGATGTATAAATCCATTGCTTTTTGGGCATACATCCAACATGATGACCCCTTCAGACCATATTTGTGAACCAAAGTTTCATGCAAGGCATCAAAACATGGCCTATGCATTCTAAACATGTCATAACAATCCTTCGACACACCCAGTTATCAAATACCCATTGTTGGCCGGTGCATCTTGGTTCCTTCCTCTTTCTCTTCATAAGATACTTCTGGGAGTGTGAAATAACATGATACATCATTTGTGTATTCCTTCTCTGACGTCGCCTCCTTGAATCTCTAAGTGTGGACTCAACGCAATCATTGGTTCCACTTCCATCACTACTCTGAGTTGTGCTCATCTAGAACAACACAAACAACAATGTATATGATCAGCCATACATGATAAAAAAACAATATATTTGATCAAAAACAGCACAAACAACAATATAGATGATCTAAACTGCACAAACATCAATATAGATGGTCTAAACTGCACAAACAACAATATAGATGATCAAAAACAGCATAAACAACAATATAGATGCTCAAAAACTGCACAGACAACAATATAGATGATCAAAAACTGCAATATAGATGGTCATACAGACAACCATCCATAAAAGAGACACTTCCATACATAAAGGGATATTCCAAATCTTATGGATACATAACAAAGTAGTTAAACTAAAATGGTAGTATAGGATACGATATCAAAGTACATAATGAGATGGGCATAGATATGCAAATAAAGTAGCTCTAATTTCTCTTCCTATCCTCATATTGCATCTTCAACCAACGAAGCCAACCCTCCGTAGTTTTCATTGTATAGAAGAAAGCTCGATTTTCAATTTTGGCAAATAGTTTTGTTGCTATGTAATGTTGAACACTATGAAAGGATCGTATGGCACCTACAGGGGGGGGGGAATAGGTGCTACTTCAATTTTAGTACTTTTCAAATTAGGCTTGACACAAAAGGTAAATTATCTAGATATGCAACTACGGTGAATTTACCTATATGACAAGCTAGCGACTAAGCAAGGTACACGAAGTAAAAGCTATAATAAGGATAGAGGTAACCGAAGTGAAAGCACGTGGAGACACGGATGTATTCCCGATTTCCTCCTTTTTAGGGGAGTACGTCTCGTTGGAGAGGTGTGAGTCAACACAATGACTTAACAGCCATAAAGGCTTCACCTTCTTCTCCGATGAACCTCACCACAAAGGTTTCGTTCACCTTCAACTATCGGAAACCTTCAAGGCGGAGTCCGGAGCCTTTACAACAACAATCCGAGGCACAACCCACAACTGGATTGGGGGCTCCCGAACGGCTACAATCTGTCACAAACACAGTCAAGTGAGTACAACAAGGGGCTAGGTTTTCCAAAGGGAAATCCTAGCAAATGGTCCCTCAAGTGAATGAGGGGGAAATGAATAACGGCTCAGTGAAGATGTAGATCGGGCCTTCTCCTTCAATCCTCCAAAGATCAACAAGTTTGGGTGGAGGGATTGGGAGTACTAGTGAATCTTGAGCTTGCAATAATGGTGGTCTTCAATTTGGGGCGAGCTGACCATCCCAAGGTAGGTGGAGGGGAATAAATACCCCTCTCGAATTATGGCCGTTGGCAGCAGAAAACGGCTCGCATCAGTAGTACCGGGCCTCACCCGGTAGTACCGAGCAGTGAAGACTTCGATGGCAGATGAAGACCAGTCAACGCTTCCTTCCCAGGCGCGCATCGGTAGTACCGGACCTCCTGGTCCGGTAGTACTTTCTTCGCGGTAGTACCACACTACTACCGGGGCCACTACCGGGTAAAAATGCGTCGAGAGCAGAAAGCCTTCCGGAGATGCGTACTGGCCCCGGCACTAGCTGCGGTAGTGTCGCACGACGAAAACCTGGGGGTCACCCGGTAGTACCGGCTGAACCAGAAAAAACAGTCCTTCTTCATTTTGGCACAGAACCTGTGCACGCAAAACATAGGAATATTCCTGCACAAACTTACCACACATATTAGACCTCTAATTGTGTTTTCAACAAATCATCAAAACATGTATGCCATGGAGATGCTCTTTCAATCTCCCCCTTTTTGGTGTTTGATGACAACACAATTAGGAGCAATAAAAGATTTGCAAAAGATAGACAGGCATTCCCAAATGTGTGTATTCTTTGATATTTGCTTTTGAATGCAAAACACACAGCATTCAAATGGGCGGAGCTCCCCCTATATTTTACAAACCAAGCAAGTTCATATAGATATACAATAGTAACAACTTGCAATAACCATAACCAAGACAAATAAGCAAGTACAAACTTAGATAGGTCTTAATACAAGTCTTGGCATGTCTTACACCATGCAATCGAGAGTTCAAAGCAAATAGCAAATGTTCAAGTAAGATGGAACACAAGCATAAGAAATCAAATGAAGTGCAAGTTTGCGTTCCTCCCATGCAAATCCCACGTAAATCCTAATAGAACACATTCTCCCCCTTTGTCATCGAAATGCCAAAAATGGAGAAGCGCGATGCTAATCGTCCCATGGAGAGTCAAACTCCTCCACCGTCGCGAGTAGGAGAGGAAGGGTCTTCGGGCTGCTGAGAGGAAGCATCATCATCATCAGTCCAATAGCCATGCTTGGAGATCCATTCTTCTTTGGGAGTGATCTTGCCCTCGGAGCCTGGAGACACTGTCATGCCCATCTTCACCATCATAGCCTTCTGGCGTTCAGCAGCTTTCTTGTGATACACATGGGCTTCATACATGCGGTCTTGAAGATCTAGCTTGAGGCAAAATGCCCTCTTGGCCTTAATCTGCCTCTTCTTGAACCATGATGGTTCCTCAAGAGGTGGTGCACTCCCACTAGCTCTAGCAGCCTCAGCAGCAGCCACAACATCAAGTGCCTTCTTCTTGGGAGGGTTATGAGCCTTGATCTGAAGTTCCTTCACCGGATGAGGTACAATAGGGCTGCCATCCTTCATGATGTTTTCTCCATTCTTGGCAAGATCCCACTTGCGACGAATAAGCTTCATAATGAATGGTGCATAAATAGGTGCCCTCCTATCAATGACCACGGACCATAGGTCGTTCCACATGAAATCTGTGACATCAAGTCTTCTTCCGGTTCCTTGGTTGTCCTTGGAGGGCTTGAGAAGGTCAAAAACAAATCCATGGACTTGATCCCAATTTCCCACTCGAGGGGAAATTGTCTCTCGGTAGACACGGTGAAGAATCTCAAATGGACGAACTAGATGAGCAGTTTGGCCATTTGTGCCATTTTCCATAGTAATTGGCTCTAGGACATCCTTGGAGCTTGATTGGTCTCTTTCATGGCACCTCCAACCACTTGGAGAAAGTTCACCATTGTCCTCATAGTCCAAAAGTTCACCAAACTCCTTCATGGTAGCTTCAAGCAGTGTGTCCTTGGTCATCCACTTGATGGTCCTTGCATCATCATGATCAAAATACACGGTAGCAAAGAATTGGACAATATAGTACTCAATATATGGATGGTTGAACTTCATAATGTTGGGCAGCCCAAACTCTTCACACATGGCAAGTGTCTCATCAAATATCCCTTGTTCTTTGGGTCTCTCATGAAGGGAATGTCAATGGTGTGTTGGACAACCACTTTGTACTTCTTGTGAACATAGATCTCCTTGTAGATGGTCGCTTGATCATTGGTGTAGAAGTGAGGGTGACACACAAGAGGTGACCTATCCGTCTCATACGGATTTTCATCTCGGAGCTTCTGATAATCATCATTCTTCCAAAGATGCAGCGGTTTACGAGCTTGTTTCTTGGGGGGAGCAGTAGTAGTGCGAGCAGCAGCAGGTTTTGCACGGGTACGGGCAGTACTCTTGGTTTGCAGTATCTTTTCGTCTTCTTCCTCTGGATCTTCATCCATATACCTCTTCTTCTTACCACCATGACGTCTACCTGTGAAATAGCATATAGGGAGGGAGGGAATGAAGATAAGTACACAAGTTCAAGGAAGTGAGAAAAAACTAGTCAACAGATGTAATTTTGAGTTGATTCAAATCAATTTTGTATGGGCGGTAGTACCGGGCAGCTTCCGGTAGTACCGGGTGACCCGATTCAAACAGGAAGTGCCACAAAATTGAGAGATTCAACCACAAAACTACACAAATTAACTAGAGCAAGAGGCTTAAGTGATCTTCCAACCAATTTTAACCGTGGACTACGGAGCTACCGGTGATATTTCTCAAATGCATCTAGGTTATAAGAGGAGAATCAAGGAGTGTAAGAAATGAGAAAATACCGGAGGCCATGGAGGAGATCGACAAGGGGAACACTCCCACGGAGCGAATCTGGCCGGAGAGGCACGGATTCCGGCGACCCGGGCGGGGCCGGAGAGGAGGACGGAGGGGGTGGCTGGGTGTGAGTCGTGCGGGTTGGGGGAGAAAGGGGAATAACCCCTGCCCAGCCCGCACGGTTGACTTTTTGAGATACCTGCCTCGCTCGGTAGTACCGGGGCAGGCAGCCGGTACTACCGGGGCCTGAATCTTTTTGAGCAGTTTTGACACTGCTTAGATTCAGAGCCCGGCACTACCGGCTTCCACCCGCAGAACTACCGAGGCCTCCTCCAAAAACCCAGATTTTAGTGGTTAGAAAAACTTGTGCAAGAGAGAAAGTTTGATGGGATGAGATAGCCTTAGGATTGAGAAAACAAACTAGATACGGTACTTCACACTCAATTTGCAAGAAGCAAACAACATAAAATCCAAATTGAGCATGTTTTCCATAGGAACACTAGATAGGCAATAAAATCCAAATAAAATCAACTCTTCACAAAGAAGAGGGCGGTGGCCTAGGCCACCATGTATGAGTGTGTGGTGTGACACCGCGAAGATGTATCTTGGGTCCACTACCACTACTCGTCATTTAAGCTCACTATTCATAGAGACGAATATAGAGAAGCAAATGAGTTTTTAATGTCGGCATAATGGGGGGAGGGATATTAGGATCACACTCCCCCTATGTCCATGCCTACACCTAAACCAAATATATAGTCAAAATATAGGTGTGAATGCAAGATAGTCAAGTCAAACTCCTTGAATCCACGATATTTAGCTCATGCCTCAAATAAGTGAACCTTGCTTCATCAAGAGGCTTCGTGAGCATATCTGTAAGTTGGTCTTTGGTTGGAATACATGCAAGCTCAATGTCACCACGGGCAATGTGATCACAAATAAAATGATGACGAATCTCAATATGCTTCGTTCTTGAGTGTTGCATCGGGTTGTGACCAATCTTGATAGCACTTTCATTGTCACACAAAAGAGGCACTTTGTCACAATGGACACCATATTCCTTTAAAGTTTGCCTCATCCATAACAATTGAGTGCATGCACTAGCAGCTGCCACATACTCAGCTTCGGTGGTGGAGAGAGATATACAATTCTGCTTCTTAGAAGACCAACTCACCAAGGACCTACCTAGGAATTGGCATGCCCCGGAAGTTGATTTCCTATCATCCTTACAACCAGCCCAATCCAAATCCGTGTACCCGGCAAGACAGAAATTAGAGCCCTTTGGATACCACAAACTAAACCTTGGGGTATAAACCAAATATCGAAGGATTCTATTGACCGCCTTCAAGTGGCTTTCTTTAGGATCTGCTTGATACCTTGCACACACCCCTACACTCAACACAATATCGGGTCTAGATGCACAAAGATAAAGCAAATAACCAATCAAAGAGCGGTAAAGTTTTTGATCAACATCAATACCCTTTGGGTTAAGTTCAAGATGGCATTTGGTGTCCATAGGAAACCGCTTCTCCTTAGCATTTTGCATATTGAACCTCTTGAGCATGTCTTGGGTATATTTGGCTTGAGAGATGAAAGTCCCTTCACTCAATTGCTTGATCTCAAAACCAAGAAAGAACTTCAACTCTCCCATCATAGACATCTCAAACCTGTCAGTCATAAGTTTTGAAAATTCATCATTAAAAGCTTTGTTAGAAGAGCCAAAAATAATATCATCAACATAAAGTTGGCATATGAAAAGCTCCCCTTTAACCCTCTTGGTAAAGAGGGTGGGATCGATTTTCCCAACCTCAAATCCACGGTCTACTAGAAACTCTCTAAGGTGCTCATACGATGCACGCGGAGCTTGTTTAAGTCCATAGAGCGCCTTATTGAGCTTGTAGACATGGTTAGGGAACTTGGGATCCTCAAAACCTGGTGGTGGCTTAACATATACCAACTACTTTAAAGGAATATTAAGAAAGGCACTTTTCACATCCATTTGTTGCAATTTAAAGTTATGATGTGATGCATACGCAAGAAGGATACAGATGGACTCAAGGCGAGCCACGGGTGCATAGGTCTCTCCAAAATCAATGCCTTCAAATTGAGAGTATCCTTGTGCAACCAATCTTGCCTTGTTCCTCACAACCATTCTATGTTCATCTTGCTAGTTCTTGAATATCCACTTAGTGCCTATAACATTGCAGCACTCCTTTGGCTTCTCAACTAAATTCCACACCTTGTTGCGCTTGAAGTTATTGAGTTCATCATGCATAGCTTCCAACCAATCCGGATCTTCAAGAGCT
Organism: Poa pratensis; assembly: GCA_947311845.1. NCBI lineage: Eukaryota > Viridiplantae > Streptophyta > Magnoliopsida > Poales > Poaceae > Poa > Poa pratensis. Next base: position 14,163,840 of record CAMZMU010000113.1, read on the forward strand.
TCAAACAATTTCTTTGGTTCCACCATGGAGATGTGTGCTAGATGTTCACTAAAGCTTGCCAATTGTCTTCTTCTGGTAACATTGTGATGCATGTAAAATGCATACATGAACTTTACATTTTATTACTTGATATTCCAACTTATTTGCATCATATATGGGTTATATTTATGTTTTATAATGATTTTAGGGGATAATTCACAGTTTCTCCATTTATTTGGAATTAACCCTGCAGAACCAGAAAACCCCTTTTTCTATGTTTTTGACTTTCAGGGACCAAACGATGTCCAAATGACCTAATATTTTACGGGGCCCAATATTTGGAAATAAGAAGACGTGCGAGCCAAGGATCCGTGAAAAAGGAAGTCTGAGGAAGAAAATAGATGGTCCCACGCGGCCAGATTCCTTGGCCGTGTGGGACCACCTCTTTTATTCCTCGTGGCTCCGATGCCGTCCATTTTCGTCTCCGTGGCTTCGTCTTGACCTAAAAACGTCTATAAAAATAGTCCCCCGAGGATTTTCACGAGGAGGCGGCGGAGAAACACAAAACCACGAAACAGAGAGTCTGAAGGCTGCCGCCGGAGAAGATCGGAGGAGGGAAACGCCACCGGAATCACCTCTGGAGGGCTCCACCCTCCTCCGGCGTGTTCATCATCAACATCTACAGCAAGATCATCTCCATCTTCTCCAACATCTCCACCATCATCACCATGATGAAGGGGGAGTAGTCCACCCCCTGGACTTTGGGTTTGTGGTGGTAACTTGATCCAATCTCTTTATGTACGATCATTGTTGAAGTCCATATGATGTGCCTTGCATGATTATGGAACTATCTTTGTAATTCCTATGGTGGATATTGTGGTATGAGATGATATTATGTTATGCATTTACCGTCATGTTGGGATTTCTATGGTTTGTCATACTTTAGAGATATTCTATGATATATGTGATGGTTTGATTTATGCATAATGCCTTGTTTATCCTTGTCATGAGGTGATTGACACCACCACGTGTGGATAGATGAGAGAGATGTGGTCATGCACACGAAATATGAATAATTGCACTAGTGTTTAGAATATTGTCCATTATGAAGTATGATGTATGTAGGTACGGGATGGCCGATGTGACAACGGCATATGTATTGAGTGACATGTGAAATACAGCCCAACATCGTTTATCTGGGGGTAAAAAGGAAGAGTATGATGTGGGAGTGACAGCAACCACGCTAGCCTTACGAGGGTGACCTAGCAACACAAATGAGTACTTCTTTCAACTATGTGTGTTAGAACATGTAGCCGTCATAGAAGTTTACCATTAAAGCATGACAATTGTGTGTACTTTTTATCTATAACATGATAATCACCATAGATGGGAGAGAGGATTGAGTGAACCCATGAACCCATGTCCATTGCTCCAATAAGAGAAAACCTTTGTCTTGTCCTCTTGCATTGAAGAGGATTGGGACACTTTTACATTCTTGTTTTGTTACATTAAGCTTCCATCAATTAAATCAACCACCTTGTTCTTTAAACTTGTTTAGTGCATAATCAACTAAAACTTGTGACACTTTAGTTGTAGGGAATAGATAACTTTTCCTTCTTACTCCCGCGGATCGATACCTTACTTCCACATTGAGAGGTGCTATAGTGATCCCTTGCTCTTGGGGGTTATCACATTGCGATTTAGGTCACCAAGGATTGCTTCTAGCTTGCGACCCTTTATCTCAAAATCTCTTACAACTCTTGCTTTACGACGGGCTTTGATATCTCTATTGCATGTTGGAGGTATCACTTGATCATCTTGATCATTTGAGTCCTCGTCTTGACCGGAATGTTGACCTTGATCATCATTATGCACATCTTCAACAATAGAAGGAGAGGGTTGATCTTGGTCTTGACCTTGGCTAGCATGAATAATTGGAGAACTTGGTTCTTGCATAGCAACTTGGTCAATATGAGGAGGGTCTTGAACTTGTTCTTGGGTTGGTGCATCATTTACTTCCATGGTAGGCGCCGGTTCAACTTGTGATGATGAGGTCTCCACTTGAGTGGAGCTTGGACTTGCTTGAGGAGGCTCGTGATGAATCTCAATGGGGCGATAGAAGCCAACGCCCATCCTTCTTATTGCATCTTGAGGTTCCTCGTTATCTACATCACAAACATGAAATTGCGCCACTTGGGAGCCGTCATTCTCATCGAACTTCACACTACAAGATTCCACAACTCTCCCGGAGGATTTGTCGTAGATTCTATAAGTGTGAGATTCAGAACCGTAACCAACAAAAATACCCTCTAAAGCTTTAGACTCGAATTTAGATAAGCGAACACCTTTGATCTCATAGAAACACTTACAACCAAAGACTCGGTAGTAGGCGACATTGGGCTTTTTGCCAGTGAGCATCTCATAAGGTGTTAGCTTCTTGCCTTTGCGAAAGAATAGCCGGTTTGATGAATGACACGCCGTGGAGATGGCCTCGGCCCACAAGAAGAGTGGAGATTTAAACTCCGCCAACATGGACCTTGCCATATCCATGAGGGTCCAGTTCTTCCTTTCGGCTACACCATTTTGTTGAGGGGTATATGCAGCGGAATATTGATGACGAATTCCCTCTTCACTAAGAAACTCATTTAGGGTGTAGTTCTTGAACTCGGAGCCATTGTCACTCCTAATGGCCAATATGGGAACATTGTGTTGGCGTTGAACTTCATTGGATAAGTCGATGGCAGCTTGTTGAGTCTCATCCTTCGACTTGAAGAAATAAACCCAAGTAAATCTTGAACAATCATCAACAATCACCAAGCAATACTTCTTTCCACCAAGACTTGGTTGATGGACGGCACCAAAGAGGTCAACATGAAGAAGTTCCAATATCCTCTTTGATGAAATGATGGTCTTGCTTGGGTGGAGAGAATCATGCATCTTTCCTTCAACACAAGCCCTACAAAGACGATCTCTAGAAAAAGAAACATTCTCTTTTAGTCCAAGAATATGGCCACCCTTGTGAAGACTTTGCTAAGTTCTCATGTTGTCTATTGACATGGGACAAGCGGCGATGCCACAACCACCCCACGTCGGCCTTTCCAAATAGGCATATTGCTTGAGTGTTGGTTGACCCCGAAAAGTCCACCACAAGTGCACGAACGGAGATTAAATTGTAACCGAGGGACTCGACAAGCATGACATTTACAAGGGTGATATCATTTGCAACTACCACCTTGCCGAGGTCCTTTACCTCCACTTTTGATTTATCACCATAAGAGACGGTTGAGTGATTTATATTTGTCCCAACTCCGTCATGATCTCCTTGCTTTCGGTCATATGACTAGTGCATCCCTTATCAACCACCCATTTCGACCCACCGGAAGCATAGTCCTACAAGAAATCATTGCTTGATTTTAGGTACCCATCTTGCAATGGGTCCTCTTTGGTTAGCAACAAGGGTCTTAGGAACCCAAATAGCACGAGCAACATATCCATCATAAGGACCAACATATTTTGCATAAACATCACCATAATAATCAACATATAGAATGTAGTGAGGGTTAGCATCTCCGCAAAGTCACTACGAGTGGTCTTGCCCCTAGTGGCATTCCCACTCGCAATGGGAGTCTTGGTTTGTCGGGCTTGGCCTTGTTGTTGCTCTTCTTCTTTGCCTTGGCTACATAACCAAGACCCTCCTTCCCTTTGTGTTGCTTTTGCTCAACAACATGAGCAACAACCTTTTCTTTACCTTTGGGAATTGAGGTCTTGGCACTAGTGGCTTGGCAAGCTCAACCTTTAACCTAGCATTTTCCTCAATAACATTTGCATGATCACAAGAGGGAGTAGAAGTGCTAGGTGAGTTAGATTTAGAAAGTTGAGTTTGAAGTTGCTCATGAGACTTGACTAGAAGAGAGTGAGTACTTTCCAAGGCCTTATGAGCCTTGTCAAGTTTCTCCATATCCTCAAGGAGTCTAGCATTAGCAACCACAAATTCGGCTTTCTCCTTTTTAACCACTTTATATTTAGCAAAAACATGGTCTCTATCCTTAATGATTTTAGCAATTATTTCGTCATTTTTATCATCAAGGGACTCAAGTCTTTGCTCAAGAGTAGTTCTATATTCACTCTCTTCTGAAGAGAAGCATTCAAGGAAGCTATGGTAAGAGAGTCCTCTCTCTCAATTTTGCCCTTGACCTCAAGAAGGTCTTCGGCTGCACCAAGTTGGCTCATGAGAGCCTCAACATGCTTCTTAGCTTCACCTTGCAAGTTAGCCACAAAAGTATCGAAAGCAACAAGTTCTTTCTTAATCACAAGACTAGAGTTATCATCCATTTCATGCATAGTCTTGGGTGTAGAAGACGATACCTCGGTAACTTTGGCCATGAGGCAACGAGCGGTGTTGATGGAGATGTTCTCATTGGGGGATTCAAAGAGAGAAGGAGATGGAGTTGATACAATGGCCAATGCGGCCACCTCACGAGTGGGTTCTTCTTCTTCTTCGGAATCATCGGAAGGATACTCTTCTTGAGTCATCAACACAATTCTTGGTGCTTTCTTGAAGAATGGCTTCTTCTTGACAAAAGGCTTCTTTTGAACATCTTGGATTGACCCTTGGGAACAAGCCTTCCACCATGTTCTTCTCTATTCTCATAAGGATACTCTTTGATGAAGTGATACTTGTCATGACAATTGAAGCATGTCTTTGTTCTTGTTGCAAACTCCTTCTTTCCACTTGGGTTGTTCTTTAGATCAACTTGAGCCTTTGCCTTGGCCGGGTCACGCCAAAATGCTCTTGAAGCAAGAGCCAAGTGATCATGATAGGCTTGTTGGAGATCATCGGGGAGAATGTTGCTTGGACATTCCTCAATTTCCACATCATCATCTAGGCTCACCACTTTGGCCTTCAAAGCAAGTGAGGAGCCTTGTTTCATCCCCATGGCCCTAGCACGATTGTCTTGAGCATTCTTGGTGGCAACCTTGAAGGCTTGCATTTCTTGCATAACTTCATTTGATGTCATTTGGAGGTAGTTGTGTCTTCCTTGTAGAGCCTTCAAGTCAACGGGCTCGAAGGGCATGAGAGCATTCACATACTTCCTCTTGATCCAAGCATCATCCACATACTTTGCCCCAACATTATAAAAGGCTTGGGCAAGGGTCTTGAGTCTTCCATACATCTCTTCATGAGTTTCACTATCAAGCATGTAGAAGCCTTCGCATCATTGTTCAAAGCATCAAATCTATTCCTCTTCATACTCTCATTCCCAAGGAACACCTCGGATAGGCAATCCCAAGCTTCTTTGGCGGTGGTGAGATGTTGGATGTGATAAAGATCCTTTTCTCCAACGGCAAGTTCAAGCATGTGAGAGCGGAGGCATTGAGTTGAGCATCCGCCACTTCTCTTCTTGTCAAGTTGTTAGGATCCACGGCCTTGTATCCCACTTGAATGATCCTCCAAAGCTCGATAGAGAAGCTATTGATATGAGATCTCATTAAGTGTTGCCAAGTAGTAAAAGCCAATGCATTAAGCTTAGGTGGTGGACCTAAAGGATTTATGTGAGCATGATGGATAGGTGGGTCGGGGGAGTACACAAGGGGAACCGCATGGTACTCCGGCTTCCCACCTTCGGCTTGGTTGAGGATGAAGTAGTTTTCTTAGGGTCGGTTTCTTTATCTTCATCCCCATTCTTTTCCCCTTTTTCTTTATCGGAATCACCCGTCTCGGAAGAAAGGGGGTCCTCTATAGGAAGAGTCTCCATGGGGGACTTGGTACAAGCGAGTTTTGTGAGCAATTCACGTATCTCACCAAATTGGGTATCCATGGACGATCTCAAAGAGGTTTCCATCGATTTGAGATCGGCCATGGATGCCAGAGTACCTTGCCCCTCCGCGGGCACCTCTCCTAGTGTCATACTTCTCTCGGGCGGTTAAGCCCAACAAGAGAGCCAAGGCTCTGATACCAATTGAAAGGATCGTATGACACCTATAGGGGGGGGGGGAATAGGTGCTACTTCAATTTTAGTACTTTTTCAAATTAGGCTTGACACAAAAGGTAAATTATCTAGATATGCAACTACGGTGAATTTACCTATATGACAAGCTAGCGACTAAGCAAGGTACACGAAGTAAAAGCTATAACAAGGATAGAGGTAACCGAAGTGAAAGCACGCGGAGACAAGGATGTATTCCCGAGTTCCACCTTTTTAGGGAAGTACGTCTCGTTGGAGAGGTGTGAGTCAACACAATGACTTAACAGCCATAAAGGCTTCACCTTCATCTCCGATGAACCTCACCACAAAGGTTTCGTTCACCTTCAACTATCGGAAACCTTCAAGGCGGAGTCCGGAGCCTTTACAACAACAATCCGGGGCACAACCCACAACTGGATTGGGGGCTCCCGAACGGCTACAATCTGTCACAAACACAATCAAGTGAGTACAACAAGGGGCTAGATTTTCCAAAGGGAAATCCTAGCAAATGGTCCCTCAAGTGAATGAGGGGGAAATGAATAACGGCTCGGTGAAGATGTAGATCGGGGCCTTCTCCTTCAATCCTCCAAATATCAACAAGTTTGGGTGGAGGAATTGGGAGTACTAGTGAATCTTGAGCTTGCAATAATGGTGGTCTTCAATTTGGGGCGAGCTGACCATCCCAAGGTAGGTGGAGGGGAATAAATACCCCTCCTGAATTATGGCCGTTGGCAGCAGAAAACGGCCCGCATCGGTAGTACCGGACCTCACCCGGTAGTACCGAGCAGTGAAGACTTTGAAGGCAGATGAAGACCAGTCAACGCTTCCTTCCCAGGCACGCATCGGTAGTACCGGACCTCCTGGTTCGGTAGTACTCTCTTCGCGGTAGTACCGCGCTACTACCGGGGCCACTACCGAGTAAAAATGCGTCGAGTGCAGAAAGCCTTCCGGAGATGCGATAGTGGCCCCGACACTAGCTGCGGTAGTGCCGCACGATGAAAACCTGGGGGTCACCCGGTAGTACCGGGATGAGCCCGGTAGAACCGGCTGAACCAGAAAAGACAGTCCTTCTTCATTTTGGCACAGAACCTGTGCACGCAAAACATAGGAATATTCCTGCACAAGCTTAGCACACATATTAGACCTCTAATTGTGTTGTCAACAAATCATCAAAACATGTATGGCATGGAGATGCTCTTTCACACTACCCTAAAGTGCTCCACATTCCACAACTTCTTTCATTATGGCTTCAATGTCTTGAACCACTTGAGTTGAAGATGATACTCCTTGATCTTCATTAATGCAATGGTCAACCCAACGCTTGAAGTCTTGTTGCATGGGATTAATTCTTCTTTTTCTTCCCCGGGCTACATGCAATACTAGCAGCCCCACACTTTCTATTCACACCAGGAGGTGTTGACGTCGAACCTTCATCACCGACAAGATCAACCAAATCAACGAGCACTTCTTTTGGCACTCCCGGTATGACCGCCGATGTCCCATCAACATGGCCATCCTCAAACATGACCTCCATGAACGACAAATTATCCAGAGGACCTTTCCGGAGGCAGCTTGCAGATTTATCAAGCAATCAAAATTGAGAAGAAACATTTCTCGTGACTTCGGGTAATGCTCATAGTTACTTCTTGTCCTTTTATCTACCCAATCTTATATTTACTAATTGGAGGCACCGTAGGAGCTTCCACGTTAATCCTAGAGATTAACAATTTTTGTCCGTACGATCTAAAATTAAACTGTCTAAAGTCGTCGGATTTAAGCTGTTGTCCAACCCGTCACGCGTGACCCTCCGACATGACCTGCTAGACATGAGTTCGAATCGCGTAGGCTGCATATCATGCCGTAATTAATTCGTGCCGTCCGCACACAGGGATGATATTCTCCTGTGGCCGAACTCTGCACCATCCGGGACGCACGCATCAGGGATCAATCAGCTGCAGTGCGCCATGTACTCTGTTTCGAGACCAATCTTGCTGATCTGAGGTAAGGTACCAGCACGACACTCTTTTTCCCAATCAGACTCCGTCTACGAGTTTGATCTAGAAAATTGGACGCCCTTTTGTTCACACTCAGATCTGTTAATACTTTGATCTACAAAATTGGAGAGAAGCAGTTTAATTCTCCCATGGTATCTCCTCCATGCCCTTCAGCTGTAGTAGGCTGCATCCGTGATGCACCACACGCTTTGGCGGCCGGCCGGCCGGCCACCGCCCCGCAAGGCCGCAACGCCAGTTACGGGTATACCGCTGCTGAATATATGTGGCATAAAATGCTGGATGTAGATGATAGGCGCGCCGCCAGACATTGATGCGAACGTCCGTGCACGCACAGGCTTCCAGGTCATATTTGTCTCTCTACTCAATTAAGTTAACCTTTGTTTTAGCTTCTTCAGACTAATATGGCTGTCAGTAACCAAACAATATATATCATCCTAACAGATATTAAATATGGTGCTCTAGCCTTGAACTAGAAACTTAATTAGCCTATGTCAAAACAATTAGTTTTCTGTAAGGAATTTATAAATCCATTTATAAAATTCTAGCTTTATGTACTAATTACCTCTCTGGTCTGATATGGGCACTACATGTTCATGTCCGTACATATGCCTATGTCATGTGCTTGATGCCAGCATGCATGAAATCAAGGTATGCATCAAAACAGAATTTGGTTGGCTTAGCTTGACAGCCTTCTGGGTTTTGTTGTTCTACCGTGGTCCAAGTACTATTGCTATACAAATTCTTCAAAATAAATCGAGGAATATCCCATTTGAAAAAAATAGAATACCTGTTCACTATGATACGTTCCTTAGATTACTAAATCATCAATATATTTATTCTTCTGAACATACCAAGTTATACGTATTCATAACATGTCTTCTAATTTGCTTATAATGTTACCTATTTTGTTGTTTAAGTACAAATTATCCTTTTCTTTTTTTCAAACTTCACATAATACCTGAAGGTCATCAACGAACAGCTTGCATGTATTTAAATGTATATGTACAATTCATATAAAGGTATTTGGCAACAGTGTACATGCAGCCAGTTGATTATATTAATCTAATTTATGGACATATTTCCATCTTTGTGTTTGGAGGGAAAGCCATGAATAGAATCAGCATCCAGTCCTGAAGAATACAGCCGTGGAGATATCTCATAGGCACAAGAACCATGCATAATATGCTGCGGGGATTTGGGATGCTAAATAACCAAGAATGCTGTACAAAAACAACTATGGAAAGGATTCATCCATCTGGGCCACTCATTTTGGTATGATAACTGTTAACTGAATATACTGGAATTTTAGCTAATGTTCACATGTGCAGTTTATATTGAGTAGTATTGTCCGTGGCTTATATATTCGGGTTTAATGCGTCTCATGATAAACCACCTTTGCGACAGTTACGGATTATCGTAGTGTTATTTACGGACATGTCTTCCTCATGATATGTGACCAAATATAGAATGTCTGGAACCATACAATTGTTTGTTGAACCAATCAGGATAGCGTATAGTTTCATTTCTCCGCAGTATGATATATTCTTTATGTTACTATGCAATCCATACACAACTAAAATTTGACTCTGATAATTTAACAGTTCCACGACAGATGAATGCAACGGGAATTTAGGAGAAGCTGTTGAAGTACCATTCGGCACAGTTTTTTCAGGTAACATTATACCCCATTTAAGATATTAAATGGAATTCAGGAGAAGCTGCTGAAGTATCATTTGGTAAATTTAGCTTTCATTATTTCTCCAGATATTAGTGCAAGAATAAATATCGAGAACCATGGTGCATTGTTATGGTTAAATTAGCAATCAAAATCTAATCCTCTGCTTCCAAATTTCACAATTTTAATATGTAGTATGAGTGGTGTAGAGATAGTTAAGAACCTTTCCGTTGTTAAGCTACTTGACTCTTGCTTCATGTTATTATATCTGTTTACTCTTCAAGCAGCGAGTCATCATCCGTTTATTTTTCAGTATAAAAAAGAATGATTGAATTTGTAGCTTCTGAAGATTTAGAATTTGCAATGATTGTTCTCTCGCCTGTTCTTTTTCAATCTCTCTCTTCCTGGCATCTCGGTTCGTGCTCTAACCCGCTCATGTATGTATGCAAGAAAGTTTTATTTGCATGAATCTGGCATATTTGCTCAAACCAATTCAGAATCTGGTGCGTAGTGTATTTTTCTTACAAAGTCAGGTACCAAGTAATTTTATAATCGATGTAAATTTGATTAATTTCTAAAAATTGAACTTCGGTGGGTGAAATCATACACCCGCACCTTCACCAACCACACAAAATACAGTTAATGGCTTAGAAAATAGTATAGGCTGTTTTAACACAAAAACACTTGAGCAAGCTGGGACTTTTCGTACGCTGAAATAACTATTTTCATGTTCCTGGTGAACTTCAGTTTTTTCTTTTCCAACAAATAATAATGCCAAATTGTTTCATTTTTTCATGATTTTATATGTTCTCCGGTGATTTATTTTCACTGTAGGGTCGCTTCATATATAGTTCTCAGTGATGTAAAAGATCACCTGCTTACTTCTATTCGGCCTATGTTTGTATTATATAGGTTCTGTTGCCGAAGTGTAACTCGTATTAAAGTTACATGCATGCTTCATCATGCTATGCACTTAGGTATTTTATCAGGAAGCTATATCTTTTACGGAGACATATATGTTCGTCCTGTTCTATTGCTCCTTTACGACCGGCTTTGCATAGTTCACCTTTCATGGATGAAAAGAAAACTGCCGCATAACACAACATTCTAGAGGTGTTGAAAAATCTAAGGGAAGCAAACACGTCCAATACTAACCGGCTTCGCATAGTTCGCCTTTCATGGATGATTAGAATTTTATTTTCTTCATTCTAATTCGTTTTCCTCATATGTGAGATATCCAAAGAGTATATACCAATATTTTTCTATGAAGACAATATTCCAAATTCGGTAGGGCGTAGGTAAGGAGTCCAATATGTTGTCCGTGGAAATTATTGAAATTGTTAGTGTTATAATGGATTAGAAGGTAACATTAATATCTAGCCCGTGCGAATGCACGGGTTGACGACTAGTTGAGATAATCTTGAAGCCGTGCTTGTTATATCGATATCAAGCAATTCTGTTTCTCTCAACTCAGTTAACATAGAAGAAATACAAAAATGGTGCTGGTATTTCCTTTTTATGCTAACTGGCATTCAGGATTACAATCTTAGATGAAGTCTCGACGCAGCAAGGGGTTTCAGTCCAGGGATATTTCAATCTTAAAATTTAAACTTAATATCACAGAGATGTTTTAGAATGCAACTAGTGGCGGGCCCAAGATTTCAACAATGTGTATTCAAAATCTTAAGCGGTGTTTTTTTTGCAGTCTAAAGTCTAATTTTTTCCATGTATAATTGATGGTAGCATCATATATTTGTAACAGTATAATGGAAACGGCACGAGTTAGGCGACGGAGAATCGCGCTTTCCTCGCGGCTGGTGCATACAAAACTGACCTGGGCCACGGCTGGCCCGCCCACATTGGCAACGGAGCCTGTCCAATCTACATCACTTATTATATTGGCAACGGTTAATAAAATTGTCCGTTTCCAATATATGCCTCTATGGTAACGGATATAATTTTCCAACCGTTGAAAATGTTGACACGTGGAGGCTAGCGAAGGGGCAGATGGGGAGGTGGGCGGAGCAGACCCGCAATTATAAATGGCGAGAGGTACCAGCAGTCTCTTTAAAGCCCCAGTCCATCGCCTCCCTTTTTCAAAATTTGCCAGATCCCCTCCGTCCAAATCCATGGCGTGAGGTACCAGCAGCGGTCGCGGCCGTGGACGAGGGCGTGGCCGTGGTAGGGGGCGCTGTCGGGGGAATAATAAATGGGTTAACCCGCGGCTCACAAGACCAACGCGACTTATTCAAGCAAAGCGCGACTTATTCACAGTCGCACCACTATTGGGCTTGCACAAATATGGGCCGACTCAATATCATGAGGAAGGATCCAGAAGCTCGAAGATAACTTGACTTGGAAGACAAGACATATGATTAGTCTCCAAGTAGGACTCCGGCTCATACTTTTCTTGGGAGAGAAGTTTCCTTGTAACCCGGGGAGGCACCGTCTTTATAAGGTGGACTCCCAGGACCTAAAATGCTAAGCTCTCATACATCCAGAGATAGGCGACTCGATACCACGATCGCCAACCCTTGTAACACCATATTCATATCAATACCAATCTAGGATAGGCAGGACGTAGGTCTTTACCTCACATTGAGGGGCCGAACCTGGGTAAAAAACATCGTCTTCCTTGTGCCTGTGATCCTTAGCTCGGAGACGCTCGATCGCTTAATCCCCAACTCTACGAATTCATCTCCATGACATCTGCGTGACAAGCCCACGACAGGCGCAGCGGCAATGCCATGCCGTCGGTGTCGCCCTCACCATCCTCTGAAGACATGTCCCCGGCGAGAGGTACCAGCAGCGGTCGCGGCCATGGACGAGGGCATGGCCGTGGACGAGGGCGCGGCCGTGGTAGGGGGCGCAGCGGCAATTCCCCACCGTCGGTGTCGCCCTCACCGTTGATGTGGGTAGGGTCCCGATTTTCACGGATTGAGGGCGGATGAACGAAGAACACGATGAACACGAAGAACACAAGAGGGGAAAACTCACAAATTGGATAACTAGCAAAGAAACACGGACGAAATCTACCGGTAAAGCTGACGGAAACACTGAAGCCCTATCGAAAGCTGACGGAACTCCGCGTGACTTTGAGAAATTAATTATCGAGGTCGACTCAGACATCAATTTGAAGATCCCTCTAGTGAAAACCTGTGGAATACAATCCCGAAGCCCTCCAAGAAATTTGAGACAATTCCAATGGTTGGATCTCCGTCGGCGGCTCGCGCACTGCAGCAAGTTTTGTATTTAGGCAAAGTCGTGAATTCTCTGTTGACGACTTCAGCGACGCCCTCGTGGGCTGCGACTCAAAACCTGCCAACCCAAAGTAGGTCAACCAAAGAAGGAAGCAGCCCACCAGCCGGGTCAAATCCGGAGTCGTGTCCGACTAAAAGTGCTACTTCAATCCATGTAAGGAATACGTCCGCATGATCAGGAAAGGAATTAGATCAGAAGGAAGGAAAAACGAAGTGATCTGGAGATTCGTCATGTATGGACAACCCAAGCTGCTAGCTTATTATTGTATGGATATCAACGTGAAAGCCAGCCCTGGTATTATATCACCTCGATGACTCGCACATGGACCAAGGAAAGCCAATCAAAGGAAGCGATTACTAATTGGAACAAGTATATGTACAAGCATCGTGCGAGTCAAAGGGCTGGTCACGTCAAAAACAAAAGAGAAAGATAATGCAAATTGAGTACTACAAGCTACTGCTCCATGGAAAACTCACGAAAGAAGAGAAAAAGGGTCATTGTATGAACGATCAGCTCGAGTTATCAACACGTGACTCCAAAAATCAGCTGTGACACTGCGACTCAAACAGTTGGATGGCTTGGACGCGGAAGTACGTCGGGCTTGACGCATTGGCTCCAGATTAGCCGATTCCGACGACGGTCTGCCGCTTACTCTACATCATAAAGTCGCCGTGGACAAATTTCGACCACACCACGGACAACGACTTCTGCTCCGCCGCACGACGATTTTGACCTCACATCACGATCAAACCGCATCGTCAACGCCAGGAGAATAAAAACAAGCTATGTTGCTATCAAGCTCAAACTTTACAGCATTTTACTTTATCAGTTAATATTGAGTTTCACGCATATCTAGTTTATGCGGCTTATTACTCATATCTAGTTTATTATGCCTTTTTTTATTAATGTCTTTGCGATTTAAATTATATCATATCGCAGACTTTAATTCATATCAGCTTTTGTAGATTTAATTACATCTACTTCTCAATACATTCGTCAAATTAGAGTTCTTTATAACTCGCATTGCAAAGTCTAGCTGTTTACAGCTTGCATTGAATATCAAGATCACCACTACATGTTCAAGCATTGATATTCGGCGATTCATTTGTCATTCTATGACTTATCATTATATCAGTTTATGACTGATCGTTATATAATTTCATGATTTATCATCATATCATTTTATTAATCATCATCGACTTATTTTCATATCAATTTATGAGCCGCATAGCGATTTACCCCCATATTATTTTACGAGTCACAAACAGCTCATCATTACATCAGTTTATGAGTCATTAATGAATCATTATCTTATCAATATTTGAGTTGAAACAGGTGACTCGCTGTACCATATCTACAGCTAATCAGAGCTGGTTATCATCAAAGCTAATTAGAGCTCGTCACGGCTGTTGTTGCCGATAAAAGCAATAATCCTGGTTATTCTCGCCTTAAGTCAGAAGTATCTTTGCACTATGCGGCCAAAGTACTGGGGTGCGGTGTCAATCGAGTGTGATCGCCTATCATGGCCGCCAACGACCCTGAACACGCATTTTTTACCTGGGAAATACTGAGCCGCGCGAAGACCTACTTAACGGTAATAGAGATAATTCAGAAGGACTAAAGTACCCGTGTGTGGCGTCAATCGAATCTGATGCCTATCATGGCTGCCTATCATGGCCGTTCTCGACCCTGAACACACATTAGATTTGGGAAATACTGAGTCAAGTACCATATGCTATCATGCATCGTACAATATGCTATCATGCATCTCACCAGTTGCTATCATGCAACCATCTGCTATCATGCAGATTAAAACATGCTATCATGCAGGTCACAACTTGCTATCATGCAAAAGTATATATTATAATTTGCTATCATGCAGGGTACCGTATGCTATCATGCGGAGTACTAATATTTTATCATTATTATTAGCCGCCAAGGCTAACATATTATCATCAAGTTATTGCTTCCTCGGGGGCTTTGCCTTCTGAATTTCAGGAACTTATAACTCAGCCATATGAGTTTGAACTGGCACGACCAGATTTTCTAATGATTGGGATGATAATCTCCTGATATCGGCTGTTGAAGCCACCATTATTTATTTAACTACAGCCACATCAAGTGGAATTTTTAAGGATGATTCATTAATTTATATCTAGCATATTGACTGGGATTATCTTTTATCCTAGCATCTCAACTAATATTTCATAGTTTGGAATTTATATGCGGCTCTGCCCTACTTCAAGTATCATTATTTTCTTGCGGCAAAATATTTGCTCAATCTGTTGCGGGATCAAATTGCAACGACATGCCATCAAGCAGGATAATAAAATCATGTCTGCTTAATGCCTGGGGGTAAGGTTGTGCACGATTAACCGAAAACCGAGAAACCGAACTATAAAAACCGAAACCAACCCGAAATTGTGGTTATTTTGGTTTCCGGTTAAGGTTACGGTTAGTAAAATAGCTAACCATATGCCTTGCGGTTAATACGGTTAATAACCGAAAACCGAATGGTTAACCAAAAAAACCGAAATGCCTATTAATTTTTATTATTTTGCTACTTTTATTGACTTTTATTAACTTTACGGGTTACTTGTAGCATGTGATTTGCTACTTGTATAGATTTTTATTAACTTTATGGGTTATTTGGTTACTTTGGATCATATGCCTATTAATTTTATAGTCTATTCCGTTATTTTGTAATATATGGCCACAAAAAGAAATTGTCATTTTTAAATTCGCGTCAACTTAGATTAATTTGGTTATTACCGAAACCAAACCGAAATTAAATGGTTATTACCGAAACCGAACCGTATTCTCATACAAAACCGTATTTACCAAAGTATTGAAACCGTATAAATAAAAAACCATATAAACCGAACAGAATTAACCATATTAACCGAACGCGCAGCCAGACCTGGGGGCTAGGACAATTAAATTTTTGTCCAACTTGTGATATTTTTTAGTCCCGAGCAGCATGATCGTGCATACAACTTGGCCCTCGGGGGCTACACATCCACCAGTATCCGGCGGTCTTTATTATATTCATATATCATGTTTATATGCATATCTCATTTTTTGCAGTGCGTGGAAATATATATATATACATCTGCGAGTCAAATTAGCGACTCACAACTTTTTTTAACTCAATCAGTGGCCATATGCCCTTGAGTCGTCATGTTTCAACATGCATTCAGATGGCTCATCATGATAACATGACAGATTATTATTCTAATGATTGACCAGCTTATTTATGCTTATGGTCTTTTATGCTTCGATGTCTATGACTCAGCACCTTATACACATTTGGTTGATATATCTTGTTACTCATAAGTTATTATTCTTATGATTTCAGCCCAGTCTTACACCCAACAGGAAAAGGTGGTTTTCACCAAGTGCTTCGCGGAAAACTTACCGCGATTCTGTAGCTTCAATGCGACCAAGACAGAAGTGCTCAATTGGCAACATAGTGGCTAAATAAGCCGCAAAGATAGCGACTCATCGCTTCTACATCAGCGGCTCAGTAAGCCGCTACGCTCGCGACTCATCATCAGCGAGTCGCCAAGTGCAACATCGACAAGTCGGCAAGAACTACATACGCAAGCCCACAGGATCATCATCAAGACAGAATCTTCCGCCTGATTCTACGAATCACCAGGAAGCTTGGGGCTAATGTCGGGGGAATAATAAATGGGTTAACCCGCAGTTCACAAGACCAACGCGACTTATTCAAGCAAAGCGCGACTTATTCAAAGTCGCACCACTATTGGGCTTGCACAAATATGGGTCGACTCAAGATCATGAGGAAGGATCCAGAAGCTCGAAGATAACTTGACTTGGAAGACAAGACATATGATTAGTCTCCAAGTAGGACTCCGGCTCATACTTTTCTTGGGAGAGAAGTTTCCTTGTAACCCGGGGAGGCACCGTCTTTATAAGGTGGACTCCCGGGACCTAAAACGCTAAGCTCTCATACATCCAGAGATAGGCGACTCGATACCACGATCGCCAACCCTTGTAACACCATATTCATATCAATACCAATCTAGGATAGGCAGGACGTAGGTCTTTACCTCACATTGAGGGGCCGAACCTGGGTAAAAAACATCGTCTTCCTTGTGCCTGTGATCCTTAGCTCGGAGACGCTCGATCGCTTAATCCCCAACTCTACGAATTCATCTCCATGACATCTGCGTGACAAGCCCACGACAGGCGCAGCGGCAATGCCATGCCGTCGGTGTCGCCCTCACCATCCTCTGAAGACATGTCCCCGGCGAGAGGTACCAGCAGCGGTCGCGGCCATGGACGAGGGCATAGCCGTGGACGAGGGCGCGGCCGTGGTAGGGGGCGCAGCGGCAATTCCCCACCGTCGGTGTCGCCCTCACCGTTGATGTGGGTAGGGTCCCGATTTTCACGGATTGAAGGCGGATGAACGAAGAACACGATGAACACGAAGAACACAAGAGGGGAAAACTCACAAATTGGATAACTAGCAAAGAAACACGGACGAAATCAACCGGTAACAAGTCCCCAAGGGCAGCCCCCGATTCTCAATCTCCAAGCAACCTTACTCTTAGGATTGTTTCCCTTACCGGTAAATCCAACCGATCCAATAGCGTCACCCAAAGATGAGGGATTGGCATGTAATCTCAATTACAAGAAGAGGTCTTGGAATCCACTACAGGGATCTTCTCCACAAGGGGAGGCCTTGATTCATCTCCACAAGGGGAGGCCTTGATTCATCTCCATAGGAGGCAACACCACAAGGGGTGAGAAGGAGTTAAGCTCAACTCTATCTCATCATCTTCGCTATCCTAGATCTGAAGGGCAGGTGCCTATATATAGGTTTGACCACAAAGGGGGTAGGTGGGAAGGGATACAAGGGAATATTCCCTGTTGGTCCAAGCAGCACGCAGGCTGCAGGGAGGCCAGCCTTGCCGGGCCAAGGCTAGCCGCTTCGGGTGCTCTGCCATCCGAGGCCGGGTTGGAGGCCGGCTTCAACCGGCCACGTCTGTGCGCATCCGGCTTTGGTGGACGGAGGCCGGGCTGAGGCCGGCCTGGCAGTTTTGCCCACGTGTCTTCTTCCCTTCTTCCTTCTCTTCTTCCAAGCCACCGTCTTGTCGGGTCTCGTTCCTCGTGCACCTTGGTCATCCTCCCGTGTACTCGTAGTCGTCGTGGAAAGCCTAACGTCAATAAGGGACGGAGGATGACGTAGTATACCATCCAAAAGGGCGGGAAATGAGTTATCTAAGAGGAATGAGGTCACCTTTGATATCCATGGTGACTTGGGGTATGTTGGAGTGCTTGACATGATGGGTGGCCAAGGTTGGGCTACATCATCTCCTTCCCCTTCAAAAAGAGTCGTCCTCGACTCTTGCTCATCATCATCATGGCAAGGAGTTAGATGTATAGACCTTGTCGTGGGATTCGCCATGTAGTCGTACTTGATGGAAATGATGTGGCACCTCTTCAATGTCCCTTCGCCTTTCAGTAACCTACAAAACTCACAAGGAAGACGAAACAACACTCAAAGAGTAGCCAATTCTTGAAGGTCATCGCATGAGCGCTTATGTAGAAGGAAGTCACCTTAGCACGATGTCGAAGTGCTCTTCTTGCAAGATCTTCCGTCATAGGAATGCGTGGTTGAAACAACTCATGGAAGCTCATCCAAAGGTAGTACCTACACATCAAAGACCAAACAAACCATGTGTGTGCAAGATAGATGAGCATATCATCAATGACATGTCCATTCATGTTCAATACACCATTAGCACAACACAAATATGGTAAAGCGAAAGCATATGCAAGGTCAATGTGCAAGCAATTTCTCGAAACATCCTCAAAATGTGGAACACAAAAACTCCACGACAATTTGAGAAGGCTATGGTAGCTATCTCATTTTGAATTATATGATCAATATTGCACACAAGGCCTTGGAAAGGTAAATTTGTCAACATCCTTGATGCAATAAGCGGAGAATTTGGCAAAAAACACGATGAAAAATGTCCAAAGTATCATCATGGGTGCAAACAAACCATATGAAAGAGCAAGTATTCGAAATATTTGTTAATACACCAAATGCGCAGAAACCAAAACACTCATGACAAGACATGCTCAAAATGTCATTATGGTTGCACACAATCCATTTAAAAGAACAATTGTTCATCATATTTGTTGCAACACATAAATCATTCACAAAAAGATGGGGAAATTTGTCTTGCCATAGGGGAAAGCATTATCACAAACATGTTTGCAAACAAACCAAAACAAGAGAAATTGTTCAACTTGTTTGATGCAAAACATGGGAAGGGTATGAGAGCTGGGTTCGATTCACGACTCAAGTGTATGCTCTCAAGAGCTCTTTTTGTCAACTCATGCTCAAGAGAGGTTGACAATATAGCATGAGGCCTAATGCACACGAAAAACCAAATGAAAAAGTTGTGTGCATGGTATATGAACACATCATCCATCATGAAGTGTCTCTTCATTTGCATATCACCAACCACATCAAAATCAATGGGAACATATGACATATGTGGATAGTTACCATGCAAAGTGAAGGATGGAACAAGGTCCATAAGAGAGAATGAAAAATCTCCAAAATGTGAGAGAGCTATGGTGCAATCTCATAAGCAAGCATCTCATCATTATTGCAAGTAACACATGTGAAAGAGAAATTGTTCAATATATTGCAAGCAACAATGGGAGAAAAATGAAAACACTCAAAACAAGGCATGTTTGGTAGAAACATCACAAATGGGTGACTCCACATGATCAACATTGGTTTCAGACAAGGTATCACAATGGAATAAAATGTATCATATGATGTGTCAACAAAATCATCCATAGCATGCAAGCAATCATCAATCATCATGTCCACTAGTGGGATCATGGTCACATCAACACCCATACATTGATAGTCCCGCTCATGTGAAGTAGGTGTTGAAGTAGTAGGGGCTTCCGTGTAGCCGACTTGTCCAATTTGAAGTAGACATGGGGTGGCATCATCATCATCCTCCATGTGCATCTTCTCCATTTGAATCATCATTGTGTCGAGGAGTGGCGTCTCATCATTCACGGAACCTATCACACAATGAGAGAACACACTAGAGGTAGAAGGTTTGTTAGAATTCGAAATGGCCTCACAAGACCTATCAACTACCTCTCTAACTCATGTGGTGTATCATTCATTCCCTCAAAGTGGTAGCACTCAATCTCACATATAGTGGAGGCACTCAACTCACTCGCACTCTCACTCAAGTGGGCTAAGTGGCTCTCATTCTCACATGGGATTGGTACCATCTATAACTCAAGCTCATAGGGATGGGCTCGGATTTCTCAACTCCATACGCCACCATGGTTGAAGGGAAACTCCCATGCTCAACCTTCTCGACCTCGTCGCCTCCAAAGGTCAATGCCATAGTGGGGGCATCATCACTCGACTCCATTGCCGAAGGGAAAATCCCATGCTCGGCATCATCATCACTTGACCCATGGTCATAGGTGATAGCATAATCCATGCTCGCCTCCTTCGTCGAAGGGAAAGTCCCATGCTCGACCATCTTGTCATCGCCTTGGTCACCGTTTTGTTCACCAACTTTGCACTCCCACATCATGTGACCATTTCCATTGCATAGCGGGCACAAGAGCTTGGGGCATTCTCGCGGATCATGTCCTTGGCCTTGGCAATTGTCGCATAGGAGGTCTTCATCTTCCCATATGGGGGCCATTGTGGTGGTGGCACTTGGTGTAGGGACCATATCATGAGAAGTGCTTGAGAAGGGCACCGTCTTGGTTGTGTCCTCACAAGTGTTGTCATGCTTCTTGCGGCGTCGACGTGAGTGTGACATTTGCTCGAAGAACTTGTCGATGTCGGCCATGAACTCGTCAAACATAGAATTAACACTAGAAGGAGACACCATAGGATGTGCACTTGCCGCCATCTTGGATGTGGAGGGTGCACCTTGAACTTGGAGTGTAGGCGTATGTGCTTGATGGTGTGCCTTCCGTCTTGACTTCTCTTCATGTCGGCGTTGGCATTCTTGAGAGGAGAAATGACGTCGAAAGTCGTTCGGATGCTTCTCCTCATGTCGACGTCGGCGTGCTTGTCGTCGAATGTCCTTGGTGGTCCCACTCGAACTTGGTGATATGTTCCGAAGCTTGGCGAGTGTGTCGATGTCGTCTTCAAGCTTGGACATGGTGTGGTCCACCTTGGCGTCTTTCTTGTGGCGCCTTCTGGAGCTAGATGGGCCTTGGCTTGTGTTGGCCTTGTCAATGTACTTCTTGCAGCGCCGTCTTGTTGTCGATGTCGAATGTTGAAGCTTGGCGATGTTCTTCTCATGATGCCTTCTTGAAGTAGATGGAGCTACATAGGATGGACTCATGGTGGTCTTGTCGGTGCGCCGTCTTGAGCTTGAACCATAGAAGGTTATGCCCCCTTGAACATGGTGGTGATGGGGTTCATTTCCTCTTGCATGTTGTCGAGGGAGTAGTCGATGTAGTCGCACATGCTTGAAGGGTGGTAGTCATAGACGTTCTCCACCATGTCATCGGAGTTGTAGTCGTAGTAGTGGCGCTCCATGGGATCCATGCTTGTAGAGCCAATGTCGGTGTAGGGCTCCATCATATCATCATTGCTTGTGTAGTCGGAGTCGATACCATATGAGGAAGGTTGGTCAAAGTCATGGTACCGCTCCATGTCATTGACGTTTGCGGAGTTGGAGTCGTAGTAGCGGAAGTCTTGGCGATGCTCCATGTCATACATGCTTGTATAGTCGGAGTCGTGGTAGCGGAAGTCTTGGTGATGATCCATCATGTCATGGGGGTCATAGTCGGTGTAGTATTCCTCCACGTCCTCAATGCATGAGGCATCATAGTTGATGTGGCTCATCGTGTACTCATCATTATCTTGGCCTCCATAGTTGGATTCGCTCGCCCTAGACATGTTAACTCACAAACACAAGTGTATATATGGAGTGATGGAGAACTAAGAGAAACTATATCGAAAGAATAGAGTTGCTTGACGAAAGAGAATCCGGTTCTAACACCCAACACACACACTTATGAGGATAGGAAGGTATGGTAGGTGGAAAGCAAATCGAACCAATCCGAAAACCAAGATATTGTAAAGGCAAGTAGATAACCACGATGATCACAAAGCAAAAGCAAGTCAATCTAAAAAGATAGGAAAGTAGTTCAAGGGAACACACGCACGGATAGATAAATGAGACTTATGCAACCAAGAAGTGAGCTAAAGACCCATATGATCCTAGCGAAGACTATAAGCTCGTGTTGCACAAGTACAAGGAGAGCCACTAGCTCGATTGCAAATTATTGGTGGGCTACAAGATTTGCACAAAATTACCACCTACTAGATGTTCATCGAGCTTGCGTGCTTCCTACAAGAGATATGGCAAGTGGTGTCTCTTCTTTTCTTTTCTTGCTCCTTTTGCTTCTTTTCTCTTTTGATTCTTTTCTCTTTTGCACACCCACTTCTTTGATGCCAACACAAGATATATGTCAACTAGCGCAAGTACTTTTGCTCGGAAACTACACGGTGCAAATGTGCAAAGCCCAAGCAATCATCAAGAGCTAGCCTCAATAGGACATGGTAAACGCAAAGATATAGTGTGGCTCACAAAGGAATGGCAAGGGGAAAAGATTCGCGATGTTATACCTTCGTCGACGATCTTCACCCTTTGGTGTAGAAGGTTCGTGCATGCCCACGAATTTTGGTGGTGGTGGATGATGGATCTTTTGCAATGGTGATGGAGGTCTTGTTCGTAGCTTCGAAACGAGCCGAAAAACACCATAAACGGAGTCCGGAATCAAAAGATATGGCAAAACCGTTTTTCGGAAATTCCAGTTTTCTGAGAGGTCGGCCTAGGCCGGGCTGAGGCCGGGCGCGTCGGGTGGTATGCCAGCCATGCCGGGGTGAGGCCGGCCTTGAGGCCGGGCAGTCGAGTTCGTACCCGAAAATGCGAAAATGGCCGATTTTGGGCGAAAAAACGTACGGAAAATCACCAAATCGAAGGAGGAAACGATGGAATTAGGCCATGAGAACGCAAAGGAAGGTAGATCAAAAAGTTTAGCAATAGATCTATGGATCAAAACCTGCAAAAACGCACTCGAATCTCAGATTGGTCCAAAAGCAATTTGTGTCTATTTTTGGTAGGTTTTTCGAAATTACTTAAAATCAAAGAAAAATTTGGTGGATTTGAGGGGTGGAAACACAAATCAATCCGTGGCAACCATGCTCTGATACCATATGATGCGGGTAGGGTCCCAATTTTCACGGATTGAGGGCGGATGAACGAAGAACACGATTTACACGAAGAACACGAAGAACACAAGAGGGGAAAACTTACAAATTGGATAACTAGCAAAGCAACACGGACGAAATCAACCGGTAACAAGTCCCAAGGGCAGCCCCTGATTCTCAATCTCCAAGCAACCTTACTCTTAGGATTGTTTCCCTTACCGGTTAATCCAACCGATCCAATAGCGTCACCCAAAGATGAGGGATTGGCATGTAATCTCAATTACAAGAAGAGCTCTTGGAATCCACTAGAGCGATCTTCTCCACAAGGGGAGGCCTTGATTCATCTCCACAAGGGAAGGCCTTGATTCATCTCCATAGGAGGCAACACCACAAGGGGTGGGAAGAAGCTAAGTTCAACTCTATCTCATCATCTTCGCTATCCTAGATCTGAAGGGGTAGGTGCCTATATATAGGTTTGACCACAAAGGGGGTAGGTGGGAAGGGATACAAGGGAATATTCCCTGCTGGCCCAAGCAGCACGCATGCTGTAGGGAGGCCAGCCTTGCCGGGCCAAGGCTGGGCGCTTCGGGTGCTCTGCCGGCCGAGGCCGGGCTGGAGGCCGGCCGCGTCTGGTGCCCATCTGGCCTTGGTGGACGGAGGCCGGGCTGAGGCCGGCCTGGCAGTTTTGCCCACGTGTCTTCTTCCCTTCTTCCTTCTCTTCTTCCAAGCCACCGTCTTGTCGGGTCTCGTTCCTTGTGCACCTTGGTCATCTTCCCGTGTACTCGTAGTCGTCGTGGCAAGCCTAGCATCAATAAGAGACAGAGGATGACGTAGTATATCATCCAAAAGGGTGGGAAATGAGTTATCTAAGAGGAATGAGTTCACCTTTGATATCCATGGTGACTTGGGGTATGTTGGAGTGCTTGACATGATGGGTGGTCAAGGTTGGGCTACATCAACCATCCTCTGAAGACATGTCCCCGGAGCTGCGCGGCTTCGAGTTCTTGGTTATCCTGTACAAGGGCATCGAGAGTCGCCTGAGGCTCCCGAGGGCGTTCGCGGAGAAGCTCCAAGGCATGGTGTCAAGTATCATGCATCTACAGATGGAGGATTGCGATAACGGCAACTGGGCGGTGAAGACGGCCGTGAGTGCCGGGGGGAATTTGTACCTCGGCCAGGGATGGAAGTGTTTCGCCCAAGCGTACAAGCTTGAGAAGGGGCACTTTTTGTGCTTCGAGTTCGACGGCGACAACGAGTTCTTCATCAAGATCTTTGACGGTACTTTATGCCGGAGGGAGGCCCTGGTGTACAGCGACGACGAGACCGAGTCATCATCATCAGCAGCTAGTAGTAGCATATATGTAATCGTTTCATTACTAATATCAAGTCCGTATGTAGTTTAGTCATCTTTATTATTAATATATGTATCCTATGTGGTTCATTGCCGTTTCCTAAGTGGTCTCTGCGTTCATATGTAATTTAGAGTATCTGTTAGTTAGTCTACTCTCTCCCTGGTATAAAAGCAATGGAAACGGTTAAAACAAATGACCGTTGCCAATGTGGTGCTTATAAATGTACTGCCGGCCCTAGCAAGTCATCAGTCTCATTATCACTCTCTCACTGTCTCTCTTCCTGTCTTCCAACCCTAGCCGCCGCACACTGTGGCTTTTAACTCTCCTCACTCTAATGGCTTCCTCTGCCGGCGCTTCTAGGTACGGCCATCAGGGCCGTGGCTCTAGCGGCAACACCGATCTAGCGGCAGCCCTTCGTGACGGGAAGGTCGATCTGGAGGTGGCCATGCGTCCGCTAGTGATGCGGCAGAACCACCATCGGGTTCCCTCCTCCTCCGGTGATGCCCGGCGTCTTCTGAGCCAGGCCGATGTGGAGGAGGTCATTCATGAGGTGGTGTTGCAGCACCTCCGGCGGATCTACCAGCAAAAACCCATCTGGAGGAGGAAGTGGCCGATCTAGAGGAGGTGGTCGATCCGTAGGTGGCATCGAATCTGGAGAAGGAGGAGGAGGTGGATGTCGACGAAGGAGAAGGAGGAAGCCTGCACCTCCTCTCCCAAACATGTCGGGTGAAAGGTAAAAATCTTTATGTGATGCCGATGAACTAGGTTCTACATATGAGCATTTCATCACATAAACAAATTCACTCACAAACATGTGTACATATTATTACAAATAGTTGAACATACACATTCAATGCCTAGTGCAAATTCACATACACACATGTTCTGATAATTACAAACACTTATTGTTCAAGCACCAACTGTACAAACTAGTTAAACACCGATATCAAAGGCCTATTGCTATTCACCACCCATCATCCTCATCCGTCTTACTGCGCTTGTTGTTCGTTGATCCCTCACCATTCTTGCACCTCGGGCAGAGCATTTCCCGCCATGTTGGACGTAGCCTGTCCTTCAAGGTTAGGATCTTGCGATACAACTCGTAGGTCACGTACCCATCTATTGCTATGTAGTCGAGGTTAACTTTGTACAGCGGCATCCACTCCCAGAAATTGTGCTGATTGGATGGGAACTCCTTCTTCATGTTGGAGTATGATGTGTCGATGAGGTCTGCTGCTAGATCACCCATTCCGTCCCTCTCGTCTTCACCCTTGATTTTGTATACGAGTTGGATGTCCACGTAGTACTCCGGTGGAATGTGGAAGCCGGCACGAGAAAGCACCTTGCAGTCGTTGGTGATGTCCACGCTTGCGAAGGTGATATTCTTGCGTTGAAAGAATTTGCCCAATGCTGGACAATTCTTCTTGGACTTGCACCAGTGGAACACAAGGACATGTTGGCGCATGGCGAGTTGCAGGACAGCCATGTCCTGACGATTACGGGTGTACTCGATCTCAAGGCCGACGAACCGATGCTTCTCCTCTGCTAGCCATTCCTCGTACTTGTCAAGGATCGGCTCCACGGTATGCTCCTCGTTCATGTACACCACCTCCAGAACGGTGGTGCCGCGGGCCTTGACGGTAGATATCTTTGTTATTCTGTTGCGGTCGTCTATGGCTGGTGGGGGATTGGGGTGGAACGAGGAAGAAGAGAAAGAAGGAATGCGAACTATCTGCCACAAAGTAGAGACAATGGCAACCGAACAGAGCAATTCCTGGATATTTGCCACCGATCTTTGCAGTTGCTTGAAAATGGCAACCGAACAGAGCAGTTGCCACCGATGTTCTTTTATATCTAGATTTATTTTGTATATTTCGCTAATCTTTTTTTTCTTTCACGCATGAGTTTATTTCGGCAACACTGCATAAAAGTACCAACGTACCATTCCGATAACCAGAAACCTTAAGGCAAGGAAATTTCGGGGATACTGGTCTTAGAGTGGGTACAGCGACGATCGAGAGCTCATAGAAGGTGAGCTCCAAGTCAAAGATGGAAGGCTGGCTTAATTAAGCCAGCCTTCCATCTTGTTAGGTTAGTTGCTTATAGGTTTAGAGTTCATGATTGTAGTCAAAGTGTAATAGGTTATATTACATTATGCCAATGTGTGCTAGATATGCTTGTAGTCAAACTGTAAGCGGTGATATTATTGTATACCAATGTAACGATGACATTTGTTCTATGTTATGAACTGAATAACGTTTTAGTGCATTGTGCAATCAGCCTTTCATGTATTATGGCATATAACCGAAATATGAGAAAAGCTCAGTGCAAAAGGGTAGATGGAAAACTCCGTATCTGATGAAGGAAAACTAAAGAAACGGAGGTCAGCGCACAACCGTTGCCAAATGGAGACCTCATCGGAAACGGTTTTTTGCCTCCATTACCGATAAAGGCCTTCACATCAGGCACGAAGGCGGGGACACGGACCCTTTTTCCGTTGCCGATGGTTTTTTTTGGCCCGTTTCCGATGTGTCGTTCTGTACTAGTGTTAGAGTCACATAAACAGATCATAGCTCGAAATTGTTCAACTCAAAAGTACCAATCGTTCAACATATCAAAGAATCAATATCTAAATTATATAGAGACAGAACTAGCAAAATGATACTCCCTCCAATCCCAAAAAAGTGTCGTATGTAGTGTTATCAGTTTGCAGATAAACATCTCATTTCCTCCGACACTTATACCGGATCGGAGGGAGTAGGAAAGCTTACAAACTATAGGTTAACTCTCCGAAACTTCAAGTCTTGAAAACTAGTGATGATGTCCTCGTCCTTAACTTGCAAGAAGAAATCCCTTTCAATGAAGGTAACCAAGCAATCATTCAAAAAAAAATTGGCCCATCTTGCTTCTTAGTTTTTTTTATATAGTTCATTGAAGAAAATACCCTCTCAACACCGGCTGTTGCAACAGGGAGTACTAGCACTAATTTCAAAAGTTCGTAAACAATGTCATACCGAAGAACCCTATTTGTTTTAGCAAGCATCATAGACAACTCTGCTAGACTTCTCAAATTTGCAAAATTTTCATCTTTGGTGACATCATTAATATAGCAGTTCAGCTAAAAAGGAAGATGGACCAATTCTTCAACTTCAAAATCATGAGGATAGAACTCAACAGGCTTAACCAAGTTTTCAGCATTAAAAGCAGAAAATGACTTGGCTGGACTGAATGATGGCATGCATCTAAGTAGCCCTGTGTTTACCTTATCAAATATGTTATTAAGCTCTTGAAGTTGCCTATCAATGACACCAAAAAACATATCGGCATGAAACCGGCGGTAATTAGTGGCATCTTTGTAGAACCTCTTTGCTCTTTGTATAGGCTTGTACTTCCCATCCATGTCAACAACTCTAAGATGGTGTTTCACACAAAACGAAGTGACCTTATCAAGATTTTTTTACCATCCATCATCATCTCTCAGAACCTACAACTCGTCCTATATGAATGCAAGAAGATCCATTGCATTCACAATATCTTGATGCCTCTTTGTAAAGCATTGCAAAATTCATTCGTGAGTCAAAAAAATTCATTCATCAAGTGCAACAAGAAACAAACTCAAATGACTCAAATACTTCTAACATAGTTTGACCTCCTAAAGCCTCAGCCCCTTTACTTTCTTTCCCAACCCTAAACAGAACTTTCTTGATTGAAGGATATAAAGCCATAACACGCATTACAGTTCGGTGGTGAGATCCCCACCGTGTATCATCTGGTCTTGATAAGCCCATTCTTGGTTCAAACCTTGGCCACTTTCAGTTTCACCGAATTTCAAGGCTTGAATCATATATTTTGCTTGAGCTATGAGAAGCATACGAATATTTTTACAAGACATCGCAAGAACATTCAGCAAATATGCTAGCTGCCCAAAGAACTATTAGCAATCAACATTTCCTTGAATTGAAGTGGGGTCGCCCTTGAATGCAACTCAGGAATGAACCAGCAAAACTGTATTTCTTGTTTCACGATGTCCGTTTGATCATAGACTCCTAGACGATGCCCGTTCCACCTCCACGGCCTCCTCAGCTGCCCTGCCAAGGCCAAGGCCCAGGGACGCCTCCGCCACCCCAACCGGTGTGGAACACCAACCGTAACCTCGTGGTGACCCACCCGCTGCTCTCCCTCCTCAAGTCATGCTCCTCCTTCCGCCGCCTTCGGCCTAGGGCCTAGCCGCTCACCGCTTCCTCGCGTCCCGCCCCGTCGCCTTCTGCGCCCTCTCCACGCCTCTCCGCATCGACCACGCCGCCGCGATACTCGCGCGGGCCGCCCTTGGCCCCAATGCCTACATGCCCTAAGTAAAAAGAAAAAGGTAAAATTGTTAGTCGCCTATTCACCCCCCCCCCTCTAGTCGACCATACCGTTCTTTCAGTCGACCCAATCAACTTCGTCCTTGTCGACGCTGTCGCGCGCCCCGTATGCCCTAGTCACCGTAGCCAAGGCCAACCCAGAGGTCGGGCAAGATGGGTGACCGCCTAGGGCCCCGGGAAGAGAAGGGTCCTAAATGGTAAAAGTATATATTGTAATCACTATACTATTTTCCACTACACCAAAGAATCTATTTAATACAATTATTAAATCTAGTCAACAACATAACTTTGACTAGGATTCTCACTTATATTATGTCTAAAAATATATTATAAATACATATGAATAAAATTATTCCACAAGACAAAATGCAACGGTGTTATTTATACAAACTCAATCCATATACTTCGATATATAGTGGTCAAAGACGTGAACTATAGATGGTGAGAAATCATGCACGCCTTACATTTTGGGACGGATAATATATTAACATATTAAAATGCTTAATTTGCTGAAGCAAATACACACCATGGGCCTCTTGGCACGTAAAAACAAATCAATGTGACCGGCAAGAACAAGTTTAGTTAGTATTCTATTCTCCCCGGTGGGAAATTCCACGGGTTTGATGGAATCTACATAACTTGATTTCCATGCTTATTTTATTATTAAACATTTTTATTTCACAAACTGACATCGAACATAACAAGCACATTTCATAAGAGCATATTAAATAATAAAATTTACTTAATCCACACCATTTTATGTTCATTGATAATTACTCTAAATAATTTTGTTTCAATAGCAAGTATAGAGCATGCACGCTTTTTGACTTGCTAGAGAATTTTGACCATGAAAGAGTAAATAAAAATGTTACTGGTTAAGTTTATAGTCTATAAGTTTATATAAATATACCCAATTAATCATAGACTAGAAACCGCTATTGACATATTTGTCAGATTGTACTCTTTGGAGATCTTTACCATAAATGCTTACGTATGAATTGCACTCTCTCTATTCCCATTTATAAGGGGCACACGCACTTTGAGATTCACGTATGAACAAAAATTCGTATAAGTAGATGATAAATATTTGATTAATATTATATACCAATAGAAAGTGCTTTTCGATATTAATGTAATGATATCAATTTGTAAAAATAATGGGTATATTATTTCATAATTTTTTTGGGGACAAACTTCCTCTCAAAATATATGTGCACCTCATAAATGGGAACTTAGGGAGTATAAATTATGCATTGTAGAAGTAATAGTTCTAAATCAGACTTATGTTACAAAATACAGTTTAATACATTTCAATGATATTCAGGACAAACAAAAACACAACAACTAATTAGTATTTAGTAGCATTGCTGGTTATCTGGTTAACCTATGATAACAAATAGAAAATTATACTTGTAATACTCTAACATGTTAGAAATAAGATTAGAAAAGCATAAAAGTCCAGTACAAATTTTATTTATTGTGATTCGTCCCGGGCCAAAATATGCGTTGGACCATCCCGCCCCCGACCATGTCCGCCGCTGCCAGTGTTGCCTCCTGCTCGGTTTCCCACTCATGTCACGCCTCTCGCTCGTGGTCTCGGTCACGGCCTAGGTTGACGTCCCTGTCGTCGTAAGTTGGGTGCATGTTAAGTCCAAAATAACATAATTGGTATGTGCAAAAAATAGAATAATTTTGGCAAACATAATTTGTTTCTAGTATTTCCTAGTTGTTTGAATGGACAACGAAATGACAGAGCCATTAATAATTATTTATTTATTGATAAGAGCAACGGAATATATTATCTGTTTTACTCGCATATGTTAATAATTTGTTCATGGTATTTCCTAGTTGGTTGCATTTTTGCAGCATGGTTCTTAGTAATTAGTCTTACTGGGAATTACTCATTAGTGTTTAAAAATTGCAAACATACATCTGTTCTCACTAAAAAGTTTAGTTTATTTTAATACTGCACTAACCATTCATAGGATAAATGAGGTCCAGTGACATACAAGTTTTAGTTCAGGCAATTGTTCATGTATGCATTGCCCCCCTCCTGCCCATTAATTTAAATCGCTTAGAAATAAATTTTGAATGAGATCCATGAGATAAAGTTGAAGTCAGTGTGGTACACCTGATGGTAATTTTGGAAGCTGGTGCTCTCCAATGTTCCTATATTTCCCTATGATCAGAAACATGATGGCGAAGGGGATCATAGGAATAATTCCCATAGAATTAACCTAAACCAGAAACAAAATCATAGGAACACCTACAGTACTCCATGGCATATAGTTTACTGGTCTATTCCCAGAAAAATTTGGCGCCGCTTTGATCCTAGACTCGTAGTCTCGTAGACGATGCCCGCCGTTCCGCTTCCACGGCCTCCTCAGCTGCCCTGCGAAGGCCAAGGCCCAGGGACGCCGCTGGCACCCCGACCGGCGTGGAACACCAACCGCAACCTGGTGGTGACGCACCCGCTGCTCTCCCTCCTCGAGTCATGCTCCTCCTTCTCCCGCCTCCTCCAGCTCCACGCGCTCCTCACCGTCACCGGCCTCGCCGCCCACCGCTTCCCGGCCTCCCGCCTCCTCGCCTTCTGCGCCCTCTCCACGCCTCCCCGCATCGACCACGCCGCCGCGATACTCGCGCGGGCCGCCCCCGGCCCCAACGCCTACATGCTCGCCACCATGATGCGCGCCTTCCTCCGCGCGCACCTCCCGCATCGCGCCTTGGCGCTCTTCCGCCGCGTCATCACTCACAGCCTGCCCGCCGACGCGCGCACCCTCGTCTTCGCGCTCAAGGCCGCCGCCGCTGAGCACCGCTTCCCGTCCGTTGCCGGCGAGGGCGTCCACTGCGTGGCCCTCAAGTGGGGGTTCACGGGCCAGAGCATGCTCGTGGGGAACGCGCTGGTGCACTTCTACGCTAACCACAAGTCACTGCAGCATGCGCGGCAGCTGTTCGACGAAATGCCTGACAAGGACGTCGTTTCATGGACGACGCTGGTGGATGGGTATGTGCGGGGAGAGTTGCCTGACGAGGCATGGCTGGTGTTCTGCAGGATGGTGGTGGCAGGGAAGCTGCAGCCGAATGAGGTGACGCTGGCGTCCGTCGTCACGGCGATCGGGCAGATGGGATTGCTGGCGTTGGGGAGGAAGGTGCGTAAGTATGTTGGGGAGAGTGTTAGTGTAGGTGCCAGTGTTAATTTGCAGAATGCGCTGATTGATATGTTTGGGAAATTCGGGTGTGTGGACTCTGCCAGGGAGGTCTTCGATAGCATGGCGGTCAAGGATGTGTACTCGTGGACAACCATGGTTAACGTTTATGCCAAGTGCGGTGACTTGGAAAGCGCAGCTCAGCTGTTTGAGGATATGCCTAAGAGGAATGCAGTTTCCTGGAGTTGCATGATCGCAGCTTACTCGCAGGCTAATCAGCCTGAGGAAGCAATTAGGCTTTTTAAAGAGATGATTGAACAAGGTACTGAGCCGATTAATGCGACCCTTGTTTCTGTGCTTTCCGCATGTGCTCAGCTGGGTTGCCTGGACCTTGGTAGGTGGATATATGGTAACTACATTGTTACTGGTAAGGTTGTGCTAACTGTGAATTTAGGCAATGCATTCATTCATATGTATGCAAAATGTGGAGATTTGCATGCAACATCAAGATTGTTTGCCGAGATGCCAGAGAGGAATGTGGTGAGTTGGAATTCGATGGTCATGGCCCATGCCGTGCATGGTCAGTCTGAACAAGTCCTTCATCTCTTCAAGCAGTTGAAAGGAACAAATATTGTGC
Source organism: Poa pratensis (assembly GCA_947311845.1). Classification (NCBI taxonomy): domain Eukaryota; kingdom Viridiplantae; phylum Streptophyta; class Magnoliopsida; order Poales; family Poaceae; genus Poa; species Poa pratensis. Next base: position 14,196,499 of record CAMZMU010000113.1, read on the forward strand.
CTGATGAGATCACATTCCTTGGGCTACTTTCTGCATGCAGTCATAGTGGGTTGGTTTTGGAAGGGCGGCAGTATTTTGAAGAAATGAAACTCGTCTATGGTATTGAACCCAAAGCAGAACATTATGCATGCATAATTGATCTTTTGGGTAAATCTGGGCTACTTGATGAGGCATTTGAAGTTGCAAATGGTATGCCATTGAAAGCTGGTGAGGCAGGTTGGGGTGCTCTTTTGAGTGCATGCAGAATGCACGGCAATTTAGAGATTGGTGAGCGTGCTGCTGATAAGCTAGTAAAACTTAATCCTTCGGATAGTGGAATCTATGTACTTATGTGTCAGATATATGCAAGTAAAAACAAATGGGATAAGGTGAAGATACTGAGGATGCTGATGAGAGATAGAGGGGTAAAGAAGAACCCTGGCTGTAGTTCAGTTGAGGTGGATGGAAAATTTCACGAGTTCTTGGTGGCAGATGTTTCACATGTTCATACAGAAGATATATATGCAGCATTGAAGAACATTTATTCTCATTTAAAATTGGAAGGCTATATTTGCCCGTACATACAGTGGCAGTCCGGTGTGCACTCGGCAGCTCAGTAGTTCAACAGGCTGACGACAGCCACTGGAGCCTGCGCATCCTGCTCCGTCCTCACCGCCGACTTGCAGACGTGCAAGTCGAGCTCAGCCGGAACCACGCGTCGATGCACCCTACGTGGAAGACGTGCCGGCACACCGCGCAATGCTCGTTGGCTGAACCCCTGAAGGCGACTGCCACACGAGGACCTGCAGAACGCACAGCTCCTTGGCGGCCAGCCCCGCCGCCTCGTCTGGACCGCACGCGGCGTCGACGGCTCTGATCACCTCGAGCTCGTAGCCGTAGCCGTCTGGCGGCCGCTGCAGTGCCAGCGCATGGTGAGGGTTGCGCGGGGATGTGGTGGCTTTGCGTCGCTGCAGGAAGCAACGAACGTAGAGGTGCAGCGCGGCGATGAAGGCGACCGCCGCCGAGAGCTAGCGCGGTCACTGCGGCCAGTAGGACATTGGTGTTGTAAGGAGGAGCGAGCGGCGACATGGCTGAACGCTGGTGCACGCGATGCAATGTGCAATCATGCATACATAATTTCTGCCGGAATCCTTGTTTACATGGCGCTCGTTGATCTGATTTCTCTTGATTTCGTCCATAACAAGATGATGACGTCATCTCTAAAACTGAAGAAGGCCTCTTACATTGCATTGGTGCTTGGATCTGCTTCTATGTCTATATTATCTCTCTGGGCATAGGTCATAGTGATATGTGTAGAGGAACCTTCCGCAGATTCCAGTATGGTGTATTGCACTTCTCATGGATGCATATCTGTGGACTCATACTCCCCTCCTCTCTTGTAAATTTGAAATGACACATTATAGAGAACTTGAAATCCACCGCCTTCTGTTAATTTGCGGCCTATTTCTTATACCTGTTGTCCACTATGGTGGATAACCAGCACCTGAATTGATCTACCCCTCCTTTGACGATGCCGAATGCTGTAATACTGAACTTTTCTTGGAGACCAAACCAGCTTTGCTGCTTATATTGTTGTAAAGTTTGGAGTTCATGTTCGGAAGGAAGGCTCATCCTTGTAGATTGAATTGGTAAGTTCTTTGTAAGTTGCAACTTGCAAATTGTGCCACATTTAATTAAGAATGTTCATTGTCTAGTTTCTGCCAATTTAATTAAGAATGTTCATTATCTAGTTTCTGCCCAAGAACTGCTCCCTGGGCTGCAGGTTGGCATTTTGCCACCAGTGAGTAATACCTATCATGATTCCTTTTTTTTCCTGCATTTATCTTTAATACCAACAGTTCTCCTAGTACTATATTGTCATCTACAGCCAAGGATATAATTTGTCATTAATTGTGGCAGAGGTTCCAGAAAAGGTGGTCGATGCTTGCTTTAGCTTGGCAGGTATGCTTCACTTTATATTTTACCATTACAACATACAGATTATATATCTGTAATTTTATTTCATATACAACACCATTTGATCCTGTAGCTACTGATTTTAGTTTCTCAAACCAGTCTGAATCCTCATTACCTGATAAATTGTTGACTAGGTCAGCTGTTTGCAAACGTGGAACGTCTTCTGCATCATGTTTTTTTTCTGCATTCTGCCTCCGAGATCCATTACCGAGCCATGCAATTGGTTAAATCGTAACACAAGAACTACCAGGCCATGATGAGAAATGGTCGACTATGTGATCACTAGTACTCCTTAGTTTAAGAAACTGACGAGATTTCCTTCCATATACTCCCTCCGTCCAATAATAACTGTCTCAAGTTTGACAAAAAGTGGATGTATCTAGACATGAAACATGTATGGATACATCCACTTTTTGTCAAACTTGAGACAGTTATTATTGGACGGAGGGAGTATAACCTTATTTGATGTCCAAACTGTAGATTTCAGATAGACAAGGGAGATGCGGTTTTTGAGATGCACGATGCCAGTGGGGGTCTGGTCGATGAAGTTGCCATTGGAGAGGTTGACGGCGTGAGGCATGGGACAGCAGAAGTAAAATTTTAGGTCACGGTCAAAATTGGCAAGTGGCAGCCATACTAGTAGCTAGTAACAGTAGTAGAACTGAACATAACCGATCCATTGTGTAACTTAAGGCATGGATTTCTGAATTTTCCTGATACTTCTGAGACGTTCTTGTAGGCATGCATATAGAGAACATTGTTTGCATAGGGGCTCTTCTGGTAGTATGTGCAGCCTCTTTATGCTACTGCTTTGTGACCTCATGTAAGGAAAGGTAGTTTGGGTGATGATAAATGCTCCATACAGGGCACTTGGGAAAATGTTAACATCGAGAGAAAAAGGACGGCACGTCCCGTGAATAGGCGTTTGGTTTAGAAAGTAGAAACTGACCAGAGATAATATTCTAAAGCCTTTGGTCGTACTTCCTTTTTCCAGGTAAAATGTGGCGAATGCTATATCTGTTGGAACTGAATAACTGAAGATTTCGAACAATCAAGGTCAAAAAGGAAAAAGGAGAGATTTCCAGATGAAGAAGGGGTAAAAACAGTAGGTGGAAGCACATCTTCCTTAACATTAACATACTGATCGTGTTGAAGCTGATTGACTAAGGCAATTTGCAGGGTTGTCAAGCACTGATCAGATTGAGAATTTTCCCCTATAATTTTGAGTACCACTCAAAATTTATTCTTGTTCTGTTTTCTTCCCAATTGATATAATCTTGAAGCTGCCGTATTAATATCCATCTCAAGCAATTCAATTGCATTTAACTCAGTTAACATAGAAGAAACAAAAAAATGACGGTGGCATTTTTTTTTTTGGAAGGGTACTACGGTGGGCAAAAACCAGCCTGCACATTTTCTGTTTTATTGATAACTGATACCGTACAGGGTGGGGAATAAAAAGGGAAAAGATTACAGAAAAGAAGCTTGTTACAGTTCTAAGCTAAGATGGGAAATCATAATCCCCCAATCAATCAGAAGATTTTTCTTAGGTTGAGATTGGCATCGGTTTGCCCAAGACAAAACATCTTCGGAACTTCGGTGCAGGGTTAGTCTGAGATCCTCCTCTTGTGCTTGAAAGATCATACGATTCCGTCCTTTCCATATGTTCCAAAGAAGCGATCAAGACGGTGGACCGAACTTTGTCCGTGACGAAGGAGCCCCATAGGTCGATTACAGAAGAGCAGGTTTGAACGTCGCTGTTTAGGGAGGGGAGAGCAGTCCAAATAGGCTGGACAGATTCGCAGTGCAGCAGCATATGAATGTTGGATTCAGGCTGATGGCAGAAAGGGCTACGATCTTAGATGGAAGTCTCGATGCAGTAAAGGTTTTCAGTCTAGGGATGTGCGGATCTCTCTTAACATTTGATTCGATTTTTCACAGAAATGTTTGTACAATGCAGCTCAAATAACCTGTGGTTTGTTCAGGAATGAACCAGGAACACTGTATTTCGTAATAACACGTGTTTTTTTAGGATAAAGTGGTCATACCACCGCTCAAATAGATAGAAAAGGATTGACCCAGTTTATAAAGGAAACCGGGCCCAAAAACCATACAAGTTTTCACAGGAAGTTTATTGGGCTTGTACTTATTATTCCTATAAATTTGATCCCGGAATTTCAGAGCGTAGATGGATTTAACCTAAACTAGAAACAAATAATATGCGCTACACATATTTTCCTTATCTAACAGAGAGAGGGCCCATGACATATATATTTACCCATACATACATTGGCAGTCCGACAGACGACAGTCCGCAGCTCACGGGTCGACGCCGGCAACCGGAGCCGCCGCATCTTGCTCCGTCCTCACCGCCGACCTGCAGACCGGGCACGTTGAGCTCAGCCGGAGCCACGCGTCGATGCACCCGACGTGGAAGACGTGGCGGCACGCCGGGAGCAGCCTCCCCAGCTCGCCGTCCTCCATCTCCCCGAGGCACACCGCGCAATGCTCATTGGCGGCGGAAGGCGACTCCCACACGAGCACCTGCAGGGCGCACAGCTCCTTGGCGCCCAGCCCCGCCGCCTCGTCCGGAGCGCACGCGGCGTCCACGACGCTGACCACCTCGAGCTCGTAGCCGTAGCCGTCCGGCGGCCGCTCCAGCGCCAGCCCGTGGTGAGGGTTGCTCTCTGCGGCGCGCCGCTGCAGGAAGCAGCGGGCGTAGAGGTGGAGCGCGGCGACGAAGGCGATCGCCGCCGAGAGCGCGGTCACCGCGGCCAGGAGGACGTTGGTGTTGTAAGGAGGAGCAAGCAGTGACATGGCTGATAGAATGCCGATGCACAGGAGGATGCAGTGTGCAATCATGCAGTATTTCAAGGCATAATGCAGTGATGTGCACCCGCGGTATTGTTGCCACAGACTGCAAATTTTGTTGTCCTAGGCTAGTCGTGTTTGGATCTTTGCATGTCCGCCCACGTTTTGTTACTCGCCATGTTGCCCCACATGTCATTGGCGCATCAACCTCTTGGAAGCTCACCGACTACGTCCAATGTCGCCTTTCGGTACAGATTATTTGGCAACTTGTGGCAAGCATACGTCCGTCCGGCCCCTACAGGTTTCGTAGATGCCGCACGAAATCAGGGGAGGTTTTGGCGCACCGTGGAGCACCGCGCCATGGCGAGCCGAGTTTCTGGGGCAAGAAACTAAAATGTCCTGTGTCCTCACATGGGATATGGGGACAGCACAGCAGGACAGGACGGTTCAAAGCTTGCTTGGTAGTAGTAGTAGGTCTCATGACTCCGGAGTCCAACCTAGCAGTGATGATGGCTCGTTTCCTCGATGACATCAGAAACAGGGAAATAAAGGAGGACAAGGAATAAGTGCTTGGACATGTTACTTCCAGCAACAGGATGAGCCTGCATTTCTTACTTATTACCAGAAGTAGTTTTTTTTACAGTATACTCATGTTATTATCCGCATATGTTTTTTACTTTTTTTTACAATGACCAATAGGTATTTTCGGTTTACACCGGAGGGGTTAATTTTACACCGTCCGGAAAAAAACATGAAATGTTGGTAACTATACTGAGTTAACCGTATATATCTGTATGGTTGTATCTGGAACAGCGAATTAGAAACTTGCTGTTGTGCTGAGCCTATCTGTATCTCAATGCTTCGCATCCATGAGCTTGTACCTCTTCTCCTCGACGCCAGTGACGCCCATTTGTATCTCGATTATGGTATGGAGTGGCATCTAGATTACATTAGGAAAGGGATATAGTTGGTTTAGCAATGCTTCTGCTGAGATCGAAATAGATCGTTGACCAATGAGAAAAGATTTAGAAAATGCCATGTTACCTCCATGTCTGGAACTTCTCTCAATGGCCTGTCGGCAAAATAAGAGTAGAGCGCTCGCAGTACGGCCTATAAATAGGATAAACCGTTAAGATCTGTGCTTCTGCACAACAGCACAAGAGTGTTTCATCAACCGTAGCAATTTACCTGGTGAGATATAACCACCACTGGTGCTCGCTGGCGTTCAAGCTCGATGATGACAGGTTCCAACCTGAGGGTAATTAACAGTATGCCACATAAGTTAGGGTGGAGCCATGGAGGTAATAACAGAACAGATATTTTTATAGTTTTTATGTGCTTAAATTATAGTAATACTATACAACATTTCTGAATAATTCAGTGAGATTTTTTTAACCTCTGTATCACATCAAGGTAAGATTCCCCACGGGGGTAGCGATATCTCAGCTTGTCCTTCTTGCGTGACCTGGTTGCAAGTTGCACAAAATGTCATTACACTGTGTTCAAATGTAAATAATAATAAATATGTAAAGGATAAATCCATTATTTTTGTGGAACAAATAATGCAATGCGTAGCTATATATTGTCCGCTCAGCCTTGTAACTGACACATGTTGAAATGTCTAGTGTAGCTTTTAGTTTTTAGCATGCTATGATTAATACGGAAAATAATATAGGATTGCAGCATGATAGTTAACAAAATGGCATGGCATTGTATATGAAATCCAATAAGATATTACACAATAATTGTTGCGAAAATAACAGAGGAACGTTACTACATACTCATATTCCTCAGGCATAATTTTCTTAATTTCTTCATACGTCATCCCATCACACACACCTGAATTGATCTCATCAAGAGCACGCCATTGTATCTGCCAAAAAAAGTGTTAACCTATGTCAGTATACATACATAGCAAGAGATCTGTAAGAAAGCTCCTAAAGGAACTACCTTTGGGAATCCAACAATCGGAGTCGCTGTCAAAATTGTTCTCTGTAGAGTGCTGGTCCAAATCTAAACAACATGCACAAATAAAAACCTCTTACTCTGTTATCTCACTTGACAGGATTGCAGCTACCATTCTTTCTAAAGTTAATTTGAGAATAATGAATCACTCCTGTAAAGTAGTGTAACTCAGTTTAAGGTAATTACTTACGGTTGCAGTTTTCTCATTTTTGAGGCGCTTCTCAATAAAGTTGGCTAGTTTCTTTGCATAAAGCTCTCCATCTTCACTGCAATTATCAGGCAGGTTGAGGTGGACTTTGTTAAATATATATAGTAACAGTAGGCTTTGTAATGCAAAAATTCCATAAATTCTACCATTTTCCCCTCACTTGCATAACTCAAAATGGTAAAATTAGCATATAAGAGTATCATCTGAAAGTATCAGATTGAAGTTCATAGAAGCAAACCTCAGGACGGTGTCACCACCAACTCTTCCTCTGACATTATGTAAACTCTCACCATGCCTTGTAAGCAAAATAGGCCGGGGCGCAAGATGAGAATTCACCTGCAGTTGCATATTGAGAAAGGATGTGTCACCAATTAAAGTTTATAAGTAAGAACGCTCTTGCGTAAACCAAAATAATTGTGGAACACTCCAAATAAACTTTGAAGCAACCACATAATATGTGTGTTCCCATATTAGGCTGATATTATGCTTGCTCCAGAAACTGCGATCAAGTATCAATTATTTATAGTGTACACATACGTACCAAGAAAAAGACAATACGACCAGGGAGATAGCCACTGATATTGTTCACCTGGAAATTCAGAGTATAGCATGACAAATTTCAAAAGCTAGAAGCCCATGACGACAAAAGCTAAAATGCTTGGTTTCTTTTAACAAATAAACCCTAGTACATTTGAGGTATAACAAGTCAGAAACCTATCTTGTTCCTAGTAAATATAAAACTCAATAACTATTTTACCCCTTTTACAAGACAACGGGATAACCAGGAAGATCATCTTTGTTACCTGTAACTGACCACCCTCCCCTTTTACCATATCGATCATTTTAATATAAGAACCTTCCTCTACTGGCTCATAGACCTGCAAAAGGAATCCTACTTGATTCAATATTATATACTCCCTCCGTTCCAAATTAATTGACTTCCATCTATATGGAAGTCAATTAATTTGGAACGGACGGAGTAGTTCACAGAGCTCAAGAATTTTACTTCGTGTGCAGCACTACAACAGAATAAAACTTGTGAGCACTGAGACCTTCTCGTAATTTGCCAGACGTTCAAGGAAGTCCCGCAATCCAGCTTCATAGTCTGGCCTACAAAATACACAAGAACAAGGTTACAAATATTATCTTTCTAGCGAGGGCCATACTTGAGGGATTGTCGGTTCCTAACTGGTCAGCATAGTCAGGACTTTGCTGAATTTTCAGGCGTACGTTCCTTTCGATTATGTTCCGATCGTTACATATTGTCTCCAGAAATATTATCTGTAGAGAGTGAATTCAGTTGCCAAGCAATGCATAATAGAAATGTACCAAATGCACAAAAGGACATTATTTAAACTATCCCACAGACTGTCAATACTATGACAGTATTATATGTTCTTTTGATCAGCTTGAATAAATTTTAGCTCAAGATACTTAAGGAAGAACGGTCAAAGGACCATGTCTACTGCGAATTACCTTACAGTTCCCTTCAGCCATTTTCATTAGCATGTATCTTCTTTTGCTTGTGCTGTTTGTTGCATCAAATATACCAACCTAAACACAACTGGAACTGGTCAGACAGAACATTACATTGTTAGCAGGCTATGTAACATAGCATCAGCTTACCTGACCACCTCCGTGCATCCAGTCTATCATGTCTTCCATTGCTAAAGCTGCCACCTGGAAACATGTCAGACAGAAAAATAATGGATAAATTTGCGTGAACCAAAGCTATCACTTTAATGTTACTATTCGTCTCATGGGGCAGGTTGTCAGCCAATCAAATTTCACCTCTAAAAATGTAGTAGAATTTAAAGTAGGGCCTACAATTTTTAGTGAAACTGTGAAACAAATAGTAACATTCTACTACTTCTATTTAAAGAAACTACCATGGTAGAACTATTAATTATCTAATATGTTTATAGAAAACTGTTGCATGAGAGGATATAAATGAAAATTGTGAGACACTGATCGTACAAACGTTGAATAGCATATATTTGTGAACACGAAGAGTCTATATTTAGACTGTACTTAGCAACATACTGTCGAAAAAGCATGCTAACCTCATTACGTGCCTCAATTCCTTCTTGGTTATCAGGGCGGAAAAAGTCTGCAGACTGAACCAATGAAACTACAAAATTGTCAGATTTCTCATTTCTCTATGGTAAAGGAATATGCTTTTGCTGGCATTGGCCAAAGAAACTGTATTGCAAGAATCCAGATATACAAGACATCATGTGAACAAGCAACATTATGACAAGAATCAGGGCCAACCATGCATTCATGGGTACAGTACCAGAACAGATAGAAGTATGAACAAAAGAAGAAGTCTATGCATTGACTTGCTCAACCAATGAGCAAACAAATTCAGTAAACAGCTATTTGGTGACATTCAGTGTTTACTGAGAAAATTGGTGGATAGGGACAAGGTGACCTCCACCCCTACATACACAGCACTATGAATTTTAAAAGTTATTTCCTTTATACGGCTTGCCAAGCATGTAGTGACTGATGAATAACCCGAGCGTAAGATAGTTGTGATAACGATTACCAACATTAACACAATAGTGATGTGTAAGGGCAGATATGGATATAGAGTAACTTGTTAGCAGTAATATTGTCATCATCATATCATAGTTGTGTTATCTAAGAGAATCCAGTTGGCTATTAGATGGAGCTAGTTTAGTCCTTAAGTATCCACAGTATGTTGGAGTCCTAGTACAATAAGAGTCTTAAGTATTTGTGTTCAATTCAGTTTTGAATAGCCATGTAAAGGAGCAGTTTTGTAATAGTTTCCAGCTGTTGCAAACTGGAGTTACTGTAACGGACCTACTGTTCAGTGAACAGTAACCGACCTAGAAGTCCTAAATGAGGATGCATTCCCCTTTGTAAGGAAACTAAGCTTGTACTGCATTGAGATGAATAAATATAGCTTCATCTCTCTCGTGTGTGTGAGACAGAGGGAGAGAGAGACACACACAAACATACCAAGAGAAAGAGAGGACCGTGTGTGTGAAGCACAATCTCTTTAGAAAGAGAGGGGGTCCTAGGTGAGAGTTAGTATCTAGCTCTAACATAACTGATAGAATACTGTGCCATACTGCCATGTTAAAAAATTGGCATATACTTGGAACAAAAATATGTGAAAATAATTGTAGCAACTGACAGTTCTTAGTACCTGATTTGCTCCATGCTTCAGACGGCGGTACTACACAACAAGTTCCAAACAACAGAGAGTTCAGTTCATTTTATAGTAATCCAAGAATATGTACTATTTGTACAAGATAATTAATGGGAGGTAGAATATAATCACCTTTCCAACGTTGAAATGCTTTGTTTCATGACCTAGCCAACGAAGGTACCTAGTAAGCTTAACTGCGGTGAAGGTTTTACCACGAGCTGGTAGGCCAACCTAATTACAAGTAAATATTTTCAGAAGGAGAATCGACCTTTCAGAAGCATAGACTAACAAATTAACAATGAATGAATATGTTCAAGCACAAACAGCAGGGACTCTTAATACACAATGAAAAATATGTCGGCAGCAGGCAAATCATTCTCCATCAAGGTACATCCTAATTGCTGTCGCAATCAATGGTTATTACCTCTCCCTGATTACACTTTAAAATATCAAACTGCATAAATGCATATTCATTGATTCGTTTCTTCATTAAACAAACAATGCAGACAAGGTTTGGTAGGTTCTATGTAACAACAATGCAACAATCAGATCATAAACTCAAAATATCAGTCGCTTTCAATATTCATATAAGAGATAGAAAATAATTAAAATCTGTAACAGAATCAGAATAGTTTACCAAAACAATAGCCAGTTTCCTGTCCTCCTTGGATCCATGCAACCTATCAGCTACAGCTGCAGCTGCAACAGCTCCGGCTGCTTCTGGCATGGCCTTCAAATATGTCAGCAATAAGAATCAGGTAAAACATTTATCTGGTAATCTGTTGGAATATTAATTTAACTACATCAAATAAATAAATGAAGAATGGATTAGTATATACTAGCTCACACACACCTGTTTATAGTTGTTCATTACTTCATTTAGGTACTTACTACGCTATGTACACAAACAGACCGATTCCACTAGAAAGCTCTTTCGGGTTTAGGATCAATCCATGCGCAATTTATAATCCTAAATTTTTAGTTTAGTTTTGTTACCTCCTACTAGCTGAGGATATGAACAATACTGACCTTTGTTGAACCAAAATTAAAACCAGATGCCAGAGAACATGCACTAAATGATTTTCCAAGCTTAGGAGAAATAACCCCCCTGTCAATGTAAATCCCCTTTTGCCTGTCTTGCTTTTGCAATGGTATTAAGGTACCGACTGATTTTGACTCTACCATTCCAGAAACTTGTAACTTCTTAGAAGAATCTGCTACTGATGCCTTAATATCCTACAAAAGAACGAAAATAATGTGGCATGGCTCTTTAAGAGTACTAATTCTGGTTTACAGAAATATATGCAATATTGATTGTGCATAACTTGGTAATGCTGATATTAAGAAAGAAAATACCTGTACTCCAAAAACAAGTAATGTATATGGAATAGATACAAGTTAACAAGAATAACACGATTCATCTTATGAAATGACAACCAACTAAACCAGACTAGTTCAATAGTTGTTAGAGAATCGATTTCAGAAATGTAAATTATCCAATGATCTATGAAGGAAAAAAAATGATACACCATGCCGAAATATCTGAACCTTCTACTATAAGCACACAGCACAATTTACTGGTACAGTATAGCCAACATTTTAGCGTACCAACTTTTCTAGATTACATCTTACCTTATTATGGTCACTATGATCTTCAAAATCTGCAGGAGCACTGCTTGGACTCTGAATGCCATCACTAAGAAGCATATCATTTGTCCACAAGGCTCCAGGTTGAATTAAAAATGCTGGTGTTGCAGCAAAGTTTGCTGCATATTCAGTTGGCGGTGCAGTTGGTGTTGGAACAACATAATGCTCCAAGTCAAGCTCCAGACTAGATCCAGATCCATCCTGCAGAAAGGCATGACAGAAAAAGGTGTCCACAAGACCAATTAGCAGCTATTAGCATCCAATCAAAAATTAAGCAAGTATTAAAATAACTAGTTAAATATGAGGAAGCGTTAACGACGCATAATTTTTATAGTGTAACGATTATTTTAAGCAACTACAACATATAATTATAAGGTAGCACAAAGAAGGTTAGCAAAAGGCAAGAAAATGTGAAAAATCAGCTCTCCTGTCATTGTTTGGATTGTTAAATTTCTTCTCCTAAATATATTTTATGGACAAGCACATTCCGGTTTTCAGAAAATTGCATCCTAAGGATTGACTTTAAATGAAGCAGAAAAAACCGTTTGTAGTTACCTTTTTTTCTACATGTTTGATTTCACAGAAGCATAGGATACCCAGAAACTAGCTATCCAAACAGAAGGGTTAAACAGTAACAGTACAAGCATAAGAGGTGAAGCATAAGCATTACAAAATCAAAGCCAGGCGCTCATTTTGACTAGAGATCTCACCTCGGTCTCATGAGCGGGTGCTTCATCTATACTGACGTCAGGGATTCCCCGAACCTTGGAAGGCTGGAAGTTTTCCTTGTAAACCCTCCAGCTCGCGGCAAGATCAAGCGGAGACACGAAGTCTGCCTTGTTGAACACCCTGAACTCAAGCAGTTCGTCATCTCCATTACGCCTGAAGTTTGCAATCCTCACATCACCCTCAAGCATGCCCCCGGTGAGAAGCCGTGTCGGCCCTTCCTCGATGATGCACGGGGTGGTCGCATCCTTGGGCTTGAGCAAAAATTTGAAGTCAAGTGTCTCTGCAGTAAATTGCACAGTTTGCGATCATAAGGATCAATCAGGTTCAGCAATTTGCACCATAGTTTGCGAAAGTTGAACCGAACACTATCTTTTAACTGGGACGGTTAACTATTCCACCAAACAAAATTCATGAAGGTTTTACGTCTAATTGCTACAACTAGGAGGTCAGTTCAGTTTCCCTAAGTTTTAATCCATCAGACGGGATCACAAAACCCATTCAGTTACGAGATAAACAGTACTCAAAAGTTCAGCACAAGGGCAGGTAGGTAGGTAGGTAGCGTGCATACCGTGGTCTGGTGGCACGACGAAGCTGAGCTCCCACATGGACGCCAGCTCCCTCTCCATGGCCAGCTGCGAATTCAGAACCAAATCCTCGGTCACAATGTAAACCAAAACCGGCAAGCGCAGTAGTAGCCATGGCGGGTCCGTTCCGTACAGCGTGGTCGGGGTCCCATGAGCCGATGATGGGCTCGGAGCCGTAGACGTGCGGCACGAGGTCGCCGATGATCCGCGCGTTCTCCATCTTGAGCGAGACGTAGAGCTGCGCGCCGCCGTGCCAGGACCCCAGCGACCCGCCGCCGCCCTCGGACCCGTCCATCCCGCCGCCGCCCGAGAGCGCCGCCCCGCCGACACCCCCGACACCGTCCATGCCCTTGGAGCCCGACGTGCCCATGGCTGCCGAGCGTGAGGTGAGAGTGGAGCGTGTAGGGACGGTGGTGGTTTATCAACTGGGGGAGGTGGGGATTCGGGAGAGCGATTGGAGTGGTGGTGGTGGCGCGGAGTCCGAGGACTCGGAGCTCGCAGGATAGAATGTGGGGGCCACCTGGCAGCGGCGGCCGCCCCTTTCCTGTGGACGTGGCGGGCCGGCGACGGCGCGGCCGCTCTGCTCTGCTCGCCGTCGAGCCGACGCACGGGAACAGGGAGAAAATTGCCCTCATTCATGGGTCACGAAATATAAATCAAAATTCGACCGGCACATCACCATTCCAGTGCTCAATGAATTTAGTTTGGTGCAATGAGCAACATTGACTGAACGAAATAATAGACAAAAATAAAAGTTTATTATTTATTACAGCTTGTAGTCAAAGGTAGACAAATTTGGACACCATTCCTGAGAGCATCTCCCCCGCGGCACACGTCAAATTTATGTCTGGTAACCCCCAATTGTGGCCTCTTTGGTGATTAAGACTAATCCCTCTATCCCAAAATAGGATGCCTATACATCGAAAACCTACAATGGAGCCCGGGCTACATGATGCCTGTTTTTTCAAAAATTCGAATTTGACATTTTTTTATTTTAAAAAAGAAAAAAATCCATTCCCGAATGTAGATATTGTCGAGATCTACTATCTTGCGAGTTTTCAACTCCAAATTTATTGTATTTTGAGCTTCACAAAAAAGACAAATGGGTGGATCTGGGTGGTGAACAATACACAGTTTCAAAATTTTGAAATTTTCACAGTTTGTCTTTTTTGTACAGCCCAAAATATATCAAAATTTAAGGTAAATTTTGCACACTTGTAGATCTCGATACTATCTACATCCGGGAATTTTTTTGCGATTTTTTGAAACTTAAAAATGTTATTAATTTTTTTTTCAAAAAAAGCTCCATGTAGCCCGGGTTTCAAAAATCCACTCTCGCCTATATTTTTTGTTTAAAGTCAAACTTTACAATATCAAATGCACGCGATATGAATGATGGTTCTAATAATATTGATTTGGAACTATAAATGTCGACATTTTTTCTCTATAGTTAGTCAAACTTCGAAACATTGGACTTTAACCAAAAACTATAGGCACCTTATTTTGGGAAGGAGGGAGCGCAAGGATAATAGCATTCAGTACAGGAATTAAAGGTTCAAATAACTAGAACGACATGTAGTACGAAATGTTGTGTGAGTGATGGTCTTGTCAACAATGGTGTTGCTCTATTTTATCATCGGCTAATGTGTTTGATTGGGCTTCTTTTGGACATGCTTGATTGCTACTTATGTTATTGAACATACTTTTAGATGACTATCATCGAGTTATTAGTATTGTAATATTTACGTACTAGGTATATTGATATCATTGTTGTTGAAATCTATATATGCAAATCAAACCGGTTTTCTCGGCCGGAACATATCCCCTAAATAACTAGTATCGTAAATCTCTTACAGTACGAGTTTAGGGGATCTATTCCGCCCCAAGCTCCCGCGCGATACCGGAAAACCAGTTTCGGGGTACCTCAAACCGATTTTCCGGTATGGATTTTTAAGGGATCTGCTAGAAATGCTCTTACAAACATCGTTGTCGACGAGGACCAACTTATTTCTCACCTTTGCTAGACTATAAAGTTGAGCAGCCGATGACAACACAAACGCAAATTTGAGCTCATGTCTTGACCATCTGTTACATCCTTGGACTCAGGACATGAGCACCTGAGAAATTCGTAAGGAATATTCACCCTTTATAGATTCAGGACTTGATTATAAATGACTCAACGAGACCATTATTGGGTTCCGCTATGAACATTATTAGGTCATCATGGGATCCTCTTCATGCTCTACTTGCTTGAAGACTTCATCAAACATGCCTCGGCTCATGAGCTCAACATGATCTTATGTTAAAGAAAAATCTTGAATTCGTCTATTGAATTTATCCTCTCGGGATTTTGATCTTAAAAGTATAAACTCATAAGCCCAATTTGAGTTCAAGCAACGCTACTCCTTGGTCATTTATTGATATTCACATGGACTTAATTTTATCATATGTTATTCACGACTGAACTCAATCTTGATATTCACATGGACTTATCTTTATCATATGTCATAAGCCCAATTTTAGTTCAACCAACAAACAACGTGTAAGAAGCCCATCAGCATCATTGACAGATTATCATATATACGGTGACAAAGTCGACCGTCACCGATTAACCATCTAGGATGACAAATTTTGCACCGTCACTGAATATACGTTTGACAGTGGAGGAAAATTTCATACCGTCACCTCGGTGAATCTATGATGGAACTTCAGTGACGGTCAAAATTTGTCACGAGCTGGTTTTCGGTGAAGAAAATTGATCTTAGGTTACAAAAGGTGTTTGTCACTAAATCTCATTTATGTTGTAGTAACAATTCTGAGATGACAACCATGGCATTAGACTTTGAACCTATACACTATAGAGGGTGTCCATGGATGATCGAAGTTTTTTTATCATGTCCAGGAAAGTGAGTGGTGCTATGAATGAGATTTTGAGTGCACCATACAAGTCGGGGGAAGAAATTAAAGAAGGCAATGTTTCAAATGTTTTCTTCTAAAGCCCCATGCCCGGATGAATTATTGCTCATTTCTTTCGGAGACATTGGGTGTTTGTGGTGATGATACGGCTTTGAGCATTGTTCAAGGTAATTAGTCGGCTAAAAGCATTAATGATACTATTGTAGTATTAATTCCAAAGGTCGGAATGCCTACACTCTTGTCTCAGTTTACGCCTATCAGCATACGTAGTGTGTTCTCTCATTTTGCTTCCAAGGTGTTGGCCAACTGGTTTAAGATGATCTGGCCTCAAATTGTGTATCGGGAGCAGTCTGCCTTTGTTCTTGGCAGATTAATAACCGATAAAGTTATTTATGCCTATGAGTGTCTCCACTTTATAAAGAGGAACAAATCGAAGAGTAATAGTTTTCGTGCTCTGAAGTTTGACATGCTGAAAGCCTAGGATCATTTGGAATGGGACTATTTGGAAGTTATTATGGCTAAATTGGGCTTTGTCCAACAAGGGATTAATGTTGTTATGGGCATAGTCAAATCTGTCTCCTTTTTATGTACTTTTCAATGGAAATAAGTTGGAGAGTTTCAAACCAACTAGAGGTAGTTATTAGCAGCAGAGGGCCTTTCGTGCCTTCTAAAAGTTAATTATCAGTTATCGCACATTGGCAGTATCAAGGTATGAAACTTTCAAAAATTTGAAGGATCAACTGCATGTGGAGCAAAGTGAAGGGATAGATGGAGAAACTTGTGTCCACAAGAGGGAAGATAGTTCTAATTAAAGCAGCTGCACATGCCATTCCTTTATATTCAATGGCATGTTTCAGATTGCCCCGAGCTCTTTGTGAACATGTCAATTCGTTTATCAGGTAGTTTTGGTGGGGTAGCAAGCATGGAAAGAGGGAACCGAGCTGGGTCTCTTGGGAGGTCATGACACGTCCAAAATTCTTAGGTGGATTAGAGTTTAGGGACCTAGAGCTTTTTAACTTGTGCATTCTCGCCCGATAGTAATGGAGAATATTTTAGGAGCCCGACTCTTTAAGAGTACACGAATTCTCAGTTGTCTACTTCCCTGACTTCTCTATTTTAGAGGCCGAGTTTGGTTCCCATCCATGTCAAATTTGAGATCTATCCTTGATGGGAGGGACGTTCTAGCCCAAGGGATGATACGGCGCATTGGCGATGGACGGATGACCAATATTTGGATAGAGAACTAGCCGTCTCATGATTCTATTTTGAAACCGATCGTGTCGCTCAAAACTGATCCACCACAAAGGGTTAGTGATTTAATAGAGAAAACATCAGCGCGAAGTGCTTGTTGCTCACTGGAATTTTTTCTTTCGGTGGATGCTTCAGTAATTTTGAGTATCCCACTGTGTACATGACGCCGGTCTGATTTCTGGGCATGCAAATAATGATCGAAGTGGCTCTTTTCAGTTCTCTCAGCATACCATGATGGTAAATACAAAAATCAACCGAGAGAATTATTTCGAGAGCTATGCAGGATCATCGAACGCCAAGGCACATGAGAAAGGTTGGTGCTCTCTCTAGAAGATGAAGGTAACCCTCCAAAATTCGTGTTTCCTTGTGGAAGTTAGCCAAACAATATTTGCCTATGGTTGATTTGTTAGAACACTGGAACATGTCGATATCGAAAAACTGCTCCTTATGTGTGCTACAGAATCTCAGAGACATTCCCTAATTGAGTGATACATAGTGAAAAGTGTTTGGGCATTGTATGATGAAATAATGGTAGATCACATAAGTTTAAACGATGAACCAAACGCTAAGTAGTGGCTATTTGATATGATGGAGTCCCCGACATCAATTCACCTGCCCGATAGTCACGCTTTGGGCTATTTTCTCAGCTCAGAGAAAAGCAATACATGAAGAAATATATCAAAGTTCGCTATCCACTCACAGTTTCATCAATTCTTATCTGCAGGAGCTACATGCCATTGCTAAACCCTCTCAAGGTATAGCTAATCAGCCAGCGATTGGAGCACATGCCAGATGGGTGCCCTCTCAGCCGGGCTTGCTAAAATCAATGTATATGCTGCTGTGTCTAGATCTTGTAACAGACAGTGGCGGAGCTGCTTGTATTATATGTGGTCAAGCGACATCACAAAAGTTTGGTAAGCACTATAATATTAGCTAGAAGTACACCCAATTTGACCCTACAATTACTGGATAATGACAACACTAGTACCGTTGACATCACTTGCCGGTGATCCCAGCTCCGCCCTGGTAACTGAGATGTAGCTGGGGTAATATGCAGGGATAGCCAAGGGACTTATCTCGGTGCATCGGCAATGGTTGCATTTCGGACGCAATGACTTTGGACACACATGCAGAGTGGCTTTGACGTTGGCCGAAGACAGGCATTCTGGTTGCATCAGATTGCATGTCGGTAGTCAGAGAAACGAAGGAAGGAACCATGGGGAAGTATGAGCTATGAGTGTGATGGTGAAAACCGCACAGGAAAACAAAATAATCACTGGTTTGGCGCCTCTGCACCATTCTCCAGTATGCAGATGATACTATTTTTCTGCTTGAAGAAGGATTTGAAAATGCCAGAAACTTAAAATTCCTGGTATGCCTTTTTGAGCAAATGTCAAGACTTAATATAAACTTCCTTAAAAGCGAAGTGTTTTGCTTTGGGAAGTGTATTCAACAAAGTGAGATTTATAAGGAGATCTTCACCTGTAAATCTGGTAGCTTGCCGCTCATATACTTAGGGCTCCCTGTTTATAAGAATAGACTTCTTAACAAACATTGGGACCCTGCTGATGTTAATCTAGGGAAGAAAATGGGATGTTGGCAAGGAAAGTGGTTGGAAATTGGCTCCAGAACCATTTTATTGAACTCTTTCATAGCATCCGTTGTCTTTTACATGCTTTCTTTCTATATAATGCAGTAGGGGTTGGGAAAAAGTTTGATTCGCATAGGAGTAGGTTGTTGGGGCAAAGGATCAAGGAATCCGGAAATATCACCTAATGGACTGGGAGACCGTCTGTTCTCCGAAAGATTTAGGTGGATTAGGGGTTCTAAACCTAAAACTTATGAACATCAGCATGCTTTGTAAGTGGCTATGGAAGCTTGAGAATACTAATGGAGCTTGGCAAGAGATTTTGAAGAAGAAATATCTTCAAAAAGAAACTCTACCCAAGCCACTGATAAAGATGGTACTTCACAATTCTGGTCTGGTTTGATGAAAGTAAAAAACATCATTTTACTCTTTTAGTGATAGGATTCTTGTTTCTAGTGATAAAACCAGATTTTGGGAGGACAAGTGGTACAAAGGGAAAAGTATGGCCATGTGCTTCCCTAGACTATATGACCTCACCTTTAGCAAGAATGTTAAAGTTGTCAAAGTTGTTGCATCTAAGGGGGCATGTCTGGTGTTTAGAAGATGCGTGTGGGGAGAGTTGGCTTCACAGAGAGACGAATTGTTCAATATTATTGATAATGTTCAACTTCGTGAGGGGAGTGATAAAGTGTCTTGGCGTCAGGGGCAGAAAGATTTTATCATCAAAACCTTGTACAATGCTCTTCAAACCAACTCACCTGCAATTTTTTTCAAACATCTATGGTCTATGAAACTTCCTGCCAAAATCAAAACCTTCTTATGGTTGGTGATGTGGGGGAGGACGTTGACCAAAGATAATCTGAAAAAACACGGAGGGATGGATCAACCCAGTGTATGTTCTGTGCCATGGATGAGAGTATTGATCACCTTTTGTTTACTTGTCATGTGGCTCGGTTCGTTTCTTTCGGGGGGGGGGGGGGGGGGGGGGTTCAGTGCAGCTTTGATATACATGATCCACCTAGTTCGGTTGCTGGTCTGGGTGATTGGATTTTATCTTTTCACGGCCCGGAGCGAGTTGCGATCAAAGTATGTCTTGCTTTAATTTTTTGGGCGATCTGGAAAACACGAAACAGGGCATGCTTTGATCAAATTATGCCTCGGGATCCTTGTGATATCATTTTCTTTATATGTCACTGGATTGAATCTTGGAGTGAATTGTAGAAGGAAAAAGTTCGAAGAATGCTGCGGCGAGAATCTGACAAGCTGAAGATCGTGGTGATGGAGATCTTCAACAGATCGAGGGGGTGGTCGCCAATATGTTCAAGAATCTGCAGTGGATAGCCTTTGTTCGGAACAACTGCGTGTGGAGTTTGCGCTTAGCGTCTATTTGCTGTAATAAAGGGATTCTCCTGTTATGTGCGATGGACCTAGGTAGTTTTGGCTTCAGAATTTGCTCGTTGTCGTATGGTGTTTGGAATGATGTAACAAGACTCAGTAGCTCCTTAATTTCTTTATATGAGGCCGGGGGTTTATCCCCTTTGATAAAAAAAACACAATTCCAGACTTGCTCTTTTGTTAACTGAACCCGAATCAACTTCAGTACCTAACCACGATTGCTTGCATCTCCATTTTTTCCCAACGTTGCCTAGCAAGGGTTCCAAGCTAAGCGTCCATGTTTCACGTCCAAAATCTTGATTTCAATCTTGTACAAGCTACCGTTTCGTTTAGATTTCCGGTTGCTGAGTATACATCATACTTTGTACTTGTGATATCAAGAAAACTCAAACTTCACTACACCACGGACCAAACATAAGGGCAGCTAACTGCCGGCAAAAATCGACTTTAGAGGGCAGTTTGGCTGCCGGGAATTGTTAACTACCGGGAAAAAACATCATCTTAACTGCCGGCACATCTTTTTGGCGGGACGAGCGAAAACTTAGGCGCGCTGTGCGAAAATTAGAGGGAATATTCCTGGAATCCCCTCGCGCCGCTGTCCAAACCCTATCCACAATCCCCTCGCGCTCTGCCTCTCCGCCGTCGCCGATCCACAATCCCCTCGCCTCTCCGCCGTCGCCGCCACCGCCCTCTGCCTCTCCGCCGTCGCCACCAGTAGTCCTCTCTCCATCTCCACCGCCGCCTGCCTCCACCAATCCCATCTCCACCAATCCCCAATCTCCATCGTCGCCAGTAGTCCTCTCCTCCATGGCCGCCCGCTCCGCCGCCCGTGCTGATCCCTCCTCTCCGTCGAGTCCTTCCACAGCAGGAGAGAGGTGGCCCACCGGAAAGAAGCTGGCCGCCGGCCGACCTCCTCCCTCTGCGCCTGATAAAGCTGCAGCGGCCGCCCGCGTCAACCGCCCGGAAGCTGTCGATCTGGATTTCCTTCTCCGGGCCGTAGGAAGCTTCTTCTCCGCCCGGAAGCAGTGGATCTGCCGCCACCGCCACTTGCGAATCTTGTTCGCTCCAGCCATCTAGAAGGTGAGGCCACCCCCGCTTCTGAATTATTTGCTTCATTTCTTTGTTGGTCAGTTTGCTTGCATGTCTCTGAAAATAGAAACCATGTGATTATTGGTCTGTGGTGTTCGTATGATGCTCCAGTTCATCCTGGTGATGACTCATATATGATTTAGTGTAGGTGTTTTGCACTGGTTGAAGTTGAACCTTTAGTTCTTGGTTGCGGTTAGCATGGACCACGAGGCTCCCTCCAGCTCCACCGCCGCCGTCCCCATCTACGACATGTCCATGCCCTGCCCCTCCGTCCGCATCCACTGCCGTGCGGAGGACGCCTTCAGTACCCCTTTCGTTCCATTTTCTTTCACCTATTGCCCTTTTTGGCTTATGCTTTTTACAGAACGATCTGATGGATTTCCCCCTAACAAATGTATCATGTTCTGTCGCAATCCAGGAATTTCTCCCAAGTCTCTCATGTGCTTTGGTGCTTGCTCCGTCTCCTTGGATGACATTGCTGATGCTGCAAATCTTGATGAGGTGAGTTTATTCTCTGTTGCAGTTATGCAGACTGCAGTACGAGTTGGAGAAATGTTTTTCTTGATTTTCATATCCAACTTGGCTACTTGCTCAAGACTAAGGTATGAGAACAGTAAAAAATATGTAATGTGCACAATCATATGCTCTGTATATCTCCATAACCACCGTATTGCGTAGAGGTAAAACGTGGGCTCGAGCGTTTCAAGTGCTGCAAGCTCAGCTGGTCTGGACTACAACCCAGTCTATGAAATTCTGTAGGAAAGCTGTGCAATCGAGTGACAACTTTTGCAGCGTATGATCTAATTAATGTTGTACAGTTTTCATTATGCACGCGTCCATCTGTGGCTGTCTCCATCTACCGCCAACATGGCTCAGCTGAGAGGAGCGACCACGAGCCATATCCGTCAAGGCTGGCAGCATCAGCTTTGTCCAACCTGTCTAGGTATAGGATTTGGATCCACCGCCCAACTGCAACAAATCTTATTTTATTTAGAGATGAATTCTGGCTGTGTTGACTTCACTCAAGAATTGTTGGTGTTGCTTGGTTGTGCTACTGCCAGCCTTTTGGTATGTAATCTTCGAAGCAACAATCTGAACCCATATTCTTCTGTTTGTTTGTGACCTCAGTCGTGTGAGCAACAACAGTTGAGTTCTAAACAATCAAATGTTGAAGCTTAGTATATAAATTTGTGTAGCCATGATCTCTGAAACTTTCACGGTTAGCAGATCCGCAATTTAGTTTATGTGTTGGTCACCATGCTTCTCTTCTTACCCCAGTTTTATTAGTAGCAAAACACCTGAAACTAATAGTAATAGTACCAGAATAATGACAAATCTAGTCTGCCAGCCTTTTGCATGTCTGAGATCACCACCGAATTAACATGGGGCGATCTCTTCTGTTTCCGTAGGGCATTTGGAGGCGTCGACGCGGAGGTTCGACGTGAACCAGGCGCCGTCGTCCGGTGCGTCGGCATGGGGCGCTTACGCGACGGCGGCGGATGATGAGCAAGAGGACGCGGGGGCGGCCGTGTCGTCCTCACTCAGCTACGAGGAGGATGACGGCTCGGCGTGCAAGATGCTGCGCCTCTCCAAGGAGCAGGCCGCGTTTCTGGAGGAGAGCTTCAAGGAGCAGAGCACCCTTAACCCGGTACATACGCAGATCAACTCGATCGAACATAAACGCGTACTCCCTGGAGTAGCATTCAGGTTGCTGATTCAGATCGAGTAGTACATGGAGTAGTATCTGTATTGCTTTCCTGAATGTTAAACGGTTGCTTGGTTGGTTGTGTCTGTATCTTCTACTCCAATTTTACATGGAGTACTTGTTGAACTGTAATCTTATGCACCTGCTTGCTTGCTCTCTACTGTTAGCAGTACTGCATTTCTTGGAGTAGCTTGCTCTGTAGTCCATTTTTTGGAGTAAGTTGTTGATTGCAAGTGCTTGAGTATCATGATTTTTTTCAATCATTTTATTGCAGTATGCCAATAGCTTCAGTGGTACTGCTACTGCCAGTAGCTTCTTTGTTTCGGAAATTGTACTCCGGTTTAGGAAATGTAATGCTTGTGCAGTGCAGTGCTTTTCCTAAAACACTCCTTGCTTGTGTCCAAGAACTGGAAGAACTGTAGTACTCCTTGCTACTGCTATACTATTCCTGCACTAAATGAACTACTTGTGCATGATTTGCTTGTGCTAGCTTAAATGTACCTGCAGCCACAACGCCGGCATTGTCGTCAACATCCATGGCATCCTCTTCTTTGACCTGATGATCGACATCGCCTCCTCCGGGTATGATGCCATCCTGTTCTTCTGGATCATGTAAGGGATTCCAGTACACTGTTCTGTCTACTTGCACTAGAAATTTCAACAACAAACTTGTATAGTTGGGGTAGAAAATTAAACTCCTATATGTTCATGTTGTACATTAGCATATGTAGTTATATCTGTTCCTCATAGCTTCTATATATAATTTCCTTTCCTGTTGAACGAAACTACTCCATCAGAACCAAAACTCTGGGCATGTTGTAGATATTTCCTGTTTAGTACTGCCACTGCCAGTAATACATTGCTTGTACTGTATATAAGCATATACTCCATGCTTTTTTACTTTTAGGTCACACGTGAACCAATGCTTGTAAACTGAGATTGCAGTTCCTTGCAAATTCACATGGCAGTTAACTTTTGTAATTCAGATGCGGTACTCATAAATTCAGTACACTGTCCATCATAAGTTCAGTTCATCATACCTGTAGCACCATGTTCTTCCATTACTTGTTGCCTTTTTGGATATATAGACATTATTAAGTACCTATATTCAATAAAACCAAGCCCGTGGCAACGCACGGGCAGATTTTCCTAGTAATTAAAAAGGTTGTTAACTCTTATTTCTCACCTGATTATTTTGCAACATTGCACTTGTTTTTGGAGCTACATGCTCACAGTTCATAGTTGGCATACTTTCTTTTGCACATAGTTTGCACTAGATGCTTATTAACTCTCATCTCACTTTTTTCCTTCAGGTTAATTAACATCACAAGAGGTTGATCATCATCACAAGAAATAGTACTGGATGCTCCATGGACTAGATGAAGGCACCGGCATTGTCTTAGACATATTTATGCTTTGTTAGTCTTAGACATACTTATGCACTATTGTTGTCCGTGTGTGACGTATTTATGGTCTTGTGCACTGGATATGTATTTCATTTCAATGCGACTTGTTGATGGACCATGCTTTATAAAGAAAATGTGATATTTCACATCTGTACAATATCTTGTTTTAGTGGAATTCTGCGTTTGAGCTGACATACTGCTGTAAAAAAGGAGGGGGATTTGTGTCCATTCCAGGGCAGCCCCACTGCCAGGAATAGTCCAAACTGCCGGCAGAAGTCATCCCCGGCATGTTACCTACCTGCCAGGAATAGAATTGAACTGCCGGCAATAATAGAGCTAGCAGGGCAGGCTAACTGCCGGCAAAGATGAACCTGCCGGCAAAGACTTTTGCCGGCAGGGTTATAGCGGGCAGGCCGACCTGCCGGCTAAAAACCTTTCACGGCAGTTACATTGCCCTAGTTGGTGGCTTTTCCCGGCAGCAGAGCTGCCCTTATGTCTGGTCCATGGTGTAGTGCTTATTTCTTTTGGCAGAAAATTTCTGTCAAAAAGGCTGGTAAAAATCATTAAAAGAAAAGGTAGTTTTCCTATTTCTCTGATGATCGAGATATAACTATTTTCAATTCGCAGCTAAGAGCCATCAAATCAAAACATGAGATCAGTACACAAGTACTAGAGGGCTGAAAATATATTGATCGGAAGGTTATAGATAATGTCTGACTCTGACTGAACTATAGGCAGTTCCCAAAATAAAACATATGATAAATCGTGTAGAAATTGTTAACACTACCGAGTGAGGTAAATTGATTAACCTCAAGACTACACCATATGACGAGAAGGAAAAAACTTAGCTATGAATCATCCTCCTCTTTGCAACATGCTGCTCACTACCATTGTCAGGGCACTGATTAGATGGTCCATGGAATCGCAGAGCCTGTAACCAGTCTCGTTGGAACTGCTCGTCCCCATTGTCGTGCTGCTGCTCGACAAGATCTTGAAGCGAGAGAAGTGTGGGCCGGTAGCCCCCGTAGATACCACGTTGTTTGTAGAAACCATACGGGGACGATGGCAGCCGGAGTTTGTGGTTCCATGCATGCTAAGAACCGGACACCATCGTCCTCCTCGTCCTTATGCTTGCTGTCATCATTGGTAGTATCGTATCTGTACAGGTGATCACCGATCATGCAGCACAGAATCCCTTCGCCCTCGACCCAGGTGCCCATCGGCGCGCTGTATCCAGTCGCCAGGCGATCGCAGTAGAAGCTGTAGCGACGTATCCAGACGCCAGGCAGCTTCTTGTCTATGAATCGTAGGCGGAAACGATACACGCTAGGGCTTGTGGTTCGTGTTAATATAGAGCTGGGAAAAGCCCCACAGCGTGACGTACATGGATTATACCGTATGGGGTGGTATACTATACCATACCCATACGGTATGTATTATTACATTTAATAGCCCCTTAATCTAAACTTCGAAGAAGATTTAGATTACGTCTAAATTCTAATAAATTTCTAACAGGGAGAGCTTTTGTAAAACCATCCGCAACATGATCTTTGTTAGATATAAACTTGATGTCTAACTTTTTATCAGCTACTCTTTCTCTAACAAAATGGAAATCAATCTCTATATGTTTGGTACGTGCATGAAACACAGGATTTGCAGAAAGATATGTGGCACCTAAATTGTCACACCATAAACAAGGCCTCTCCTGAAGCTGGATACCAAGCTCACCAAGGAGTGCTTCAACCCAAATTAACTCAGCTGTAGCATTAGCCAGTGACTTGTATTCAGCTTCTGTACTTGAGCGTGAAACTGTAGCTTGTTTCTTTGCATTCCATGAAACCAGATTTGAACCAACAAATATTGCAAATCCTCCAGTAGAGCATCTGTCATTAGGGCTTCCTGCCCAATCTGCATCTGAAAAGGCACTTAACAGAGTAGAAGTAGATGACTTGAAAGTAAGTCCAAGATCTACAGTACCCTTAACATATCTCATAATTCTTTTACCAGTTGTCCAATGAGTGGTTGTTGGTGCATGCAGAAACTGGCAAACCTTATTAACAGAATAAGACAGATCTGGACGTGTCAATGTAAGATATTGTAATGCACCAACAATACTACGATATTGTGTGCAATCTGCTGAACCAAGCGGATACCCATCGGCAAGAGAGAGAGGCTCGGTGGGAGACAAAGGCGTGGGTGCAGGCTTACAATGTTCCATACCAATTTTCTGAAGCAAATCTGTAGCATATTTCTCTTGTGTCAAAAGAATACCATTAGATGCCCTTGTTACCTCAATACCCAAGAAGAAGTGCAAATCACCAAGATCTTTGAGGGCAAAGTCATCATTGAGATCTCGAAGGAAAGCAGAACTTGCTTGATCTGAAGAGCTTGTCACTATGATATCATCAACATAAATCAAGACAAAAATAGTTGTACCCGACTTTTGATAAAGAAAGAGAGATGTATCAGCCTTTGATGATTTAAAACCAAGTTTATGCAACTTGGAACTGAGACGGGAGAACCATGCCCGTGGAGCTTGTTTTAGACCATATAGAGCTTTATCAAGCTTACACATATGATTAGGAGCATGAGGATCTTCAAAACCTGGGGGTTGTTTCATGTACACTTCCTCTTCCAGAACACCATGTAAGAACGCGTTCTTGACGTCTAGCTGCCGTAAACTCCATCCTCTAGAAACTGCAACAACTAAAATAGTTCTAATAGTGGCTGCTTTAACAACAGGACTAAAAGTATCCTCATAATCAATACCAAACCTTTGCTTGAAACCTTTTGCAACAAGTCTAGCTTTGTATCTGTCCACTATACCATCAGCCTTTTTCTTGATATGATAGACCCACTTGCAATCTATAACATTTTTATGAGGACTAAAAGGAACCAGGTGCCATGTACTGTTTTGTATTAATGCATCATATTCTTCTTGCATAGCAGTGCGCCAACGTGCATCATCAAGAGCTTCTGCAAGACCATGTGGTTCTCCTGTACAAGCAAGAAAACCATAGCGGCCATAGCGTATTGTGCCATCTTTATAAATTCTGGGTTTTCGAATACCTCTGGATAGACGAGTTTGAATTCCAGGCGCAGCAGATGAAGCAGCACCAGCCGGCGCAGAGGATCCAGCAGCAGCACCAGCCGGCACAGAGGATCCAGCAGCGTTTTTAGCCACTGGTGGTGCATGTGCGGACCGGCGAGACGTGGCGCGACGGCATTGGCGCACGGTCGGGGACGCGGGGCCGTGCACGGGACCGCGCTGACGAGGCGGCGACGTGGAGCGAGGTGACTGGCTCGGTCCGTCGCTGTGCACAGGACCACGCTGACGGCGAGGCGACGTGGAGCGTTGAGACTGGCGCGGACGGACGCTGTCTCCCGCGTTGCTGTCAGCTGCATCGTTGTCCACCATCCCAGGCGGGGACAGGGAATCTTCCGGCGAGGACGCGCTATTGGACGCTGCAGGAGAATCAGGCGGCGTATCAGCCTCGGGATTGGCAGCCGCGCGATCCGAGGTACGAGGAGAAGCAGCATCGGATCCGGTCCCCATGTTGTCTTCTTCTGCATGGTGTTGTTCATCATGTTCAGCTCCGTTTGAACTCGTTTCAGCATCATTTTCAGTGGCGTTTTCTTCTACGGATTCAGCATCGGAAGCAGCATCATCTGCATCACTTGTTTCTGGAATTTCCTGACCAGGGTTAGTGACAACAGGTATGATAGGCAATGGCATATGGCCATCAAAATGTGCATCCCTAGGAGAAGGAGACGTGGAGTTTGAGGGTAAAAGGAGGATTTCTTTGCGAAGCCGAGCTCCAGCATTGGGATTCAGAGACTCAAAAGGGAAAACATTTTCATCAAATACCACATCTCTAGATATATAAACTCGGCCAGTTTTAGGATCAGGACATTTTACTCCCTTGTGAAGAGAGCTATAACCAAGAAAGACACAACGTGTGGAGCGAAAGGAGAGCTTTCTTTTGTTATAGGGGCGAAGATTTGGCCAGCATGAACATCCAAAAGTGTGAAGGGACTCATAGTTTGGCTTGGTATGTAAAAGGCGCTCAACAGGAGTATCAAAATTGATCACTTTGCTAGGCAGCAAATTAATGAGAAATGTAGCTGTAAGAAAAGCTTCATCCCAGAATTTGAGAGGCATAGATGCATTTGCAAGCAAGGATAATCCTACTTCAACAATGTGACGATGTTTTCTTTCAGCAGAACCATTTTATTGATGTGCATGAGGACATGAAACATGATGAGATATACCAACCTTTTGAAAGAAACTATTGAGTTTTTCATATTCACCACCCCAATCAGTTTGCATAGTTTTCATCTTTGCATCAAACTTTCTTTCAACAAATTTTTGAAAATTGAGGAAAACTTGATAAATCTCAGAACGATTCTTAAGCAAATATATCCATGTGAACTTACTAAAATCATCAATAAAGCTAACATAGTATAAATGTTTGCCAACAGAGGCAGGTGCAGAACCCTAAACATCAGAAAACACTTGCTCCTATGGAGCAGTGGAAACACTCGTGGATATGGGATATGGCAACTGATGGCTTTTACCTAACTGACACGAATCACAAATATAGGGCTTTATTTCAGGAGTATACGAAAGCTTATTCTTCCTAAGAATCGGTTGCACCACAAACGATGATGGATGCCCTAAACAACGATGCCATGTGTAGGATGATGGCTTTATTGTGACGAAGGCTTGCTTCGAAGACCCAGAAGAGAATGGCACTAATGGGTAGAGATCACCACGGCAAGGACCTTTAAACATCACCCTTCTTGTGACCTGATCCTTGATCAAAAAGAATTTAGAGTGAATTCAAGGAAGACATCATTATCACGAGTAAGTTTGTGGACATATAAGAGATTTGTAGATGAACTAGGAATATGAAGAATATTGTTTAGATGTAGTGAGCTATTAGGGGTGCATAAAGTAGAATGACCAATATGCTTAATTTTCATACCATTGCCATCAGCTGTGTAGACACGGTCACGGCCCTTGTATTTTTCATGCATATCCAGCTTGCTTAATTCTCATGTAACATGATCAGTTGCTCTGGTGTCAGGATACCAATTGGTATCAATGCCATAGGAAGCATAGTTGGCGTGTTTGTCATCACGGTTATTATCATCACCATCGGAGTCATCCTGGTACCTCCACCAGCACTCACTAGCTGGGTGACCGTGTATTTTGCAGATTTGGCACATGATGTCGACGAAGGGCGTGGGAGCACGGCTGTCGTGGGTTTGTCACGCCAGGTGTCATAGATGACTTCGTAGGTGTGGGATTATGCGAGTCAAGCATCTCCGAGCTTGGGATCGCAGGAACAAAGATCAACACAGATTTACCCAGGTTCGGCCCCCTCAATGTGAGGTAAAAGACCTACTTCCTGCCTACCCTAGATTGGTATTGATATGATAATCGAGGTGTTACAATGGAGGCGATCCGATCTGGTACTCGCCGTATGAGCTAGGGTTTGGGGCTTGATAGCTTGACCCGCTCTAAGTCCTGCGAGTCCTCTTTATATACACAGAGGCTCGCTAGGTTACAAAGGAAACTTCCCCATAAGGAATATCCACAGAGGCCTACTCGGAGACTACTTGGTCTTCACGTCCTCCGGGATATGTCTTCTAGAACTTTCCCTTATGGCGGTTCAATATTGGGCTTGTTCCCAAGTGGGCCTTTGTCCGTGCGAGTAAGTTAAGTCGCACTGGGCCGCGGGTTAATCCAGAAAGTATTCCCCCGACATTAGCCCCCAAGCATGGCCTGAACTTCATAGTACTTCTTGATCTTGAATGCTTAGGCCGTGCTTTTCCTTGTTTCCAATCTGCGGCTTATAACTTTTCTTGGCGGCTCAAGAACGCGACTTATCCTGTCTTGACGGTTGATTTTCAGATCTAAACGTCTTCCGTCTGGGTTATTTATCTTGACTCATCGTTTTCCCCAGCGTCTCTGCATCAAGTCCTTTCCGCCGCCTCCAATCTCGCTTCTCGTACTCACAATCCTTCGGTGGATATCTCCATCGATCTGAGAAAAATGTCTCGCCGCAAATGCAACTGGGAAGGCTCGTGGGTCGACGAAGATTTCCTGGAATCCCTATCTGCACGGGGCCTTCTTCCGCCAAAAGATCAATGCGAATGGCGAGCGGCCGGTGAGGAGGTAATCCCCAATCCTCAACCAGGAGAGATAGTGATTTTTGCGGAGCATGTTGAGCGCGGGTTCAAGCCCCCGGGCTCTCTCTTCTTCCGTTCCTTGATGCAGCGGTTAGGTCTCCGCTTCCATGATATTGGCCCTAATTCGATGTTGCAAGTTAGCAACTTCCACGTCCTCTGCGAAGATTATCTGGGTATCCCGCCTTCAATAGATTTCTGGCTTGCTCTTTTCAATTGCAATAGTCAAAGGGAAACCACAGATGGTCCTTTTCTCCAATGCGGCGCCATTTCCTTCCAACGCCGTAGGGGTAGTATCTTCCCAAAACTAACTCTTGCCAAGAAAATCAAGGAGTGGCAAAGGACATTCTTCTATTGTAAAAACACTTCTCCTGAGGGTGAAATTCCTTTCCTCTTTGGTCTCCTCTTCCCTTCGAGGCTACCGATGCTCTGTCTTCAAACCTGATCCTTCTTCGTTGCCCTTTATCGAATCCCTCTTGGATAAGGTGAGGGCGCTGACACTCCATGGTCTCACGGATTGGATCTCATATCTTGCTGGACTAAGTGGCGATTCAGCCTGTGAGTCGCCGCTTGCGACTTATGATGGATTTCACTTGTCATGCAAATGACGTCGATCGTACTTGCCCTGAAGATTGGGACAAAGGGGAGTGGATAAATTTCATTCGCCGAGTGACGGACGAGGATATTGACTCGTATGACAACGTCGGACTTGCTCCCTTCTGGGCTGAGCACAAGCCTTTTGTGGTAATGTTTACTTGTCACTTGTTTCCTCGAAAATTCCTTTCCCAAAATTGATTATTTCTGACCTGAGCTCCTTTTCAGATCGATCCCTATTTCTGGGTTCTTCCTTCAGAGGACGTCGACTTGAACCAAGGACCGCGGCTGAGTCGTCAACAAGCCGCAGCCTTTGGCGAAGATACAGTTATGCACGAGGGTAGTGCTTCTGAAGAGGAACAACAAATGGCCGACGCTCTTTTGTCCTCGACTCCAAATACACCTTTCCTGGAACTTCCTGAGGTGCCTCGCAGGTCCTCGAAACGTATTTTATGCCAGAGCTCAGAAGACCCACGCAGCCCGAAAACGCCGCAAAGCCTTGGCGCTACTGGTAGAAACAAGAGCTGCCAAATCTTTAAAACTTACTGATCCCAACAAGGCTGCTTTCACTTCCGAGCTGTGCAAAGGACTGCTTTCAATAAGCTCGGGTAATTGTTTGCGACTCTCTCCTTTTCCTTTCGTGATTGCATATTTGCTGACAACCACTTCTTTTCATACTCTGTAGGTTCAGATTTGCAAGGTTTATCTTCTCCTTCCTCTGGTTGCCTGATGAAAAGTATCCGTGCCGCCTCTGGGTATGGTTCACCTTCCTTTCAATGTTGCGACTCTGCTAGGTCAGCTTATTAACCCATTAATGTTTTGCAGAGCCATGTCTGAGGAGGGTACCAAGTCTAATTCTCACCCCACTTCTTCTCAGCAAGCTATGAGCGAGGATGATGCTGTTGATGAAACGTGGGAAACAGTAATGTGCGACTC
Source organism: Poa pratensis (assembly GCA_947311845.1). NCBI lineage: Eukaryota > Viridiplantae > Streptophyta > Magnoliopsida > Poales > Poaceae > Poa > Poa pratensis. Next base: position 14,228,655 of record CAMZMU010000113.1, read on the forward strand.
ATCCAAGGCCCTCCCTGGAGGAAGGTATTGCAGATGCGGCTCCTGCCGCGACTCCAGTCGCGGCTCCATCCACAACTCCCTGCTGGTAGGATATTTACTGAAAATAGAATTCCAGCTCCAGGAAATAGTTCTAAGTCAATCGCAGATGCCATAATTTCTGCTGGAGACAAGCATGCTGCTCTGCTGCGCGGCTTAGTTGAGCAATTTTCTTCAAGTCGCCAGGTACATATACCGTAGCCCCCAAGGATCAAAACCTTGTGTCATCGCACGGGGTGTTGATTCTTTTCCTGCTTCAAATCTCGAGCCCCCAAATTCCTGGATAATTTACCTATGCGTTTTGCTCTGTTTGTTTTCAGCGTGAACTGTCCTTGCTTGATGCTTCTGGCTCAATAAAGGGTAAAGGCATTTCCATAGACCATCCTGAAATGATGCAGTCTCGCCTGGAGCAGCATAATGAGGTCATTAGGGACCAAGATCAGGAAATAAAATCTCTCAAAGGTCAACTCGACTCCTGCGAAGAGCAATTTAAAGAACTTGAAGCTGATATGCAGCAGCGACTCATGGAGAAAGACGAGGTCATTAGATCTTTGCGAGAAGGCTGCTCTTAAACTGAATTGATTGATCGCCTGAAGGGGACCACGCAAAGGAACTCGCCGCGCGAGATGAAAAATATAACTCGCTGCTCAAAGCCTTTGAGGGTTTTGGCTCCATGGTCAAATCAGCCGTCCTGCAGCTTGCTGGTTGGTCTTGTATTCCTTTAATCATACATATTTTGGGTAACCAATCGTTAGTCTCTGACTTGTTTCTTGCCTTTTCTTTCTTGACATAGGACCTGAGGCCCCAGTGTCCCGCTCCAATTTGAAGGATCAACTGGTATATCTGTCTGACCTCAGCCAGCGCTTCTTAAAGGTTACCAAGGAAGTTATGACGGTAATCACTCCTGCGACTGATGGCCCAACATCTTGCGAGTATTGGATAAATAAACTGCTCAAGGCTCCACATTATGTCTCTGATTGGAAACGATCCTCTGCTCGCGCCGGAGCCGCGCATGTCTTGACATTGCTTCGAGCATATTATCCAGAGATAGATGTTGGCAAGGTTGCTCGCCACGGCCTGGCGATGAGCGCAGATGATACTGAACTGCCAATAAGCGAGTACTTCGATATCTGGAAAGGGATGCGCGGGTATGCCACAAAATTTGTTGATAACTTAGACTTGGGCACTTATCTGATAAATTCAATCTTGATGGGAGCAAGGTGTCAAGGAAAAGTCCTCAGGAGCTGAGTCATCTCGGGCTGCCACTCCAGCAACAGTATCTGGTGGCCCTTCTGCTTCGTCTGGCGGCGCCCTGATTATTAGGACACCTGCGACTGCAACTGCGAGACAAGCCGCGCCAATTCCCACTCCTGTTGCTCGGAAGAGGAAAAATAAATAATGTGGGACATGCCCGTTAGTCTGTAAGATATTCATGTATTATAAACAGTATTTTTGTGACCTATAAGCAGGTTCTTTTCTTGATAATTCCATTAAGTAGACGCTCGCGCGGCTCAGTATTTCCTAGGAACATGTGTGTTCAGGGTCGAGAGCGGCCATGATAGGCAATCAAGCTCGATTGACGCCACACCCCAGTACTTTGGTCGCATAATGCAAGACGCTTCTAGCTTAAGGATTGCCACTAGTTTGGCAAAATTTGAGGTGCGATTGGTACTCGCGATGCTCGTAAGGAGCCCTCAAGGGTCAGTGATATATGAAATTCAAAAGACTCAGCGACTCAATGATAGTTGAGGCGAAACGACAAACCCTTGAATGTCAAGGGTGCCGGCTTTATTTCATAATCACTCGATGTTTTACAGGGTGTTACATGATGATGCAGGCCCTTTAATGCGGGTTTTCTATTCCCCGCAGGCCATGCATACTTGATACTCATCGCACTTAGTTGCGAATTAATACTCCTAACGGAGTGGGTTGAACACCTGATTGGTTCAATTTTGAGTCGCTAAAAGCGACTCGGGTCGAGCATGATAGCTCCGATGTATGTCTCATGTTGAAGCAGAAGCACTGTGTTGGGCGATCAGCCGCACTGAGCTGCGACTTATGTTGAGTTGAGTTTGCTTTGTAAGGTCTCACGATAACTGAGCCCCTTTGGCTGGGTTGTTGATCGAGGCTGGGTCTATGCACATGCGCCATTTCTTGTCTTCTTTTTGTATCAAGGCGACCTCTGGGGCATTATCTTGCTGATGCGCGACTTCTCGGTGGGTATTTACCATCCGGTGGCTGCATCCTGTTGGCCGCTTCCGCGGTACCTCCAACGCGACTCGTTTTGAGCTGCGATCACCGATCTGCGACTGATACCCATGTGAAGAGTTGGCGATACAAGCTTCTTCTGCGAGTACTGAGCCTGCGTTCTCGCATTCTAACGCTCTCTGTCTGTCTCCATATATTGTAATAACACCGTTTGGTCCTGGTATCTTTAACTGTAGGTAGACGTAGCAGGGGCGAGCGGTAAATTTGACATAGGCTTCTCTTCCAAAGATCGCATGATATGAGCTTTTGACTGCTACAACCTCAAAGTCTAGGAGCTCTGTGCGGAAGTTCCGCTCTGTTCCAAAGCTAACTTCAAGTGTTATCTTTCCGATTGGTCGCGTAACAGCTCCTGGGATTATTCCTTGAATTTCTTTCCTGGATGGTCGCAGCCTTGTCTCGGGTATATTCATTCTTCGGAGCGTGTCTTGATATAGGATGTTTACTCTTCCTCCTCCGTCCATTAGGACCTTACTTAACTTGTATCCCGCGACTTCTGGCGTGACCACCAGAGCTGGCTGTCCTGGATCTCTTACTTCTGGGGGGTGATCGCCGCGACTCCAAATAACCGATTGCTCTGTCCAGCGACGATACCTTTCGGCGTTGAAATCTGACCGCTCTTCCGGCTTCCGTCCGTTGTTTGTACTTCCACTGTATGAAACTGTCCTATGTTTCTTCTAGGTAAAACGTCAGGCCCTTGACGAGAGCTAGATTGGTTCTTGTGCTGCATCGATCCGCTGCGAGCCGTGTCTGGCGTGTCGCCTTCTTTCCACCTCCGGTAATAATGACATTGCGCCTTTGTGTGACCCGCTGGCCTGCCATCTCTCCTGCGATGTAAGTCGCAAGGCACGTCGAAGATCCCCTTGCAGTTATTAGGGATAAGGCCTTATCACTCTCTTGCTCCTTATCTGGCGCGTGCGACGTTCAATCTCGCGCTTGTAATTTCCCTGTTGGGTTCTGTGATAAGCCGCCTGTCCCTTTATCTGTCTTTGCGTACTTGTCAGCTGCCAAAAGCTGGTCGAAACTATCAATCTTGTGCTCAGCGCGACTTAATTTGTGCACCAACGGCTCAAATCTACAGTTCTTTCTCATAGCTTGTATTGCAGCTTGTACTGTTAAGTTTTTGGCGGAGCCAAGGATCTCCGCGATTCTCTTGATCCAGTCGCCGCTTGATTCGTCTCTTTTGAATGCATTGTCTAAGGTTTTTCATATCTTCTGTTTGGAATCTGATGAACTTGTCCTTCAAGTCTTCCCATGTGCTTATTGATTTTGATGGCAGCCTTAACAGCCAATCCCTAGCTTCTCCCTGTATTGCCAAGTGGAAGTATTTCGCACGTATTTCTTGAGTACATCAGCCTGCATGCTTGCCTCGTAATCTTCTATCCATAAGGCAGGGTCTTGGTCGCGATAGGTGGTGACTCGCTGCGACTCCGAAGTTCGGGGGGAAACGAGTGAGCCGTATTTCCTCTCCAAAACATGCTGGTCCTTTCAATAATGAATAGGAGTTTACTGGCGCTGAATCTTCATCTGAATCAGTTTCAATCTGGGATGGCTGAGTCGCTCCGGATCCGCGACTCGCCTTCTATCTTCTTTTCTTTTTCCAATGATACCTGCAAACCTGCTAACTGGTTGACCACTTCTTCGACGCTGTACTTTTCTCCTCCCCATGATACCTCGTTTTGCGGCTCATTGGGCGTGACTCCATACATATTTGCTTGTTGTAAAGCAGCGGTTTGCAGTAGGTCGATCGCATAGCGAGCTTCCTTATCAGCTCGCGTGTCTCCAACCGGTGCTATCTTTGACAATATCCCTATCGCGGCGTGCACGTTGCTCTCTGGGTCGCCGTGGAACTGTGATTTCATCTCTCCTTCCATCTTGATCTGATGTTTTTGCTGCCAACGACGGAGTCGCCACTCTTCTTCTTGGAGTTTCTTGCGCTCAGATGTCGTCTTGGTTCGCACCGCCTGGTGCTTCGGCTGGCAGCGCGGAGTCGTCGGCCTTCTTCTTGGAGTTTTTCGCGCTCAGCCGCGAGTCTTTGTGCCTCTTCACAGAGCTCCGTCCTGATAGCTTCAATCTCTTCAATCTTGAGGTCTCCTTCCTGATTTGGTAGAGATCCCCAAACAGGTCTTGTGGGACGGGGATGGGCAATCTTGCCGTAGCTTGTTGTAGCTCCTCCAACACGCGGACCCTGACCGGCCGCAGCTCCTTCACCGATTCGCTTCCTTGAGTCGCGTCCATAGATCTGCGACTGACGGATCCGACGAAAACTTTTACTGATCCGATGGGAACGATGTATCCGAACTCGATGCGATCTGCCTCGGGTCCCCACTCTGAGTCGTCGATGAAGGGGACCCCATTGATGTCTTCAACTTGGCCGATGGCGATGTCCTTGAAGCCTGATTTCGATCCTGCGCGGAACGTGACGCTTTTGACCGCAGGCCCCACGGTGGGCGCCAACTGTCGTGGGTTTGTCACGTCAGGTGTCATAGATGACTTCGTAGGTGTGGGATTATGCGAGTCAAGCATCTCCGAGCTTGGGATCGCAGGAACAAAGATCAACACAGATTTACCCAGGTTCGGCCCCCTCAATGTGAGGTAAAAGACCTACTTCCTGCCTACCCTAGATTGGTATTGATATGATAATCGAGGTGTTACAATGGAGGCGATCCGATCTGGTACTCGCCGTATGAGCTAGGGTTTGGGCTTGATAGCTTGACCCGCTCTAAGTCCTGCGAGTCCTCTTTATATACACAGAGGCTCGCTAGGTTACAAAGGAAACTTCCCCATAAGGAATATCCACAGAGGCCTACTCGGAGACTACTTGGTCTTCACGTCCTCCGGGATATGTCTTCTAGATCTTTCCCCTTATGGCGGTTCAATATTGGGCTTGTTCCCAAGTGGGCCTTGTCCGTGCGAGTAAAGTAAGTCGCACTGGGCCGCGGGTTAATCCAGAAAGTATTCCCCGACAACGGCCTCGACGTCTACCACCATCATCGCGCCTGCGGCCACCATCATCACGGCGACACGCACCATCATCACAACGGTCGTCACGTGCATCTGCACGGCGACCATCTCGAGCATCATCACGACGCCCGCTATCATCGCGGCGTCGGTAGTTGTCATCTCGGCGACGATATCCATCATCGCGGCGTCGATCATCATCATCATCACGGCGATGATAGAAATCATCACGGCGACGATAGAAATCATCACGGCGCCGTCCTTGTCCTCCAGTGTCGCGGCGATCCGAGCCATAGCGGTCACCGCGGTGACCGCGATCACCGCGATCTGGTGACCGGCCACGATCACCACGCGGGCGGCCAGTGTCATTGTCGTGCCCGCGATCAGCACGGGTTGCGGCGTTCGCAGAGGAGGTCAAGCCACCACCGTTGCCTGAACCTGCAAGCATGTCCTGGCGAAGATCGTGAGCACAAAGCTGAGTGAACAAATCATCTAGGGTTGTACCCGGGTTTCCATTGACAGACGTCACAAGGTCATTGTAGCTGGCGTCGAGGCCATTCAAGATGTACCCCACCATCTCATCTTCATCGATGGGTTTGCCAGCTGCAGCGAGCTCCGAGGAGAAGCTCTTCATCTTGGCGAAGAACTGAGCAGCCGTCAGATCGTCTTTCTTCGTGTTGTTCAGCGCCCCTCTCAGATGGTTGACGCGAGTCCGAGAGGCGGTCGAGAATATGCTGGTGAGGACTGCCCAGACCTCAGTGGTGGTTTCTAGCCCAAATATGTGGGGCATGATTTCCGGTGACAGAGAGTTCAGGATGAACGTGAGCACCGTCTGATCCTGAGCCACCCATGCAGCATAGGCAGGGTTCGGGACTGTGGACTTGTTCTTGTTTGTATCTTCTACCTCCATGGTTTTTGCCGGCGCGGTGTCGGTGCCATCGAATAAGCCAAGGACCTGAGCACCACGAAGAGGCGGATAGACTAGGGTTTTCCAAAATAGCCAATTGCTCCTAGTCACTTTTTGGGAGGGAGGGGATCCCAGTCCAGCAGGGGTCGACGACGACGAAGGCACGATCGACATGGCCGCCGGAGGGGATCGGATCTTAGGTTTTTCTGGGTTTGTGTGGTCGTAGGTTTTTGGATCGAGTTCGGCGGCTACGTCGAGGGAGAGGAAGGCACTGATACCATATGAATTGTAGGCGGAAACGATACCCGCTAGGGCTCGTGGTTCGTGTTAATATAGAGCTGGGAAAAGCCCCACAGCGTGGCGTACATGGATTATACCGTATGGGGTGGTATACTATGCCATACCCATACGGTATGTATTATTACATTTAACATTTTCCAGCTGCTGCTGACCTCCTTGCACCAGCTGCGGCGTCGGCATGACCCAGAGATGGAGCTCGCTGCGCTCATCCGGATGGTCGGGGATGGGAACGTGCACTGCTGCGCACGGCTGGCTACACAGCTCGAACACGTAAATGGCCGCATCAATGGAGGTCTCTTCGTATGGCATTGGCATGAGACGGTACGTGCGGTAGGCCTCGCTCGTCACATCGATCACCAGTATATTGTTCAGCATATGGACATGCTCCTTCTGTTTTGCCAGCACGTAGATCTTGCCGTCGACAAGGACGGGTGGCGACCCGGCCCAGCGTAGTAAGCCGTCGCCATGGCGCCGTAGGAGGTCCGGGTGGCGCCGCCGCCACCCGCCGTCAACATCTAAGGTGTACACGTCCAGATAGTTGTCATCTGTCGTCGATTCTTTAAAGGGGAGGCGGAAGAGCTTGTACTGGTGACTGGACGCGCTGAACCCCATGGCGAAGAGATGCCGGCCAGCGGTACTGAGCACGGTTGGGGCCAGGACCTGGAGCTTCTCGCCGGTGACGGGGTTGCACACTGTTAGTTTTGGAGAGAAGAGTTTGTGCATCGATGATTTGCATTGATCGTGCATCAAGCACATATATAGGTACAAGGGGTGCGACCGGTGTCTTGTCTCCCAAGAAACAAAAGAATACAGGAGGGATAGAGACACTACAGGTACGACATACAAACCCAGGCCTACATACGTACATACATGTTCAACACCCCCCGCGGTCGAAGCGTTGCTCGAGACGCGAAGACTGGACCGAAAATCCTCGAAGGTCGAGGTAGGGAGTCCCTTCGTCATCACATCGGCGAACTGCTGATCGGTGGGCACATGTAAAACTCGAACACGACCAAGGGCGACGTGCTCCCGAACGAAGTGGATGTCGATCTCAATATGCTTCGTCCGACGATGATGAACAGGGTTGGCAGAGAGGTACACCACGGAGACGTTGTCGCAGTAAACAATCGTGACCTTGGGAACCTCACATAGTAACTCCTGGAGCAGTTGTCGTAACCAGGAACACTCCGCGACGGCGTTAGCCACAGCCCTGTACTCAGCCTCAGCGCTCGATCTCGAGACAGTGGGCTGTCGTTTAGACGACCACAAGATCAGGGAGGGGCCGAGGTAGACACAGTAGCCGGAGGTGGAGCGTCTGGTGTCGGGGCACCCAGCCCAGTCGGCGTCGGAGTAGGCGACGAGGCTGGTGTCGGGGGACGCCGTCAGGGTGAGACCCATAGCCATGGTGCCACATATGTACGGAGAATGCGTCGTACCAGAGCCCAATGGGTGTCACGTAGGGCGTGCATATGAAGGCACACCTGCTGAACAGCATACTGAAGATCCGGCCGCGTCAGTGTGAGGTACTGAAAAGCACCGACGATGGAGCAGTAGAAAGGAGCATCGGACGCCAGGGAGCCCTCGACGGCGGACACCTTGGCCTTCGTATCGACAGGCGTGGAAGCAGGGTTGCAATTAAGCATGCCTGCTCGCTCCAGTAGCTCGGAGGCGTACTTCTCCTGATGCAGAAAGAACCCAGTGGCACGACGAACCACCTCGATGCCGAGGAAGTAGTGGAGAGCCCCCAAGTCCTTGAGGGCGAACTCCGTGCCAAGACGTGCGGTGATCTGATGCAGGAGCGCGGGCGAGGACGCAGTCAGGATGATGTCGTCGACGTACAGGAGAAGGTACGTACTGGCAGCTCCCTGGTGATACACAAACAGGGAGGCATCTGACCGAGTGGACCGGAACCCCTGCTGCTGAAGGAAGGCCGCAATCCGCTGGTACCAGGGCCGAGGAGCCTGCTTCAACCCGTAAAGAGAACGCGAGACCAGGCACACATGATCCGGATAAGCAGTGTCGACGAAACCAGTGGGCTGCTGACAGAACACTTGCTCGGTGAGATGGCCATGCAAGAAAGCATTGGACACATCGAGCTGGTGAACTGGCCAGGCGCGAGAGGCAGCGAGCTGGAGAACGGCGCGAATCGTGCTGGTTTCACAACCGGGGCGAAGGTGTCGGTGAAGTCCACACCGGTGCGCTGTCGGAAGCCACGCACCACCCAACACGCCTTATAGCGCTCGAGAGAACCGTCGGGGCGAGTCTTGTGGCGAAATACCCACTTGCCGGTGATGACATTGGCATGGGGAGGTCACGGGACAAGCTGCCACGTGTGGTTGCGCTGTAGGGCATCGAACTCCTCACGCATAGCAGCAAGCCAGTTTGGATCCCGAAGGGCGTGCGAGCAGAGGTGGGCAGTGGAGACGGAGTCGAGGTGGACGCAGCATAGGCATACTCGTCGGCGGTGTAGCGCGTGCTAGGACGAAAGTCCCAGTCCGAGCCCGAGTGACCACACCGGTGAGAGGTGCAGCTGCTGGCGGGGCTGGAGGGGAGACAGTGAGGAGGATGTCGAGCTGGGCTCCGAGGGCGCCAATGGGTCCGTGGCAGCTCCTGAGACAGCGGCAGCGGGGGCGTCCGAGGGGACAGCCGCACCCGAGGTACCGCGAGAGGGGGCAGCCGGACCCAGGGCAGCTCGCGCAGGCACAGCCGGGGCCGTGATGTTGCTCGGCGGTGAAAGAGGCGACCCGCCGGAGGTTGAGGCAGGGCGAGTCGCACCGCAGAAGGCGCCAAAGATGGCGCGGGTGGTGATGGTACCTGCTGAAACGGAAACACCAACTCGTGAAAGTAAACGTGCCGGGATGTGTAAACTCGGTGGGACACGGGATCATAGCACCGGTAACCTTTGGTGTTGGGAGGGTAACCGAGAAAGATGCAAGGGACCGACCGCGGAGCGAGTTTATGAGGTGTGGTGGAAGCGGTGCTAGGATAACAGAGGCACCCGAAGATGCGAAGACCATCATAAGACGGAGCCGCACCGAAGAGGAGCTGGTGAGGGGCATAGTTCAAACGAGGGCGACATGGGCGGATGTTAAGGAGGAGGCTAGCGGTGGCGAGAGCATCCGGCCAAAACCGAGGGGGCACGTTGGAGTGGAAGAGTAACGTGCGGACACAGTCGTTAAGGGTGCGAATGACGCACTCGGCACGGCCATTTTGCTGGGACGTGTAAGGACAAGTGAGACGAAAAACGGTGCCGTGAGACGCAAGAAGGTGGCGGACGGCGGCGTTGTCAAACTCTTTTCCGTTGTCAGTTTGTAGGGCAAGAATAGGACGACCGAACTGTGTGGTGATGTAAGAATAAAAGGTGGTAAGGGTGGCGAGGGCGTCGGATTTACGACGAAGGGGGAATGTCCACACATAATGAGAGAAATCATCCAATATCACCAAATAGTATATATATAGCCCGTGTTGCTTGCAACCGGGGACGTCCAAATATCACTCTGCAATAACTGAAATGGAAAGGTAGAAATGTTTGTAGACTCGCTAAAGGGAAGACGAACATGTTTGCCAAGACGACATGCCTCACAAGTATGGTTGGCGGTCTTATTACATGAGAAAGAAAAACTCTGAAGAATCTGACGTAACACCGTGGAGTTGGGATGACCGAGACATGCGTGCCAGAGATCAACACTAGCAGCGAGGGCGGCTGGACGGGTGGCGGTGGTGGTGGAGGGGTGCACCGGGTAGAGCTCATCAGGGCTATCACATCGGTGGAGAACCATCCGGGTACGGGCGTCCTTCACAGAAAAACCAGCGGCGTCAAATTCGATAGTTATAGGATTCTCACGAGTAAGACGACGAACAGAAACGAGGTTTGTGACTAGGTCAGGAGAGACAAGGACATTAGACATGTTAATAGGAGTAGAAGTAGAAGGAAACGACATATGACCAACATGAGTAATGGGTAAGGAGGAACCGTTGCCAACGGTGATGCGAGTTGGAGTATGAACGGGAGTGGAAGAAGTAAGGTTACCGGGATAAGGTGTCATATGAGTGGTGGCGCCCGAGTCCATGAACCAATCACCGTTGCCACCGTAGTTGCTAGGAGACGGCGCCGAGTGTAAGGCGGCGAGTAGAGCAGGATCCCACGGAGGTGGCACCTGGGGCGGGTAGAACCCGTCAGGAGATGGCATGGCGCTGTAGCCACTCGTGGCCGGCGATGCAGGGAGAGCCGGGTAGGGGGCGGCGTGAGGCGTGACACCTGGCCCGGCGAAGTACGCCAGGTGGCTCGGCGGATGCGGCCCAAGAAGGCTCGGGACAGGGGCCCGGGGCACCCGCATCGAGTATGCATGGACGACGCCCGTCCAGGGGTTGGTGCCGTAGGTCCATGGCGGGGAGGGCTGCTGCGGATGAGGCGTAGCAGCGGGCGTCGGACCGCCCCCAGGCTGCTGCGGCTTACGGCCGCCACCGCGGCGGTTGCCGCGTCGCCCTCCGCCGGGCTGCTGCTGTGGGGGAACGGCGGGAGCTGGGGCTGCAGTCGGGTGGGGAAGAACCCTAGAGGCGGCTGCGGCCGTGGCGCACCGAGGGGCCACGAGAGGTGCCGGCGGCAAGGGCCTGGTGCTGCACGTGCTTCTTCACCCCGTTCATCCGGCGCTCCTCCAACTTTAGGTAGGCCACGAACTTGGGGAAGGAGGGTTCCGACATCAAGGTGAGGTTGCTGGCAGCGTTGCCGAAGTCCTCGTTGAGGCCAGCGGTGAGCGTGCTGAGAAGAAGGCCGTCGTCAATCATGGCACTGATGTCACAGAGCTCATCCGACAACTGCTTGAGGCGGCGGCAGTAGTCGTCAATGGACTGGTCATCCTGATGACAGGCAAAGAATTCCTGCTGCAAGTAGACTCGGCGCTGGAGCTTGTTGTCAGTGAAGAGGCCGTTCAGCTTGACCCATATGGCGTGTGCATCATCCCCATCGCTCACGATCGTGTGGAACATGTCCTTGGAGATGGTGGTGAAGAACCACCGGATGAGCCTAGCGTCGATCGCAATCCACTCGGGGTCGTCCACCATGGCGCGCGAGTCGACGGTGCCGTCGATGTGATCCAGGAGATTCTCCTCGCGGAAGAGAAGAGAGAAGTAGGTCTTCCAGGTGTAGTACGTGGAGTTGGTGGCGTCGAGGGTCACGGGGACGCGGGCTTGGATGGCGATGTCGCGGATGACGGCGGGATTAGGACCAGCGAAGGGGTTGGAGCGAGATGAGGAGATGGACATGGTGGCGCGGCTGCGAGAAGAGAGGGGCAGCGGCGCGGGGAGGTTGGTGGCGGCGGCACGGGGCGGCGGCGGCGGCAGCAGATGGCGGCGGTGGCTCGGGGCGGTGGCTAGGGTTGCGGAAGCTTTTTAGGGAAAGATCGATACGGTGTCTGATACCATGTTAGTTGACGAGGGATAGACTCATCAAGACCCATGGTTAAGGTCCCTAGGTTATGAATATGGGGGAGAGAACATGGTAGAGCTGGAAGTATCGTCGGCTGACAAGCAGGGCAAAGATTTTACCCAGGTTCAGGGCCCTCGTGTGGAGGTAACACCCCTACGTCATGCATGTCTGTTATTGCTTTGTGAATATGATGGTTACAAGAGTCCCGGCGAGATGTCGATCTCGCTAGGGTTTTGGTGGCTCTGAAAGTACGTGGTCTGGTTCGATGGCCCTCACAGTCCTTAAATAATAGGCTGGGTCCCGGGTGTTCGTAACCGACTCGATTTACAAGTAAGGAAACTCTAAACCGACTATTGCTTTGCCAAACTTGGAGGATACTCCATCTTCTTGGGCATCCCTTCATGGGCTTCATGTAGGCTCTAATAGTTGGGCCTAGTCGATACGTGCACCAGGTACCCTCATGGTAGGGTACCCGATAGGCATACCCATGTCAGTAGCCCCCGAGTACTTGTCTGATTCGAAGAGTCAAGCATGGACTCATACATCATGCACGTTATATTTTTTACATTTATATTTAGAATTCTTATGAAATAGCACATGTTGGCTATGTCGAGTGTTTCATCGACTATGAGTTTTTGCTTATGATAGTCAAGGGATATTAGCTTAGCAGGCCCGGCACACACGACGGATCAGGGCCAGTTAACTACCATTTGTGGCAAAACCATACTAGCTTTCAATCAAACTCGAGTCTCCGGACTCGAATCTGGAACAAACTGGACAGACTCGAAACAGCCGTTGAGGTCTTACGGAATCGAACTACAGTATAGTTTTGAATCAACCCAACGCGTCCGTCGGGGATAATTCATCATGTCTGCTGACACGGAAAATTTAAGGATAATGCTGCTGGAGCGGTCCTTAGCCCAGCTCGACTGATCGGTGGGTCTTACCTTTGCACTATGCATGCAGCATCCAAGGATCATCGGATCAACTCGGGAATATTTTTAGTGTGATTTTGCTTATGAACTTAGTCGAATGTTTCGTCGACTGACACTTTTGCCATTATTCTGTCGGGTGCGCGACAGCGCTCCCGATGGGAGTAGCCCCCGAGATTGTGCTTTATTGCTTGCAATGGAGGATAATCTCAAAAATCTTTTACCCTGCACATTTTAGTCAAAGAAATTTTTTGATACACTCCCGATGGGAGTATGATACTGCAGTCGAAAGAATTTCGACTGGCCTCTATGATCTTTGCGAAAGAACCAACCGAGACTTATGCGAGAGACCACCCGAAGATATCATCGAGTGACTTTTATGCCAGTTCTGAAAGATGAAACAACGTCAGCAATGACGCATTTTTGCGACTGCCATCTCTGACAATCGGTGGCGTGCTTGGTTATGTTTGATAAGACGTGACCCTGCTTTGTGGGCCGTTTTTGCAGAGCTGACTAGGGATGACGCCGCGTGGACTTGATTTGACCGCTCTGGCACGGTTTTCACGGGGCGTGATGATGATTTCCTAGTTTCCGTGCGTAGTGGGCGGAGTGGCCTGCGACGGTTGCCTTCCGCGGCCGCCACGTGTATGGCTAGATTTCGCGCGGAGCGTATGCCTTTGTTTTGACGGTTGCGATCGTTTTGCGATCTGTGGTAAATAGTGGAGACAGCGCTGGCAGAATTTTTACTTGCCATTTTGCCTCTTTGCGCTGCCCCTCGTCTCATCTTCCTCCTCGCCCACCTCCATTGTTCTGCGCCCGAGCTCTCTTCTCCACCCTCATCCATCGTTGCAATGGCGAAAGGTGGAGGCTCCAAGCGTGGTGCCGCTTCCGCTGCCGCGGCCGACGCGGCCAAGGGCAAAAAGACCGTGGCGGGTACATCTGCGTCCACCGCTGCCCTGAAGGATCGCGTCTGGCGAAGTGCTGAACTGCTGGAGTTATGTCGGGCAGCGTTTATTCGCCTGAACGAGACTCTTTTTCCTGCGGGGCCACAACCACAAGGGATTCGTGCTTTGTTGAACATCTTCTGTCAAACAAATCCCATTCGAGAGTTGCTGTCTCAGAGACTTGTGATTGGAGCCAACGCTGCAATGGCGTATATGCGTAGTCGAAAACCAAGGTTGGTGTTGCGGACACCTGCGGTCGGAGAGGTTCTCGAACAAAGAGACCTGGATGACACGGTCTGAGCTGCGGAGACACTAATCGAGTGCACTCGCGAACAGCTTTGTGGTCCCGAGCTGCCCGTAAAGGACGAGCCTAAGGATTAGAATAGTTTGCGAGTGCAATTTTTGCATAGGGGGCAGCCCCCGAGTGTAATTTTTGACTCTTTGTATATTGTATAGTTTGTATACTTTGATTTTTCATCGAGCCCCCGAGTCAGTCGAGCGGGGTTTGTGAAATATGTGTTGGTTGTGAACCAATGACTGTGCAGCCCCCGAGTATTCGAGTGCTGCTGCAGAGTTTTTGTGTCATTTGTTTGGATCCTTGTTACGCAGCCCGAGCCTTCGGGTGTGGCTAAAGCATTGTGTTTCTGCAAGAGCGAGAGCTCATTTGATCAATAACACAGCCCCCGAGGGTTTCGGGTGTGGTTAAGGTATGAATTATGCGGGTAGTAGTCACAGAGAAGTCGAAGGAACATTGATTTTATTCCTCTTTTGAATGTTATTCTGCAGGCCGCCTCATTAAAAACCTTCCAGTCCCCTTAGGTACCCTGGTAAGGAAAAGAGCGCGTCTGAAACCTGCAGCCATCCGACATATAGCCTATTACATTGTATGACTGTGAGCACTTTATGCGTAGAAACGGCGCAGATGCGCAACGTTCCAAGGATTATGAGAGAGTTCGCCTGTCTTCGCGTGCTTCAGTCGATATGCGCCTCCACCAAGGACCTCGTGATGATGAAGGGACCTTCCATGGGGAAGCGAGCTTGTGCACCTTCTTTTGCTTCAGTCGAAGAACCAGGTCGCCCACAACAAAGGACCTGGTTCGCAGTCGACGACTATGGTAGTTGCGGAGATCCTGCTGGTAAACAGCTGTGCGGGCCAAGGCCGTGTCTCGCGCCTCATCGAGCAAGTCGACTGCGTCTTCGAGTGCTTCTTCCGCGTCTTCTTCATTATATGCTTCAACTCGTGGCACATTGAACCTTACATCTGATGGCAGGATTGCCTCTGCACCATAGACCATGAAGAATGGGGTGAACTGCGTAGAAGTGTTGGGAGTTGTGCGTAGGCTCCATAGCACAGATGGTAGTTCTTCGACCCAAGCACCCGCAGCTCTTTTGAGTGGCACCAGGAGGCGCTTCTTGATCCCACTTGTCACAAGTCCGTTGGCCTTTTCGACTTGGCCATTGGATTGTGGATGTGCCACGGATGCGTAATTGAGCGTAATGTCCTGCTCTTTGCAGAAGGTTTTGAACTCCTCAGCCGTGAAGTTTGTGCCGTTATCAGTGATGATACTGTTTGGGACACCGAAGCGGTAGATGATGCTCTTTATGAAGTTGACTGCCATAGTAGCAGTCGAATTTGTGATGGGGACCGCCTCGATCCACTTTGTGAACTTGTCGACTGCCACCAGTAGTGAGTATGCCCGCCATGCGATGATTTTTTGAGTGGCCCAACCATATCGAGCCCCCATTGGGCGAAAGGCCAGGCCAGCGGTATAGTCTTCAACGCCGATGCGGGTGCGTGCGGCCTTGTTGCGAATTTCTGGCAGCCGACGCACCTTTTGACTATGTCCTCCGCGTCTTTGAGTGCTGTAGGCCAGTAAAACCCTGCGCGAAAGGCTTTGGCTACGAGTGATCGACTGCTGGCGTGATGCCCACAGGTACCTGCATGAATGTCCGAAGTATGGCTTGGCCATCTTCGAATGCGATGCATCTTTGGAACATACCTGATATGCTGCGCTTGTATAATTCGCCGTTGATAACGGTGTATGCTTTGATCTTCGAGTCACGCGTCGGACTCGGTTATGTCATCTGGTAGCTCGCCACGGAGTATGTATCCAGAAAAGGTTGAGTCCAGGTTGGCTCAACGGGAAATACCTCAACTGGGGGCGGGTCCTCTGTGCTAGGCACTTGTGCTTTTGGTGGCGTAGTCGACGGAGGAGGCTCTCGTTTCTCTTTGATAGATCTGTGTTCGATGCGCTCGAGGAAGACACCAGGTGGAATTTGTGCGCCAGTTGAGCCAAGATTGGCTAGCATGTCTGCTCTTCGTTACTTTCCCTTCCTATGTGCCTCAACTCACAGC